>OY757018.1:156823587-157423587 GCA_963580285.1 Lucinisca nassula
CCAGCGACTCCCGCGAGGTCATCGAGGGTCAACCACGGTCAAAATGGCGGCCATCTGGTCGACCATCTTGTGAGGTCATTTCCACCAAAGAGCTGTCTATACTACTGTCGCACCTTAGAACGCAATCAAATATACCGTTTCGATACAAAAATACGATGCGTGTGAAGCATTGCCAAATATATTAAGAACGATGACAAGAGGAAGAAATGCTGTTTTATTTGTTTGAATTGAGGATTTACGTCCCCGTCAACACTATTTAGGTCACTTTGGAGATGTTGCTTCTATTGTGTGGCACTTGTACCTGACACTGCGATAAGATCACATCTCAAGCCCTGCCGCCCAATGAAAACAATTGGGTTTACATGCATTCGAAGGATGAATATGCTGTTGCCAGCTGGATTTTAGGGCCCTTTAGTAATTAACCTGTCTGTCTGTCTGCCCTATAGTAATTATCCTGTGTCTCCGTCCGTCCGTCCGTCTGTCTGTCCGTCCATATTTTTGTAAATAACTCACAAACCGTTAAAAGCATCAGCTTCAAACCTTAAATATAAGGTCACAATATAATTACACAATTTGATCGCGAGTTACGTAACTCTAGCTACAATATTCTCAGAGTTATTGCCCAGTGACAAACTTAAATACGGCCACAGTTTTCATATTTTTTTCTTAATAACTAACAAACCGTCAAAGGCATCAACATCAAACTTTAAATATACGGTTACAATAACTTTGCACGATTCACACTCTAGCTACAATACTTTTAGGGTTATGGCCCCTGGAAAACCCTAAAAATGCACCCTTTTTTTCGTCTTGTTTTTAATCTTGATTTCAAAACCGCTATAGATATTCAAATGAAACTTTCTATAGTTATTGACAGTTGCCCTCTAGTAATGCCCTGTCTGTCCGTCTGTCTGTCCATCCGTCCGTCTGTCCATCCATCCGTCTGTCGGTCCATCTGTCCGTCTGTCCATCACAATTTTTCATTTTTTTCTCAATAACTTACAAACCAAACTTTCAAACGCATCAACGCACCGACTTCAATCTTTGGTCAAAAACACAATTTCATGGCAAGTTATGAAACTCTAGCTATAATACTCTGATAGTAATGACCCTTTGAAAAACGAAAACATTCAGCTTTTTTCGTCTTTTGTTTTCATCTTAATTTGAAAACAAATATAGATATCCAAATGAAACTTGCTGAAGTTATTGACACTTGCCCTATAGTAATATCGTTTCATGGCAATTTACGTAACTTAGCTACAATTCTTCCTTTGAAAAATCTTAAAATTCTGCTTCCCAAAGTTTTCCAACTCCTCTGATAGAGCTGCGGGTCCCTAGTCAATTTCACCGACAGCTCTAGTTGCATAACAGCTGAAATGGGAAAATCGAATGACTTCGTGTGTCATTCAGTTAATAGAGATATCTGTTCTATTAACTCATACAAATAAAAATAAAAAATGTAATGATCCGGCAAAGAAAGCCAGAGGAAACATACTGCAATTTTGCGAATTTCGAATAGGCAGTCGATTCAAAGACTGATATAAATCAAAATGGGGTCCAAATAATAAAAACCTGTCGAGAATGAGTCTAAATCAATAATTTATTTCTGATTTCTCAGAATGTTCACGATGATCTCAAAGGACCAAAAGTAAAATATAAACTACACTAGGGTTGGTGTACGGGGAGACGTTTTACGGCCGCCACACGGCACAACACCAGCTGCAGTGAAGGCAAATAAAAATAAAAAATGAGTTCCTTTAAGAGCAATGAAAACATTCATAAGAAAGAAGATGGGCCATACTACGTAGTTTCGGCTAATAAAGCCTCATCAGTGACCCTGTAATGATCCGGCAAAGAAACCCAGAGGAAACATACTGCAATTTTGCGAATTTCGAATAGGCAGTCGATTCAAAGACTGATATAAATCAAAATGGGATCCAAATAATAAAAACCTGTCGAGAATGAGTCTAAAACAAGCCTAGTGTCCCAAAACCTGTCGCAGGCATACAGTGCATGCCCAGACGAGATACGAAAGCGTCTTTATTATTAACATTAATTTATTTTATTATTTTTTTTTTGCTTTTGGAAAACATACAATAGCAAACAAAATCAGACACCTCTTACATTTACAACAGACAAAGATTCAACAAAAGTTATTCTATGTCACACGGGTTTAAACTGACCAATTAACTTGTAGTCGCAAAATAACTCATTGTGTGCATCTAACCAAATACTTACTTTTACAGCAAACAATGGTGTGGGTGGAGAGATTTATTCAAACTTTGCTGGCGAAGTTTCATCTGTTAGCCTAGTCAGTTTTGTCACGGATAATGCCTTCAAGAGTAGCGCCGGCGTTTGGATTGTTACTATACCTGATAACTACGTCTTAAACCTTGAATTTCTTCTCATGGACTTTCCGATGGATGTCGAAGATTGCCCATATAATTACCTGGAGGTATGTTAAATGACTATCTTACACGAACGACCAATGTATATGAAATTAATGAGACGAGCCTCCGGCGAGTTTCAAAAATTTAAATGAGTTTCATAAATTTCCATTGAAATGTCATCCCACGTAAGATACTATAAACCATAGCATGATATTTAATCAAATTCTATATCCGAAGAAGTTCAGACATTTTAAGAGAAAACTTCTTGTTGTCAAGGCTACATCGTGAAGCCAGTAACCCATAGGTTATTATACAATGACCATACCGTTTCTAGTCACATGGTGTTATCCAATAAATACAAGGTATGTTAATTGGAAAAGTCGTTTTTACCTTATGCCATGAAAACATGCCTATACAATTTTTACCCCCTTGAATCCCACTTTTATATAGTAAAACTGGGATTTACAGGGGTAAACCTTATTTTTAGCTCGCCTTACGAAAGAAAGGGGGAGCTATTGCCATACCCACGGGCGTCCGTTGTCAGCGTCAACGTCGGCGTCGGCATCAGCGTCAACGTCGGCGTCCGCATTTGGTTAAAGTTTACCTGCAAGCTCTTATATGTAATGTTTTACAAGTTTATTTTGAATATATAATTAACAATTGGTAAAACACAATATTAAACATTATCACTGTACTTCATTTTACAGGTTTTTTAGGCTTAAATTGGACTTTTTGAGAAGTTAATATTTTCCTCTGTATTACCTTCCTTATTCCCTTGTGTTAAAGTTTACCTGCAAGCTGCGTGGGTTCAAATTACGGGGGAGGAATGTTTTTTTTTTCTTTTCTTTTGTCTTTTTTTAAAAAAAAAACATAGCAGGTCTGGAGCTCAAGGTCAAGGTCACTGTGTCTATTTTTAGAAAAAAATATTGTCATTGCTCTAGCGCCTTCATTTATTGATAGTTTTAATATAACTTGACACAAATGTTTGGTATGATGATATCTCGAGTGACTTTGACTTTCAGGGTCAGGGGCTTACGTCAAGGTCACTACTTTCAGGGTCACGGGGTCAAGGTCACTGTGGCTATTTTTAGAAAATCCGTTGTCATCGCTCTAGTGCCTACATTTATGGATGAATTTTAATATAACCTTAGGAGGCCTTCATGCGGACTGAACAAATTATTTGTCTAAATCGCGGCGGAAGTAAGGGCGAGGATTGTGGCCACGTAAAATCGATTTAAGCCCCCCAGTGGAAATCTTTCCACTGACCGTTCCAAGGCGGTTCTTCTGTGGCGATTTATTTATGTTGTTGTTTGTTACTTACTGTGTGTATCACATGTGTCTTTTGGTTTTGGATGGCCATATGGCCATTTTGTGGGAAAGTAACTGTCCTTATGGCCTTCCTTTGTTTAGGTTTCCATTATGGTCTGGTCGCTTAATGTTTGTATTTCTTTCCCTTTGGTGTCTTTGATGGGTGGAGTAAGTTAATTGTATCGATTCCTGATCTTTGTTTTACTTCTACTTTTAATTTTGGATGGCCATATGGCCATTTTGTGGGAAAGTTACTGTCCTTATGGCCTTCCTTTGTTTAGGTTTCCATTATGGTCTGGTCGCTTAATGTTTGTATTTCTTTCCCTTTGGTGTCTTTGATGGGTGGAGTAAGTTAATTGTATCGATTCCTGATCTTTGTTTTACTTCTACTTTTCACATAAATGTTGGGAATGATGATATCTTGAGCGGGTTCAACATTCAGGGTCTGTGGCTGAAGGTCAAAGTCACTGTGGCTATTTTTAGAAAAAAACTTTTTCATCGCTCTTGCGCCTTTATGTATGGATGGATTTTAATATAACTTCCGGACTGAAGGTCAATGTTACTGTGGCTATTTTTAGAAACACTTTTTCATCGCTCTTGCGCCTTTATTTATGGATGGATTTTAATCTAACTACACACAAATGTTGGGTATGATGATATCTCTAGCAAGTTCGACTTTCAGGTTCCGGGGCTGAAGGTCAAGGTCACTGTGGCTAATTTTAGAAAACTTCGCTCTATGTTACGAGATGGAATAGGAAGCCTCTCTGGTGCATATGCACATCTAAATCATTTTAGTAGGTATATGGCAAGGCGGTGCGAGTGAAATATTTTAGGTGAAATACGGTAGGCAAAATGTGCTGCTCCATGCGCAAGTCATGCACAGATCATACGATGTATGCATAAGTGGTTTGTGGAGATTTTTTACCGCTATAAGACTGATTTCTATAAAATTTGCCTAAAAATCGCCAACCGCCAAATTGTGCCATATATAAATTTCCAGTCACGATGTTGTTTGTGTTCCTTTTGACGGGAGTTATACCATTGATTTGTAGGGACGTTTCATCATTTTTTCCCTAGGGGAAATACTATTTGAACGCAAATCCATTATCTACTCGATGTTTGCTATCTGGCTGTGATTGTGGACGGTATCTTCACATTGCCACGATTTTAGCGAGCTAACACGAGTATGCATGATTTTCCGGTAGTATCCATAGGTATAAATATCCTGAAAAACGAACACTATCAGCAGCAGGTCAAGTGCGAATAAATGCACACAATATAGTGGCGGGACGGAGAATGAATATAGAACGGTATGTTAAATTTATTATTATTATTATCTTTGTATGAACATGCTTGTAGGTTTTGGAGGGGTTTACTTCTAGTATACCCCAACTTTCTGAAGCCTATTCTAAATTCATTTTTGAAGCTTCTGTGGTGTAGTGATTAGGCTACTAGCTTTGCCAGCTAGAGGTCGCAGGATCGATCCAAGGCTTCTCCCGAAGTAGAACGAGTCTTCCAAGCGAGGTCCTGTCTCATTCTGACCCTAGATGTAGTTGAGACGTAAAGTTTGGACACCCGCTCATTCTAGATTCATTTAGGCTTTTATAGACCCCTTTTGTAGAATATAATTAATAAACGCCGGGTCACTTGTTCGATCCATAACTTTTGACTAGCAGTGGTTAGCAAACCGTGGTCACGTCTCTATATGATACTAGGTGTAGAGGGGACGTAAAATTAAGACGGGTTTAAACATATCTTCATCATCAGGGTAAACGCTTACAAGAGCCTGTCGGGTTATCCGTGATGATGAACCGTGATGAATTTGATTTAACAAGCATTTTCATGTTGAGTAGAAATAATTTTGTTCAAGAAGAATTACGAGTTCATTTTGTAATGATGCCGTTTTGTTTGAGAACTCGGTTTGTGCATGTATGTACATAAAAAGAACGTGATGATGATAAGTGAGAGTGTTTGGTCGCCACAGGTTATAGCGGCCTGAGCGGCGTGGATGACTTCAGCTGCGTCATCACCGTCACGAGGACGGTTGTGACGTGGTGCCTACCAAATACAGACAGAATTACGGCAAACAGTGTTGGTCCTTATGAGACACTAACAAATGTTGCGGAGAATAGATGAAAATCATCCTGTTTCTAGTTTCTAGCTGTTGTTAATGTAATGAATTTGTGAATAGCTATATTTGTGAGCCGTGTCGTGGAGAAGGATATGAAATAGAGTTTGTTATGTTTCCTGTAATTGGCGGCTGACCAGGTAGCGCAAAGGCGTGGTCTGTTCAATTGCCTCTAACCTGTGATAATGTAGTGAGCACGAATTTGATGGGTATTATGCTCAGTTGAAGTGAGCGTTAATTGTTTTCTATAGTGCTCAGTAAAGAAACATAAACTTTGAGTATTCTTGTGTCAAGCGCTGGGTGCTGATAATTTGATGCACAGTCAAGTTGAGTTCTGTTGTGCAGTTATTTGTCGCATGCACTGATCAGTCTGTCTGGTCGGCGCATGCGCAATAACGGTATATGTAGGAACATATTCTTACTTCTCCGGGAGGGGAATCATGATATAGCATGTACGTTTTGTGAACTGTATCTTAGTCGATTATCGTAATTTGCAGACACAAAGTTGTGTGGTGACCCGCTGCTCCCTGCCATGTAGGAGCAGGTACTGGTGCGACGCTGTCTGTTTAGTGTCCAGCAAGGGCGGACAGACCAAATAAAAGACCGTCGAGACCATATTAGACAGGTTGTGGAAAACATTCTAAAGTTGATTCAACCATATCAAACAGGTCGTGGAAAACCACCTGGAGTCGATTCAAACGAAGAAGTTACCGGGACTTCAAATTCGTATCCAAGCGATAAATAATACAAATCAACTTGTGGTCGACAAGGTCGACAAACTAGTTCACAGCAGTGCGCGAGAGGGGGTTCACCCTAAGTGAAGTTATAATCTGGCCAGTCGCGTTTTGTGTTTCTTTTTCTTATTTTATTGTTGTTTTGGTTATTTGCTTCTGTAGACATTCACGTCACCCCGTTTCGAGCACAGAACATTGTTTTGCCTTCGGGGCGGACGTCGTGAGTGGGCTACAGAAGCAAATACATGCCATGTTTTGTGTTCGTATTGTTGTACTGTAAATAATTCTTGTCGTTCATTTCATATCTTTCTTGTGCCTTACCCCACAGCTGCCCGTACACATGTCAGAGATCACGCTCGGTTGTCAGCATGGGGGTTTGCGGGACGCCGTAAACCCACATGTAACACTCTTATGCCTATATTTATGGATGGATTTTAATTTGTATGATGATATCTCGAGCGTGTTCGAATTTCAGGGTCCAGCGCTGAAGGAGAACGTCACTATGGCCATTTTAGTAAAACTTTGTCATCGCTCTTGCGCCTTTATTTATTGATGGATTTTAATATAACTACACACAAATGTTGGGTATGATGATATCTCTAGCAAGTTCGACATTCAGGTTCCGGGGGTGACCGTCAAGGTCCCTGTGGCTAATTTTAGAAAACTTTGTGATCGCCATAGTGCCTACATTTATGGATGGATTTTAATATAACTTCAGACAAATGTTGGGTATGATGATAACTCGAGCGGGTTTGACTTTCAGGGTCTGGGGCTGAGGGTCAAGGTCATGTGGCTATTTTTAGAAAAGCATTTTCATCGCTCTTGCGCCTTTATTTATGGATGGAATTTAATATAACTTCACACAAATGTTGGGTATGATGGTATCTCTAGCAATTTCGACTTTCAGGTTCCCGGGCTGAAGGTCAAGGTCACTGTGGCTAATTTTAAGAAAACTTTGTGATCGCTGTAGTGCCTACATATATGGATGAATTTTAATATAACTTCACACACTGTGGTTATTTGTAGAAAAATTTGGTCATTGCTCTAGTGTCCACATTTACAAACGCATTTAAAGATAAATCCATTCAAATGTTGGGTATGATGATACCTCGAGTGACTTTGACTTTCAGTGTCCGGGGCTTAAGGTCAAGGTCACTCCTTTCAGGGTCACGGGGGTCAAGGTCACTGTGGCTATTTTTAGAAAAAAAAACATTGTCATCGCTCTTGCACCTTAATTTATTGATGTATTTTAATATAACTTCACACAAATGTTGGGTATGATGATATCTCTAGCAAGATCGACTTTCAGGTTCCGGGGCTGAAGGTCAAGGTCACTGTGGTTATTTTTTTTAGGAAAAAAAAACTTTGTGATCGCTCTAGTGCCTACATTTATGGATGGATTTTAATATAACTTCACACACATGTTGGGTATGATGATATCTCAAGCGGGTTCGACTTTCAGGGCTATGGGGCTGAAGGTCAAGGTCACTGTGGCTATTTTTAGAAAATCTTTTTCATCGCTCTTGCGCCTTTATTTAAGGATGGATTTTAATATAACTTCACACAAATGTTGGGTATGATGATATCTCGAGCGTGTTCGACTTAAAGGGTTCAGCGCCGAAGGAGAACGTCACTGTGGCCATTTTAGTAAAACTTTGTCATCGCTCTTGCACCTTCATTTATTGATGGATTTTAATATAACTTCACACAAATGTTGGGTATGATGATATCTCTAGCAAGTTTGACTTTCAGGTTCCGGGGCTGAAGGTCAAGTTCACTGTGGCTTATTTTAGAAAACTATGTGATCGCTCTAGTGCCTACATTTATGGGTGGATTTTAATATTACTTCACACAAATGTTGGGCATGATGATATCTCGCGCGGGTTCGACTTTCAGGGTCTGTGGCTGAAGGTCAAGGTCACTGGGGCTATTTTTAGAAAAAAATTCATCGCTCTTGCGCCTTTATGTATGAATGGATTTTTATATAACTTCACACAAATGTTGGGTATGATGATATCTCGAGCGGGTTCGACTTTCAGGGTCTGGGGCGGAAGGTCAAGGTCATTGTGTCTATTTGTAGAAAAACATTGTCATCGCTCTTTCGCCTTTATTTATGGATTGAATTTAATATAACTTCACACAAATGTTGGATATGATGATATCTCTAGCAAGTTCGACTTTCAGGTTCCGGGGCTGAAAGTCAAGGTCACTGTGGCTAATTTTAGAAAACTTTGTGATCGTTCTAATGCCTACATTTATGGATAGATTTTAATATAACTTCACACAAATGTTGGGCATGATGATATCTCGAGCTTGCTCGACTTTCAGTGTCCAGCGCTGAAGGAGAACGTCACTGTCGCCATTTTAGTAAAACTTTGTCATCGCTATTGCGCCTTCATTTATTGATTGATTTTAATATAACTTCACAGAAATGTTGGGTATCATGATATCTCGAGCGACTTTGACTTTCAGGGTCAAGGCTGAAGGTCGAGTGACTTTGATTTTCAGGGTCCGGGGTTTAAGGTCCAGGTCACTACTTTCAGGGTAACGGGGTCAAGGTCACTGTTGCTATTTTTACACAAAAAATTTCATCGCTCTTGCACCTTTATTTATTGATGTATTTTAATATAACTTCACACAAATGTTGGGAATGATGATATTTTGAGCGGGTTCGGCTTTCAGGGTCTGTGGCTGAAGGTCGAGGTCACTGGCTTTTTTTAGAAAATTATTTTTATCGCTCTAGCGCCTTTATGTATGGATGGATTTTAATATAAGTTCACACAAATGTTGGGTATGATGATATCTCGAGCGGGTTCGACTTTCAGGGTCTGGGTCAAGGTCACTGTGGCTATTTTTAGAAAATCTTTTTCATCGTTCTTGCGCCTTTATTTATGAATGGAATTGAATATTTAACTTCACACAAATGTAGAATATGATGATATCTTTTGCAAGTTCGAATTTCAGGTTCCGGGGCTGAAGGTCAAGGTCACTGTGGCTAATTTTAGAAAACTTTGTGATCGCTCTAATGCCTACATTTATGGATGGATTTTAATAAAACTTCATACAAATGTTGGGTATGATGATATCTCGAGCGTGTTCGACTTTCAGGGTCCAGCGCCGAAGGAGAACGTCAGTGTTGCGATTTTAGTAAAACTTTGTCATCGCTCTTGCGCCTTCATTTATAGATGGATTTTAATATAACTACACAAAAATGTTGGGTATGATGATATCTCTAGCAAGTTTGACTTTCAGGTTCCGGGGCTAAAGGTCAAGGTCACTCTGGCTTATTTTAGAAAACTATGTGATCACTCTAGTGCCTACATTCATGGATGGATTTTAATATAACTTCACACAAATGTTGGGTATGATGATATTTCGCGCGGGTTCGACTTTCAGGGTCTGGGGCTGAAGGGCAAGGTCACTGGGGCTATTTTTAGAAAAAAAATTGCATCGCTCTTGCGCCTTTATTATATGAATGGATTTTTATATAACTTCACACAAAAGTTGGGTATGATGATATCTCGAGCGGTTTCGACTTTCAGGGTCTGGGGCGGAAGGTCAAGGTCATTGTTGCTATTTTTAGAAAAACATTTTCATCGCTCTTGCGCCTTTATTTATGGATCAAATTTAATATTACTTCACACAAATGTTGGATATGATGATATCTCTAACAAGTTCGACTTTCTGGTTCCGGGGCTGAAGGTCAAGGTCACTGTGACTAATTTTAGAAAACTTTGTGATCGTTTTAATGCCTACATTTATGGATGGATTTTAATATAACTTCACACAAATTTTGGGTATGATGATATCTCGAGCTTGTTCGACTTTCAGGGTCCAGCGCTGAAGGCGAACGTCATTGTGGCCATTTTAGTAAAACTTTGTCATCGCAATTGCGCCTTCATTTATTGATTGATTTTAATATAACTTCACAGAAAATGTTGGGTATCATGATATCTCGAGTGCTTTGACTTTCAGGGTCAGGGCTGGAGGTCAAGGACACAGTGGCTATTTTTAGAAAAAGTTGGTCATTGCTCTAGTGTCCACATTTATAAACGCATTTAAAGATAACTCCATACAAATGTTGGGTATGATGATATCTCGAGTGACCTTGATTTTTAGGGTCCAGGGTTTAAGGTCCAGGTCACTACTTTCAGGGTTACGGGGTCAAGGTCACTGTGGCTGTTTTAAAAAAAATGCATCGCCCTTGCACCTTAATTTATTTATGTATTTTAATATAACTTCACACAATTGTTGGGAATGATGATATCTCTAGCAAGTTCGACTTTCAGGTTCCGGGGCTGAAGGTCAAGGTCACTGTGGCTATTTTTAGAGAACAAAAACTTTGTGATCGCTCTAGTGCCTACATTTATGGATGGATTTTAATATGACTTCATATTTATGTTGGGAATGATGGTATCTTGAGCAGGTTCGACTTTCTGGGTCTGTGGCTGAAGGTCAAGGTCATTGTGGCTATTTTAGAAAACATTTTCATCGCTCTAGCGCCTTTACTTATGGATGGATTTTAATATAACTTCACACAAATGTTGGGTATGATGGTATCTCGAGCGGGTTCGACTTTCAGGGTCTGGGGCTGAAGGTCAAGGTCACTGGGGCTATTTTTAGAAAAAAAATTCATCACTCTTGCGCCTTTATTTATGAATGAATTTTAATATAACTTCACACAAATGTTGGGTATGATGATATCTCTTGCGAGTTCGACTTTCAGGTTCCGGGGCTTAAGGTCAAGATCACTGTGGCTAATTTTAGAAACTTTTGTGATCGCTCTAATGCCTACATATGGATGGATTTTAATATTACTTCACACAAATGTTGGGTATAATAATATCTCGAGCGTGTTCGACTTTCAGAGTCCAGCGCTGAAGGAGAACGTCACTGTGGCAATGTTAGTAAAACTTTGTCATCGCTCTTGCGCCTTCATTTATTGATTGATTTTAATATAACTTCACAGAAATGTTGGATATCATGATATCTCGAGTGACTTTGACTTTCAGGGTCAAGGCTGAAGGTCAAGGACACAGCGGATATTTTTAGAAAAATTTGGTCATTGCTCTAGTGTCCACATTTATAAATGCATTTAAAGATAGCTCCATACATATCATGAGTGAGTTCAACTTTCAGGGTCTGGGGTCAAAGTCACTGTGGCTATTTTCAGAAAAAAAATAGTGATTGCTCTGGTGCCTATATTAAATGCTTGATTTTAATATACTTTTACACAACTGTTGGAAATTACGATATCTTGAGCGAGTTCGACTTTCAGGGTCTGGGACTGAAGGTCAACGTCACTGTGGTTATGTTGTAGAAAAACTTTGTCATCGCTCTTGCGCCTTCATTTATTGATGGATTTTTATATAACTTGACACAAATGTTTGGTATGATGATATCTTGAGTAACATTGACTTTCTGGGTCAGGGACTGAAGGTCAAGGTCACTGTGGCTATTTTTAGAAAAACTTCATCATTGCTCTAGTGCCCACATTTATTGATGGATTTTAAGATAACTTCATACAAAAGTTGGGTATGATAATATCTTGAGTCAGTTCAACTTTCAGGGTCTGGGGCTCAAAGTCAAGGTCACTGTTTTTTTTTTTTTAGAAAAACTTTGTCATCACTCTTAAGTACCTACATTTTTGATGAATATAATGTTATTTTACACAAATGCTAGGCTAGGCTTTTTTTTATTTGTCTTGTGCAAGCGGATTTGTATTGTCTGTGATGCCTTGTTATTACTTGGCAGTTTGTATTTTTTATCAAATATAGATTTCGTTTTAATTTTTTTACAATGAAAAGGATGATTAGGGGTTCTTTTTGGTTCTCTTTCATTTGCTGCAGTCTATTGCGTTGTTTTACAGAAGATAAAAAAATGATAACTAGCTCTCATCCATCTTAGTCCCCCAAAGGCGAGTTATGTTATCTTCTGACAACTCTTGTTCTTATTTATGCTCTAAAACATAGATTGTGGGTACGTTGAGGCGGTTTTAACGAGTGCCCACAGTCTATGTTTGGAGCAGAAATATGAAAAATATCGCACGTTTTCATCATAAAACTTTTGTGTTTGTTGGTGGAAAAATTTACACTGTCTTAGTGCTTTTTTGAAATACCGTTAATGTGTGTGTGTGTGTGAATTCGGGTTAAACGTCGCTTTCAACAATTTTTCAGTCATATCACGGCGGTGTCTGGTTGCGACAGGGAGCTCAATGCACACTTTTATAGTGCTGCCTCACTGAAGTATCATGTCCCAAACACATTACATGATACCACACTCAGTCACATTATCCCGACACTGGGTCGACCAGTCCTAGCTCTATCCCGTAAATTTGAGTGCCAAGCGAGGGGCAGCTAGTACCATTCTTAACGACTCCATATTTTTCACTTCTGTAGTGTATTCCTTGCTTCCAAAGGATAACCCTTTTATAGAACATATTTAACTTCACTACAGCTGGTGTGTGGGAATGTGTGGCGGCGGTAAAACGACTCCCTGCCCTACATCATAGTGTAGATTATATTTTCTCGTCCTTTGGGATCATTGATTCCATTGTGGAATTTTGAAAATATCTGAGGGTCACTGATGAGGCCTCATTGGCCGAAACTAGCTAGTCTTGCCCAGAAAACATGAACACCCCATATATTTCATTTCTGTGGTGTATTCCTTGCTTCCAAAGGATAACCCTTTTATAGAACATATTTACTTCACTACAGCTGGTGTATGGGAATGTGTGGCGCCGGTAAAACGTCTCCCTGCCCTACATCATAGTGTAGATTATATTTTCTTGTCCTTTGGGATCATTGATTCTATTGTGGAATTTTGAAAATATCTGTGGGTCACTGATGAGGCCTAATTGGTCGAAACTAGCTAGTCTTGCCCAGAAAACATGTACACTCCATATTTTTTACTTCTGTGATGTATTCCTTGCTTCCAAAGGATAACCTTTTCATAGAACATATTTGGTATGTCGTGGCCCGGGATCGAACCCGTGACCTCCCGTTCCCCGGAGCGGACACTCTACCAACTGAGCTATCGGAGCCGGTGAAACACTGTTGATGATTCAAAAATTTTTGCTTCAAACTTCGCAATATACAGTTAAGCTTTAAAGGCTCGAGTAACGGCGACTCGTTTATCATGGCTAATTCGAAGTCGATAAAAATTATTTCAGTGGCTTAAGATAATATTTAATTAAGAATATTTTATAGTTTGTTTTTTTCTATCTTTCAAGAGAAATTTATTTTGTATGCACTCATTTAACTTGCTCAAGTTCATTTAACTTGCCATCAAGATGATAAAGATATCGTCTCGCAAAAAGAACAAATCATACTACAGTATATTTTTGTTTAATGATGTTACGGCTTACGGTCTGGTAGTGGAACCTTACGACGACGTAGGGTTCCTCGAAATGTTCCAATGCAGATCGGCAGGCCTCGGTAGCTCATTCGGATGCGCGTCTAACTGGTGATCAGGAGGACGCGGATGCGATACCTGCCGGGGTCGGCAAAATTATTTTTTGGAGAGTGATCATGAAATATTTTATACGGTCTTCCCTCCCTACCGCTGATTCAAGCAGGGCAGTTTTTCGCGAAACAGTACGCACTGTTTTGGTTAACCTCTTAAATATAAGCCTGCCCAGGAAAAGTGTGAATAGGTAAACTGACCGGCTCAAAAATGACCTAAGTAGTGTTGAATTGGACGTTCAACTCCAAAATATACAAACCTATGCAGATCTTGAACCAACTTAGATTGTAAAAAATTGTGATCGGTATGTTCTGATGCCAGATCATGAAACCGATCAGAACCAATAAGGCATATTACACAACCAGCCTTTACTTCTACTTTGTACTCATCCGTTTAAGGTATTGTATCGAAACAGTCTGGGGTTGAATGGTTGCAATCTACATCATCGGAATGTTCCGTTACCAGATCTTCAAACTGGCCAGAACTAACAAAGTAGAAGTAAAACAAAGATCAGGAATCGATACAATTAGCTTACTCCACCCATCAAAGACACCAAACGGAAAGAAACACAAATATTAAGCGACCAGACCATAATGGAAACCTAAACAGAGGAAGGCCATAAGGACAGTTACTTTCCCACAAAATGGCCATATAGCCATCCAAATTAAAAAGACACAAGTGATACACACAGTAAGTAACAAACAACAACATAAATAAATCGCCACAGAAGAACCGCCTTGGAACGGTCAGTGGAAAGATTTCCACTGGGGGCTTAAATCGATTTTACGTGGCCAAAATCCTCGCCCTTACTTCCGTCACGATTTAGACAAATTATTTGTTCAGTCCGCATGAAGGCCTCCTAACCCATAATGTTCGAGCAGAAATCAGAACAATAAGTTAAACACCTGTAAACCCAAGTTTTTACTATATAAAATAGGGGTTCAAGGTCGTCAAAATTATATAGGCGTGTTTTCGAGATGTAGACAACTGTAGACAAAAAAAAATTGCGCATAAAGTGGTATTTTAGTCATTTCCAATGTATTCATTTTCAGAGTTTTGTCAATGTAGGCATATTGGGTCACATGATACATTCTCAAGAATACTGTTCAGAACAAAATACGAACTGTTCGTTCACATCCGCTAGTTAAATATAGCAAGTCATTTTGGTTTCAAATATGTAGTGAAATAAGTAACAGGAGATGTTTTTGCCCTTGGTTACTGTTCATAATCCGATGAAAGCAAATGCAACTGATGAAGTTTATTCGATGGATCCCTGGCGGAACAATTCATTACCATCTCTGTTCATGTTGGAGATCTCTGACAGGATTTACTCAGGGACACTGGCCCTCCCGCCAGAGTATATATACGACATAGCTTCTGCGTGTCGGACAAAGTATTCGATGTGAGTGCAAGGAGAAAACATTGAGGTAAAATGGCTGATATTAATATGCTGTTGGTCTTCTCTGTGGATCCTTATTTGTGGCAGTTGGAGTTGAAATGTCTTTTTCGCAGGACAGTCAACCAAGAAATTTATGTTTTATAGTCAGTGAATACTTTGTAAGCGATTAAAATAAAACATAGCACAATACTTTATAATTTGGTTTATCTGTATTTAGCACTCTGATACCCTAAAAATCTGGGGAAGAAAAGCTCGAAGTTCTGGTTTCGGAAGGGTCTGCTGATGTTCCGATACAAAGTTATTTCAAAATGACTTCTGTAACAGGGCATATCAGTACCAGAAATTTATGGAGTTTTTATGCCCCCGCAGGAGGGCATACAGATTTTGCACTGTCCGTTTGTTTGTTTGTGGGTTTGTAAGTCCGCACTTTTTTGTGATGCGAACTACTTCCACATTTCTTCAACGATTGATCTGAAACTTTGCATATGCATTCCTTGTGAGGTGAAGGGATGCCTAACACAATTTTTACGTTGGCTCTTTGATTTTCGAAGGCGTTACGGCCCTTTATTTTCTGAAAACTGTGCTAAAAACCTTGTGATGCGAACTACTTTAACATTTCTCCACTGATTCAGCTGAAACTTTACACATGCATTCCTTGTGAGGTGAAGGGGTGCCTAACATAATTTTCTTGTTTATCCTATCATCTGTGACGGAGCTACGGTCCTTGATTTTCTGGAAAAAAAAACGCGTTCGAAAACCTTGTGACGCAAACTACTTCCGCATTCCTTCACCGTTTGAGCTGAATCTTTGCGCATGCATTCCTTGTGAGGTAAAGGGGTGCCTAACACAATTTTCACGTTGATCCTATCATCTGCAAAGGAATTACGGCCATTTATTTTGTTAAACCTTGTGACACGAACTTTTTCCACATTTCTCCGACAAGTTTGTTCAATTTGTGCATATGCATTTGAAATGATATGTAGATGTGCCTAACAAAAATTCATTCTGCTCGGATGAAGCGTTTTGGAGTTATGGTCCTTGATTTTCTCAAAAATGCGCTAAAATCGTGTCACGCAAACTGCCTCCACATTTCTTTACCGACTGAGCTGAAAATTTGCACATGCATTTTTTGTGAGGTGAAGGGTGCCTAACATAATTTTTAAGTTGATCCTATCACCTGCGACGAAGTTACGGCACTTGGTTTTCTGAAAAACGCGTTCGAAATCATGTGACGCGAACTACTTCTACATTTCTTCACCAATTGAGCTGAAGCTTTGCACATGCATTCACCGGTGAGGTTAAGGGGTGCCTAACACAATTGTCACGTTGATCCTGTCATATGCGAAGGAGATACGGCCCTTTGTTTTGTGAAAACGCGTTCTTAAACCTTTTGACGCGAACTACTTCCACATTTCTTCGACAATTTTGTTTAATTTTATGCCCCCGTAGGAGGGCATATAGTTTTTGCACTGTCCGTTTGTGGGTTTTTGAGTTTGTAAGTCCGCACTTTTTATGATGCGAACTACTTCCAAATTTCTCCAACGATTGAGCTGAAACTTTGCACACGCATTCTTTGTGAGGTGAATGGATGCCTAACACAATTTTCACGCTGGTCCTATCATTTTCGAAGGAGTTACGGCCCTTTCCTCAAATTGGCTCCCACGGGGGGCATTGCTCACTTATAGTGACAGCTCTTGTTGGTTTATAATTAGTAACCTTCAGGTAGACCAACTATTTTGTGTGTTATAAATAATATTCGAACCTAGAGTGAAGGTTGATCCCATAGAACTGATTTAAACTCCCAAGTAGTTCTCGCTACTGACCGTCCTCAGGCGGCGTTCTAATGTTTATTTTAATGTAGCTTTGCCGTTTTTTTCCGACGGGGCTCTTCATGTGCTATGTGCTTATGGTAGTATATTATTATTATTATTATTATTGTTTAATTTTCATTAATTGCACCTGTTGCACCTTGATCAACTGTTGTGGAGAAAAATGGCTGGTTCTGTGCTATTTGTAGATCTTATTTTTCCTTCTTTTTTGTTTTCCTCATTGTTAGTTACTCTTCCTCTTGGTGTTATTGGTAAACTGTGATCTTTGATTGTGGCTTTTCCTTGGCATCTATTTCTATATTTCTATGTTATTAATCAAGTAATTCGTATTGGCCCAGTTACAGGTCCGAGGTCTGCTGTATTGGCCGGAGGCCGAAGGCCGAGGCCAATACAGCTTACCGAGGACCTGTACCTTGGTCAATACAAAAATACTTGATTACTGACAATTTTATTAATTGATCGATTAAAAACATGATTATTGATTTTTGACTTGTGTCAATATGGATGACAATACAGGATAGTCAATTAATAATGTTCTATATTGATCAAAATCAATGCACCATACAAAATAGTTCATTTATGCTAGAATGTTTCGAAGCAGAATACTTTGAAAGTTACTGCTATAGAGTTTAGCATTGGATCAGATACGTGTTTATAATCATCGAAATATTCCGATGCACCATTTTATATCACAGATTCTACCTGTTATTATTAGCTAATATGCTCGTTTCCGAGACGTTTCCGGCTTTCATTACCATAGAAATATTCCGCATAAATGTATTCCCGCTTAGTCCGTTGTCGCGAATGGTTACGAGCATGTATTGGTTTAAGTTGAAAAATTCCATGAATAATCAGACGACATGTGCTTTTAAAAACCGGAAAATGAATATCCACACGTGCTAACTGAACATGCATGTGACTTATCCTGAGAACGCCATATATGTTTAAAACAGACAACTCAGATCTTTTCCATATTTTTTAAGGAAACTCAGATCAAGCATTGCATATGAAACACCTACCAGGTATTAAATGTGAGGCTAAATATAAGAAGTAATTCAGTAATATCAAAATCCATTTAGAAAGAAGAAAGTTATTGACCGCGTTTTAAGTTTCGTGTGTTTTTTTATCTTGACCCCTAAGTACGGCCTTGACCTAAGAGGTATCGACCTGGGTTTTGCGCTAGACACATTGTCCCATGTCAGTTGACATTTCTGCAAAATAATATCAAAATCCATCCAGAAATGAGAAAATTATTGTCTACGTTTCAGTTTCAGAGGCACGCACGGACGGACGGGGGCAACGCTATATGCCCTTCCGCCATTCTTCGAATGGCGGGGCATAATAAAATCATGTTAAGGTTTAACTTTTTGACCCCGAGTTTCTTAAGTATACTCTTATATCACTGATACCTACATTCTACTACATGTAAATTGGGTGACTTGCCAATATGCGTCTTCGGGATAGCAACCGATGTACACCAGAAAGAGATGGCTTCAAGATTTGCACTGTTTGCATAGGTTTCTGTACCGGGCTATGGGATTGAAAGGATTAATATATCACTTCGACCTGATCAAGGACTGTTTTCGTGGCGTATGATCTGAATCTACACTGTTTGTGTTACATGTGGGTTTACGGCGTCCCGCAAACCCCCATGCTGACAAGACAAACGAGCGTGATCTCTGACAGGTGTACGGGCAGCTGTGGGGTAAGGCACAAGAAAGATATCAAATGAATGACATGAATTATTTACAGTATCTATATACAACACTTACTAACACAAAATATCACAATTAGTTGCTTCTGTAGCCAACTCACGACGTCCGCCCCGAAGGCAAAACAATGTTCTGTGCTCGGAACGAGTGACGTGAATGCATACAGAAGCAAACAACAACAAAAAAACAACAAAATAAATAAATACAAAAAAAAGAAACACCACAAGACGCGACTGGCCAGTTTATAACTTAGGGCGAATCCCCTTCTCGCGCACTAGTGTAAACTAGTTTGTCGACATTGTTGTCGACCACAGGTTGATATGTATTATTTAGCTATCGCGCACTAATTTGATTCGCCTAAATTCGACCTGTTTCATGTGAATGGTCTTACATTGGTCTCACATTACTACGACCTGTTCATGTTGGTTCGTCCGCCCTTGCGGGACCCTAACCGACAGCGTCGTACCAGTACCTGCTGCTATTTCGCAGGGAGCAGCAGGTCACCACACATTGTTGTGTCTGCAAATTACGATAATTGGACTATGCTATATCATGATCCCCCTCCCGGAGAAGTAAGAATATGTTCATGCATATACCGTCATTGCGCATGCGCCGACCAAACATACAGGCTGATATAGTGCATGCGACAAATAACTGCACAGCAGAACTCAACTTGACTGTGAATCAAATTATCAGCACCCAGCGCTTGACACAAGAATACACAAAGTTCATGTTTCCTTACTGAGCACTACAGAAATCAATTAATGCTCATTACTACTGAGCATAATACTCATCAAATTTGTGCTAACTACATTATCACAAGCAAGAGGCAATTGAACAGACCACGCCTTTGCGCTGCCTGGTCAGCCGCCAATTACAGGAAGCATAACAAACTCTATTTCATATCCTTCTCCGCGACACGGCTCACAAATATAGCTATTCACAAATTCATAACATTAACAACAGATAGAAACTACAAACAGAAAGATTTTCATCTATAATCCACAACATTTGTTAGTGTCTCATAAGGGCCAACACTGTTTGCCGTAAATTCTCTCTGTATTTGGTAGGCACCACGTCATAACCGTCCTCGTGACGCCGATGACGCAGCTGACGTCATCCCCGCCGCGCAGGCCGTTATGACGTGTGGCGACCAAATACCCCCACTTATCATCATCACGTTCTTTATATGTGCATACATGCACACACTGAGTTATCAGACAAAAACGGCATCATTACAAAATGAACTTTTTATTCTTCTTGAACAAAATTATTTCTACTCAACATGAACACGCTTGTAAAATCAGATTCATCATGGTTCATCATCACGGATAACCCGACAGGCTCTTGTAAGAGTTTGCCCTGATGATGAAGATATGGTTAAACCCGTCTTAAGTTTACGTCCCCTCTACACCTAATATCATATAGAGACGGGACCACGGTTTTCTAACCACAGCTAGTCAAATGTGATGGATCAAACAAGTGACCCGGCGTTTATTAATTGCATTCTACAAAATGGGTCTAAAAGCCTAAATGAATCTAGAATGAGCGGGTGTCCAAACTTTACGTCTCATCAACATCTAGGGTCAGAATGAGATAGGACCTCACTTAGAAAGACTCATTCTACTACTGGAGAAGCCTGGGGTCGATCCTGCGACCTCTAGCTGGTAAAGCTAGTAGCCTAATCACTACAGGCTTCAACAGTGAATTCAGAATAGCCTTCAGAAAGTTGGGGAATACTAGAAGTAAACCCCTCCAAAATTTACAAGCATGTTCATACAAAAATAATACTAAACATAGATTTAACATACCTTTCAATATACTTTCACTGTCCTGTCACAATGTTGTGGGGATACGTTACAACTTGACCTGCTGCTAAAGTGTTCGCTTTTCTCAGGGTTTTTATATCTATGAATACTACCGGAAAATCATGCATACTCATATTTGCTCGCTAAAATCGTGGCGAGGTGGAGATACCGTCCACAATTAAAGCCAGATAGCAAAAATCGAGTAGATAATGGATTTGCGTTCAAATAGTATATTTCCCATAGGAAAAAAAAATGATGAAGCGACCCTATAAATCAATGCCATGACTCCTGTCAAAACGAACACCCACACAACACGTGACGGGAATGAAAATCATATATGGCACAATTTCGCGGTTGGCAATTTTTAGGCAAATTTTATAGAACTCATCCTTATAGCGCCCCCCCCCTGTATTGTAAAAAACAGATCTCCACAAACCATTCATGCATACATCGTATGATATATGCATGACTTGTGCATGGAGCAGCACATTTTGCCTACCATATTTCACCTAAAACATTTCACTCGCACCGCCCTACCATATACCTACTAAAATAATTTAGATGTGCATAAGCACCAGAGAGGTTTCCTATTCCATCTCGTAACAGTTTGCCAAGCCCGACCCCTGGCCATCCCAGATTCTACAGATAACCCTTTTACGCGACATGCTGACCTAACTGCGATAAAAGTAACGCTGCTATTTTCTATAAATAAGTTACCTGGATTTTTATGCCCCCGGAATCGAGATTCGGGGGTGCATATATTTTTTTGGCCTGCCTGTCTGTTTGTCTGTTTGTCCGTTTGTCTGTCTACAAAAACCTTAACATTGGGCATAACTTTAGATGATAATAGATACAGCTTTCATATTTCACATGTGTACCCCTTATCACCTTTCCAGTGGTACCATAATTTTTTTTATCTCGTGACCTTGATCTTTGACCTGCTTTTTTCATTTTTTTTTAACTTTAACATTGGCCAAAACTTTCGATCGATATGTGATAGGGCTTCCATATTTCACATGTGCATTTCTTGTCACAAGACTTTTCTAGCGGTACCATAATTTTTGATCTCATGGCCTTGACCATTGACATTTGACCTACTTTTAAAAATCTTTAACATTCGCCATAACTTTCGATTGGTAAGTGTTAGGGCTTTCATATTTCACATATGCATTCCTTGTCATACGACCTTTCTAACGGTACCATATTTTTTACCTCGTGACCTTGACCTTTACGTTTGACCTACTTTTTAAAAACTTTAACATAGTCCATAATTTTCTATTGGTAAGTGATAGGGCTTTCATATTTCACATGTGCATCCTTTTTTACAAGATCTTTCTAGTGGTGCCATAATTTTTGACCTCGTAACCTTGCCCTTGACATCTGACCTACTTTTTAAAAACTTTTACTTTGGCCATAACTTTCGATTGGTAAGTGGTATGGCCTTCATATTTCGCATGTGCATACCTAGTCACAATACCTTTCTAGTGGTACCATAATTTTAGACCTCGTGACCTGACCTGGGCCTTTGACCTGCTTTTGAAAAACTTTAACATTGGCCATAACTTTCGATTGGTAAGTGATAGGGCTTCCATATTTCACATGTGTATTCTATTTCACATGGCTTTTCCAACGATCCCATAATTTTTGACCTTGTGACCTTGACCTACTTTTTTAAGACCTGAACATTGGCCATACCTTTCGATTGCTTAGTGATACTGCTTTCATATCTAACATGCGCTTGTCGAGGGCATCAGTGTTTCTCAAACACATCTTGTTTTTTTTTAAATAACGTATAGGCGCGTGTACCTTAGCACAGAATAGGTCTATGCTTAGTAACTTTTAGTCGATTCACAAACAATCAACCAAAAATCTGGCTGTTTCTTTGATAAAATACACTAGACTATCTAGAATAGTTTCCTTATATACCGTAGAAGCCTCCGTGGTGCAGTGGTTACGCTACTCGCCTTGTAAACCAGGGATCGCAGGATCGATCCCGGGCTTCTCCAGACTTTCGGATGAGTCTTTAAACCGAGGTCCCGTCTCCGTCATACGGGTGGGACGTAAAACTAAAACTTACTCACTCACTCCTTATATACCGAGTAACCGCATTGCTTCATGGGAATTCATAATAGACCTATGCCGGTAAAGGGTTGGCACAGGTTGACCTTCACAATATGGCGCTTCTCAATGTTCGAAGTTTAGGGCCCCGTCAACACTGTACTGGCCATTTTGGAGATGTTGCTTCCGATTACATCTCAAGCCCTGTCGCCCCCCCCCCCCCCACACACACTCCTCAAACAAAACAAAATAACAATAAGTTTATAAAGGCGGGCTCGCACCTCTTTTTCTTGAAAGGCTTAGATACTCTAAGCGATTTACCAGTACATGTGTGCAGTCGGTTTCAGCTCTGCATGGAAGCATCATGCAGTCCATCTATTTCTTCAAGATAGAAGTAGAGTCAATGATCAGGAATCGATACAATCAATCCATAGCTCCAATCAGTGACACCAAAGGGAAAGAAACACAAACATGCAAGCCCCGATAGACGGGGGTCCGCGCTATCCAATGTGATTCCTTGCCAGATTAAATAGGTATCCATTATGAAAACACGCCTATACAAATACATACAGGATCTAACATGAGTGTTCATGTATTATTGAATTTATTAAACGAGTTGAGGAAAAGGGATAAAATGCGAGGCTATGTCGAGCATTTTATCCCTTTTCCTCAACGAGTTTAATAAATTCAATAATACATGAGCACGAATGCAAGATTCTATTTATCATATGACATTTTAAACGCATTTTATTCACGATTGTTTACAAAAATGTCAATATTCCGCCGTTAGTACGCGCGACGTCGTTTAGGACGTCGTTCATGTAACGTTACGGGACGTATCTAGCTAATTTGCATATTTATTCCACTATTGGATTATCGAAAATAATGCATGACGTTATTACACTCTCAGACGCGACGTCATATGATAAATTGTACACTTCAAGGCCGAAAAGTTGAAAACTTGTGATATTTTGTTTATGCCTGTTCAAAATGTAGTTTTTAGAGCAGTTATAAGACAAATTATAATTACCCCTGTATATATAAAAGTGGGATTTAAGGGTGTCATAATTATGTCGTCGTGTTTTCATGATGAATCTAACTGGTTAATTTGCAGATTGTCACACAGGATATTAAATGTTATAATTATTGCTTTAAGGGCCTTCGTTTTCTTTAAGTGTCACATTTACCCTTTGCAGCGATGTCGTTGTGGCATAACACGGCTAAACTTTGTTACTTCCTCGAGAGCGATTTAATGTAAACCGTTATTTAGTAAAATCTAGTTGATATGCTGTTGTAATTTAAACGGTTCGTTGAAGCTTCCTTTATACATATTTACAGCGAACAAATATATTTTAAAGAATCATGATTTGTATTCAACAGTGGACAAAATAAAGCAGATTTTAACCTAATTTACAATAATATTTCGGCCATAGGCCTTTATCAAGAAAACTCATTGAGTATGAATTTAGCTACAGTATTCATGCATTTAGTAAACTTTGATTACATAGAAATAAAAATGGCCGTACAAATTTGTTTTCGAAGTTTATGGTGGTCATACATAGTGACGGAAATAGGAGATAGGAGTACCCGAAATACTAAACCACCCGTATTGAGTTGGCGACCACTATTTTGCCACGTGCCGACACTAAGAATCGAATCTGCACAGGTGGAATCCTTTGTCATTTGAAGCATAAATCATATTGTCTTTAACTTTTCATACATTTTTCATTCAGATAACAGACAGCGATTCTCTGCAGGAGATGTACTGTGGTTCAGATCTGCCGCCATCAACAACGTCAACTTCGCAGTACCTTAGTTTAACAATATACATAGGATATGTGTTTGTAGTATTCGATTTCAGAGGATTTGCAGCGGTGTTTATTTTAAAAGGTAATCATTCCTTCAATGCCCGTGGAAACCCAGCTAGGTATAAGTTGAGGATATACGCTTATGTACATGAATATAGTTGCAATCCAGGGGTCAGTTGGTTAAAACATACACCTGTGTTAGTTAACATATCGTTAATACATCGATCATTTGATATGGGAAATATACTTTTATTTTTGCAGAACAAAATGTAAGCAGCTTTTGCAAACGCAAAAGCTGCTTACATTATTTTCAGCAAAAGTACCAGAGTCTGAAATATTGTCCTTACCAGAACAGATAACAATTTTCCACTAACGCCCATGTTAAGCTAACAATTAGATCAAGATCTACGATTGGGTGAGATAGATACTAAATTCAACCTAAATAAACACAAGATATTTCGCTTACCTGAGTATCACTGTCTCTAGAACATTCTATAGGACAAAAAGTTATCTTCGTATGACTATGTATGTTTAGCATTTGTTGAAAATAAATGTTTTGTGGTGCGATGCTTGAGGTTTAAGAACATTGTTATATAGACATTGGAAGGAACATACCTAAAACACGCCTTTATAATTTTGACCCCTTGAACCCCACTATTTTATTGTAAAACTGGGGTTTACAGGGGTAAAGTAGAAGTAAAACAAAGCTCAGGAATTGATACAATTAACTTACTCCACCCATAAAAGACACCAAAGGGAAAGAAATACAAACATTAAGCGACCAGACCATAATGGAAACCTAAACAAAGGAAGGCCATAAGGACAGTTACTTTCCCACAAAATGGCAATATGGCCATCCAAAACCTAAAGACACAAGTGATACACACAGTAAGTAACAAACAACAACATAAATAAATCGCCACAGAAGAGCCTTAAACCTTATGTTTCTTATTTCTGCTCTAAAGTATAGATTGTAGGTACTCGTTAGAACCCTCTTGATGAGGCGGTTCTAACGAGTACCCACAATCTATATTTTGAGCATAAATAAGAAAAATATCACAAGTTTTCATCTTAAAAGTTTCATTTTTGTCAACGATAAAGGTTACAATGTATTAATATAGGCGTGTTTTCGCATTGTGTGATGGTGCTTAGCTGATTTGTGGGTCTTTCAACTAGTTAGGATTATATCAGTTGTGGTCAGTAAGCATATCCACACTATTCCTGGGCAGACTAAGGCAAATTTGCATAATACGCAACTGTTATTGTCCTTTTCTTTGTTAGAAAGTCGAACATAATAACGCCTTGTGTGGCCCAAAATACAGTTGCCATCACCTTGCCCGCAGAGGCGTGCGTTTTGGACTTATTTGGCCACGGAGATCCCGGCCCTACCCACTGGGGACTTTAAGCTTTATTCTCTGGCTCATAATGATGGACCCAGGTCTCATCTATAGTCACCCGACGTGAAACAACATCATCTCCCTTTCACCTAGACCGCTTCAACAATGCGCTACATACTGATTTCTCATTACGAAAACACGCCTATTCAAATATATTTTTTTTTTTTTTCATCAAAAATCATTTTTTTTTCAGATAAAAATCCTGATATTCTTCATATTTCTGCTGAAAACATAGATTGTGTTACTCGTTAGAATCGCCGCAACAAGGAGGTTCTAACGAGTACCGACAATCTATGTTTTTGAGCAGAAATAAGAAATATAATGTATACCCCTGTAAACCCCATTTTTACTAAATAAAATTGGGATTGATAAGGGGTCAAAATTATATAGGCGTGTTCCTTGATGTCTGGTTGATATTTGCTTGTCGCTGGAGGATTTTGACCGAACAGGCTGTTAGCTTGCGCATACCCAAGTGATCATGTAAAATTGTTGAAATGCTACCACGTGAAATGAGTAATGCATTCGCTATTTTATCCACCCTAACTCGCTGATCAGACTACACTAGATCCCGTACTTTGTTACACAATTATTCATCGGTGGCATCTGATGAGAGACAAGACCTTATTATATCTTTAAAATACGTTCAACCGCGTTTTAATTCACCAACCCGGTTCATGTGTCAACACACAATGTATTTCCTTACCAGTTTTCCCTTTCAAACACAAGTACCGAATTACAGCACAGTACTCAACTTTTGATGAAAAGCTTGCGAGTGATTGTCACAATAAGGGTTCAATTTTACCCTTATTCCTAAAACATGTATTGAAACAATCTTGGTTGTCTCGGTGAATTGGAAATTGGATAGGCTGGTTACTTATTGAGTTGCAATCGTAGTTCATCAATATTCATAAGCTCTTCCAGAATTCTGATTGGTCAAGAGCATGCCAGGCACAGGGCCATAATTTATTATATTCTCATGCAATATTACCCTCTGACATTACTGCTCAAAGCTACAAGTGCATTCACTGAAAGAACCTCTAGAATTCACGAGCAGCGCCATAAATTATCAGATTCCCTTGCAATATTCCCGTCCGACGCAACTGCTCAAACGTACACGTGCATTTTACTATATGAAATGTCTAGAAGTAAGGATTGGTTATAATAATCGAATGTTGCCGTTGAGTGAGGGGAATATGACAATTTGTTCACCCTCGATAGGTAATAAATGCCATCGGGCAATATTACCTGCTAAGTTGAACAAATCACGGCCTTCGCCCTTGGGCGATATTACCTCCTTGGGTGAAAATGCCTTTATATAACCCTCACACAATGGCAGCAAATGATATATTATACCGGAGATTCTTCTTTCAGTGAATGCTTCAAAATATGGAAAAGCAAGTTATTCAACACAGACATAAGCCTTGAGTGATACAATTTGATCTATCCAATTGTAATATCACAACAATATAAAATGAAGTTAAATGAAAAAGAGAATAAATGAACGTAATCTCTTCTTAGTTTCTTATGACCCAGTTTTGGATACCATCACGCTAACAAGTCCGTGTGATGCACTCCCCTCTAAACCCCACTTTATATAGGGAAGAGTGGGGTTTACAAGGGTAAACATATTTTTTTTTCTTATGTCTGTTCCAAGATATAGAGTGTGGGTATTCGTCAGAACCGCTTCAATGAGTCGGTTTTAATGAGCACCCACAACCTATCTTTGAAGCAGTTATAAGAAAAATATTACGAATTTTCGTAAAACAAGTAACCATTTTGGAGGTTTGAAGAATGCACTATGTACACGTGTGTATTATCATAATGAAAAAAAGGTTGTAGATGAAACAATCTTAGTTTCTTAAGACACAGTTTGGGTTACAAAAAGGGTGTAGATAAAAATAAATAACATTGAAAAAGAAACCCTAATTTGTTCATTTTTCAATATAATCCTTAGATTTTCGTGGGTTTGGCTAACGCCGTTAGCACACAAACGTCACAGCGCACGCGATCACAAGTGCAATTGTACTTTTCAGGGGACTATTGCAATGGAGATATGATAATGTATGGCCCTGTGCGTGGCATGCTTTTTACCAATCAGACTTCTGGAATAGCTTATGAATATTAATGAGGTTTAATATTTCGTAATGTTTCACTGAGCCCACATGCTTAAAGACATTTTTTGCTTTATTTGGCCAATGCATAATGTCATTCCACTCTCCCTCTACAGATATGAACCTCGCCTGTGGTGAAATACTATTGTCACCAGATGGAGAAATAGCTTTTGCAAGCCAACCTACGAACAAGCAGATAAAATGCGTCTGGCTGATGGCGGTACCTGACAACTATCATATTGAACTCAATTTTACGAAGATTGACTTTGGACAAGAACAAAACTGTACAGAAATCGTCATCCAGGTCAGACGTTTTTTTTTTTACTTTCAAGCAATGAGTTATAAAATTGCAGTCTCCGTCGTCCGTCGTCATCCGCACTTTCAAGCATGAATATCTTTGCAATAGGCGAACAGATCTCAACCACATTTTATCTGTAGCATGTCTTTTGCATGGAATTGCTTGCATTGCACTTTAGGAAAATTGCTTCAAAACATCGATTGCTATGATATGACCCATTGGATCACTATGGAAAATTGCTTGTGATAAGTGTAGCTGCTTTACTTTTTGTTGGATCTTATTGAAACATGAAGATAAGACTAACATACATACAATCTCGGTCCAGTCCGAAAATGTGTCGTATCGGACCAACAAAGCAGAGTTACGTCCCCTTGATAGTCAAAATTGTAACAATCGACCTTTTTAGCCGTGTAGATTTTACGTGTTTCGTTGGATCTACATGAAACGTTCAAATAATATTGACATGCATTAAATCTCGGACGAGTTCGAACATGGATCAGACAAATTGGCGCAAGGTTTAGGAAAAGTAAGCATTTAAAGCAAAGTATTGACAGATCTCACCTTTTTATATGTAGCACATCTATGGTGAGGTATTGCTTGCATATGCAATTTAGCTCATCTAAGCACAAAGTGCTAATGCTGAGGTATAGTGTCGATGGATGTATGTTGTTTGTCGTGTGTCGTCCATCGTCTGTCAATACTTTGCTTTAAATGCTAACTTTTCCTAAACCTTGGGCCAATTTGGTTAAACTTCTCAGGAATAAGGCCTTTGAGGCTCCCTACCAAACCAGCTAAAGCCATTTCACTCCAATAAACAAGATAGCTGCAAGAGCTACAAATGGAGAAAAACTTTAACTGCATATACTCTTTAGCCAGTATCATTCAAACATATGAATTTTGCATTGGATACAACTAAAATGGTTCTGCTCGTATTAGCGAAATGCCCACAAGAGCTTAAAATAGAAAACGACAGCACTTTCCTTCCAATGCAAACTCCTCCTAAACATTTAGGTCAGTTTCATTCAAACTTCATAGGTCAAGTAGAAGAAAAACAAAGATCAGGAATAGATACAATTAACTTACTCCACCTATCAAAGACACCAAAGGGAAAGGAACACAAACATGAAGCGACCAAACCATAATGGAAACCTGAACAAAGGAAGGCCATAAAGACAGTTACTTTCTCACAAAATGGCCAAATGACCATCCAAAATAAAAAGACACAAGTGATACCCACAGTTAGTAACAAACAATAATATAAATAAACCGCAACAGAAGAACCGCCTTGGAACGGTCAGTGGAAAGAATTCTTCTGGGGGGCTTAAATCGATTTTACATGGCCATAATCCTCGCCCTTACCTCTGTCGCGGTATACACCATTTTTGTTTAGTCCGCATGAAGACTTCCTAACTCATCAGTGACATCTCCGGGAACATACTATTAGTAATAAAAAACTACAGAGATGAAACAAGGTTGAGGACTCGACAGCAAACAACAACAGAATTGCTGGAGCAAAAGAAAACCAACAGTTAGACTCCGAGGGGCCCGACCAAAGACGGAGCATCAGGCGCCAACCAACATAAAGAATACTAAAATAAAATAAAATTCCATATATATTTTTACGCTGGAACCGTCATATAATCTTAAGCCCGGCCCACCGGTGTGCAATCAAAGAGGGAAGCAAAGTTGCCAACCGTGATTGGGTTAACTACCATGCATGCAGTCTGTTTTAAAACATTTATTGTTGTACCCAATCTTTATATATCGACGAAAGATTTTACGAAATTGGGTACTAAAGCCATTACAGGCATGTATTTTTCTAAAATTATAAATTAAGTAGAAGTAAAACAAAGATCAGGAATTGATACAATTAACTTACTCCACCCATAAAAGACACCAAAGGGAAAGAAATACAAACATTAAGCGACCAGACCATAATGGAAACCTAAACAAAGGAAGGCCATAAGGACAGTTACTTTCCCACAAAATGGACATATGGCCATCCAAAACCAAAAGACACAAGTGATACACACAGTATCAAACAAAAACATAAATAAATCGCCACAGAAGAGCCGCCTTGGAACGGTCAGTGGAAGATTTCCACTGGGGGGCTTAAATCGATTTTACGTGGCCTCAATCCTCGCCCTTACTTCCGTCGCGATTTAGACAAATAATTTGTTCAGTCCGCATGAAGGCCTCCTAACTCATCAGTGCAACATCTCCTTGAACACAAAAATCAAAGAACCACAGAGGTGAGACAATGGTGAGGACTCGACAGCAAGAAACCACTGAAATGCTGGAGCAAAAGAAAACCAACAGTTAGACTCCGATGAGCCCGACCAGAGACAGAGCATCAGGCACCAACCAACATTATCTCTCTAATTTTCAATAAGCCTTTACGTTGGAGCCGTCATAGAATCTGAGGCCTGACCCACCGGCGTGCAATTAAAGAGGGAAGCAAAGCTGCCAACCGTGATTGGGTTAACTACCATGCATGCAGTCTGTCGTATAATATCCATGTTGTACCCAATCTTTTTATATCGAAGAATGATTTTACGAAATTGGGTGCTGAAGTCATTGCGCTTATATATTTTTCTGAATTTATATACTAAGTCACCATAAAATTCGGGTTCCGATAGACCTTGTTGCAGAAGAGATGTAAGTCCGATATTGAATTTTGAAATTAAATCAGAATGGCGTCTATAAAATTTTGAAAAGGCTTTGATACTAATACTCCTGATTCATGTGATTGTAAAAACTCAAAGTATTGATATCCTGCTGCTGGTCATGTAATTACTGGCAATTTGAAAATTATTCCTGATTCTAGGATAAGGAATATAATTTCTAAAGGACCGAAATATCGGTTTCCTTCTAAAATTGATTTCAGTAAATGTAGAGATGAAATCTCTGCTTCATTGAATGAATTCGGTAATCGATGGTGTAAGCGAGAGTATGTTGAGCATACAGCCCTTAAGGACTGGAAACTTAGCATTTTAAAACTAGTGAATAAACGCATTTCTTTCTATTCTCAAAATACTACTTTATTACCTCCTAAGCCCAAGACGTCTTTACGTCATCTTAAACTAGGTATTCAAGAATTTCATAAGAAGTTTGTTTTGGCCCCTGCAGACAAGGCCGCTAACAACGTCGTCGTTGTGTGACGGCTCCACTATGTTAACACGCTTAAGCAGGAGCTTGGTGGTACTAAGGCCTATGAACTTCAACCTGTAGCTGAAGAGAGAGCTATAGTAGATAAACATGTTTGTCTTTCAGCCACCAAGTTTGCTGTGTGTGTTAACGAAGGCCAAGCCAAGCTTCCTACGCTATACTGGTTACCAAAACTTCATAAAAAACCTTACAAAGCACGGTATATTGCAAATTCTAGCTCTTGCACTACCACTGAACTTTCTAAATTATTACCTTCCTGTCTTACTGCTATTAAAACGCATGTAATTAAATATTGTGATAAAGTCTTTGAAAGATCAGGAAAAAATCTGTTTTGGTCTATAAAAAATTCGAATGAGGTTTTAAATAAATTGAAATCTAGACATTTTCGTGCTTCTAGTCTGTCTACCTACGATTTTTCCACTCTTTACACTACACTTCCTCATAATCTTATAAAAGAAAAGCTTAATGATTTAATTGAATGGGCTTTTCACAGAGAAGATTCTCTCTATCTTGCATGTAATGTCAGAAATGCATTTTTCACTTCTAAAGAGCATAAGAATTATACACTTTGGTCATGTCAGAAAGTGTGTGATGCCCTCACCTTTCTACTTGACAATATTTATATTAGATTCGGTACTAAGTTATTTAGACAAATTGTGGGTATTCCGATGGGTACTAATTGCGCACCTCTTGTGGCTGATCTGTTCTTGTATTGTTATGAAAGAGACTTCATTTTGTCGCTTTCCATTGATAACCAATCTGAAATTATTGAAGCTTTTAGCTCTACTTCTAGATATTTAGATGATTTATTAAATATTGATAATACCTATTTTGATGGTTTGATCAGTCAGATTTACCCCCTAGAACTTCAGTTAAATAAAGCAAATTCTTCTGATACCGAGGCCCCGTTTTTGGATTTACATCTATCTATTGTAGATGGATTTGTTTCGTGCAAAATTTATGATAAACGCGATGACTTTGATTTTGAGATTGTAAATTTTCCTTTTTTGGATGGTGATGTTCCTCGTGCGCCATCCTATGGCGTTTATATTTCGCAATTAATTCGATTTGCTAGAGTGTGTAGTCATGTAACTGACTTCAACACTCGTAATAAATTATTAACGGCTAAACTCCTTAATCAGGGTTATCGGTACCATAAACTACGTAAAGCCTTTTCAAAATTTTATAGACGCCATTCTGATTTAATTTCAAAATTCAATATTGGACTTTAATCTCTTCTGCAACAAGGTCTATCGGAACCCGAATTTTATGGTGACTTAGTATATAAATTCAGAAAAATATATAACCGCAATGACTTCAGCACCCAATTTCGTAAAATAATTCTTCGATATAAAAAGATTGGGTACAACATGGATATTATACGACAGACTGCATGCATGGTAGTTAACCCAATCACGGTTGGCAACTTTGTTTCCCTCTTTAATTGCACGCCGGTGGGTCAGGCCTCAGATTCTATGACGGCTCCAACGTAAAGGCTTATTTAGAATTAGAGAGATAATGCTGGTTGGTGCCTGATGCTCTGTCTCTGGTCTGGCTCATCGGAGTCTAACTGTTGGTTTTCTTTTGCTCCAGCATTTCAGTGGTTTCTTGATGTCGAGTCCTCACCATCGTCTCACCTCTGTGGTTCTTTGATTTTTGTGTTCACGGAGATGTTGCACTGATGAGTTAGGAGGCCTTCATGCGGACTGAACAAATTATTTGTCTAAATCGCGACGGAAGTAAGGGCGAGGATTGTGGCCACGTAAAATCGATTTAAGCCCCCCCCCCCCCCCCAACTGACCGTTCCAAGGCGGCTCTTCTGTGGCGATTTATTTATGTTGTTGTTTGTTACTTACTGTGTGTATCACTTGTGTCTTTTAATTTTGGATGGCCATATGGCCATTTTGTGGGAAAGTGACTGTCCTTATGGCCTTCCTTTGTTTAGGTTTCCATTATGGTCTGGTCGCTAAATGTTTGTATTTCTTTCCCTTTGGTGTCTTTTATGGGTGGAGTAAGTTAATTGTATCAATTCCTGATCTTTGTTTTACTTCTACTTTATGGTACCGATAACCCTGATTAAGGAGTTTAGCCGTTAATAATTTATTACGAGTGTTGAAGTCAGTTACATGACTACACACTCTAGCAAATCGAATTAATTAAGAAATATAAACGCCATAGGATGGCGCACGAGGAACATCACCATCCAAAAAGGAAAATTTACAATCTCAAAATCAAAGTCATCGCGTTTAGCATAAATTTTGCACGAAACAAATCCATCTACAATAGATAGATGTAAATCCAAAAACGGGGCCTCGGTATCAGAAGAATTTGCTTTATTTTACTGAAGTTCTAGGGGGTAAATCTGACTGATCAAACAATCAAAATAGGTATTATCAATATTTAATAAATCATCTAAATATCTAGAAGTAGAGCTAAAAGCTTCAATAATTTCAGATTGGTTATCAATGGAAAGCGACAAAATGAAGTCTCTTTCATAACAATACAAGAGCAGATCAGCCACAAGAGGTGCGCAATTAGTACCCATCGGAATACCCACAATTTGTCTAAATAACTTAGTACCGAATCTAATATAAATATTGTCAAGTAGAAAGGTGAGGGCATCACACACTTTCTGACATGACCAAAGTGTATAATTCTTATGCTCTTTAGAAGTGAAAAATGCATTTCTGACATTACATGCAAGATAGAGAGAATCTTCTCTGTGAAAAGCCCATTCAATTAAATCATTAAGCTTTTCTTTTATAAGATTATGAGGAAGTGTAGTGTAATCTTTGATCTTTGTTTTACTTCTACTTTACATAGTTTATGATACCGATACCCCTGATTAAGAAGTTTAGTGGTTAATATTTTTTTACGAGTGTTAAAGTAGAAGTAAAACAAAGATCAGGAATTGATACAATTAACTTACTCCACCCATAAAAGACACCAAAGGGAAAGAAATACAAACATTAAGCGACAAGACCATAATTGAAACCTAAACAAAGGTAGGCCACAAGGACACTTTCCCACAAAATGGCCATATGGCCATCCAAAATAAAAAGACAAAAGTGATACACACAGTAAGTAACAAACAACAACATAAATAAATCGCCACAGAAGTCGGATAAATACAAATCAAAAATGAGTTCCTTTAAGAGCAATGAAAACATTCATAAGAAAGAAGATGGGTCATACTACGTAGTTTCGGCTAATAAAGCCTCATCAGTGACCCTGTAATGATCCGGCAAAGAAAGCCAGAGGAAACATACTGCAATTTTTCGAATTTCGAAAAGGCAGTCGGTACAAAGACTGATATAAATCAAAAAGTCGGATACATGACTAGACACTCTAGCGAATCGAATAAACTGCGAAATATAAACCCGTACGATATCGCACGAGGAACATCACCGTCCAAAAAAGGAAAATTTACAATCTCGAAATCAAAATCATCACGTTTATCATAAATTTTTCAAGACACAAATCCATCTACAATAGATAAATATAAATCCAAAAAGGCAGCCTCGGTATCAGAGGAATTTGCCTTGTTTAACTGAAGTTCTAGGGGATAAATCTGACTGATCAAACCATCAAAGTAAGTATTATCAATATTTAATAAATCATCTAAATATCTAGAAGTAGAACTAAAAGCTTCAATAATTTCAGATCGGTTATCAATGAAAGCGACAACATGAAAAGTAGACGTAAAACAAAGATCAGGATTCGATACAATTAACTTACTCCACCCATCAAAGACAAAGGGAAAGAAACACAAACATTAAGCGACCAGACCATAATGGAAACCTAAACAAAGGAAGGACAGTTACCTTCCCACAAAAAGGCCATATGGCCATCCAAAATAAAAAGACACAAGTGATACACACAGTAAGTAACAAAGAACAACATAAAAAAATCGCCACAGGAGAACCGCCTTGGAACGGTCATTTCCACTGGTGGGGGGGGGGGGGGCTTAAATCGATTTTACGTGGCCACAATCCTCACCCTTACTTTCGTCGCGATTTTGACAAATAATTTGTTTAGTCCGCATGAAGGCCTCCCGACTCATCAGTGCAACATCTCCGTGAACACAAATAATCAAAGAACAACAGAGGTGAGACAACGATGAGGACTCGACAGGAAGAAACCATTGAAATGCTGGAGCAAAAGAAAACCATCAGTTAGACTCCGATGGGGCCGACCAAAGACAGAGCATCAGGCATCAACCAACATTACCTTGAATTAGATCTCTCTAATTCTCAATAAGCCTTTATGTTGGAACCGTCACAGAATCTTAAGTCTCTTACATAACAATACAAGAACAGATCAGCCACACGAGGTGCGCTATTCCTACCCATCGGAATACCAACAATTTGTCTAAATAACTTAGTAAAGCCTTTTCTAAGATTTATAGACATCATTCTGATATGGTTTCAAAGTTAAATGTTGGACTTAAAAAACTTCTGCTACATTCGGAACCTGAATTCTATGGTGACTCTGTCTGTGGTCGGGCTCATCGGAGTCTAACTGTTGGTTTTCTTTTGCTCCAGCATTTCAGTGGTTTCTTGCTGTCGAGTCCTCACCGTTGTCTCACCTCTGTGGTTCTTTGATTTTTGTGTTCACGGAGATGTTGCACTGATGAGTTAGGAGGCCTTCATGCGGACTGAACAAATTATTTGTCTAAATCGCGACGGAAGTAAGGGCGAGGATTGAGGCCACGTAAAATCGATTTAAGCCCCCGAGTGGAAATCTTCCACTGACCGTTCCAAGGCGGCTCTTCTGTGGCGATTTATTTATGTTGTTGTTTGTTACTTACTGTGTGTATCACTTGTGTCTTTTTATTTTTGGATGGCCATATGGCCATTTTGTGGGAAAGTAACTGTCCTTATGGCCTTCCTTTGTTTAGGTTTCCATTATGGTCTGGTCGCTTAATGTTTGTATTTCTTTCCCTTTGGTGTCTTTTATGGGAGGAGTAAGTTAATTGTATCAATTCCTGATCTTTGTTTTACTTCTACTTAGTATATAAATTTAGAAAAATACATGCCTGTAATGACTTTAGTACCCAATTCGTAAAATCGTTCGTCGATATATAAAGATTGGGTACAACATCAGTATTATAAAACAGACTGCATACATTGTGGTAAACCCAATCACGGTTGGAAACTTTGCTTCCCTCTTTGATTGCACACCGGTGGGTCGGACCTTAGATTATATGACGGTTCCAGCGTAAAAACATAAATGCAATTTTGTTTTATTATAGTATTCTTATTTTGGTTGGCGCCTGACGCTCCGTCTTTGGTCGGGCCCTTCCAGTCTAACTTGGTTTTCTTTTGCTCCAGCAATTCTGTTGTTGTATGATGTCGAGTCCTCAACCTGGTTTCATCTCTGTAGTTTTTTTTATTTGTATGTTCTCGGAGATTTTACACTGATGAGTAAGGAAGCCTTCATGTGGACTAAACAAAATTAGTGTATACCGCGACAGAGGTAAGGGCGAGGATTATGGCCATGTAAAATCGATTTAAGCCCCCCAGAAGAATTCTTTATGGTTTGGTCGCTTCATGTTTGTGTTCCTTTCCCTTTGGTGTCTTTGATAGGTGGAGTGAGTTAATTGTATCTATTCCTGATCTTTGTTTTACTTCTACTTTACCTATGAAGTTTGAATGAAACTGACCTAAATATTTAGTAGGAGTTTGCATTGGAAGCAAATTGCTGTCGTTTTCTATTTTAAGCCCCCCCCCCCCCCCCCCCCCAGTGGAATTGTTTCCACTGACCGTTCCAAGGCGGTTCTTCTGTGGCGGTTGTTTATGTCGTTGTTTGTTACTTCTTACTGTGTGTATTACTTGAGTCTTTTTATTTTGGATGGCCATTTGGCCATTTTGTGGGAAAGTAACTGTCCTTATGGTCATCCTTTGTTAAGGTTTCCATTATGGTCTGTCGCTTCAATTTTGTGATTCTTTCCTTTTGTGTCTTTGATTGGGGGAGTAAGTTAATTGTATCGATTCCTGATCTTTGTTTTACTTCTTCTTTGTCTTGGCCTTCTGTAACGCAAAATTGCAGTGTGTTTCCTCTGGCTTTCTATGCCGGATCATTACAGGGTCAGTGATGAGGCTTTATTAGCCGAAACTACGTAGTATGACCCATCTTCTTTCTTATGAATGTTTTCATTGCTCTTAAAGGAACTCATTTTTGATTTTTATTTGGTAACCGGTATAGCGTAGGAAGCTTGTCTTGGCCTTCGGTAACACACACAGCAAATTCGGTGGCTGAATGTCAGATATGTTCATCTACTATAGCTCTCTCTTCAGCTAAAGGCTGAAGTTCATAGGCCTTAGTACCACCAAGCTCCTGCTTAAGCGTGTTAACATAGTGGTGCCGTCACACAACGACGACGTTGTTAGCGGCCTTGTCTGCAGGGGCCAAAACAAACGTCTTATGATATTCTTGAATACCTAGTTTAAGATGACGTAAAGTAGAAGTAAAACAAAGATCAGGAATTGATACAATTAACTTACTCCACCCATAAAAGACACCAAAGGGAAAGAAATACAAACATTAAGCGACCAGACCATAATGGAAACCTAAACAAAGGAAGGCCATAAGGACAGTTACTTTCCCACAAAATGGCCACATGGCCATCCAAAATTAAAAGACACAAGTGATACACACAGTAAGCAACCAACAACAACATAAATAAACCGCCACAGAAGAGCCGCCTTGGAACGGTCAGTGGAATATTTCCTCTGGGGGGCTTAAATCGATTTTACGTGGCCACAATCCTCGCCCTTACTTCCGTCGCGATTTAGACAAATAATTTGTTCAGTCCGCATGAAGGCCTCCTAACTCATCACTGCAACATCTCCGTGAACACAAAAATCAAAGAACCACAGAGGTGAGGCAACGGTGAGGACTCGACAGCAAGAAACCACTGAAATGCTGGAGCAAAAGAAAACCAACAGTTAGACTCCGATGAGCCCGACCAGAGACGTCTTAGGCTTAGGAGTAACTAGTATTTTGAGAATAGAAAGAAATGCGTTTTTTCACTAGTTTTAAAATGCTAAGTCTCCAGTCCTTAAGGGCTTTATGCTCAACATACTCTCGCTTACACCATCGATTACCGAAATCATTCAAGGCAGCAGCGATTTCATCTATACATTTACTGAAATCAATTTTATAAGGAAACCGATATTTCGATGCTTTAGAAATTATATACCTTATCCTAGAATCAGGAATAATTTTCAAATTGCCAGTAATTATACGACCAGCAGCAGGATAGCAATACATTGAGTTTTTACAATCACATGAATCAGGAGTATTAGTATCCATATCAAACTCTGAAACCAGTTTATTGAAATAAAAATGATAGATCTAACAGGTTTGTTATATTTATAGCAAATTATAGGTGTTTCAGTATTCTGAAAATAAGCAGGAATGGAAGAAAGCACTGAGCTCTCACGAAAAATACTGGGCAAATCTATAAAATCCATACCCTTATTAATGAAGGATATTTTGAAGAAATGGCGTTTATGATTAATTTCAGAATCAATGTAAGGACGGAGAGTATGCTGAGTATAGCCTCAGCTCTAGTTAAGAGAGCCGCATCATATAACTGATTAGAACTATCGTAGAATTTATTCGCCTCGGGGTCCAGAAGACGTAAAACAGGAACGAGTAATGAACTTAAAAATGAAAGCATAGAGTGGCGTCCATGATTTAATAATATACTTGACAGTCACTTCAGTCTAGTATTGTTTCGTTTAAACGCACGTAATTTACGTTTAAAGTTACCATTTTTCCTGGTGCCGTGAGATCTAGTTCTGCGTTTTCGACATTCCAGGAGCGAGAAAATATCAAAGTCCGGCATTCTTGAAATATTACCCTCATGATAAATGTTGTCGTTAAATCCCAGTGGAAAAGGGGTCTGTAAATATTTAATCCATTTCAGTTCAGCCTCATGTCTTTTGATAATTTTGAATCTAGATGTAGAATTAATAGAGTTTTTCCACTGGTTGTATAAAAATGTTATTTACAGAATGACCTGTACGTCGAAGGTGACGGTACAAGAAAGTGTCAGTTTTCTTAGGCTTTAAGCTTAGGATTTATTTCGTAAAATCATTATTCGATATAAAAAGATTGGGTACAATATGAATGTTATACGACAGACTGCATGCATGGTAGTTAACCCAATCACGGTTGGCAACTTTGCTTCCCTCTTTAATTGCACGCCGGTGGGTAAGGCCTCAGATTCTATGACGGCTCCAACGTAAAGGCTTATTGAAAATTAGACAGATCTAATTCAAGGTAATGTTGGTTGGTGCCTGATGCTCTGTCTCTGGTCGGGCCCATCGGAGTCTTACTGTTGGTTTTCTTTTGCTCCAGCATTTCAGTGGTTTCTTGCTGTCGAGTCCTCACCATTGTCTCACCTCTGTGGTTCTTTGATTTTTAGTGTTCACGGAGATGTTGCACTGATGAGATAGGAGGCCTTCATGCGGACTGAACAAATTATTTGTCTAAATCGCGACGGAAGTAAGGGCGAGGATTGTGGCCACGTACAATCGATTTAAGCCCCCCAGTGGAAATCATTTCACTGACCCTTCTGTGGCAGTTTATTTATGGTGTTGTTTGTTACTTACTGTGTGTATCATTTGTCTTTTTATTTTGGATGGCCATATGGCCATTTTGTGGGAAAGTAACTGTCCTTATGGCCTTCATTTGTTTAGGTTTCCATTATGGTATGGTCGCTTAATGTTTGTGTTTCTTTCCCTTTTGTGACTTTGATGGGTACGGTAAGTTAATTGTATCGATTCCTGATCTTTGTTTTACTTCTACTTTACTCATTCTATGATAATGCTCGTTCAATCTAGTTTTAAGCATGCGGTTAGTGAGACCGACGTACTGCATATTATAGTTTACAGCAAGTCATGTAATTAGATAAATTAAATCTGTAGACTGTCATGTCAAATCAGACATGTTAACTACAGAGAAGCGTCTACCGTTTACAAATGAAGTAACGGTAGACGCAGTGCTTAAATGCGAACAACATCTGCACCTGTTGGCGTTGCACTTAGAAATACTAGGATACATTCCACTTCTTTTCCACGGATTAGATTATTTTCAAAGGATGGGCGATTTGAGAGGAGATAGTCTTATACGAAGACTACTCCCAAAAACATTGGTATTGCCTGCTCCATTGAGATTAACTGAAGTTACAGAAGACAAATTTAAGGGTCTAACCAATACCGAAGGCAACATAGTATTAAAGTTCTTAAGAAAATGGGGAATCCGTACAGAAGAAGCAGAGTGTAACCTAAGGGGTGATATTGATATTTTAAAGTCGCATAGACTGGTCCAAAATTGGTACACATCGCTGTACCTTATACTTGTTTATAGTGTTGATCATTGAAAGAGAATGTATTATTTATTGACAACGCTTCTTATACCCCTGAACCAATTTCAATCAAAATTCATAGTTTAATCAATTCGATTTGCCAGAGTGTCTAGTCATGTAACTGACTTCAACTCTCGTAATAAATTGTTGTTTCGTCTCTGTGATTGTTTGATTTTTGTATTGTCGGAGGTGTTGCACTAATGAGTAAGGAAAATAAAAATCAAAAATGAGGAAGCCTTCATGCGTACTGACAAATTATTTGTCTAAATCGCGACGGAAAGAAGGGCGAGGATTGTGGCCGCGTAATATCGATTTAAGTAGAAGTAAAACAAAGATCAGGAATCGATACAATTAACTTACTCCACCCATCAAAGACACCAAAGGGTAAGAAACACAAACATGAAGCGGCCAGACCATAATGGAAACCTAAACAAAGGAAGGCCATAAGGACAGTTACTTTCCCACAAAATGGCAAAATGGCCATCCAAAATAAAAAGGCACAAGTGATACACTGTAAGCCCCGCATGTGTAAAACTTCTTCTGTCGCAGTTTATTTGTGTTATGGTTTGTCTTTGAGTGGTCAATCGCTTGTATCTTTTTGTTTTTGGATAGCCATTTGGCCATTTGTGGGAAAGTAACTGTCCTATTGGCTTTCCGCTATCATTGATGTTTCCTTTAGGGTCTAGTTATTTCATGCTTGTGTTGCTTTCCATTTGGTGTCTCTGATGGGAGGTGTGGGTTACTTTATCGATTCCTGGTCATTGCTTTTACTTCTTTTTCCATAGGAATGTTGCTAAGTTGACCTTCTGTCAATATAAAATCAGCTAAAACTGATCCACTCCGTTGAGCAAAATGCCGCCAATGGCTGCAAATAGTAAAAAAAACTCAGATATTCGTTTTATAAGCGAGCTTATCCCAAACCCCTATGTCAATTTGATTCAAACTTCACAGGAATGTTTCCGAGTGGCACCCTACCAAACCAGATAATATAGTTCCGCTCTGATGAACAAGTTGGCTGCCAGAGCTAAAAATAATAAAGACTCTTCAAACGACAACTCCTCCTGTGTCCATGGGCCAATTTCATTCAAACTTCACAGGCCGGTTGCTTCGATGACTCTCTATCAAGATAATTGAAGATTCTACTACATTGAACAAAATGGCCACCACAGCTAAAAATAGAAAAAATACATTTGAATGGCAATTTTCCGTACACCTTTGAACCTTTTTGTTTCATTCAAACTTCTCCGGGATATTGCGTAGGTGTCCCTCGACCAAATTACCTAAAACGGCTCTGCTCCAATGAAGAAGCCGACTGCCAGATCTAAAAATAGAAAACAATTCTTAACTTACAATAAATAGAGGATCTTACATGAGTGCTCATGTATTATTGAATTTATTAAACGAGTTGAGGAAAAGGTATAAAATGCGAGGCTTGCCGAGCTTTTTATTCCTTTTCCTCAACGAGTTTAAAAAATTCAATAATACATGAGCACGAATGTAAGATTCTATTTATCATATGACATTTAAAACGCATTTTATTCACTATTGTTTACAAAAAATGTCAATATTCCGCCGTTAGTAAACGCGACGTCATTAAGTACGCCGTACATGTAACGTTACGGGACGTATCTAGCTAATTTGCATATTTAATCCACTAGTGGATTATCGAGAATATTACATGGCGGTATTACACTCAGACGCGACGTCATATGATAAATGATATTTTTTAATCATACCGTTAATGTTGGTGGCCCAATTTCATTCAAACTTTATAGAAATGATGCATTGGTGACCCGCTACAGAAATAGCTAAATAGTTCCGCTCGGTTGAACAACTTGAAGATTGCTGCCAGAGCTTAAAATATAAATTTCTTTAAATGAGAGTGCCTCTTAATACTTTCGTTCATTTTCATTCAAACTTCACTGGAAGGTATTATGCGTCATGGAAAAAGATGGCTGTTGGATTTCCACATGTTTTTCAGAAGCTATTCGAAATCCTGAAACCAGGTGAGCGATTCAGAGCCATCTTTGCCCTCTTGTTTATCATATTTAGTCGAATCTAATGGTTTGTTCACCGCAAGGCCCATGACAATTTGGGCCCCGTTAAGCGATTTTGGTACTTATCGCCTATGCGGGCAGCGAAGGTTCAGGCGTGCCTGCGCATCCGCACAGTCTCGCCAGAACCTTCGCTGCTCGCTCATACAAGCAGTGAAACAAAAGGAACCTTCAAACAGAAAGCCATATCCCTTGCCTCTCTGAAAGGCTGGGCATCCGCAGTTAAAATTTGTCATGACGGAATGCTCGAAGACACAAATTCGCTTGGCGGGGCTCATTTATTCTTGACTGGGAACATTTCGAGCTACTAGGGGTTGATCAAAGGCATTAATGGGGTGGTTTTTGTGTTTCTGTAGCAAAAATGTACGTCGAGTGCACTCATAAGAATGGCCTTATTGAGGGTATTCGAACTCATACACATAACATGCGTTTTCAATATAAAACAATAAAAGATAAATGCCGTACGAAGAGAGTCATCACTGTTCTACGAAAACACGCATTTTCAAATATGTTCAAAGTTTTCCAATATAAAATGATATGTTTCATGGTTCTGCTCAATATATAGAAAGACAAAAAAATAGTGTATACCCATGTAATCCATAGTTTTACTGTAAAAAGGCTGAGTTTAAGGTGGGGTTAAAATTACACATCCAGTTTTTTATGGTTTCACGCTAAACAAAATTATAATATTAATTTGTTTATTCTAAAATTATTTTAATTGATGACTCAGGCGAACACCTACTGGTTACTATACCGAATTACAACGATACTGCTGCGTGTAACACTCGACACGGATGACTCGTGTACCATGAAAAAAAATCGATCTTTATCTAGAGTTCCATGCAAATTCTTCTCGCCGTCATTTAGAAAAAATTCGGGCGGTACAGTAACGTAGTATCTTGTTAAAAAGTCCGTGAAATGAACAAACTTCCTTAAACCCCACTTTATATAGTGAAAACTGTGGTTTACGGGATATACATCATTTTCCTTTTTTTATGCAAAGGTTGTGGGTACTCGTAAAGTAGAAGTAAAACAAAGATCAGGAATCGATACAATTAACTTACTCCACCCATCAAAGACACCAAAGGGAAAGAAATACAAACATTAAGCGACCAGACCATAATGGAAACCTAAACAAAGGAAGGCCATAAGGACAGTTACTTTCCCACAAAATGGCCATATGGCCATCCAAAATTAAAAGACACAAGTGATACACACAAGTAGTAACAAACAACAACATAAATAAATCGCCACAGAAGAACCGCCTTGGAACGGTCAGTGGAAAGATTTCCTCTGGGGGGCTTAAATCGATTTTACTTGGCCACAATCCTCGCCCTTACTTCCGCCGCGATTTAGACAAATAATTAGTTCATTCCGCATGTAAGCCGGAACTGCGTTAGAACCGCTTCAATGGGCGGTTCTAACGATCACCGATGACCTGTTTGTAGTATAAATAAGAAAATATCACGGAGTTTCGTCAGAAAAGTAGCAATTTTCGAAACGTGATAACATGCACTCTGTCGCATGGATGTGTTATCGGAATAGGTTGTTTTTCATACTAATCCGTTTATGTTATAGAACGCTGCACAATAAATAAATAAATAAATAAATAAATAAATAAAGACATCTTAGTCGAGCCTTATGATCTGATATTATTATTAACCACTCTACATCGACTAAGTTTCAAAGTTCCAAAGGTATTCGAGCTATTGGAGCACAACTGCATACATTTCAACCCTTTTTGTACCAAATGGAATCTTCCTCCTTAAATATAGCAGGAGTCCATTTCCAAATTAAGGGGTGTCAGGTTTGGGATTTATTCAAAATTTATTCGGAAAATGGCTGAATATTTTGCAATCAGTGAAGGCCATGATTGGACGCCGCGGTCTGTAACGGCTGATCTGGCTCTGCACGTTTGCCAACTACCCGTTCTTGGGTTTCCGGTACAAAATGGGTTTAAATATGTCCTCTTACCAAAACGGCAGTCATAAAAAGGCAACAGGCAGAAACTGTGATTTGTTCTGCGATAGATCACAGGGCGAAGAATCGTCATGCGAAAATCCGTTTCATGAAGTCACTCATATATACTTTGACGTTAGACGGTGAAACTTCATTTTCTCTTATTGAAACAGTAACATCGTCAAAAGGATTCAAAAGCATTTGTTACACATTGCTTTTTGGTGTGGATCCCATTTGCGTTTGCGTCGACGGCTCCCTTAGCGTCGGCGTAGTCTAGATGAAGTACTATTTCTCCTGAGCCTTTGGATGAACTCTCACCTGGTTACATCGCGATATAAGTATAACGTAGCACACGCCATAAAGTGGGGTTTAACCATGATCGTATAGTTTTACATTAATAAAGTGTTAGTACTTCGCGAATAATTAAAGCCAGAAAGTTTCTGTTTTCCTGTTTTATTTTTCTGACCCAGTAGAATGGTCTCTTTTAAAATTTCAATGTTACATAATTATTATAACATATCGAAAATCGAAAGCTTCTGAGACAGGTAGTGTCCAGGACTAGATCTAGCCCAATGTACTGAAGACGCCTCTTACATAACTGTAAACCTGGCTGCTACATATCTAAGAACCTGACTGACTTGACATGATCAAACTGGATGTTTTATATGTTTCAGTGCATTCCATATGCTTTTGTTCTCACGTTAACACAGTTTCTGTTTCTACCCAACGTCCATTATTAAGCAAATGTTAAAAGTATCTCAACACCTGCTGACCACGTAAGCACACACCTGCGGAGTACAATGCACTCATAGAATGCTCACATGACTGGCGTATAAAGGAACATGCACCCCTTTGATTGACGTTTTGTAGATACATTTCAGGTTTTATGTAAGCTGCACTTGCTTTTCTCCCGCGAAAGTATTTGAATAACAGCACATGTTACTTGCGTAATACATAATTGAAAATATCAAATTAAATGTCAGTAGATTTGTTCATATTCCAAAGTAAACACTGTTACGAGCCAGGCGTAGCAGAAAGAAAAAGCAAACAAGCCTTTTGAAAAAAAAAATAACAAAATTTATTTCCAAGTTAACTTAAGTTCTATTTTCCTTGATCCCACAGAATTCCAGTCCAAAATGAAAAGTAATATCCTTTAACAATCCAACACAGAATTTAGAAATAATTTTTCTTGTAAAGAAGAAGTAAAACAAAGATCAGGAATCGATACAATTAACTTACTCCACCCACCAAAGACACCAAAGGGAAAGAAATACAAACATTAAGCGACCAGACCATAATGGAAACCTAAACAATGGAAGGCCATAAGGACAGTTACTTTCCCACAAAATGGTTATATGACCATCCAAAATTAAAAGACACAAGTGATACACAAAGTAAGTAACAAACAACAACATAAATAAATCGACACAGAAGAACCGCCTTGGAACGGTCAGTGGAAAGATTTCCACTGGGGGGGGGGGGGGGGCTTAAATCGATTTTACGTGGCCACAATCCTCGCCCTTACTTCCGTCGCGATTTAGACAAATAATTTGTTCAGTCCGCATGAAGGCCTCCTAACTCATCAGTGCAACATCTCCGTGAACACGAAAAAATCAAAGAACACAGAGGTGAGACAACGGTGAGGACTCGACAGCAAGAAACCACTGAAATGTTGGAGCAAAAGAAAACCAACAGTTAGACTCCGACAGTTAAGCCCAAACCAACAGTTAAGCCCAAACTTCAAACTCCAAAGTCTGACTCAATGAGAAAAATCAAGCTCTTTTATAGATCTAAGATGTCTCAAGAATGTTCCACAGGGCTGTGGAATAAGATGATGTAATTTTCTAAAAATAATGCAAACCTGAACTTTCTGGAAGGTTCCAAAGTACTAGTCCTTGTAAACAAGATGTTTACAAATATATGACTCATTTCTAGAATAATCTTTAAAAAAGTATTTATAACACTATTAGGTCACCCAGTGGAATGAATATGGGAATCAGAATAATAAATTCTTATGCATAACAACACGCAATGTATAGTGCATGTTTGGATATTATCGCAAGACTGGATTAAAATATATGCAAGGTAAATACGTTTCAATTTTCTATCTGTAAAAGCTTATAATACTTCAGCGACGGAAGTAAGGGCGAGGATTGTGGCCACGTAAAATCGATTTAAGCCCCCCAGTGGAAATCTTCCACTAACAGTTCCAAGGCGGCTCTTCTGTGGCGATTTATTTATGTTGTTGTTTGTTACTTACTGTGTGTATCACTTGTGTCTTTTAATTTTGGATGACCATATGGCTATTTTGTGGGAAAGTAACTGTCCTTATGGCCTTCCTTTGTTTAGGTTTCCATTATGGTCTGGTCGCTTAATGTTTGTATTTCTTTCCCTTTGGTGTCTTTTATGGGTGGAGTAAGTTAATTGTATCAATTCCTGATCTTTGTTTTACTTCTACTTTTCATAGCCCCATCAACATAATTCCAAATACATTTATTACCAATTCAACAGCATATTGGTCATACAAAGTTCCCACTACTCATCAACGTTGTTTCAACCATCCATGTAACATGCTTGTGTAACAAAAGGGCACCTTTTACATTACGTCAACACTATTTGGGTCATTAAGATCACACCTATGTCACTACGTTACAGCCGTGTGACGAGCAGTCTCATCAGAATCTGCACTGTTCTCCAGCTGTCAGTGACTTGGACAAAACGCATTTCTATAAGAATTGGGACACGGGATATCAAAGCTAGAAGGGTTCTGGTCAGAAACTGAGGGCTGAAAGGGAATGATTGCGGGACTAAACAGCCTAAAGAGAAACATTAAAACGACTTCTCCTCCTCCAACAGAGGACGGATTTTGAAATAAATATACATGGATGTTCTTTGAGTGACCCTCTATCTAAATTGTTTTAACCGTTCTGCAAAATAAACAAAATAGTCACCAAAGCTAAACATAGAATAACCTTTAAAATCATTTCACAGGACTGTTCCTTGGATGACCCGCTACCAAAGTGCTTAGACGGTTCTACTCGGATAAACAAAATGGAAGAGAGAGCTAAGACTAGTAAACGTTTTACAACTTCTCCCTCTTAACTAATGGGCTTATTTCGAAATAATTTCTCAGGAATGTTTCTTGAATGACCTTTTACCAAAATTGCTCAAACCGTTCTACTTAGATGTACAGGATAGCCAGCAGAGTTAAAAATAGAAAAGCATTAAAATTATTACTACTCCTAAACAGCGGACTGACTTTGAAATAATTTCACAGAAATTTTCCTTGGGTCACCGTCAACTCAATATCCTCCACCCCACATCATATTGCCTAACGTCTTATTTGTACAATATGGACCAGGTGAGCAATTCAGTGTCACTATGTTTCTCTTGTTATATATTGCAGCTATTTGAAAACAGTTATGGTGAGAAAGGTATGCGTTCTGCTATATGTGATAATGTGTCAACGCCTATGGTCGTATCAGCATCGAAACTGTTATTTCTTCAGTTCTCGGCTAACATGTTGCACACAAGGATGAGTTTTGAAGCAGTCTATACATTTGCAGTGGGTAAGTTAAATACACTAAAGCCGATTCACTAGTCTGTTACTTTAATGTTCTTATATGGAAACACTTTAAATCTTGAAAAGTGTAAGGCCGCTCATAAAAAGGTTACAGTCTACAAAAAACAAAAACAAAAACAAAAACAGTGAAACCAAGCAGCAACAATAATCAAGGTAACAAGAACTATTTAAGTATATCTGACAATCACTGTAAACCACACTTCTTATAGAAAAATATTTGCAATAATTTGCCCAAAACCGATTGTATGTGTTCTTTAGAACCTATAATCTATGTTTGTAGCAGAAATAAGAAAACACATCAGGCTTTTAGAGTCATGAAAGATGGCACCAGATCAAACGGCCGTATTGCCATATTACTATAATGTTATTAATCAAGTAATTTCATAGCGGCCCAGTTACAGGTCCAAGGTCTGTTGTATTGATCCGAGGCCGAAGGCCGATGCCAGTCCGAAACCGAGCCCGAAACGGTTCTTTTATGATAAAATATGTGATGTGTTTCTTATTTATACTCAAATTACTGATGGCCGGCGCTTGTTATACGATTCTTACGAGTACCCCGAACCAATGTCTTGACATAGAAATACGAAAAATGATGTATACCCATGTAAACCTCAGTTTGCTCTATATAAAGTGGGATGTAGAGAACACTCATTACACGGACTTGTCAACGTGGTATAATGCTTTCAAAGCATGCTGGGTCTGTCAATTTTAACACAATTGCGAACTTTACCTGTTACATGACATCAGTGTGGTTATTTTTAAGAATCATCCATCACGAAAACAAACCTATATAATTTTGACTTCCTTGAACCCCACTTTTATATAGTAAAACTGGGGTTCCGGGGGTATACCTTATTTTTCTTATTTCTGCTTTAAAATATAGATTGTGGGTACTCGTTAGAACCGCCTCAATGAGGCGGTTCTGACGAGTGCCCACAATCTATATTTTGAGCAGAAATAAGAAAAATATCACAATTTTTCATCATAAAATTTTCATTTTTTCGGCGAGAAAGGTGGCAATGTATTTGTATAGGCGTGTTTGTGTAATGTCAGCGAGTAGCGATAATTCATATAATTATAAAAACAAAAGCCTTAGCGAGTTCCATCCGTAGTCGTTGTTCATATACTATTCTCTATTTTATGAGTGTCCTATTGGTTTATTTAAATTAATGTCCATGTAATTTATTAAATTCTGTCAATTGAAAAGGAAACGATCAGGAACTGATATATTCAGATCGCAAATCCCCTTTCAATATCACGAGGGACTGAAGTCGAGAGGCCCCCGCCGATCGGGGCTTGAAGAAATAGACGGACTGCATGATGCAGAACTGAAACCAACCGTACACAAGTATTGGTAAACGGCTCAGCGGTTCTATGCCTGCCTAGGCAAAGCGGTGCGAGTGAGATCGTCCATGCATATAAACCCTATTGGTTCCATTGGGCGACAAGGCTTGAGATATCATTTCATCTTAATGTCGGGTAAAAATCCCACGAAATAGGAAGCATCGTTTCAAAAATGGCCTATACAGTGTTGACGGACGTTAAACATTAAAACAGACAAACAAAACTGAAGTCGAAACATGGAGTTACGACAGTAAATAGAATAGACAGCTGGTAAACCGAGTCAGCAGCAGTAGTATAGGGTTTGTGCGTGTCTAACGCACCCCCCCCCCCCTAAAAAAAATTTTTTTAGCTTCACCAGACCACCCAAAAAAAAAAAAAATTTAGCTTCTTCAGACCACCCCCTAAAAAAATTTTTTTAGCTTCTCCAGACCACCCCCCCCCCCCCTAAAAAATTTTTTTGCTTCTCAAGACCACATCTAAAAAAATTAAAAAAATAGAAAAATCGAAAAATAGAAAAAAAAATGAAAAATCGAAAAATACTTAAAACTCAGTAATCTGTAATTCTTGTTCGTAAAAACTACCTTTGATTTCTTCGCCTTTTAAATCATTTATTTTATAAGTTACAGGATCTGTATTTAAAACTTCTTCAATTATAAATATTTCTCTTGTCCAACGAGTAGTATAACCCTTTTCAAATTTACCTTTCTTTTTTGCTATTCTTACTCTATCCCCAACTTTGAAGTTAGGTTTTTCAGTTTTCTTTTCTTTTTCTGGATATAAATTTTTATACACAGTTAATTCATTTTCTACTTTACTTGCTTCAACAGGTGTCATTTTAATAGAAGAATGTACTGTATTATTATAATTTTCAACTAATTTATCTAATATATCATAATATTTAAAAGTTCAATGAGCAGTAAAATATTTATACATATTTTGTTTCATTGTTCCTATCCAGCGTTCCACTACACTAGATTTTTCTTCATTCTCAGTTGAGTACAATTCTATTTCATTTGTTTTTAACAATTCTTTTACTTGTCGATTATAAAATTCAGAACCTTTATCCGACCAAATATACATCGGTTTTCTTTCTTTAAATAATGTTTTAAATGCTTCAGTTACTGTTATTCCTGTTTTATTTTTCAATGGAATTAACCAACCATATTTACTAAAACATCTATAACTTCTGATAAGTATTTATAGTGTTTATTTTGTTTTGAATATTGTTGCATATCTATCAAATCAACTGCCCATGTTTGGTCTATTGAATGAACATAAACACGCCTTTTAGTAAAAGATCTTATAACTCTATGATGCAATTCATCTGCTAATTTATTTGTTATTTTTTCTCCATCGGATATAAATCTATTTTTGTTAGATCCACACTCAGAACATATACCTTTTAACATTTGTCTATTATTAGTTGTTGTTACTTGTTTCACTGAATCATTTTCAGTATGCTTTTTACAACGTAAACAATATATTTTTGGATGCTCCATTTTTATTATAATTAAAATTATTTTAAAATAAATGAGTGAAGGAAAACTTGTAAATATTGTTCAACATTTAAACCGTTTAATTCATTTGCAAAAGAGAAAACGTGTCCAGATGGACATAGAGGAAAATGTAAAGATTGTGACAGAGAACGAAAACAATTACATTATCAAAATAATAAAGAAAAATATAAAATAGCATATCAAGATTTTATTTCTCGCAATCCTGATTATTTTAAATATTACGTTAGAACATAATTAAATTTGTATTCTAATAAAATGGCAAGAAATAAATCCAAAGTATTTAAAAATGTTATTAATGAAACTATTATTGATGACATAGACGAAGTTGATATAACGGCTTATATTAATAAATTAAAAGATAAAATTATAATAAAATCAGATCCCATTAAAGTGAAGATAATAATTACTTCTGAATTTAATAAACCATTATCATTTGATATAATAAAAAGTCATTACTCTCATCCTGTTCAAGTTATTCAATCAAATAATAATGTAGATGATTTTTATAATAAACTAAAAGCTAAATTTGAAGCATGGCTTGATAAGTATCAAGAAAGAGGTTCTGGTTTTGTTTTTAGAAATATTAAAAGTGTAGAAGTAAAAACATATAAATATAATTATCAGACAGCTTCATCTTATATACCTTTAAAGTTTAAATCAAGTAATAATATCAATGTTAAAAACACAAAAGATAACAAATGTTTCTTGTGGTCAATATTATCTAAATTATATCCTGCTGTTAGAGATAAAGAGAGAGTAACAAAATATCATCCCTATGAGAATGAAATTAATATGACCAATATTGAATATCCTGTTTTAATAAAAGATATCCCAAAAGTAGAAAAACAAAATAATTTAACTATAAATGTTTTTGCAATAGAAAATCCAACAAATAAACAATCTTTATATCCAGTTTATATTTCAAATATGAAAAGTGAAAATATAATTGATATTTTATATATAGAAGAAAATGAAAACACACACTATTGTTTAATCAAAGATCTAGATAGTTTTCTATACGATAAAACTAAACATAAACAACACACATGTAGAAACTGTTTACAAGGTTTTCGAACTCTAGAAACATTAGAAAAACATAAAGAGATATGTCTAGATCATGACTATTGTAAAGTTAATATGCCAAAGAAAGATAATATTCTTAAATTTAAAAACTATCATTTCAAAAATAGACTACCTTTTGTTATCTATTCAGATTTTGAATCAAATAATATCCCTTTATCTACTTCCCAACCCGATCCAAATAAATCATATGTTAATCCAATAAGAAAACAAACAGTTAATAGTTATGGTATCTATGTTCAGTCTGACTATCCAGAAATTTATAAACCACAATACTTTTCTTATGTTGGTGATGATGCAGCAAAGAAATATGTAGAAAAAATAATAAAAATTTTCAAGGATATAACTTATAAGATTTACCTTAATGAAAAGAAACAACCAATTTTAAGTAAACAACAAGAAAAAGAATTTCAAAAGTCAACATAATGTTATATATGTGGAAAGGAATTTGAAGATGAAAACAAAGTAAGAGAACATAATCATCTTTCTGGTAAATATAGAGGAGCAGCTTGTCAATCATGTAATGCAAAAGAAGGTAAAACAACAAAGCTTTCTTTCATATCGGCTTAAACTATGATTTCCACTTTTTAATAGAGGAGCTAATGAAATATGAAGATGATTATAACAAAGTAAACTTCTGTCCAAAAAATCAGAAAATTATATTTCTATAGATTACGGTTCAAATTATAAAAAACTAAGATTTCTAGATTCATACAGGTTTATGTTAAAAAGTTTATCAGATATTGCAAAATCAACAGATGACTTTCCTATTTTAAAACAAGAATTTAATGATAATATTTCATTGTTAAAACAAAAAGGATATTATCCATATGAATATATAGATTCAATAGAAAGATTAAAAGAAAAACAATTACCCCCTATGGATAAATTTTATTCTACTCTAACACAAAAAACAATTACGAGTGAAGAATATGCTCATGCACAAAAAGTATGGAAGGTTTACGAGTGTGAATCGTTTTTAGATTATCACAATCTTTATTTAAAAACAGATGTTTTAATTTTAGCAGATGTCTTAGAGAAGTATAGAACCTTTTTCTTAAAGCATCATGAAATAGATCCATGTTATTGTTACTCTGCATCAGGATTAACTTGACAATGTGGATTAAAATGTACAGGAGTGGAATTAGAATTATTAACAGACTATGAAATGTTATTAATGGTAGAAAACGGAAAGAGGAGGGTTTTCTGGCGTTCTTGGAGCTAGACATGTAAAAGCATTCAATAAATATACACCTACATGTAATTATTATGGTGATGGTAATAGGATATTAGATGAAAATGAAATGAAAGAATGTTTAAAAGCATTAAAAATGGTAAAAATTTAAATGATTATCTTACAGAAAAATATTTATTATATCTAGATGCAAATAATTTAAATGGTTGGGCAATGTCACAGAAATTACCAACTAGTGATTTCAAATGGGAAAATGATCTCGGCTATTATTTACATATTCCAAAAGGAAGGGGTTGTATAATAGAATGTGATTTAGAACATCCCAATCATTGCAAGTTTAAAACAACGAAATATCCATTAGCTCCTGAGAAAATGAAAGTAATTAAAAAGATTTATCAGATTATCAGATAAACTTATTAGGAGATAAGCCATTAGGTAAAGAAGAAAAATTATTATTAACATTATATGATAAAAAGAAATATGTTATTCATTATAGTATTCTAAAAGAATATATTAAACTTGGAATGAAAGTAAAAAAAGTTTACAGTACTATATTATTTGAAGAAAGTGATTGGTTAAAGAAGTATATTAAGTTCAATACTAAACAAAGAAAAAAATCTAAATCTAATTTTGAAAAAGACCTCTGGAAATTAATGAACAACAGTTTCTATGGAAAAACATTAGAAAACATAAGAGGAAGAAGCGAAATTAAATTAACAACAAGTAAAAAAGAAGCAAAGAAATACATAAACAAACCTAATTTTAAAGATTCAATAATTTTTAATGAAAACTTTGTTGCAATTGTAAATAATGTTACTTCTGTTAAATTTAATAAACCTATTTATTTAGGACAAGTTGTATTAGATTATAGCAAGTTATTAATGTATCAATTTTATTATAATATAGTTAATGAATTAAGGCCAAAAATGAATTAGTTGCATCAGACTCCGTTTCTGGTGATACTCCAATTATTTTAAGATATAAAAATAAAGTATTTTTATTGAAAAAATAGAAAACATTACTGATGAATATGAATACTCAAATAATAAATTGTATCATAAACTAAAAGATATTGAAGTTTGGACGAGTAAAGGATTTTATAAAATAAAAACTATCATTAAACATGAGACAGAAAAAGAAATGTTTAGAGTTGTTACACCATTAGGATTTGTTGATGAAACAGAAGATCATTCTTTAATAAAAGATAATAATGAAATTATTAAACCTAAAGATTTATCGTTAAATACTAATCTTTTATTCAATGATAATTATAAAATTTCTTATACCCCTCCTTTAAAAGAAGACTTCTTAAAATTAGAACCGTCAACTTTAGAAGAAAAAAGAGCTTTTATTGAAGGTTTCTTTTTAGCTGATGGATCTAGCGGAATTTATGGAGTACAATATTCTTGGAATTTAAATAAACAAGATCTAAATCTTTTAAATAAATGTTTAGAATACTGTAAGGAATTAGATCCAACTGATTTTAAAATAATAGATTGTTTGAATTCATCTAAAGTATTGTTACATGTGGGTTTACGGCGTCCCGCAAACCCCCATGCTGACAAGACAACCGAGCGTGATCTCTGACAGGTGTACGGGCAGCTGTGGGGTAAGGCACAAGAAAGATGTTAAATGAATGACATGAATTATTTACAGTATCTACATACAACACTTACTAACACAAAACATCACAATTTGTTGCTTCTGTAGCCAACTCACGACGTCCGCTCCGAAGGCAAAACACTGTTCTGTGCTCGGAACGGGTGACGTGAATACCTACAGAAGCAAACAACAAAAACAACAACAAAAACAAAAAAAGAAATAACACAAGACGCGACTGGCCAGATTATAACTTAGGGTGAATCCCCCACTCGCGTGAAACTTCCTCTCGCGAACTAGTAGAACTAGTCTATCAACATAGTTGATAATCTTAGATTTAGCGATCACGTTTGCTGCTCAGAGGTTTAGTGATCGTCTAAATGACCTGCAGGTTAATTGACCTCTTCCATGGTCTCACATTTGTTTACAACGAACAACGATTTAGAAGATTCTGCTTCTATCCTGGTAGGCGCTGATTACGGCGGTCTGTCCGCCCTTGCTGGACCCTAACGCCTAGCGTCGTACCAGTACCTGCTGCTATGAAGCAGGGAGCAGCAGGTCACACATTGTTGTGCCTTTCAATATACTTTTATTTCCCCGTCACAATGTTGTGTTCACTCTTACAACTTGACCTGCTGCTAAAGTGTCCGTTTTTTTCAGGGTTTATATATCTATGAATACTACCGGAAAATCATGCCTACTCTTATTATCTTGCTCAATTCATGGCGAGGTGGAGATACCGGCCACAAACAAAGCCAGATAGCAAAAATCGAGTAGATAATGGATTTGCGTTCAAATAGTATATTTCCCATAGGAAAAATTGATGAAACGACCCTATAATCAATGACATGACTCCTGTCAAAACGAACACCCACACAACACGTGACGGGAATAAAAATCATATATGGCACAATTTGGCGGTTGGCGATTTTTAGGCAAATTCTATAGGACTCGGCCTTTTAGCGGCCCCCTGTATTGTAAAAACAGCTCTCTATAAACCACTCATGCATACATCGTATGATATGTGCATGACTTGTTCATGGAGCCGCACAGTTTGCGTACCATATTTCACCTAAAATATTTCACTAGCACCGCCCTACCATATATCTACTAAAATAATTTAGATGTGCATAAGCACCAGAGAGGTTTCCTATTCCATCTCGTAACAAAGGTTTCCCCTTTTGGAGAAAAAACAATCAGAAATGTTTTTTCTTTGTGTATAGAGATGGAATAGGATGAACCTATCTAAACAAGACAGCTATTTACACAACAACCGTGCGAAGAATTACCTACTAAGGTAGTCTGCCCCCAAATTTTCTTGGCCCCGAATTGCAACAATCCGAAATCTATACGGCTGTAGTTTCATTGCCCAACGCATAATTCGAGGATTGAGAACTTTTGCTGTTTGCATATAAGACAAGGGCTTGTGGTCTGTCTCAAGCAGGAATTCTACTCCGTAAAGATACTTGCGAAATTTCTCAACACCCCAGATAATAGCCAAACATTCCTTCTCTATTACAGAATAGTTTTTCTCACGAGGCAAAAGTTTCTTGCTGGCATAAGCAATGGGAAGTCGTCCTTCCCCTTCAAATTCTTGGAGCAAAACGGCTCCTATACCAACATCAGAAGCGTCCGTCCGGAGTATGAACGGATTCCCATCATGAAAGATAGGAAGACGAAGAATAGGACTAGACGTGAGTCTATTCTTCAGGGTCTGAAAAGCCTTTTCATGATGGTCCTGCCAGTCTGTGATCTTGTTTGGTCTACTTTTCTTAGTTAAATCTGTCAAAGGGGAAGCAATAGATGAGAAATTTGGAATGAAACGGCGGTAGAAACCAGCCAACCCAAGAAATGACTTTATTTGTCTCTTAGTAGAAGGTCGAGGAGCATCCTTTATAGCTTGTATCTTGTCTTCTTGCGGTCTAACTGACTGAGCAGCTACACTGTGACCAAGACATTCGATACTGCTATACCCAATCATACACTTGGAAGGTTTTGCCGTCAACTTGGCTGTCCTAAGTCTATCCAAAACTTCACGTAATGACGTCAAGTGGTCTTTCCAAGTTTCGGTAAAGATCCACATATCATCGACGAAGCTATCAACGTTAGAAAGTTCGGACAGAATCTTTCTCATCAACCTGCAAAATGTTGCTCCTGAGTTTACCAAACCGAAGGGCATAGTTTTGAATTGAAACAAGCCTTTGGGGGTTTCGAACGCAGTTAGGGGTTTTGCCTTAGACGTCATTTTTACCTGCCAATAACCTTTTGACAAATCTAATTTGCTAAAGTATTTGTGCCCCGACATTCTATTTATAACCTCCTCCATATTTGGCATTGGTTCTGCATCGAACTCCGTCACTTTATTAAGTTTACGGAAGTCAATGCAGAACCGCACCGAACCATCTTTTTTAGGGACAAGTACTACAGGGGATGAGTATGGAGATATTGATGACTCAATAACTCTTAAATCTAACATATCCTGAATTTCCTTTTCCATTACATCCCGTACTCTATATGGTATGGCATAACCGTTTGACCTCACTGGTTCCGTCGTCAGTAACTTTATGTCGTGTTCTATTTGGTCAGTTCGTCCTGGTACACTGGACAGTACGTCCGGGTATTCTTTTATCAACGTCTCTATTTCTTTACGCTGATCCTGCGTTAACATTTCTGAAATATTGACGTCCTTAAACGTCTCTGGTTGCTTTGCAGTAGGAAAAGCGCAATCTTCCAATGAGAATTCGTCAACGTCATCATTTCAGTTGACGGAGTGGACTCTACAGAAAGCAAGCAATGTGACGTCACATTTTGACGTTCCACATATTGCTTCAGTATGTTAGCGTGATATGTGTTAACATTTCCATTGACGTCAATCTTATAATCCATTCTGTTCACTACCTCAACCACTTCATAAGGACCTTTCCATTGAAGCAATAATTTATTACTGTCTGTCGGTAGTAACAACAGTACTTTGTCGCCGACGTCAAATTTACGCGACCTCGCGCCTTTATCATAATAAGCTTTCTGCTTAATCTGAACCTTCTTTAAATTATCACGCGCTAATTTGCATGTCTGCTCTAACCGTTCCCTAAGCTCAATAACGTATTGATACGTCGAAAGAACTTGCTCATCGCGTACCTCCTCAGCCCATAATTCTCTTAATATTGCCATTGGACCTCTGACGTTACGTCCATATAACAACTCAAAAGGGGAGTATCCTAAAGACTCTTGTGGGACTTCCCTTACCGAAAATAATAAAGCTGGAAGATATTTATCCCAATCTTTTGGACGTTCAGCACACATGCGACGTAACATCTGCTTTAACGTAGCGTGGAAACGCTCTATCAGTCCGTTGCAAATTGGGTGTCTCGGACTACACGTTAACTGTTGAAGAGAAAGAAGTCTGCTGACTTCCTTCATTACCTCAGCAGTAAACTGTGATCCACAATCAGTCAACATTTCATCAGGAATGCCAACCCTACTAAACATTTCAATAAGCGCTTCCACGACACGTTCCGTCTCAATACTCGGTAAAGCTATCGCCTCTGGATACCTTGTCGCATAATCTATCATGGTTAAAATATACCGAGATTTCCTATCAGATCGAGGCTCAATTGGACCAACTATGTCCACTGCCACCCTCTTAAATGGCGTATCAATCAATGGCATTTTTCCTAGAGGTACTTTAGTGACCCGACCTTTCTGAATAGTTCTCTGACAAATATCACAAGATTTACAAAATCTAGCGACATCACCGCAAATACCGGGCCAGTAAAACTCAGTTACAACTCTATCCAATGTCTTCCTAATACCCATATGTCCAGACATAAGCGTTTCATGAGCCAGTTTCAACACCTTTCCTCGGAAACTTTGAGGGACCACAAGTTGGAAAGAGACTTTGTTACCCTTGGTGAACTCCCTATATGCCAAACCTTTTTTCTCAATAAACCTAGTTTCACCTCGGTTTAAACCACGACTCACAGTCTTGTTCCCAGATACAACCCTTTTCCTGATGTTTTCCAAAGTTGGATCATCAACCTGAGCTTGCTTGAAAGCCTCCTTGTCATCGTTAATGATCTGATCGGGAACCTTAAGTTTTCTGTAAGGCTTCTCATCCTGCCTAGTTTGAGACCTAGTTACAGCCGCAGCTGAGAAATGAGACATATCAGGAAGTTTTGATCCATCAATGTTACCGATAACCAAATCGTACAACGTATCATCCATACACAAAGCTTCAGTTTTCCCAGTGAAAAAAGGACAATCAATGTCAATCATTGCCAAAGGATACCTTTGTGTGGATTCATCAATCAACGTAACATTTGATTCCTTCCCTATTAACTGACTATCCGAAACCAAACTTCTCCGAACGACACAGCCTGTACACCCAGTATCTCTTAATACAACCACCTTTTTATTATTAACCAATCCCTGTGCCGTCGGTAACCTTGCCTTTAAGAAGTAACAGACACCTTCCCTAGTTTCCTTACTACACTCCTCCCTATCCGAAATCAAAGGATCACCAAACTTATTTTCAAAAATACTTCCAATCTCATCACCTTTCCTAGTTACTTCCGTCTGACAAAAACTAACTTGGTGTGCTGCGCCACGTGGTGTGCTATTATTTTTACCGCGTCCGCGAAAAGACCCTCTAAAGTTACCACGACCACGTGTATAACCACGACCTACATTCTGCGTATTCTCATTCTTAACCTGAGAACCTTGAGTCTCTACGCGCGTGTTAAAATTTTCCTTAACACCGCTATCCCCAACTCCAGTTGCTCCTACCTCTGCGCTATACAATTGTTTCCTGTCGGGGTTCTTAAAACATTTAATTGTTAAATGCCCCTTACCGCATATGCTACACTTGATATCCGGTCTACCACTCGGTTTGTTCGAGTCAACTTTGTCCTGTTTACCCTGCGCTGCGCCTCTATTATCGCGTTGCCCCTTATTAATGCAACTATATACGCCCCCGCGCGCTTCTGCAAACAAATCTGCCTCCCTAGCCATTTCATCTAAATTACCAAACTGTTTTGGCTTCAGATGTACATACAGTTCTCTATTACATGACTCCAGGAACTGATCCCTTGCCATGAAATCACAGACAGCCGGAAAAGATTTTTCTATCTTTGCCATATTAAGCCATTTTTCTAAATAACTTCTCAGTCTACTACTGAACTGTATGAACGTTTCTGATTTCTCGGGCCTACTATAACGAAACTGCTTCCTAAATCCGCGCTCTGTCATGTCAAAATTCTTTAATAAAGCGTCCTTTAACTTTTCATAATCCGCCGCATCCTCATTTGACAACCGGTCATATACATCAAGTGCGCGCCCTTTGAGCAATGCACTTAAATACGCGGCCCAAACACTCTTATCCCATTTATTAGCCGTAGCATATTTCTCAAATCTAGATAAATAACTATCCATTTTATCTTTACCCTCTTCAAAATAAGGTAACTTAGGATCCCGGGCATGAGCCACCTTCTCAGCTTTTTGCTTTTCAAATTCTAGCTCGAGCTTCGCTCTCTGCATTTCTAACTGATTCCTTAATTCTTGGTGCTGTAGCTCAAACCCATGTTTAATTTGTTCTAAATGGGCCTCACTAACCTCTTTTGCCTCCCTTACAGTCTGAATGCGTGCCATTTCAAGTTCCTTATTAACATTCAACATAGCTAGTTCATGTGCCCTTTCCTTTTCCTTTTCCCTTTCCTTTTCTTCTAACTTAGCTAGTTCATGTACCCTTTCCTTTTCTTTTTCTGCCATTTCCTTTTCCTTTTCTTCAGACCTTAACCTTTCTAAATCCCTTTGCTCTTGCCTTTCTGCCCGCTCAATATCTTGCTGCTCCTTAACAAAACCTTGTAACTCCTTCCCCTCATAACCTAAGTCCTTTCCCATTTGCATTAAACGCTCCATTATTGATAACGTAAATCTCACGTTACTATCAAAACCACCATAAACTGATCAGTTATGATCAGTGATGATTGAATGGGCTTAACTAAAACGTTAAGATATGTGTTATACGCGTTAATCTAACTAAAACGTTAGTTATTAAAGCACACGCGATTTGAAATGTCAAATGCTTTCAGCACAGTATGACGTTGCGTACTGGTAGTCTAATATGACGTCATAAACTGACGACGTTTACAGTAAAATGCTACAATCCGAAGTTTCATCACATTACAAAACTCCGATCATAACAAGTCACCATTAATGTTTCTATTACGTCATACCTAACCTCAAGCCACAGCGTAAATATTAACGCTACCGTTATGTCAACGTCAGTAAATTGTTAACGTCACTACGTCAGAACCATGTGTGGGTAAGATCAATTAGTAACACCAGTTTAACTTAGTAGAATGTCAGGTAACACAATTAAGTGGGGTCTACTTAAATTTTTCGTTACCAAGAAAAAGTGGGGTTTGCCTTGCCTTCCTGCTCAGAAATTATCGACTTGTCAGTATCCATTCAGTTGAATACATGGGTTTCGCACTTCATCAACGCAGGAAGGAAGATTAAAGTTAATTTCTAAATGTGGCTGTCAATGCATTTTTGTTTTTTTTTAAGTTGATGATTCAGAGTATCAATGTGCTGTTCCACAGCCGGGAACACCAGCCAGAGATCAAATCCCACTTCTGACACCAAATGTTACATGTGGGTTTACGGCGTCCCGCAAACCCCCATGCTGACAAGACAACCGAGCGTGATCTCTGACAGGTGTACGGGCAGCTGTGGGGTAAGGCACAAGAAAGATGTTAAATGAATGACATGAATTATTTACAGTATCTACATACAACACTTACTAACACAAAACATCACAATTTGTTGCTTCTGTAGCCAACTCACGACGTCCGCTCCGAAGGCAAAACACTGTTCTGTGCTCGGAACGGGTGACGTGAATACCTACAGAAGCAAACAACAAAAACAACAACAAAAACAAAAAAAGAAATAACACAAGACGCGACTGGCCAGATTATAACTTAGGGTGAATCCCCCACTCGCGTGAAACTTCCTCTCGCGAACTAGTAGAACTAGTCTATCAACATAGTTGATAATCTTAGATTTAGCGATCACGTTTGCTGCTCAGAGGTTTAGTGATCGTCTAAATGACCTGCAGGTTAATTGACCTCTTCCATGGTCTCACATTTGTTTACAACGAACAACGATTTAGAAGATTCTGCTTCTATCCTGGTAGGCGCTGATTACGGCGGTCTGTCCGCCCTTGCTGGACCCTAACGCCTAGCGTCGTACCAGTACCTGCTGCTATGAAGCAGGGAGCAGCAGGTCACACATTGTTGTGCCTTTCAATATACTTTCTATTTCCCCGTCACAATGTTGTGTTCACTCTTACAACTTGACCTGCTGCTAAAGTGTCCGTTTTTTTCAGGGTTTATATATCTATGAATACTACCGGAAAATCATGCCTACTCTTATTATCTTGCTCAATTCGTGGCGAGGTGGAGATACCGGCCACAAACAAAGCCAGATAGCAAAAATCGAGTAGATAATGGATTTGCGTTCAAATAGTATATTTCCCATAGGAAAAATTGATGAAACGACCCTATAATCAATGACATGACTCCTGTCAAAACGAACACCCACACAACACGTGACGGGAATAAAAATCATATATGGCACAATTTGGCGGTTGGCGATTTTTGGGCAAATTCTATAGGACTCGGCCTTTTAGCGGCCCCCTGTATTGTAAAAACAGCTCTCTATAAACCACTCATGCATACATCGTATGATATGTGCATGACTTGTTCATGGAGCCGCACAGTTTGCGTACCATATTTCACCTAAAATATTTCACTAGCACCGCCCTACCATATATCTACTAAAATAATTTAGATGTGCATAAGCACCAGAGAGGTTTCCTATTCCATCTCGTAACAAGTATATAGAATTACTCCAAAAGGAAGTCACAAGCTAATGGCAATCAAATTTGAAAAATTTTACACTGATAAAAAAGAGAAATACATCCCTTATAAAATTCTTAATAATGATTACAATTATAAACTATTCTTTTTCAGAGGATTGTATCAAGGAGATGGTTATAAAAAAGGAAAAAATTGTGCATTCTCTATTTCACAAAAATCTAAAATTACATTCTCGTGTTTACATTATCTTATAACTTCTCTAGGATATAATAGTAATATCAATACGAGAGAAGATACACCAAATGTGTTTCGTTTAAATATAACAAAAAAGAACAATAAGCTAACGTAAAAAAGATAATACCATTAGGTAAACAAAAAAGAATAGTTTATGATTTATCTACAGAAACTGAAAACTTTAATTGTGGGTTTCCCTTGATCGTCCATAATACCGATAGTATATTCTTAACCATAAAAACTAAAGAGATTTATGAAGATATTAAACAAATAAAAAATGAACTAGATACATCAGACTATCCAGAAAATCATGATCTTTATTCAGAAGAAAATAAAAAGAAAATAGGGAAGTTTAAAGATGAATTACAAGGAAAAATTATGAATGAAATACTTTTTCTGAGGAGTAAAGCATATTCTTTTACATTAACTGATCTTAGTGAAGAAAAAAAATTAAAAGGCATTAGCAAAACAACAATTAAAAAAGGTATAAATTTTAATGATTATAAAAATTGTTTATTTAATAATGAAATAAAAATGAATAAGATGTACACTTTAAATTCTGACAAACATAATATGTTTGTAAATGAAATAAACAAAGCTTCTTTATCTCCTTTTGATGATAAAAGATACATATGCGAAAATGGAATACATACACAACCTTATGGAATTGATTCATTATATTTTATTTAATTTCCATGCAACAAATCCAGTTAATACCAGAGCACCAACAACAAATGCAATCTCTCTATTTTTCTGGTCTTCTGATGGAGTATAAAAATCACTCAACTTTGGTTCATGTGTGACATAATAATATTCTTTTCCTGCTTGGTCTACTTATTCAAAGGTTTTTTCTGCATGACGTTCTTATTGTTTTTGTTCATTAAGAAAATCCAATCTTTGTGTTCTTTCATTATTCCATTTTACTTGTGCTGCTTCTAATGGTTCCATTGCCTTATCATGTCTTTCTCTCTCTTTTTCTGCATCTCTGCCAATATGTGAAAATAAATAATTACTACCAGAAAAAGCAAAGGCGTTCGCTACTGCTCCACCAAGCATCATCACCACTGCACTCGCCATTTTATAAAATAATTATTTCATAATATTTTCTGGAATAATTCCTTGCTAAACTAACATATCTCTCGTCGCCATTGCGAGTAATATATCAATGGATAACATACCAATATCAGTCATATTAACATCTACTTTTGGAGGTGGTCTTTTCAATAGTTTTCTTCCTAATTCTGCATATCCAACCGTTAATACAGTCTCTACTCCTGCGTGATATAACATGTTTGCAATTTGTTTTCCATCAATTTGTGTTGCCATTTTTTTATAAGAATTTTTTTATTAATAAAACTCAAATGGATCGATTTCTTTTTGTTGTTTGGGCTGCGCTAAAGGTGCAGGTGTAACTTGTTTCTGATTATAAATATATAAACCCAATCCAACAATCACACCTACTATACATAGAGGTATATAATTTTTGTATTGAACTTTTTTAACATCATCCCTAACTATATTTGAAACTCCATCATCATCTTTTGTTATAGATTTTAATTGTATGTTTTCTTTTTTCATTGCTTCCATTTCTTTTCTTTATAATTCAGCTTTTAATCTTTTTGCTTCTGCACCTTTTGTACATGCAGATACTCTTTTTGGGTTTTTCGTTTTTTCATTTATTTCACTCGTCATTTTTATTTCTTTTTTATCAGTCTGGAAATCCAGATGTTTTGTTGTTGTTAGCATAGCAGTAAACGGTGCAAGATACATTCCAAATCTATAATACAATTCACAACATGTGCTAGTCAAAGCGTGATTGATAAATGGATCTTCTTCTAAATCTTGTATTAGTTTTGGTGGATTTACAACATTAAAATATTTTGACACACCCATAACATATAAGTTAATAAAAGAATTACCCAATGTCTTCGTCATACTTGCCCCTAGTCTTGCTTCGTTTCTGCAGTATAGAATGTTTATTTGTTCTGGAGTCATTGTATCAATGTCTGACATTTGTAAGTCTTTACCAAGATATTGTTTACTTCCTCCACCAGCAACAATGGCTGATAATCTTTCACGTTTTGTTTCATTGTTTTGATCATTGTTTTCTTTCAGTAGCTCTTTAACATCCATTTTATATAGTTTTTTTTTAGTTTCAAATAATTAAATACCACATATCCAACTACCGATAAGACTGCAGTGTTTGTTATAATTGTTAGTATTTCAAGAAGCATTGCTTTTTATTATTGCTTATTTTTGTTATATTACTAAAGCATTACTTATTTTTGCTATATTACTTAAGCATTACTTAAGCATTACTAAAGCATTACTTAAGCATTACTTAAGCATTACTAAAGCATTACTTAATCAACCACCCAATAATCAGTAGGTTGGTCGGTTTTCAAAATTAATTTACGATGTTTCTTTTTCTTTAATTCTTCCTTTATTCTTTGACGTTCTTCTAATGTGGGAATAACATCATTCTCTCTCAAACAATTTTCAAAACTATCTCTATCTTTTGTGTAGAACATACATAACCACTTTGTTTGTTCTCTTAAATCTTTCACAACTGAATTGTATCTTTGCGATATAACCCATACCGTTTGTTTTGCGTGTCTGTCCGAAAAAGCGAGTTCAGACAACATGTCTTTTTTCTTTGTTAATTCTTTTGTTGCGCTACAATCATCAATGATGTATAATGTAGGGGAATTGGCATATTTTTTAAAAAACAACCGTAATAGTTCTTGAAGCTTTTCTGTTCCATCTGACGTTATAGGATTTACGATTATAATATTTTTTGTTTTTGTTTTTTTAACATCACCAATCCAACTTATGTTTTTGTATGCCTTGTTCCATTGAATGGTCGGGCAAAGTATAACAATATGACTAAATACACCAGCATACTCTGATTCTAATAAATCTAGCATAAACTCTGTTTTTCCACAGCCAGTTTGACCACAAATAATTGCACAGTGTGGATCTTTAGGTAGTTCCATTTCTATTGTTTAATAATGAGCTTCTTTGAATCTACCTTCTTCAAAATTAATTTGGGCAGCTTGTATTACAAACAGATAAACATTTAATGGTTCATTTCCTCCTGCTTCTTTTGTAATTTGTATTGTGATGCCTTCTGAAGCATTTTCTATTCTTCTTCCTGAACCATGAAGTGTATTATCATCAGTTGAACGTAAATCCAACCATAAAGCATAATTAGTCGTTAGATATTTTTCTATTGTTGTATCAGTAAAATGTAAATCTTTAATGACCATACATGTTTCTTTGTTTCTTTTTGAATTTAGGGCAAAGAATTTATTTATTTCGTCCCACTGTTGGTACGATTTCATTCCTTGACTATATAGTTGATTCGGAATCCCTTCTATAGTCATTTCGGCCCCCGCCCATAGGGGCTTGGAGAAATATATGGGCTGCATGATGCTTCCACGCAGAGCTGAATCTGGCCCGCACACTAGTACTGGTAAACCACTTAGAGGATCTAAGCCTGTCCAGGAACCGCGGTGCAAGGCGGACCGTCCATGCTAATAAACCCTATTGGTTTCATTGGGCGACAGGGCTTGAGATGTCATTTCATCTCAGTGTCGGGTAAAAGTCCCACAAAATTGGAAGCAATGTCTCCAAAATGACCTTTACAGTGTTGACGGGGACGTTAAACTTCAAATCAACCAACCATCTATAGTCATTTCCACTTTTGTAATTTCTGGATTATAATATTCTTCTGTGCTGGTCCTTTCAGGATCTTCGAATAGCATAAGAATACCTTTCATACTTCTTGCCGGGACATTTAAATTAATATTCCAAAGAGTATCAGATTTATTCTTCGTTATTTTTCTATGCCTAAGTATTCTATCGTATAAAATAACCATTTTGTCACTGACTTGCTGTCTTATTTCTCTTGCTAAATAAGTATCAGAAACAATATCGAATTCTAAACAAATATTTTTGATTGTATAAGTTGAAGTTGCATCAGTTGAATTAATAACTTTCATGGAATCGTTAAATGTAAGTTCATATTCTAATATATCCCCGAGTCCTGCTTGATAAAAACGCATATGGGTTTCCAATAATTCAAAATCAAGTGGAATACAAAACCTGTTTCCATATGCTTTTGCGATGGCTTGATCTTCTTTATCTGCTGTTGCATTTTTTGCCCCCACTCTAAGTTTCAACATGTTTGCTTTGCCAACGCCTTGGTATGCCATATTTATTCGTTCTGTAGGAGTCTTCCATAAATCAATATAACAATGATAGATGTCGCTATCATCAATGGACATAACTTCATTTCCACTTATCCTAATTGTTGTTTTCTTAATTATTGCTCTTCCAATATTTTGATAAATAGTTGCATTTGCATCTTTAGAGATTAGTTCAATTTCAAATGCTTATCTGACTGTTCCGGGAACAATAACATCATTACCACTTAGATTAGGAAATCTCACTAATAATTGTTGATTTTGGTCAATAGTTGATGAATTATTGGTTATCACTACACTTTGACGGATACCTCTTACACCGCGCGGTTCTCTTATTTTTCTGTAAGGGTTTAATTTATTTCCATAGGTCGACATTTTTTTAAGGAAAAATTTAATAATTAAAAATGGCTGAAGGATTTGATCCTGAGAATCCTACATTTGATGATGATGAGGATATAGATTCCAAATTACCTATGGTCCCTGATGAAATTGATCAGAGTATTATTCTAAATCAGGGTGATATGATTGAAGAGGAGAGTTCGAACGGGATGCTCTTCAAAACTATAAAGAAACACTTGTAAAGACGTTTTATGATGAAATAAGCAAGCGCCACCAAATTACGCCAGACAAAGTAGATTATGATCAGTTTAAATTATCCGATGATAAAACTTTATATTGGGTTGTCGGCGACAAAGAAATCAGAATTACTGCAAAGCAAGGCACAGCAACATTTCTTTCTTTGGGTACTTTAGCAAAAGAATATAACCGTGTAGTAGGTAGTGGCGGAACATGGGCAATCAGACACTATTTAAATTTATCACGTTATCAAAGCAAAACAAAGATATCTCAACAGGCAAGGAGGGCTCTGGGAAGTACGCGAAATGATTTGCTAAATGCTGAAGAACAAATACCACTAAAAGATTTGTCTTCAACCAAAGATGTGCAAAATGTAGTAGACACAGCAAATTAGGTTGAGACCACTGTTACATCTCTTTTTGATAATTTAGAGTTGCCAGAAGTTAAAAAAAAACACGCACACAAACAGAAGGTCTAACATTAAGAGAACTGCCAGGTCTAGATAAGACACTACAGTCTATTCGCGGTGAACTTACAAATAACTTAGCAAAGCTGACAAACATTGATGATGACATAGCCAAAGAAAAACGAAAATTACAAGAAGCTGAAGATGAAATTAGCAGAAAAGACATAACAGCTCGTTTGAAAAACCTTGAAGATGAGAGAGCTGTAAGACTTGAGGCTGCTAGCGAAAACAGAGAAGCATTACGTAGTCAGGTAAATAGAATAAAAGAAACAATCACCAAAGTATTAAAAGAAGACACTACATTAGGTGAGAGAATTAATACATTATTTAGAGAACAAGGAATTACAATTGTTAGTGTTTTAACTGCTTTTGGAAAGATTATTGTTGTTATTGTTGAGGCTGTTATTCCTACTACTGGTGGTGGGCCTATAACCCCTAAACCACCGTCAACAGAAAATTGGATAAAAAAAACAATTAAGTAATCTTGGTAAACTATTGGCCAATCTTGCAGGAAAAGCAGTAGCAGCGCTACCGGGTATTATTGGTGCCATTGTGTCTTGGCTGTTGTCTACTACTGGAAAAGTGGTTAACTGGTTTGGGGAACATCTCTGGGCGTTGCTTGTCCTTGTTGTAGGATTATTGTATGCGGCTGCACGAGAGTATATTAATAAATCCTGAGTGCAATAATACCTATTACTATACTTCCTACTATTAAGGCTGTTTTAGTTTCTTCGTGTTGTGTTGATTCTTTCTTTTCAACGGGTTCTGGTAGAGATTTCTTTGTTTTTGGTTCTGGCAGAGATTTCTTTGTTGGTGTACCATTTATGGTATTAGATGGTGCTGTAGGAACACCAGGTTTAACATTTACATCACTATTGAAACCAAGCGAGCACTCCGATGTTGCAATTACAATTTTATTATTATATCCAGCGAAAGTACCAATTTGTAATATCATATCACTGGGAGACATGTAGAGACCAAGTCCGTATGTATAATCAACTTTACTCGTAGCATATTTCAATACATTTTGATACTTATATCTACTGTATGTTCTATTTTGTCATTTGCACTAAAGAATGGCCCATCTCTTCGATGTTCGTATCTGTATTTTCCACTTGGTTTAAAGTATTGTGTGTATCCTCCGAGACCATGACATTTAGAACTACTTTCCAATTTTTGGCGCCAATCTGTATTTGGTGAAACATTGAATTCATTGCATAAGTTTTGGTAAGTTGCTTTATCGTATGTGTTTTTGGTAATAACAAAATTTCGCATTTGTTGGTAAAGGTGTTTTAAGTTCTTTTAAAATACGAGCAATACAATAATACACATGAAATGTATATACTGTTTTAGTTAGTCCTGAAGTGTTTTGCAAATGGTCTTGATAACTTACTCCGCATCCTGCAGTGGCACACCAAACAGCAAAATTCAGTTGGCACTGCCACCAGTCAAATGATGAATGAAGCCATGTATTCCACGGTTTATTGTTGTGTAATGTTGGATTTTGATAGTTTTGAAATAAGTCGGGAAACGTTACTTGTAAATGGTCATTTTTGTTAACATAAATTGTTTGTTTTACAAGTTCAATATTCTTTTTAGAATATTTAGTATGAGGGTTATATGATGCATTGGGATTGTACTTGAAATTTTTAGGTATCATTTTTATTAATTAAAAATGTATCATACAATTTCTGATATTAATAAGACAATACACTTGCAACAATATATAGACAACAAATGCGGTATTAAGAGAATTGGATTGACGAGTTTTACTTATACTATAGGTTGGCATAATTTGATTGATGAATCTATCCAAAAAGGAACAGATAGACCAATACGTTTAGCTTCAGGATTTTACAGTTTCCAACAAATAGCAGATATATTTCAAAGTAATAATAACGAGCATAGCGACGGCTGCCGAAGGCGGGCGTCGAGCGAGCTCGTATCTAGGTAACGCGTATCATCACAAGACACAATCTATGCAAGAAAGTTTGCTTGCGCTCAAGAACTGGATTAAACCGGTTTTCTGGTTTCCATGTATTCCATTCAAACCATGTATGAAGTCGGGGACCAGAGCCTCAAAAATCTTATGTAACCCGTATCCGTCACCGGGTGAATAGTGTGTCGCAAGGCTGATTGGTGATTCGGTTAGTTGCAATACCTAAAAAATCAACATTGGCATATTCGTCAATTAATATATTTTTCTTATTTATGTGTTGGCATAAATTTGTACAGTGTGTATTTATTTTTGTTGTTATCATTTATGAATAAATTATAGTGATGTCACGAGGTCGAGTCATGACCTTGGAAATTTCCTACGCCGCCATATTTATTTCTGTCGTTATGTACTGGAAGCACTCGAAAAACAATGAATGACCATAATCTGATGATTAAAACGGGCAATCTACACGTAAGTGATATTCAGGCTCAGGGGTGTGATTTTCTATATATTGACCTAGCGAACTCGGCCCATGCAACAACTTGGGAAGTTCAAGCTCATTGTAGGGACATCTCGACCCCTTGTCCTTGACAAACAACAACAACAACAATAATTCTTGGTCTTTTCGCCCCGCCCATCAGGGAGCGTTGTGCTTCCATCAGGCGGAACTCAGAATTGTTACTGGTGACACGTCAAATAATATTCATACACCAGAACTAACACTGTAGTCTGTAGAGACACTGTATTCATTGGCGTTTCAAGCCCCCGCCCATATAGGGGCTTGAAGAATATATGAGCTGCTATCTATCTACTGATACTGCGTCGGTCACATTTGACCATTACCGCAGGTGTATATTACATACACTCCGGGTTTTGCAGGATGAAAGCCTACACAGTAATCATGTAATTACGTTAGGGATCTTTAACCTGCATAGGGGATGGTTCTCCCTGCACAGGGGGCCTCCAGCTAACGGCCCGATCCGAAGGACGGTGCACTTTATGACATTCATCCCTGCAAATGATGCCAATAGTGCATGTTCGGACACCAAAATTTTATCGCCGCTGCCGGGGATCGAACCCGGGACCTCTAGCATCAGAGGCAAGTGCACTAACCACTGAGCTATCACGCTGCATGTCATGATCAGAATCAGAATTGTTACTGGTGACACTTCAAATGACATTCATACACCAGGAGATTTGACACGTCAAATGACATTCATAAACCATGATACGCAGAGCTGAATCCGGTCCGCACACTAGTACTGGTAAACCGCTTAGAGGATCTAAGCCTGTCCAGGAGCCGCGGTGTGAGGCGGACTGTCCATGTTAATAAACCCTATCTATCTTCTTATACTGAGTCGGTCATATTTGGCCATTACCTCAGTTGGGTGGGTGGCTAAATTTAGAATTTAACACAGAAAAAAAGAAAAAAAAATCATCTCTGGATGAGTCCTTAAAACTATTTACAATTCAAACACAGAGGTATCCTAAAACGCATACCTCTGAGTCTCAATCTTATACTGTGCGGGCTTTGAACTCCTCTGCAGTCTTGGCATTCACCGCAGAAGATGGAAGACTATTTCACTGAGGAATAGTTCTAGGGAAGAAAGAGTTTTTCAGGGCATCACTATAGGACTGGTACCTACGATACTGTGAGTTATTTGCTCTTGATACCCTTGTCTGGGTTGACACTGTTGCAGGGGTCAAATGCCTATCCTTGTTAATTAATACTGTACCAGAATGTATCTTGTAGAAGAAGGTTAAGGAGGACTGCTCACGACGGGTCTCCAGGGATGGCCACTGTAGCTCATCAAGCATGTCACCGACGCTACTTCTATTTTGCCATCGTCTGCAGGTCCATCGAGCAGCTGTCCTCTGCACCTTCTCCACCTGCTGAATCTGAATTTTAACATATGGATGCCAAATGGGTGATGCATATTCAAGCTGAGGGCGAACCAATGTTTTATATGCAACATCCTTTGTCTGCCGAGGTGCAAAAGCCAAATTACGTCTAAGGAATCCTGAGGTCCTAGTTGCTTTAGATGTTATTTCAGAGATATGTTGACCCCAATCGAGATCGTAAGTGATGCTGATACCAAGATATTTGGCGGAGTGAACTTGCTCCAAAGTTTGCTGGTGTAGTGTGTAATCATACTTAATTTGCTTGTCCTGAAGGTGTCGTGACACCCTCATTGAATGGCATTTGGCTACATGAACTTCATCTGCCAATCTGTTTCCCATTGTGCAAGTCGATCCAGGTCATCTTGTAAAATGCGACAGTCAGAAGGAGAATATATATGTCCCTATACAGGACACAATCATCAGCAAACAAACAGACAGATGACCTGATGTTATCAGGGAGATCATTGATGAATATCAAAAAGAGGACCGGTCCAAGGACCGAGCCTTGTGGGACACCAGATAGAACAGGGACTGGATCAGACGCTTGGCCGTCAAGTACAACATATTTAACTTCACTACAGCTGGTGTATGGGAATGTGTGGCGGCGTTAAAACGTCTCCCTACCCTACACCATAGTGTAGATTATATTTCTTGTCCTTTGGGATCATTGATTCCATTGTGGAATTTTGAAAATATCTGAGGGTCACTGATGAGGCCTAATTGGCCGAAACTAGCTAGTCTGGCCCAGAAAACATATACACTCCATATTTTTCAGTTCTGTGGTGTATTCCTTGCTTCCAAAGGATAACCCTTTTATAGAACATATTTAACTTCACTACAGCTGGTGTGTGGGAATGTGTGGCGGCGTTAAAACGTCTCCCTGCCCTACACCATAGTGTAGATTATATTTCTTGTCCTTTGGGATCATTGATTCCATTGTGGAATTTTGAAAATATCTGAGGGTCACTGATGAGGCCTAATTGGCCGAACCTAGCTAGTCTGGCCCAGAAAACATATACACTCCATATTTTTCAGTTCTGTGGTGTATTCCTTGCTTCCAAAGGATAACCCTTTTATAGAACATATTGTTGAGAGCGCCCGGAGAGCCATGAGCTAATCCAATTATATGTGGATCCTCTTATCCCATAGTAGTCCAATTTGTACAATAGCTTTCTGTGAGGTACCTTGTCAAAGGCCTTGGCGAAATCCATGATGATCAAGTCAGTCTGTTTGTGGCCACGATTTATGGCCCTTAGTATCCAGATTACTCACAATGTCATGGAAGAATTTAACTAGTTGAGTTTCGCAAGACCTTTGACTTCGGAAACCATGTTGACAGTCAGCAAGAATGCTCTCAAAGGCTAAGTGCTTGTTAATGCTGCTGACTAATATATGCTCCAGGGTTTTGCAACAGATGCATGTTAGCGACACTGGTCTATAATTTGCTACATCGTATTTTTCACCTTTTTATAGACCGGGGTAAAATTGGCTTGTCACCAATCATCTGGACAGTGCCCTGGGCAAGTGATTCATTGAAAATAAAGGCCAGCACAGGAGACATTTCAGCACTGCATTCCTTAAGCACCCTGGCATTCAGGTCATCTGGCCCAGATGCCTTATGTATTTTGAGCTTACCCAACAGTTTAGCGACCCCCTTAGGGTCAACTGTTATGCTCCCCCATAGTAGGGAACGAACTATTACCTTTAGATGGCAGCTCACCGTCAGTTCATGCGTAAATGCAGATTGAAACTGTTTGTTGCATATGTTGGCCTTATCGCGTGAGTCTGTTTTCAAAATTCCGTTTTCCCTTAGCGAAGAGATCCCAAATGCGTCCTTTTTTAGGTATTTTACAAACCCTATTGGTTTCCTTGGGCGACCAGGCGACCAGGAATTGGAAATGACTATAGATGGTTGGTTGATTTGAGGTTTAACGTCCCCGTCAACACTGTAAAGGTCATTTTGGAGACGTTGCTTCCAATTTTGTGGGACTTTTACCCGACACTGAGATGAAATGACATCTCAAGCCTGGTCGCCTTTCTTCAAGCCCCTTTTGTTTGCAATGGAGTTTCACGGCCAAGTCAACACATTTTGTACCGAATGGAATCTTCCTCTTTAAGTATAGCACAAGTCTATTTCAAAGTTTAGGAGTAAGCAGGTGTTTTCTTCAAAATCTATTAGGAAATGCCTGAATGTTTTGCAAACAGTGTAGGCCCTGACGAGTTTGTTTTTGTTTGTTTTGATTTGAGGTTTAAAATCCCCATCAACACTGTACAGGTCATTTTGGAGACATTGCTTCCAATTTTGTGGGACTTTTACCCGACATTGAGATGATTATGATATCTCCAGCCCTGCAGCCCAATGAAACCAATAGGGTTTATAAGCATGGACTCTCACCACTTTGCCTGGGAAGGCTTAGATCCTCTAAGCCGTTTACCAGTACTTGTGTTCGGGTCGGTTTCAGCTCTGCGTGGAAGCATCATACAGTCCATCTTCTTCTTCAAGCCCCAATGGATGGGGTCCTGATGAGACGCTGTGTTCTGCGGCATCTGACCTGGGCCTGACAGGCTGTACTTTTTACCAACTACCCGTTTTGGGGTTTCCGATACAACATGGGTTAAAAGACAAATTTTATGTTTTTAGGTTTTAACTATACTAACCTTCTCTTTTCACACTGTACTTCTAATTCTGTTTCATCAACTCCTACACCCTTCAACACTTGGTTTGCCAGAACCCCGCTTATGTCCCTCTCGGTGGGGTTAAGACGTATTGGAAGAAAGAAAGCACTGACTGGCTCAAAAATGACCTAAATACAATACAACTGCTGCAATTTTTTTAACCCGTGCAACTCTGTGTTGAGTGGGGGGGGGGGTTAAATTTAAAGAAATGCAATTTATTTTTGGCGATCGCTATTGACAGTTGGCTGTCGATAGCCAATTCGCCATTGACAGCAGGCTGTCGATAGCGAATTCGCTATTGACAGCCAGCAAATTAAATTGATGAAAATGGGTATTTAGCATACTCATATTGCAAATGTATTGTATGCTTTACTTTAAACACATGTATGAATAGGTAATTTAATCAAATTTATTATATAACTTCAGGTACTGTGATTATCCAATCAGTTGGTCTTTACCATGGAACTTGCAAAGGTAGTGATATTACCAGCTGTTCCATTGATTTGGTGACTGTTTATTTTCTGATACATATCATTTCTATGACTTAGAATATTGTGAATAAAAATCAAAAATGAGATCCTTTAAGAGCAATGAAAACATTCGTAAGAAAGAAGATGGGTCATACTACGTAGTTTCGGCTAATAAAGCCTCATCAGTGACCCTGTAATGATCCGGCAAAGAAAGCCAGAGGAAACATACTGCAATTTTGCGAATTTCGAATAGGCAGTCGATTCAGAGACTTATATAAATCAAAATGGGGTCCAAATAATTAAAAACCTGTCTAGAATATGAGTCTAAACCAATAATAAGCCTTATTTATCAAATATTTACTGCTTTGCCTGTGACTGAGGCCATTGAGTTTTTTTCACAAGTTATCAATGCATCACATCATGGCCAGTCATGCATATGGAAAGTTAGCACTTTTATAGGACAAACGGACATAGTAAAACTCCCAGGCCCATAACGATTAACCCTTGTCCTGCTGAACGAATTGCCACACCCATTTCTGTCTATTAACCAAACAAATTGCAGAATGAATAATGAATTTGTCCAGTTCACAAACTGAATAACAAACATTTAGCTCCTGATCAGTTGGCTTATTCAGAAATTAGAAAATATCACAATTTTTCGTCTCAAGTTTTTCATCTTTACAGCGGTAAAATTGCAGTGTATTTGTATTTGTATAGGCCTGTTTTTGTTATGGGGACATACATGACCTGGGTGTGTGTGTGGGGGGGGGGGGGGGTGTACTCCATTAGCAATAGTGCCAGGGGTGGAATGCCGAGACATTTTACACTTATTATGTAGATGTACGCATTTGACCTCTACTCGTGCCTTCCAAGTGGTTAACCCAACAAAACTGAGAACTGGTAAACCACTTAGAAGGTCTATGCCTGTCCATGCAAATTGTGCAAGTCAGACCATCCCTGCATATAAACCATAGCAGTTTCTTTGGGCAGTAGGGCTTGAGATGTCATTTTATCTCTCATTAAAAGCCCCAATGTCTCCAAAATGACCTCAATAGTGTTGACAGGGGTGTAACTCCTCAATCTCAATGCAAACAAACAAAACAAAGGTTATTCGAATGAAATCGCAGGTGTCACATTGTTTCCATGAGTCATATGCATCTATACAAGTATACTGGAACACTTTTTGGGTCCAATGTTTATCAATCCACCCAAAGTTATAAAGTGCAATAAGCTCTTCAGTCTCAAAATCGGGTAATGGTTATTTATAGTAAAAAACTATGCTATTTTTAGTGGCTATTCTTAATAATGTCTTACATAAGAGGGTTTAGATAGAACCAGGACTGAAATCATGGGTTTGGGCTTGGCAAACAACATGAACCCAGGTCAGGCACTGCAGAATACGGCGTCTGACCAGGGTCTACTCTTTTGCTTAATAAACAGGGAATTAAAGGGCCAAACGAAACAGTTCAAGCTTCAGTCCAGGACTATTTTCCTTGACGACACTCAGTCGACCCATAGTTAATCTACATGCTTTGATTGGCTGATTTCACAAAGCAAATGTGTTTCATGTGGTCTGTGGCCTGTTCTAACCCTCATCCTGCTGAATAAAGAAATTTGTCACACCTGTTTCTGAATATCAGTTAAACTGCTTGAAATAATGTTTTCCTGAAGACAATTAGTGTAGATCCTGATCATATGGCTTCTCCAGAAGCCACCTGATCTTGAATGTGTTGTTGTAGAACAACAGATGACAATTGACAATTTCCCATCTGTGGCAACAAATAGGCCAAAAAGAAAATTATTAAAAGAACGTTCTATGAAAGTGTGACAAAATATCTTGAAAGGCATTAATGTCAGTTTTAATTTTTCCCCATTATAAGTCATCGAAACTCTTAACTTGACAGAGCAAACAAACCAAAGAGCCACATTCCATAAACCAGAGCTCAGGTGGACACTGCCCAATGGCAGCCATGTATTATAACATGATATGAGTTTAGTCTACCAATTTTAAAGTCTCTCAAACAACCCCATACCCAAATGAGCACCCATGTTGACTGTATCTGAAATATTAGGTGTTTAATAAAGTAGAGGGGGTGGGGAATGGACCCAATGGAGCCCTGGTTGGTGTCACTAAAGGAACAGAGACATATATGGTTTAGCAGTGGGGATATGTATGGTTCCAGAGATGTTAGGCCTTTAAAGTAATGGAGGGATCTGGGCATGGCAGATCCCAGAAAAGCCCAAGATCATTGTCACTGAATATGTCTGATCATAAGGACCAGGAGTATAATATGGTCAAACGGTGGGGATCTGAATGGTTTCTGAGATATGAGGCCCTTTTATGAAGTGGCAGGGATAGAAATGGCCCCTGTGGACCCCACAAGACGGGGTGACTGAATGTGTCTAACAACAATGAACAAGAATATATGTTGTAATAGGATGAGGATTTGAATGAAGTGGAGTCTTATCATAAGGAACACAAATATATATGTTTATGGGGTGGGGATCTGAACAGTTTCTGAGATATATGGATTTTAATGAAGTAAATTGGTAGGGCATGGCCCATGGCACCCTGGGGGACCCACATGCTGGTGTCTAATTGCATCTTATCATAAGGAACAAAATATATGTGGTTTAGGGGTGGAGCTCTGAACAGTTTCTCAGATATATGGTCTTTTGTGAAGTCGAAGGGTGGAGCATGGCCTGGGCGCGCCCTGGGTAACCCCTAGGTTGGTGTCACTGAATGTGTCTTATCATAAGGAACAAAAATATATTTTGTTTAGGGGTGTGGATCTGTAAATTTCTGGAATATTTGGCCTTTTATGAAGTGGAGGGGGTTGGGCATGGCCCCGGCACATCCCGGGGGACCCCGAAGTTGGTGTCACTGAATGTAACATATCATAAGGAATGAGAATATATGGTTTAGGGATGGGTATCTGAATGGTTACTGAGATAAATGGCCTTTTATGAAGAGCAGTGGTCGGACATGTCCCCGGCACATCTGGGGGGACCCCCACGTTGGTGTCACTTAATATCTTATCATCAGGAACAAGAATATATCTGGATTAGGGGTCGGGATCTTAACGGTTTCTGAGATATAAGGCATTTTATGACGTGGAGGGGTTGGGGCATGGCCCCGGCACAACCTAGGGGACCCCAAGGTTGACATCAAAGCATATGGCTTAGAGAAGTGTACTCAAGGAACATTTCTGTGTAAGTTTTATCAAAATATCTGCAATGACTTGGCAGTAAATGCCATTTTTCAGTTTTCCACATTATAAGTCAATGGAAAATTTAAGTTGCCATAGCAACAAAACTAAAAGGCCAAATTTCATAAAAACAAAAAACCTGTAAAGGCAAACATGGTGTATATTTTCATAAAGTCTCAGCCTCCTAGAGCATATGGCTTCTGAGGAGATGATTTTTTAAGTTTTTTTTTTTTTTTTTTTTTTGGTTTCCTTGGCAACCAATAATAAGCATGAGCAGTAGGCCTAAAATTATATGGCAGATAGTAGATTGCCTAATAAACATTTCTATAAAAGTGTTCAACTTCTGATATATCCCCCTGGCTAATGATGCCATAGATGTCAATATGTTGAAACACAGATTTCTTTAACAGCTAAAATAAACATTCAAATATCCACTTTAAAGACAAAAGAAAAATGATCTGCTAACTTGTACAGTAAAATAATTGCATATACATTATTTAGACTCCTTTATTTATTTATTCAGATTCTTAATAATCTATAAAACCAAAATAGTTATTTATTTATTTTAGCCACAGCATGGAGTTACATCTTGTAGAGTTCCACCCTTTTATGCCTTAAGAATAATGAACACTTTAATAGTTCATTTTCATACTTTATTATTATTCTGATGAATATGAATATAGTTTAATAGTTCACTTTAATATTCTATTATTATTTCATTTATTTATGCATTCTTGTTTTTTATCAGATATATATATATATATATATATATATATATATATATATATATATATATATATATATATATATATATATATATATATATATATATATCCAATACCTTCGCTGGCTGTCAATAGCCACTTCCTTTATTTTTCTGCAGTTCATGGAAGTATGAACGCAGTGGGTCACATGCAAAGTAAATGAACCCCGAAGGGGTTCATGCAAACTTTGCTAGCGACCCACTGTTGTTCATACTTTCATGAACAGCAGAAAAATAAAGTATATTTTTTATATTTACATTATTTGCCCCTCATCACTGGGCGAAAAAAATGCTTGTAGGGCAAACTTTTAAAGCTAAAAAAACATTTACACGCTGTTTTTCTACAAAGAGCGGAGTAGCGTTGACGTCATCAATACCTGTAGAGAACAATGGTTTAAAATGACGTCACTAAAAATCGATGTGTTCATGGAAGTAGGAACGCAATTTTTTCTATAGGTCTACATTAGACTTTACAGTTGGAAATGTAAATATTCTTAAATGAACACACCAGATCATGGAGTACACCCTTACGTAATTTATTCAACCCGCACAATCTCGCGTTGATGGGGCGATGATGAAAGAGATAAACATTTGTGACTACCGGCATGGATATGCACCGAACGTGTGGATAGAAGGGTAATCACATAATTCCGCGGCATTATAAGGTATAAGATTGAATTCAGCGTATGTTAAATAAGATGCACTCCGGGGACACGCATTGTGTACGTTGTGCTGTTGCAATGGCTTCCAGTTGGATATAGCATGGGTCTTGCTTGGAAATGCGACCAGCCTGAACAACTAGACAGCAGGTTTGTGCGGATAACCGGTAAAATTACAATTGCAGCTGTATAATAATGTACATACCAATCAAGGGGTATACCAATGTTTCCTTGGAGTTCCAACAGGTGTAAAATCATTTGTCCCCGTGGTCTCACAGGTAAATTGCCATGAATCTGCAGTGTACTTACAGCTTTGCATTGAAAGTTGAAACTCTGTTTGTTTCATTGGCTGATTGGGCGAGAGGAGTTGTCGTTTCATCTCAATGTCGGGTAAAAGTCCCACAAAATCCAAAATGACCTACATGTATTCAGTGTTGAAGGGGATGTTAAACCTCAAATCAAAGAAACAAAACTTTTTCGCTCTTTCGCTTTACATTTACCAAATATCAACATTTTAGTTCATGGACTGTTGGGGACTATACAAGTTATGGTTTGTTGGGCACATGCACTGTTGCTAAAATTACCTTATGACAAGCTCTGAGTTTTTTAATGTGGGATTGGGTAGCAGTGCTTATTTGCCTAGTCATAAAACAGGTCTGTCACTCATCACTTATGCATTCATAATGCCTGAGCTAGAATGCACCTCTGCTAACAGCACCACCTCTGCTATGCAGATTAAAACTTTCTTTCAACAATACTTTAGGTGGTTGTCAACATATCCTGCTTAATGAATCGTATCATTTGACATGTCACCAGTAACAATTCTGATTCTGATAGAACTGACCCAACCCCAGAATGCCACCAGAACCTAACATGATACCCTGGGGATTGTATATTACTCTAGTTATGCGGTATCTGCAGCTGTTCATTACATACACTCCAGATTTGCAGCAATGTGGATGATGCCTACACAGTGATCATGTAATAGATTACTGTAGAGATCTTTGATATGGGCCCTGCACAGGGGGTTTCCAGTGAAAGTGGCATTCATTCCTCAACTGCTGCCTGTGAAACATGTTCGGATATTGAAATTAATAGCCCTGCCAAGGATCAAACCCATCACCTATACACCATCAGTACCTGCCATAGCAGTGTCTGTTTATGCAACTTCTGGCTTTTAATTGCCCTCTTAAACTGCTTGTTGTAACATACTGTAGCTGTAGGGTGAGTGGTATAGATCTGTATATATGCCCATATAAGCCATTAGCCAGACAACCTTATTACAGAAGGACCTGGGTGTTCAAACCGGCCCCGATAGCTCAGTTGGTAGAGTGTCCACTCCGGGGAACGGGAGGTCACGCGTTCGATTGCGGGCCGCGGCATACCAAAGTCGTTAAAAATGGTACTAGCTGCTCCTCGCTTGGTACTCAGATTAGTTGGGTAGAGCTAGGACTGGTCGTCCCAGTGTCAGGATAATGTGACTGGGTGTGGTAGATCATATAATGTGTCTGGGATATGATACTTCAGTGAGGCAGCACTATGAAAATGAGCATTGAGCTCCCTGTTGCAACCAGACACCGTCGTGATATGACTGAAAAATTGTTGTGTGGTAGAAACTAGTTTCTATAGAAAAGCATAATTGTTATATTTCGGTTTCTTTTGGCACATTTGGTTAATAAGCTTATACTAAATATAGTTTTCAAGGGAGGTAACAAATTGCCGGCTAGTTGGCTCTCTTGAGAAGTATATAAGTATGTAGTATTAAAATGATTTACTGCCTTTCTAAAGATATTTTTAATGTGAAAGAGGTGTTTTTTTAAAGGAAGTATTAGAATTCATTCAGGATAATTCATTATAACAGTGGAAGTGCACCAGTAAACTAAATCGGAAGTCTTAATTCTATAACAAAAGAAGACACCATAATAAATTGAAGTTCGGGGAGATACATCCACTAACATGCCTGGTTGGACAATCAGCATTTTCATCGACCTCCATTCTCCTAGTATCGTCTTAGCTCTTCAATCGTCAAGATCAACTCTCAACATGTCTGTCTCGATGAAAGAATATCGACTTCCAGAGCCACTTGTGGCTTTCTTGCAGTCATGCCGACTGCATGGGGTGCCTGAAGTGACCACAGGCCTTCAGCACCAGTGCGTGACTGTCAGCCTTCGCTGGGATCTAAGCACTCCTGCTCCAGCCAGATCCAAGAAGACAGTCAAGATCCAACAGCAAAGACTACAACAAGCAGCGCCTCCAGCTGTCAATACAGTCTCAACGACCACTGCGACCATCACCAGGAAACAGAGGCCGCAAACAACAGCCAGCGCCGAGCCAGCGCCAACGATACAGAAACCGACGCTCCCGCCAACGCCGTCATCGCCAGCACCAGCTCATCCCCAGCCCGAAGAAAGTCCACAGCCAGCGACCACCGTTCCATCACCCACAGAGAGACCACCCCCGCCCAAAGCACAACGACGCTCGTCACCAGCCCAACCCACTAGAAGAGGGAGGATCTGGACATCGGAAGAAAAAGACTTCGAGAAGCTGCCACCCAACCCACAACAACCATGGCATGAGAAATACCACCTGGGTAGAGCCTGGATGGCAGCTACTTCCGACTCCCCCACCACCATCCTAGAACTGCACCGCCTGAAAAGACCTAACGAAACGATCAACGTGGACCTTGCCGTATATGCCTTCAAGACAAAAGATACGCCCATCTTCATAATTTACAAGGGACCCACCTCAAAGTACTACGACGAGCACATCTACAATTCCATTGAAAAACGCACCGAAGAGACCCCCCTGAACAAGAAGAAAACCCGGAAGGTCCACAAGCTATTCCTAGATACGGCGATGACGGAGGGAGTGGTAGTTAGGAGGGCGCATCCCTCCTAAACCTGCACCGGACCGAGATCGTGAACTTAGGGCCGCATGTCCGAAAACCCTGTTTACCATGGGTACTGCAAGGCTACTTCATGTGTAGCCAGTCCGACGCCAATCACGCGGCCCTAAGAGAGAGCAACATGACCTAGTTTTCTCGGGCGAAACAGGGAAATCGCGATTTGCAGCCGAAATTGGCATTGATTTCTCTGTTGCTTCATGTCCACTTTCGACCTGGCGTTCAAAATTCAAAATTAAAGTGCTTCTATTTTACTAAGGGAAGGGCACTGGCAGATCAGCACGATTCGTATTCCGCTGACCACTGCCGCGATTCGCAGCCCAGAAGCACTAAAACTTAGCCTCATTGCCTTTCACCTCTACCACGGCCAGACGGGCAATGGCTATGGAACACGATTTGCAGGTCGGAATTGACCAGGTTCCATAGCCGCGATTGACAGCCCACAACTATTTGGAAACTATGTCAAAAACCACGGTAACTTACAGACCACTTTCACCTTTATTGCACGGCGACTGAGGCGAGAGGAGTACACCGGAATTAGTGTACAACTCCATGCGAAAGCCTTTCAGAAAGTGGGAAAACTAATCCTGGACACGTTCTAGGGGTAGCCCCTATGTGCTTATAGCGCCCGGTTACCTTAAAAACCAGTTCAGTCAGTCAGTTCAGTCAGTGGACAATCAGCGGGGTAGCCCCTATGTGCATTTAGCGCCCGGTTACCTTACAAAATCTATCAAGTCAAGTGGACAATTGGCTAGCGATCACTGGCACAGGTTCCAAAGACCCTAACGTCAGATTGCTCAAAGGTGGGACTACTCTCTCATTCAAAGTAGTAGTGCACTTGTTTCAAGCTTGAATTAACTTTCGCTTTTAAAACCTATATATATTATTCTGAACTTAAATTAAGTTTCGTTTGGATAATAACTAGTTGAAAATAACATCAGAAAAACTGCAATTACACTTTCATTTCTCATTTGTAAATAAAATCACTCTTATAAGTTGGTTGCTCTTGGAGCCATCTCTCCACATCCAGTGATACGAATCTGGAACATAAACTTGCCCATCTGTTTGTCCGTCTGTCCGTTAGCATGTTCGTCCGTCCGTCTGTCTGTCTGCATTTATCTGTCAGAGTATTAGTGTTTGTGCGTTCGTCCGTCCATCCGCCTGTGCTTTTGTTTTGGGCGTAAGAGAGGGGCAAGAAATATATGAATATATATAAAACACAACGCGAAGTTCAAGTTGGTAAATCTAAGGAGGTCACAAGTGGCTAATGGGAAGCAATAGTGTCTAATGCGACCCACATGCACCGGCCTGACCCCCTCTGGTCTACTACAGTTGAAAGCGACACACACACACCTGGGGGTTCAAGTTAGAAGCGAAGTCATTGTGTTTGTTACTCGTATGATTAAATACAACTATGTAGAACTCATTCCCCCCCTCCCCCCCCCCACACACACATTATTTTTATCCCCACGCTTTTAAAAAAAGCGTTCGGGGATATTGTGAACGCCTCCGTCAGTCTGACCGTCTGTCCGTCCATCCGTCCGTCACGCTATCTCCTCCTTAACCACTGGTCGGAATGTAACCAAATTTGGTACACAGCTTCCTTACATGATGAGGGCGTGCAACGTCACATTTTTTTTTGGCCCCGCCCCCAGGGGCCTTGGGGAGGGGTCAAAAGGTCAAATATCAATTAAATTCAATTTCAAAGTCAATTTTATAGATTTTTAAACCAAAATTTGCATAAGTAATGATTAATGATATATGTAACACATATTGAACAGGATTTTGGCTGCGACCCCTGGGACATGCCCAATGGGTCGGACTTGGGGGGGGGGGTGGTCAGGGGGTCAAAATTCAAATTTTACCGAATATAGTCATATGGAATATCAAATTGAAGGGTGTGATTAGTAGAATACAATACAAGTAAAACTTTGATCCTTGGGTCAGATTGGAGCTTGGGGGGGGGTCAAAGGTTCAATATAATACAGGTAATATTTTGACCCTGGGGTCAAATTAGGGACCAGGGTGAGGGGGTTTCGGTACTTGGCCCCTCTGTAGAAAGCGTGGGGATTTGCGATGGCGCGCCATCGACAGTATTCTAGTATTTATTTATATTTATAAAATTTGAAGCCAGTGCTCTTACTACATGTACATTTTGTAAGTATCACAGTGTGCCATACAGTCATCACCACTAATACATGAACATGTACATGTTAAAGATAACTCAAGGAAGAAAGCCTGTGTAATTTACTGCCTGTGTAATTTACTGTATTAAAGGATCTTTAACCAGCACAGGGGATGCTTCTCCTTGCAGAAGGACCTCAAGTTAACAACTTAACACTGAAGAATGGTGCACTTTGTAGCCTTCATTTCTGCAAATAATTCTAATGGAGCTTGTATGCATGTGTGTGTTTGGAAAGAAAAGGATACTTTTCCTCATACTTCTGAGAATTTTATGTTTGAATCCCCCAGATGGGACTATTGTAACAAGTACCCACAACATTTTTTCTAAGAGAGAATAAGTCAGAATCCCTTAATTATCCTAATTAGTCTTTATCAACAGGTACTCAATATTCAAGTTAATGAGCTAAGCTGTACTTGCAGTGAAAGGATCAAGACTAGGCACAATGATTGTGTGTGCTTGGTTTGTGCAGATGACTTCCAGAAGTACCACTATATACAGATGCCAACATGGAAAAGATTTGCTGAAGTTTTCTAATAGACTTAAGGAGATATAAAAAAAGAACGTACATGAATAGTCCTTGGAGTAGCCACCTATGATACTGGAAGTCCTCTACTATCATCAGCGGTTACTCCTTAGTGAAATCATTTGCTCCCTGAAAGACAGCCAAATCTTTGCTTTAGAAGTTTCCATTTCAGAATTTTCCTTGGGAGTGAAGGGTATACAGTTTAAAAAGAATTGTTCTATATAAGCAGGGGGTCCTTTCCATATTGTAGGTTGATCAAAATGTTCTCGATTATCTATGTTCTGCAGTTCCAACATGTCGTCCTTCTGGCCAGATTTCCTGAGGAGTCAAGGTGGTAGGCTCCTTCTTTCCTATACTCAAGTAAGTGGCCTTTGCTGACAAGAAAGAACATTGTGAAAATGGCTAGTCAATTTTGAAGTTCTGTCCCAGTGATCGTGATGAGGCAGAAAGAGACTTAAAACATGACGAGTGGAAATCCATAAAAATGCACAACATTTGCTTTTTGGTTCCTTTAAAATGCAATATGGCTGTTTCAGGTACTACCCAAACCGGATAGTTGATAAATTGGCATTAAATTGGCAGAGCATAAAAATTTGTAATACCGCGAAGAAATTTGTAGGGTTTTGGGTTGACAGGTTGTTTTCCATTACTTTATTTCATTGTTTTATGTCCCCGTAGGAGGGCATATAGTTTTTGCACTGTCCATTTGTGTGTTGGTTTGTCCGCACTTTTTTGTGATGCCAACTACTTCCACTATTTCCACATTCATCCTATCACCTGCGAAGGAGTTACGGCCGTTTATTTTCGAAAAAATGTGCTAAAAACCTTGTGATGCAAACTACTTCAACATTTCTTCAGTGATTCAGCTGAAACTTTGCACATGCTTTCCTTGTGAGGTGAAGGGTCGCCTAACACAATATTCATGTTGATCCTATCATCTGTGACGGAGTTACGGCCCTTGATTTTCGGGAAAAAAAATGCGTTCGAAAACCTTGTGACGCAAACTACTTCCACATTTCTTCACCGTTTGAGCTGAAACTTTGCACATGCATTCCTTGTGAGGTAAACGGATGCTTAACATAATTTTCACGTTGATCCTATCATCTGCGGAGGAGTTACGGCCCTTAATTTTCTGAAAACCGCGTTCTTAAGCCTTGTGGCGCAAACTACTTCCACATTTCTTTGACTATTTTGTTAGATTTTTGCATATGCATTTGCAATGATATGTAGATGTGCATAACACAAAATTTGCTCGGATGAAGCGTTTTGAGTTAAGGCCCTTGATTTTCTAAATGCGCTAAAAATATTGTGACACAGACTACCTCCACATTTCTTCACCGATTGAGCTGAAACTTTGCACATGCTTACCTTGTGAGGTGAAGTGGTGCCTAACGCAATTTTCAAGTTGATCCTTACACATGCAACGGAGTTATGGCCCTTGATTTTCTGAAAAACGCGTTCGAAAACCTTGTGATGCGTTCTTCTTCAACATTTCTTCACCGATTGAGCTGAAACATTGCACACGCATTCCTTGTGAGGTAAAGGGGTACCCAACACAATTTTCACGTCGATCCTATCATTTCCGAAGGAGTTACGGCCCTTTATTTTCTGAAAAAAAAAACGCATTTTTAAACCTTTTTAAACTACTTCCACATTTCTTCGTCAATTTTGTTAAATTATTCCATATGCATTTGTAGTGATATGTAGATGTGTCTAACAGACAATTCATTCGGCTCGGATGAAGCATTTTGGAGTTATGTCCCTTATTTTCCCCTCAAATTGGCTCCCACGGGGGCATTGCTCACTTATAGTGACGGCTCTTGTTGGTTATAACATTCTCATTCTATCATAACAGCCTACATTGTGATCAACGAACATCACGAAAACACGTCTATATAATTCTGTATACGCATGATAACATCCAGTAAGCTTTCATAGCAATCAAATGACCATCAGTGCTGTCAATGTGATCTATAATCAATTAATAATCACTGAAAATACTGAAGATTTGGTCATAATTTTACCTCTTACCATAGCATCTTTCTTATCATGTGTTATACATTACCGCGTGAATTAGGACAGACAGGCCTGATCAAACAGTGTAGACCCAGAATGCATTGTCTCTTCAGGGTCTGCCCTGTTTGCCACTTATCCAGCCATTTTAGATATAAATTGGGTTGTAAATATACTTATCGAACAATCAATTACTACTAAACATGCTAAAGATGATAATCAGTTTAGGGGAATCTGTTGATCGATTAATCGATTATTGGTGTCAGCCTTAGTAAAACTGGGGTTTACAGGGGTTTACATAAATTTTCTTATTGCTGTCTGCACAGACCAAATAGTTATCCTTTGTTTGTTTGATTTAAGGTTTAACATCTTCGTAAACACTATTTAGGTCATTTTGGAGACATTGTTTCCAGTTTTGGTGGTAATTTTACCTGACATTGAGAAGAGATGACACCTCAAGCCCTGCTGCCCAATTAAACCAATAGGGTTTATATGCATGGATGGTCTGACTAGCACCACTTTGCCTGAGCAGGCTTATTGAACCCTCTAAGCGGTTTACAAGTACTCCTGTGCGGTCGGTTTCAGATGGATGTTGGGTTGAGGGGATGGGGGTCTAGTTATCCTTTATAAATGGAACTGAGCACTTCAGCAAATTGAAATAAATTTGATTTTTCTAGTCGATAAACCCCAGACAGTTTTTATGGTGCAGCTGCAATGATAATGTTTTGCTTTGATATGTACTCTGGCAAGTGATGTGCTTTTCCAAACATGTATCCTCCATAATTATGTGGAATGAACACCAGGAATTGGCAGCAACTACCACCAATGGTGAAAAGGTGAGTTTTTGGGATCACTTTTTGTTCGTCTGTGCGTAAACTTTTGCTTCACACGACATCTCCTCCTAAACCACAGATAGGATTTTGACCAAACTTCACAGGAATGATTCTTAGGTAGTCCGGTTTCAAAGTTGTTCAAATGGTTTCAGCCACAAGAGCTAAATATATATATTTTTTTCCTGAAAACTTAAACTTAAACCCAGGTTTTTGATATTTGGTATGAAGCTTCATTTAGTTGTTCGTATTATAGCCCTGGGACCAAAAATGCCCCCGCCCCGAGAGCCTTTGGTTTTACATAGGCTTATATAGGGAAAATCTTTGTCTCTGAAACCGCTAGGTGCAGGTCTTTGATATTTGGTGTGAAGCTTCATCTAGTGGGCCTCTATCAAGATTGTTAAAATGATTGTCCTAGGTTCAAAAATGCCCCCACACTGGGGTCCTTTCAAGTAGTTTGGTTCATCATAGGGTTATATAGGGAAAATATTTAAATTAAAAATCTTCTCTGAAACCACAAGGCCCAGGTATTTGATATTTGGTATGAAGCCTCATCTAGAGAACCTCTCACAAGATTGTTCAAGTTATAGCCCTGAGGCTAAAATTGCCCTCGCCCTGAGGCCCTTTGTTTTTATGCAACAGTCATTTGTATCCACTGCCCCCACCCACCTCACCTACGGGGATAGCGGGGAACAATAACTTTTCACTTTTCACAGCCCTGCAGTGCAGGGTGGGGGTGGGGGTGGGGATGGGGGGGGGGCTGTAGAAGGTCACAATAGTTCATTTCACTGGGGGTATATTTGCATAATATCAAAAACCCCGCATTAACCCGGCACTGCGGGGGAACATGGGGGGTAACTATCCCGCACATGAGCCCCGCTTCCCCCCGCCTATCCCCGTAGGTGATTGAGGGGGGGGGGTGGTGGTGGTTACAAATGACTAGACTAGTGCACTATAAAGACTTATACAGGGAAAATCTCTTGTCTGGAGATCTTCTGCGTAAAAGGAGATCATAGGCAGCGATAAAATGCCTTATAGATATACAACAACAACAACAAAATTTTTAAAAAATCTTATGTGAAACTGCAAGGCCCAGGTCTTTGGTGTGAAGCTTCTTCTAAATGGACCTCTATCAAGATTTTTCAAATTATAGGCCTTGGGTGAAAAATGCCACCATCTGCGGGCCCTTTGGTTTTACATTGGCTTAAACAGGGAAAATCTTTAAAAACCTTCTTCTCCGAAACCGCATGGCCATGGTCTTTGATATTTGGTGTGTAGCTTCATCTTTTGGACCTCTACCAAGATTGTTCAAATTATAGCCCTTGGGTCAAAAATGCCCCCGCCCCGGGGTCCTTTGATTTTGCATTGACTTATATAGGGAAATTTAAAAAAATCTTCTGCTCCAAACTGCAAAGCCCAGTTCTTTGATATCTGGTGTGAAGCTTCATCTGGTGAACCTCTATCAAAATTGTTCAAATTATAGCCCTAGGAAATAGAAGTCAAGGCAATGAAAACCTTTGAAAATCTTCTTGTCTGAAAGCAGAGGGCCAATGTTTTTGATATTTGGTATGAAGCTTCGTCTTGTGGATTTCTACCAAGATTGTTCAAATTATAGCCCTGGGGCCAAAATGGCCCGCCCCGGGGACCGCAAGGTTTATATAGACTTATATATAAGGAAAACCTTTAAATATCTTCTTTTCTGAAACCAGAAGGCTCCGGTCTCTGATATTTTGTATGAAGCTTCACCTTTTAGACCACTACCAAGATTGTTCAAATAGTAGATTGGGGCCAAAAATGGCTCTCCCAGGAGCTCACTTGCTACCCTTTGGATCAAGTGAGCGATCCAGGGCCATCATGGCGATCATGTCGTTTTAACTCCTTTGCAACAAAATGCAGTTGGAAAACTGCAATTTTAGAACCAGAATCTTACCATCGGCTGGTTTCTTAAATTTCATTTGCAATGGCCACTCATGTAAGATCCTCTGTATGTAACATTTAATATTGTGTAGTATTTTCGCTAAAACAATGACTGCAGAATGTTTTCTGTAGAAACTAATGTCAACTGAATAAAGAGATCCTGTGTATATAAAATCCTACATACATGTATGTATATTGTGACTTCAAATGGAGATGTAAACAGAATTAGAACAGCATAACTCTCCTCTCAGAGTTAAGTGTTGGCTTTAAAAGTATGGGCTCATGAGACAGGTTATCACATAACGCCACTGTTATGTATCACATAACGCCACTGTTATATAGTGGATAAACTTAAAAAAAGGCAAGTCATAAAACTCATATGAACACACCTGTAATGACATATGGTTACTGGCACGTAATATGACCCCGTCTATGATGACCCTATGTTGCCATTTGAATTATTTCTGCGATAAAATACAGTTTCAAGACATAAATGATAAATAGTCTTACACGCGTTGCCATTTCATATGAAATTAATGAAACTCCATAAAGGCTTATTGTAAAAATTTCATATGAAATTACCACCATTGTAAGATCCTCTATTTATGCAATATTTGAGTCAATATTTTTGATTATTTGTTTGTTTGATTTGAGGTTTAACGTCCCCGTCAACACTGTAAAGGTCATTTTGGAGACGTTGCTTCCAATTTTGTTGGACTTTTACCTGACATTGAGATGAAATGACATCTGAAGCCCTGTCGCCCAATGAAGCCAATAGGTTTATTACCATGGACGGTCAACCTGGCACCGCGGTTCCTGGACAGGCTTAGATCCTCTAAGTTGTTTACCAGTACTAGCGTGCGGGCCGGATTCAGCTCTGCGTGGAAGCATCATGCAGCCCATATATTTCTTCAAGCCCCTGTGTGGGGGGCTTGACTATTTTTGATTTAGGTATGCACATGTATTTGCCAAAAACGTTTCTCTTTCCTTTCATATAGGAGACTTGTTTAAAAAGAAAAAAATGCTACTGAGGTGCAAATTCTTTTTGTTTCAATGTGTTTGTTTGATTTGAGGTTTAACGTCTACGTCAACACTGTAAATGTCATTTTGGAGACGTTGCTTCCAATTTTGTGGGACTTAAAATTACCCGACTTTGAGATGAAATGACATCTCAAGCCCTGCCGCCCAATGAAACCAATAGGGTTTATTAGCATGGACGGTCCGCCCCGCACCGCGGATCCTGGACAGGCTTAGAACCTCTAAGTTGTTTGACAGTACTAGTGTGCGGGCCGGATTCAGCTCTGCGTGGAAGCATCATGCAACCCATATATTTCTTCAAGCCCCTATTGGCGGGTGCAGGTTTGTTTCAGTGTGGACCAAGGGGCAAAGAGTGAACACACAATAGAGTAGAAAGAGCTGAAAGGAATTTTTTCCCTGAGCATGATAAAAAATCTTTAACCATATGCAATCAAATTTGACATGAAAATAACATCATCACTTAATGAAAATACAGAGGACCCTCATTATAATGACAGCATTTGTTCGCTAATATTTTGCCGTTATATTAAAGAATGTGCCGTTTTAAAGAGAATGATTGGCAAAAAAGGGGCCTGCTCTCCTTACTTACTCCAAGAAACAAATGTTAAAGATATTTGTTAGAATCATCTTGGTGATTCTAACTAATATCTATATCATTTCTTATACTTGGTGTATCTTAAGTATGGATTCGATATTGGCATTTCCAACCTGATTCATGCCTGTGCCGATCGGGGAAAATGCTAAGGATTCATTCCTTTGAAATTGTCCTTATAACGCATTTTGTCATTAAAATGAATTGCCGGTACATGTATAAAGAGGGCTGACTGTAACATCATCACATAACAATCACATTTCACTGACATAAACATGGATATATTGCAATTTATGACGGCACTGAACACATTGTTGACTAATAGTGATATTGCAATGTCATTAGTAAAAATAGAAAATAAAAGTAAGAATTATGGTGTTGTGCAGTGACAGTGATAAAGCAAATTTGAAAGCAGCCTGATAGATACAGTAGCTATACTGCTAAATTTTTAATGCTGCCTGTTTAGTTTAATTATTCTAATTTTTAAAAAATAGAGTTGCAACAGTTACAGAAGGATCCAAGCCCTTATAAAAGCAGAGGAAAATTTTAGAAGAAATATTGCTATTCTCCAGGTACATCACAAAAACTTCCATGGTGTAATTGGTAACATCTTCACTGATAAAGTGAAAGATCTGGGTTCGAATCCTGGTGGAAGTATCAGTTGTAAAGGAGTATAGCACTATGAGAACATCAGAATGCAAGATAAATTAAACCGAGATATATGTAATAAGAAGGTGTAAGAAAGATAATTAAGATTTTACTTATTTATTGTTCAGTATAAGCTTTTGTTGTGAGTATTTGTTATTTGCCTAAATGAGGTGATTCTATCAAGTACATGTACTTATGTAACATACATTTTTTTTTCATTAAAGACAAGAAGCAATTATCCTCATTAAATGCATTCTTATTAAGAGCTTAAGGTTAAATTTAATGAAAATGGTAGGTTTTGGTGTCATTTATCTCAAAATCCGTTTTTCCCCTCATTCTTTAAAATTTCATTTGTGGTAAAGCTTTGTTTGTATTGGAACATAACTGCCCAGTTAACACTATTTTAGATCATTTTTGAGCCGGTCAGTTTAACTATCCACACTTTCCTGGATAGGCTTATACGTAAGCGGTTAACAAGTACAGTGCGCATTCTTTTGCCAGAAACTGACAACTGCCGTTCTTGAATCATGCCCTCCATCTCGACGAAAATTTCCCGCGGGGTTCTTTTTGCCCACGCTCTAGAGCGTCTCCAAAGTATGCTGCAAATGGTAAATACCGTTTGCAGCCAGTGGTACCCGTGGTAAGCGAACAGACCCAGTGATGTACTCTGAGCAACTTTGCTAGTCCAATGGTGCTATTGGCACTCAAGATAAAACATTTGGTTATTTGACACGTACTACTTTAAGTTGCATCACTTGTAAAAGACAAGACAATGTGCAAGTAATTTTCCAGTCAGAACCAAGTATTCGACAGTTGACTTGAGGTTTCCACCGTTTGCATATCAATAAAATACAGACATTTTGGTTTAGATATCCATCCGCTTCCTTGTGTAGTTTGCTATGCTCGTTTATAGGTAACACCTATTTTTTCATATTATTGTATTATCTGTAAATGAAACAAATGGCATAGTGTTTTTGACATCGACCGTTGATTTAAAAATAAGCAAAGGATTAAAAGAGATGTTAGTCCTCGGAAATAGACGATTAAACGCAAATCAAACATATGAGGGAGAAATAGCATTAAATTTTGCACCTTATAAACAACTATATGTTCATCTTGAGCAGATAAATAGTGCTTGCAATTTCTTTGATTGTGCTCCTAGTAATATCCTTGGTGTTGTTTCTGTTGAGAATAAATCGTTTGGTGATATTGTTCATACACTTTTTAGTAATCCGGAATATAAAGAATTAACACATGGTGATATATCAGAATTAAGTATAAGCGTTTGTGATGAGAATGGTCAGAAAATAAACAACAATGGTTTACCAATTAGTTGTGTGTTAGAAATTGTATGATTAAAAATGAGTATATTTGGTGTTAAGAACAATAATATTTTAGATTTTTATTTACGTGTTGATAGCAGAATATCAAATTTAGATAATATATTACAAAACGTCCATACAAATGAGTACATTACAATATATGCTGAATCAAAAGGCTCTTTATCTAGAGATAAGATGTTTTCATTTGGAAATGGAGGTAGAGAACGAACGGCCGGTTATGTTATGATGAAAGATGGTTATATTATAAGTATGGGCCTGTCGTGTGAAAAGTCAAAAGATGAAGTGTGGGTTACTGTGATGGTGGATGGGGAAGTTTTTAATGGGTGTATAGTTTATTTGGAAGACACACAAAGTGTACATCGCGATTTTGATAAACCATTTTTAGTTAAGGCAGGAAGTGTTATTAATTTTTTGAGTGTACTGAATAATTATACTGCGGTTAATACTGTTGCCTCATTATTAATTGAATTTAAAAATTATATATAAAAAATGAGTATATTTGGTGTAAAAACAGATAAGAATAATTTGACTTTGCGTATTGATGAATTACATAAACAATTAGGAAATTTAAATAATAGATTACAAAACGTTTATGCAAATGAATTCATTACAATAACCGCCGAATCAAATGGCCCACTAACTAGTGGTAAAATATTTTCATTTGGAAATGGGGGTAGAGAGGGAGCGGTTGGTTATGTTATGATGAAGGATGGTTATATTAAAAGTATTAGCCTGTCGAGTGTATCGTCGCTTGGTAAGGTGAAAGTTGGCGTGTTGGTGAATGGGGAACGTTTGGAAGGGTGCCGCGGCCTCGCTTTAGATAGTGAAACATTTTAATTTTGTCACCCCTTGTTTAGTTAAAGCTGGAAGTGTTATTAATTTTATTAGTCTAGAGACTAATAAAACTGCAGTTAATACTGTTGTCTCGTTATTAATTGAATTCAAAAAATAAATATAAAAATGAAGCAACCTACGGCGCCGAATTTATATCCAGATTTGCCTAATGAAGACGGACAAAATAATAGATTACAGAAGATATCAGAGATTTTGTTTGTTTGTTTGATTTGAGGTTTAACGTCCCCGTCAACACTGTAAAGGTCATTTTGGAGACGTTGCTTCCAATTTTGTGGGACTTTTACCCGACATTAAGATGAAATGACATCTCAAGCCCTGTCGCCCAATGAAACCAATAGGGTTTATTAGCATGGACGGTCCGCCTCGCACCGCGGTTCCTGGACAGGCTTAGATCCTCCAAGCGGTTTACCAGTACTAGTGTGCGGTACGGATTCAGCTCTGCGTGGAAGCATCATGCAGCCCATATATTTCTTCAAGCCCCTATGGGCGGGGGCGGGAGATATCAGAGATAGAAAAACAATTAATGAAAGAGAAGGATGTAAGAAAGGCATTATATAAAAAGTATAAACGGAGGATTAACATTACAGATGGAGTTGATACAGCATTAATTTCTGCTAGTGTTATTATGGCCGGTCTTGGATTAACTGTTCCAGTAATGTTACCATTAGAGATTGCTGCAATCGTTTGTGGATCTTTCAGTGTTTGTGTTAAGTTAGTGAGACGTAAATTAATGACCAAGACCCACAAACATTATGAAATTAAAACTCTTACGAACAGTAAACTAAATAGTATAAAAGACCTAATATCAACATCATTACAAGACGGACAAATCACAGAATCAGAATTCAAAATCATCCTTGACGAATTGAAGCGATACAATGAAATAAAAGACAATATGCACACCCTCCAGACTGGACTGAGCGTAGCTGAAAGAAAAAAAGTTAATAGAAGAAGGAAAGGCCCAGGCTTTAGCCGAGGTAAAAAAAAAAATAGGAAATGCTTGATTTTATTGAATAAAGTTATAATAATTAATGATCCACCACCGGTTTATATATAAAAGCGCAGTGGTTAGCGCGTTCGACTCATGATCGAGAGGTTGTGCGTTCGAATCCGCCACCGGTATCGAGGTGTGTCCTTGGGCAAGACACGTAATGACACTGCCCCACTCCACCCAGGTGTAAATGGGTAGCAGTGGTCTAAAAGCCACTGCCTCTCTCTCTCGCGCGCGTGAAAACACCCGGAATGAGTGTTCGAGAGCGATTCAATAAGCTTAAAGCTTTCATCGCAATCGAACTAAAATAAATTAGTATAAACTAAAAGCTAAAACTTGTAATTACCGGTATTTGGACCGGTATTTATCATGCTCGTTCTATATATTTTAGAACAAGTACGCCTTTATCTTTTCACTTCCTTATTTTCACTTTCTCGTTTTATTATGGTGTTAAAACATTTATATTCAAGGATATTTATTTTAGAAGGAAGTTTTATGGTGAGTTTTTTGTTTTCTTGGTAATTTAAGAATAATTCTCAATAAAAAGGTACATTTGTTTAAAATATGCAAATTTTAAACCCATTTTTTAGTGATTTTCATAAGTGCTTGGTATATATATAAGAGACTCACATTCAAAATTTGGTTGTGTCTGTTAGAGCATGGTTGTCTGTCCCTGTGTATGACGCTCAGCTGTCTGTTTAAGGGTAAATGGCTTGCTCGATGCCATGCATTTGTGAAGGGTGACTTTGATGGGTTGCGCGCGCACAAATAGAATTCTCCCCGTTGAAGTCGCCATTCACAATGCATTGTGCTCACCTTACCTCAGACCGGTCTAGCTGTTCGTTTCGGCTAGGCTGGGAATATGGGGTTAAAGGTGACCCTGGGGCGGAGAGCTTGTCGTGAGCCTACAGGCAGGAGTTCTTAAGAAATGGGGCTGGCAGCCACTACCCGGTGCTGGGGTGAGTGTGTAAAGAATTCTGCCCAGTGCCGGGTGGTTAAAAAGTGCTCTAACAGATGCGGCTTTTGCTAAATTTTGATTTGATTTTTAAAATAACACTCAAGGCTTGTGTAACTTTTTTAGGTAGAATTCCCCAACCCATGCCGGAGTCCACGGGATGATTTTAATTTTTTCGAAGGGTCCCCTATAGTGGGTGTTTTTGGGGAGGAGGTAAAAAAAATTTTTTAGGGGTGGTCTGGAGAAGCTATTTTTTTTAGGTTGGTCTGGAGAAGCTAAAAAAAAAATTTTTAGGGGGTGGTCTGGAGAAGCTAAACATAATGTTTTAGGGGGTGGTCTGGAGAAGCTAAAAAAAATTTTTTTAGGGGGTGGTCTGAAGAAGCTAAGATTTTTATTTAGGGGTGGTCTGGAGAAGCTAAAAAAATTTTTTTAGGGGGTGCGTTAGACACGCCCAAACCCTATACTACTAGCAGCTTTTTTAAAAACAAGTGATGACTAGATAATCCAAAGGTAATTGAAAAGTCATTACGAAAACACGTCTATACAAATACATTGTAACCTTTATCGCCGAAAAAATGAAAATTTTACGATGAAAAATTGTGATATTTTTTTTTATTTCTGCTCAAAGTATAGATTGTGGGCACTCGTTAGAACCGCCGCATTGAGGCGGTTCTAAAGAAAACCAACAATCTATATTTTAGAGCAGAAATAAGAAAAATAAGGTTTACCCCTGTAAACCCCAGTTTTACTATATAAAAGTGGGGTTCAAGGGGGTCAAAACATACATGATTTGAGTTAAGAATCAAAATCACTAACATATTAAACGTTCAACAGGAAGGATCTTTAGCAACAGCACCTACTTGGAACGGTCATTAATTATTGTTAGGGGTTTAAGCATACTTTATAGGATCCCAACCCTCACACTCACTTTCATATGTAATAGCGCGGTCCGCGCGAAGATAATTACTGGTAAATATAGCGGTTGTCTTTGTTTTATCTGAAATACAACGTTTATGACATTTTGGAACTTTTTATATAAGGGAGAATTTCTATTTCAGCAAAACAGATTTGCTTCGGTTTATTAAATGAAACATCTGCTAGATTAAGCAAAATAGTGGACGCATCGGATGATACGTTTGATGGCGACTGTCGATGGAAAATTGAAGCAAAAGAAAACCACACTATAGCCCTTAAGATCCTTGAAATATACATTACTAACAACACAAACTGTAGTAACGATTTCCTTCGGGTAAGTCTAATATCTGCCATAGGCCCATGACAATATCATCACGTGAACATGTCCATAAAATGAACACCCCTCTAAACCTCACTTTATATGGTGAAAATTGGGGTTTACAGAGGTAGACATTATTTTTCGTATTTCTGCTCCAAGACATAGGTAGTGGGTACTCGTTAGAAACGCCTAATTCTCACAACCACCCACAACATATGGTTGCAGGGCGAATAAGAAAAATATCACATATTTTCATCAGAAAACTAGCCATTTTGGAGATGTGAAAAATGCACTATGTCACATGCGGCACTGTGTCACATGGATGTGTTATCGTAATGATAACATGGCGAATATGCTCGTTTCTGTAGAAAAAATAAAAGCACTGACAACATTGATGGGTCGATTGTATCTGTAAAATGGTCCTTACGGAGGATTAGGTTGTTTTGTTTAACCATTCAATTATTTTACTGTATACAAACAGTGTAGAGTAGAAGTGGATGCAAGGATCAGGAATCGATACAATTTACCAACAGCTCCCATCAGAGACACCAAAGGGAAAGAAACACAAACATTAAATAACAGACCCTAATGGAAACATCAATAGCGGAAAGCCAAAATGATAGTTACTTTCCCACAAAATGGCCAATTGGCTATCCAAAACAAAATAATATAAGCGACACAAACACCCAAAGACAAATCATTACAAAATTTAACTGATAGGACCGCGGCACAAATACCCAAAGACAAATCATTACAAAATTTAACCGATAGGACGCCGCGTTCCGTGGCATCTTATCAACGTCTAAACTCTTTGCCAATGTCCCAGCAATATGTCAAGTAGAAGTAAAACAAAGATCAGGAATCGATACAATTAACTTACTCCGCCCATCAAACACCAACGGGAAAGAAACACAAACATGAAGCGACCAGACCATTCTGGAAACCTAAACAAAAGAAGGCCATAAGGACAGTTACTTTCCCACAAAATGGCCAAATGGCCATCCAGAATAAAAAGATGCAAGTGATAAATACAGTAAGTAACAAACAACAACATAAATAAACCGCCACAGAAGAACCGCCTTGGAACGGTCAGTGGAAAGAATTCCACTGTGGGGCTTAAATCGATTGTGCATGGCCATAATCCTCGCCCTTACCTCTGTCACGGTATACACTAATTTTGTTTAGTCCACATGAAGGATTCCTAACTCATCAGTGTAACATCTCCGAGAACATACAAATAAAAAAACTACAGAGATGAAACAAGGTTGAGGACTCGACAGCATACAACAACAGAATTGCTGGAGCAAAATAAAACCAACAGTTAGACTCCGAGGTCTAAGTCAGTGCTTTGCCATAACCTTTCCTTCACGCAGCAGCCTGACGCCACAACGACAGCAATGGTCAGCTATGTTCTATAAATAAATTTTACCTTGATTTCCCACAAACAAGAGAGTCATGTGGACAGTAACACTGAAAATCTTCTGTGCTGTGCAACTTTGGGTTGATTGACAAGCAATCGAACCAAAAACGAAACAAACAGCTTTTCAGCTGGCCAAACCTTAATCATACTAAATGACAGTGCCCATGTGTCTATTTTGACTATGAACAAAATCCAGTTAACAATTTCTGTAGCAACGCTTTAATTGTCGCTCTGACGTCAAAGTGCTTGGTATAGAAGGTAACCTCTTTATTTGAAAATGGACGTTGCCCATATGCTAAAATACTGGCGCATGGCATAGTTCCGGATCGGACGCGGCAGAACGTGGAATGTAATCAGGAGCTACAGTTTTGCTTGAAATAAGGAATTCAGTGGTAAAACGAAACAGTCTTAATTCCCGTGCAGGACAATTTTCCGAGACAATCGACTGACCAGTACCGATAGTGATTCACTAGAAACCACATATTTTGACTATTCCATCACGTGAGCAATTCCGTGAAATGAAGAACCCCCCTAAACACCACTTTATAAAGGGAAAAATGGGGTTTACGTGGGTAAACATCATTTTTTTCTTATTTCTGTTCTAAGACATAGATTGTGGGTACTCGTTAGAACCGCCTCACTGAGGCGGTTCTAACGAGCAAACTCAACCTATGTTTTGAACATTTAAAAAGAAAATTTCAAGGATTTTAATTAGAAAAATAGTCATTTTGGAGATGTGAAAAATGCACTATGTTGCACGGGTGAGGTATCGTAATGCGTAGTCAGAGCTCCAAGCTATTGAGATTGAGCAATAGGTGGTCTGAAAGTACCAAAAATTTAAGCCATAACCCTTTTAAGATCAACATATTGGAAGGTAGAAAACAGATGTTTCCCAACTTTTACGTCTTGCAAAAGCTTTGAAATTATGGGATACATTTAGGTACTGTTGCGCTTATTCGAAATTTGCTGAATGGCCATGTTAAATGACAGGATTCAAAATTTAAGATACACTGACAACTCAAAAAAAGCATTTATTAACCATAACTGACACCACAATTTAAGGTTATGGCAAATTTACTATGCTTTCTATATCTACTGGCATTTTCTGAGTTGAGACATGGTAAAAAGTACCTTAATTTATTGTATATCACTATGTGACAGAATGCTGTGGAAAGCTATGCTTTTTCTCCAGTGCAAAATGTCTTTATATTTTATGATTTACTATATATGCACAACAAACAAAGTATTTGCAAAGTCAAAAACAATTTTGGCCATTTCTGATGTGCTGAAGAACTCTTTGATGAATCAAATACACACAGTCCCGAATTGCTGCCAGAATATAAACAAGAGGCCCATGGGCCACTATGCTCCACCAGAGCTCAGGTGGGCACTGCCCGATTGCAGCCATGTATTTTAACATGGTATCATTTTAATCTGCCAAGAGAACCCCAATATCCAAATGAGCACCCATGTGGATTCAGTATATGAAACATTAGGCCTTTTATGAAGTAGAGGGGCGGGGCATGGACCAGATAAAGCCCTGGTTGGTATCACTAAATGTGTCTTATCACACTAGGATGGTTTAGCAGTGGGGATCTGTATGGCTGGAGATATAAGGCCTCTTAAACAGTGGAGGGGTTGGAGCATGCCCTGTCGATCCCAGGAAAGCCCAAGATTGTTGTCCCTAAATGTGCCTTATCATAAGGACCAAGTATATATATGGTTTAGGGGTGGGAATCTGAACAGTTTCCGAGATATGAGGCCCTTTTATGAAGTGGAAAGGCCCCTGCGAACACCCCTACAGTAGGTGTGCTAATAATAAGGAACAAGAACATCTATGATTATGGGGTGGGGATTTGAATGGTTTCTGAAATATATGGCCTTTTATGAAGTGGAAGGTCGAGGCACATTGCCTCAGCACAAAGAGACCCCCCAAGTTGGTGTGACTGAACGAGCCTTATCATAAGGACCTAGAATATATATGGTTTAGGGGTGGGGAGCTGAACGATTTCTGAGATATATGGCTTTTAATGAAGTCAAGCGGTGGGGCATGGCCCGGGCATGCCCCAGGGACTCACAAGCTGGTGTCACTGAATACGTCTTATCATAAGGAAGATGAATATATATGGTTTAGAGGTGGGGCTTGGACCAGTTTCTGAGATATAAGGCCTTTTCTGAAGTGCAGGGGTGGGGCAAGGCCCTGGGAGATCCCCAGGTTGGTGTCAATGAATGTGTCTTATCATAAGGAACAAGAATATATATGGTTTAGGGGTGGGGATCTGTAAGGTTTCCACGATATTGTGATATTATGAAATGGAGGGGGTGGGGCATGGCCCCAGAACATCCCTGGGGACACCCAGGTTGGTGTCACTGAATGCGTCTTATCATAATGAACGAGAATTTATAATGTTAATGTTTAGGGGTGGGGATCTGTAAGGTTACTGGGATATTGGGCCTTTTATGAAGTGGAGGGGGTGGGCATGGCCCTGGCACATCCCAGGGGACGCCCAGGTTGGTGTCACTGAGTCCATCTTATCATAAGGAACAAGAATATATATGGATTAGGGGTGGGGATCTCAATGGTTTCTGAGATAAATGGCATTTTATGAAGTGGAGGGGGTGGGGCATGTCCCCGGCACATCCCGGGGGACCCCCAGGTTGGTATCACTTAATGCATCTTAGCATAAGGAACAAGAATATATATAGTTTAGGGGTTGGGATCTGAATGGTTTCTGAGATAAATGGCATTTTATGAAATAGAGGGGGCAGGGCATGTCCCCGGCACATCCCGGGGGACTCCCAGGTTGATGTCACTTAATGCATCTTATCATAAGGAACAAGAATATATATGGTTTAGGGATTGGGATCTGTAAGGTTTCTGAGATATAAGGCATTTTATGAAGTGGAGGGGGTGGGGCATGGCCCCGGCACAACCTAGGGGCCCCCCAGGTTGACATAAAAGCATATGGCTAAGAGAAGTTTACTCAAGGAACATGTTTATGTAAGTTTTGTCAAAATATCTGCAATGACTTGGCAGTTAATGCCATTTTTCAGTTTTCCCCATTATAAGTCAATGGAAACTCTAAGTTGCCATAGCAACAAAACTGAAAGGCCAAATTTCATAAAAAAACACAAAACCTGTAAAGGCAAATATGGTGAATATTTTCATAAAGTCTCAGCCTCCTAGAGCATATGGTTTCTGAGAAGATGATTTTTTAAGTATTTAATTGTCTATTTTTTTGCATTTTGGTTTCCATGGCAACCAATAAAAATGGGCAGAATGTTACGAGATGGAATAGGAAACCTCTCTGGTGCTTATGCACATCTAAATTATTTTAGTAGATATATGGTAGGGCGGTGCGAGTGAAATATTTTAGGTGAAATATGGTACGCAAACTATGCGGCTCCATGAACAAGTCATGCACATATCATACGATGTATGCATGAGTGGTTTATAGAGAGCTGTTTTTACAATACAGGGGGCCGCTAAAAGGCCGAGTCCTATAGAATTCGCCTAAAAATCGCCAACCGCCAAATTGTGCCATATATGATTTTTATTCCCGTCACGTGTTGTGTGGGTGTTCGTTTTGACAGGAGTCATGGCATTGATTTATAGGGTCGTTTCATCAATTTTTTCCTATGGGAAATATACTATTTGAACGCAAATCCATTATCTACTCGATTTTTGCTATCTGGCTTTGTTTGTGGCCGGTATCTCCACTTCGCCACGAACAAAGCAAGGTAATATGAGTGGGCATGATTTTCTGGTAGTATTCATAGATATATAAACCCTGAAAAAAGCGAGCACTTTAGCAGCGGGTCAAGTTGTAAGAGTGAACACAACATTGTGACGGGGAAATAGAAAGTATATTGAAAGGTATGTTAAATCTATGTTTAGTATTATTTTTGTATGAACATGCTTGTAGGTTTTGGAGGGGTTTACTTCTAGTATACCCCAACTTTCTGAAGCCTATTCTGAATTCGCTGTTGTGGCCTGTAGTGATTAGGCTACTAGCTTTGCCAGCTAGACGTCGCAGATTTGATCCCAGGCTTCTCCAGTAGTAGAATGAGTCTTTCTAAGTGAGGTCCTGTCTCATGCTGACCCTAGATGTTGGTGAGACGTAAAGTTTGGACACCCGCTCATTCTGGATTCATTTAGGCTTTTAGACCCCTTTTGTAGAATGTAATTAATAAACGCCGGGTCACTTGTTTGATCCATGACTTTTGACTAGCTGTGGTTAGAAAACCGTGGTTCCGTCCCAATATGATATTAGGTGTAGAGGGGACGTAAACTTAAGACGGGTTTAACCATATCTTCATCATCAGGGCAAACTCTTACAAGAGCCTGTTGGGTTATCCGTGATGATGAACCGTAATGAATTTTATTTTACAAGCATGTTCACGTTGATTAGAAATAATTTTGTTCAAGAAGAATTACGAGTTCATTTTGTAATGATGCCGTTTTTGTCTGATAACTCAGTTTGTGCATGTATGTACATATAAAGAACGTGATGATGATAAGTTGGAGTATTTGGTCGCCACACGTCATAACGGCCTGAGCGGCGGGGATGACGTCAGCTGCGTCATCGGCGTCGCGAGGACTGTTGTGACGGGGTGCCTACCAAATAGAGAGAATTTACGGCAAACAGTGTTGGCCCATATGAGACACTAACAAATGTTGTAGATTATAGATGAAAATCTTCTGTTGTAGTTTCTATCTGTTATTAATGTATTGAATTTGTGAATAGCTATATTTGTGAGCCGTGTCGCGGAGAAGGATATGAAATAGAGATTGTTATGTTTCCTGTAATTGGTGGCTGACCAGGTAGCGCAAAGGCGTGGTCTGTTCAATTGCCTCTTACTTGTGATAATGTAGTGAGCACAAATTTGATGAGTATTATGCTCAGTAGTAGTGAGCATTAATTGATTTCTGTAGTGCTCAGTAAGGAAACATGAACTTTGAGTATTATTGTGTCAAGCGCTGGGTGCTGATAATTTGATGCACAGTCAAGTTGAGTTCTGCTGTACGGTTATTTGTCGCATGCACTAATCAGCCTGTATGTCTGGTCGGCGCATGCGCAATAACGGTATATGCATGAACATATTCTTACTTCTCCGGGAGGGGGATCATGATATAGCATGTATGTTTTGTGACTCGTTTCTAGTCCCGTTATCGTAATTTGCAGGCATAACAATGTGTGACCTGCTGCTCCCTGCTTCATAGCAGCAGGTACTGGTACGACGCTAGGCGTTAGGGTCCAGCAAGGGCGGACAGACCGCCGTAATCAGCGCCTACCAGGGTAGAAGCAGAATATAAATCATTGTTCGTTGTAAACAAATATGAGACATGGAAGAGGTTATTTGGACGATCACTAAACGTCTGATCAGCAAACGTGATCGCTAATCCTAGGATTATCAACTAGGTTGATAGACTAGTTTTACTAGTTCGCGAGAGGAAGTGTCACGCGAGTGGGGGATTCACCCTAAGTTATAAACTGGCCAGTCGCGTCTTGTGTTGTTTCTTTTTTTGTTTTTGTTGTTGTTTTTTTTTGTTTGCTTCTGTAGGTATTCACGTCACCCGTTCCGAGCACAGAACAGTGTTTTGCCTTCGGAGCGGACGTCGTGAGTTGGCTACAGAAGCAACAAATTGTGATGTTTTGTGTTAGTAAGTGTTGTATGTAGATACTGTAAATAATTCATGTCATTCATTTAACATCTTTCTTGTGCCTTACCCCACAGCTGCCCGTACACCTGTCAGAGATCACGCTCGGTTGTCTTGTCAGCATGGGGGTTTGCGGGACGCCGTAAACCCACATGAAACATTTGGTGTCAGTGAAGTGAGGATTTGATCTCTGGCTGGTGTTCCCGGCTGTGGAACAGCACATTGATACTCTGAATCATCAACTTTTAAAAAAAAAAAAATGCATTGACAGCCACATTTAGAAATTAACTTGAATCTTCCTTCCTGCGTTGATGAAGTGCGAAACCCATGTATTCAACTGAATGGATACTGACAAGTCGATAATTTCTGAGCAGGAAGGCAAGGCAAACCCCACTTTTTCTTGGTAACGAAAAATTTAAGTAGACCCCACTTAGTTGTGTTACCTGACATTCTACTAAGTTAAACTGGAGTTACTAATTGATCTTACCCACACATGGTTCTGACGTAGTGACGTTAACAATTTACTGACGTTGACATAACGGTAGCGTATATATTTACGCTGTGGCTTGAGGTTAGGTATGACGTAATAGAAACATTAATGGTGACTCGTTATGATCGGAGTTTTGTAATGTGATAAAACTTCGGATTGTAGCATTTTACTGTAAACGTCGTCAGTTTATGACGTCATATTAGACTACCAGTACGCAACGTCATACTTTGCTAAAAGCATTTGACATTTCAAATCGCGTGTGCTTTAATAACTAACGTTTTAGTTAGATTAACGCGTATAACACATATCTTAACGTTTTAGTTAAGCCCATTCAATCATCACTGATCATAACTGATCAGTTTATAGTGGTTTTGATAGTAACGTGAGATTTACGTTATCAATAATGGAGCGTTTAATGCAAATGGGAAAGGACTTAGGTTATGAGGGGAAGGAGTTACAAGGTTTTGTTAAAGAGCAGCAAGATATTGAGCGGGCAGAAAGGCAAGAGCAAACGGATTTAGAAAGGTTAAGGTCTGAGGAAAAGGAAAAGGAAAGGGTACATGAACTAGCTAAGTTAGAGGAAAAGGAAAAGGAAAGGGTACATGAACTAGCTAAGTTAGAAGTAGAAGCAAAGGAAAAGGAAAGGGTACATGAACTTGAAATGGCACGCATTAAGACTGAAAGGGAGGCAAAAGAGATTAGTGAGGCCCATTTAGAACAAATAAAACATGGGTTTGAGCTACAGCACCAAGAATTAAGGAATCAGTTAGAAATGCAGAGAGCGAAGCTCGAGCTAGAATTTGAAAGGCAAAAAGCTGAGAAGGTGGCTCATGCCCGGGATCCTAAGTTACCTTATTTTGAAGAGGGTAAAGATAAAATGGATAGTTATTTATCTAGGTTTGAGAAATATGCTACGGCTAATAAATGGGATAAGAGTGTTTGGGCCGCGTATTTAAGTGCATTGCTCAAAGGGCGCGCACTTGATGTATATGACCGGTTGTCAAATGAGGATGCGGCGGATTATGAAAAGTTAAAGGACGCTTTATTAAAGAATTTTGACATGACAGAGCGCGGATTTAGGAAGCAGTTTCGTTATAGTAGGCCCGAGAAATCAGAAACGTTCATACAGTTCAGTAGTAGACTGAGAAGTTATTTAGAAAAATGGCTTAATATGGCAAAGATAGAAAAATCTTTTCCGGCTGTCTGTGATTTCATGGCAAGGGATCAGTTCCTGGAGTCATGTAATAGAGAACTGTATGTACATCTGAAGCCAAAACAGTTTGGTAATTTAGATGAAATGGCTAGGGAGGCAGATTTGTTTGCAGAAGCGCGCGGGGGCGTATATAGTTGCATTAATAAGGGGCAACGCGATAATAGAGGCGCAGCGCAGGGTAAACAGGACAAAGTTGACTCGAACAAACCGAGTGGTAGACCGGATATCAAGTGTAGCATATGTGGTAAGGGGCATTTAACAATTAAATGTTTTAAGAACCCCGACAGGAAACAATTGTATAGCGCAGAGGTAGGAGCAACTGGAGTTGGGGATAGCGGTGTTAAGGAAAATTTTAACACGCGCGTAGAGGCTCAAGGTTCTCAGGTTAAGAATGAGAATACGCAGAATGTAGGTCGTGGTTATACACGTGGTCGTGGTAATTTTAGAGGGTCTTTTCGCGGACGCGGTAAAAATAATAGCACACCACGTGGCGCAGCACACCAAGTTAGTTTTTGTCAAACGGAAGTAACTAGGAAAGTTGATGAGATTGGAAGTATTTTTGAAAATAAGGTTGGTGATCCTTTGATTTCGGATAGGGAGGAGTGTAGTAAGGAAACTAGGGAAGGTGTCTGTTACTTCTTAAAGGCAAGGTTACCGACGGCACAAGGATTGGTTAATAATAAAAAGGTGGTTGTATTAAGAGATACTGGGTGTACAGGCTGTGTCGTTCGGAGAAGTTTGGTTTCGGATAGTCAGTTAATAGGGAAGGAATCAAATGTTACGTTGATTGATGAATCCACACAAAGGTATCCTTTGGCAATGATTGACATTGATTGTCCTTTTTTCACTGGGAAAACTGAAGCTTTGTGTATGGATGATACGTTGTACGATTTGGTTATCGGTAACATTGATGGATCAAAACTTCCTGATATGTCTCATTTCTCAGCTGCGGCTGTAACTAGGTCTCAAACTAGGCAGGATGAGAAGCCTTACAGAAAACTTAAGGTTCCCGATCAGATCATTAACGATGACAAGGAGGCTTTCAAGCAAGCTCAGGTTGATGATCCAACTTTGGAAAACATCAGGAAAAGGGTTGTATCTGGGAACAAGACTGTGAGTCGTGGTTTAAACCGAGGTGAAACTAGGTTTATTGAGAAAAAAAGGTTTGGCATATAGGGAGTTCACCAAGGGTAACAAAGTCTCTTTCCAACTTGTGGTCCCTCAAAGTTTCCGAGGAAAGGTGTTGAAACTGGCTCATGAAACGCTTATGTCTGGACATATGGGTATTAGGAAGACATTGGATAGAGTTGTAACTGAGTTTTACTGGCCCGGTATTTGCGGTGATGTCGCTAGATTTTGTAAATCTTGTGATATTTGTCAGAGAACTATTCAGAAAGGTCGGGTCACTAAAGTACCTCTAGGAAAAATGCCATTGATTGATACGCCATTTAAGAGGGTGGCAGTGGACATAGTTGGTCCAATTGAGCCTCGATCTGATAGGAAATCTCGGTATATTTTAACCATGATAGATTATGCGACAAGGTATCCAGAGGCGATAGCTTTACCGAGTATTGAGACGGAACGTGTCGCGGAAGCGCTTATTGAAATGTTTAGTAGGGTTGGCATTCCTGATGAAATGTTGACTGATTGTGGATCACAGTTTACTGCTGAGGTAATGAAGGAAGTCAGCAGACTTCTTTCTCTTCAACAGTTAACGTGTAGTCCGAGACACCCAATTTGCAACGGACTGATAGAGCGTTTCCACGCTACGTTAAAGCAGATGTTACGTCGCATGTGTGCTGAACGTCCAAAAGATTGGGATAAATATCTTCCAGCCTTATTATTTGCGGTAAGGGAAGTCCCACAAGAGTCTTTAGGATACTCCCCTTTTGAGTTGTTATATGGACGTAACGTCAGAGGTCCAATGGCAATATTAAGAGAATTATGGGCTGAAGAGGTACGCGATGAGCAAGTTCTTTCGACGTATCAATACGTTATTGAGCTTAGGGAACGGTTAGAGCAGACATGCAAATTAGCGCGTGATAATTTAAAGAAGGTTCAGATTAAGCAGAAAGCTTATTATGATAAAGGCGCGAGGTCGCGTAAATTTGACGTCGGCGACAAAGTACTGTTGTTACTACCGACAGACAGTAATAAATTATTGCTTCAATGGAAAGGTCCTTATGAAGTAGTTGAGGTAGTGAACAGAATGGATTATAAAATTGACGTCAATGGAAATGTTAACACATATCACGCTAACATACTGAAGCAATATGTGGAACGTCAAAATGTGACGTCACATTGCTTGCTTTCTGTAGAGTCCATTCCGTCAACTGAAAATGATGACGTTGACGAATTCTCATTGGAAGATTGCGCTTTTCCTACTGCAAAGCAACCAGAGACGTTTAAGGACGTCAATATTTCAGAAATGTTAACGCAGGATCAGCGTAAAGAAATAGAGACGTTGATAAAAGAATACCCGGACGTACTATCCAGTGTACCAGGACGAACTGACCAAATAGAACACGACATAAAGTTGCTGACGACGGAACCAGTGAGGTCAAAAGGTTATGCCATACCATATAAAGTACGGGATGTAATGGAAAAGGAAATTCAAGATATGTTAGATTTAGGAGTTATTGAGCCATCAATATCTCCATATTCATCCCCTGTAGTACTTGTCCCTAAAAAAGATGGTTCGGTGCGGTTCTGCATTGACTTCCATAAACTTAATAAAGTGACGGAGTTCGATGCAGAACCAATGCCAAATATGGAGGAGGTTATAAATAGAATGTCGGGGCACAAATACTTTAGCAAATTAGATTTGTCAAAAGGTTATTGGCAGGTAAAAATGACGTCTAAGGCAAAACCCCTAACTGCGTTCGAAACCCCCAAAGGCTTGTTTCAATTCAAAACTATGCCCTTCGGTTTGGTAAACTCAGGAGCAACATTTTGCAGGTTGATGAGAAAGATTCTGTCCGAACTTTCTAGCGTTGATAGCTTCGTCGATGATATGTGGATTTTACCGAAACTTGGAAAGACCATTTGACGTCATTACGTGAAGTTTTAGATAGACTCAGGACAGCCAAGTTGACGGCAAAACCTTCCAAGTGTATGATTGGGTATAGCAGTATCGAATGTCTTGGTCACAGTGTAGCTGCTCAGTCAGTTAGACCGCAAGAAGACAAGATACAAGCTATAAAGGATGCTCCTCGACCTTCTACTAAGAGACAAATAAAGTCATTTCTTGGGTTGGCTGGTTTCTACCGCCGTTTCATTCCAAATTTCTCATCTATCGCTTCCCCTTTGACAGATTTAACTAAGAAAAGTAGACCAAACAAGATCACAGACTGGCAGGACCATCATGAAAAGGCTTTCCAGACCCTGAAGAATAGACTCACGTCTAGTCCTATTCTTCGTCTTCCTATCTTTCATGATGGGAATCCGTTCATACTCCGGACGGACGCTTCTGATGTTGGTATAGGAGCCGTTTTGCTCCAAGAATTTGAAGGGGAAGGACGACTTCCCATTGCTTATGCCAGCAAGAAACTTTTGCCTCGTGAGAAAAACTATTCTGTAATAGAGAAGGAATGTTTGGCTATTATCTGGGGTGTTGAGAAATTTCGCAAGTATCTTTACGGAGTAGAATTCCTGCTTGAGACAGACCACAAGCCCTTGTCTTATATGCAAACAGCAAAAGTTCTCAATCCTCGAATTATGCGTTGGGCAATGAAACTACAGCCGTATAGATTTCGGATTGTTGCAATTCGGGGACAAGAAAATTTGGGGGCAGACTACCTTAGTAGGTAATTCTTCGCACGGTTGTTGTGTAAATAGCTGTCTTGTTTAGATAGGTTCATCCTATTCCATCTCTATACACAAATAAAAAAACATTTCTGATTGTTTTTCTCCAAAAGGGGAAACCTTTGTTACGAGATGGAATAGGAAACCTCTCTGGTGCTTATGCACATCTAAATTATTTTAGTAGATATATGGTAGGGCGGTGCGAGTGAAATATTTTAGGTGAAATATAGTATGCAAACTATGCGGCTCCATGAACAAGTCATGCACATATCATACGATGTATGCATGAGTGGTTTATAGAGAGCTGTTTTTACAATACAGGGGGCCGCTAAAAGGCCGAGTCCTATAGAATTTGCCTAAAAATCGCCAACCGCCAAATTGTGCCATATATGATTTTTATTCCCGTCACGTGTTGTGTGGGTGTTCGTTTTGACAGGAGTCATGGCATTGATTTATAGGGTCGTTTCATCAATTTTTCCTATGGGAAATATACTATTTGAACGCAAATCCATTACCTACTCGATTTTTGCTATCTGGCTTTGTTTGTGGCCGGTATCTCCACTTCGCCACGAACAAAGCAAGGTAATATGAGTGGGCATGATTTTCTGGTAGTATTCATAGATATATAAACCCTGAAAAAAGCGAACACTTTAGCAGCAGGTCAAGTTGTAAGAGTGAACACAACATTGTGACGGGGAAATAGAAAGTATATTGAAAGGTATGTTAAATCTATGTTTAGTATTATTTTTGTATGAACATGCTTGTAGGTTTTGGAGGGGTTTACTTCTAGTATACCCCAACTTTCTGAAGCCTATTCTGAATTCGCTGTTGTGGCCTGTAGTGATTAGGCTACTAGCTTTGCCAGCTAGACGTCGCAGATTTGATCCCAGGCTTCTCCAGTAGTAGAATGAGTCTTTCTAAGTGAGGTCTTGTCTCATGCTGACCCTAGATGTTGGTGAGACGTAAAGTTTGGACACCCGCTCATTCTGGATTCATTTAGGCTTTTAGACCCCTTTTGTAGAATGTAATTAATAAACGCCGGGTCACTTGTTTGATCCATGACTTTTGACTAGCTGTGGTTAGAAAACCGTGGTTCCGTCCCAATATGATATTAGGTGTAGAGGGGACGTAAACTTAAGACGGGTTTAACCATATCTTCATCATCAGGGCAAACTCTTACAAGAGCCTGTTGGGTTATCCGTGATGATGAACCGTAATGAATTTTATTTTACAAGCATGTTCACGTTGATTAGAAATAATTTTGTTCAAGAAGAATTACGAGTTCATTTTGTAATGATGCCGTTTTTGTCTGATAACTCAGTTTGTGCATGTATGTACATATAAAGAACGTGATGATGATAAGTGGGAGTATTTGGTCGCCACACGTCATAACGGCCTGAGCGGCGGGGATGACGTCAGCTGCGTCATCGGCGTCGCGAGGACTGTTGTGACGGGGTGCCTACCAAATAGAGAGAATTTACGGCAAACAGTGTTGGCCCATATGAGACACTAACAAATGTTGTAGATTATAGATGAAAATCTTCTGTTGTAGTTTCTATCTGTTATTAATGTATTGAATTTGTGAATAGCTATATTTGTGAGCCGTGTCGCGGAGAAGGATATGAAATAGAGATTGTTATGTTTCCTGTAATTGGTGGCTGACCAGGTAGCGCAAAGGCGTGGTCTGTTCAATTGCCTCTTACTTGTGATAATGTAGTGAGCACAAATTTGATGAGTATTATGCTCAGTAGTAGTGAGCATTAATTGATTTCTGTAGTGCTCAGTAAGGAAACATGAACTTTGAGTATTATTGTGTCAAGCGCTGGGTGCTGATAATTTGATGCACAGTCAAGTTGAGTTCTGCTGTACGGTTATTTGTCGCATGCACTAATCAGCCTGTATGTCTGGTCGGCGCATGCGCAATAACGGTATATGCATGAACATATTCTTACTTCTCCGGGAGGGGGATCATGATATAGCATGTATGTTTTGTGACTCGTTTCTAGTCCCGTTATCGTAATTTGCAGGCATAACAATGTGTGACCTGCTGCTCCCTGCTTCATAGCAGCAGGTACTGGTACGACGCTAGGCGTTAGGGTCCAGCAAGGGCGGACAGACCGCCGTAATCAGCGCCTACCAGGGTAGAAGCAGAATATAAATCATTGTTCGTTGTAAACAAATATGAGACATGGAAGAGGTTATTTGGACGATCACTAAACGTCTGATCAGCAAACGTGATCGCTAATCCTAGGATTATCAACTAGGTTGATAGACTAGTTTTACTAGTTCGCGAGAGGAAGTGTCACGCGAGTGGGGGATTCACCCTAAGTTATAAACTGGCCAGTCGCGTCTTGTGTTGTTTCTTTTTTTGTTTTTGTTGTTGTTTTTTTTTTTGCTTCTGTAGGTATTCACGTCACCCGTTCCGAGCACAGAACAGTGTTTTGCCTTCGGAGCGGACGTCGTGAGTTGGCTACAGAAGCAACAAATTGTGATGTTTTGTGTTAGTAAGTGTTGTATGTAGATACTGTAAATAATTCATGTCATTCATTTAACATCTTTCTTGTGCCTTACCCCACAGCTGCCCGTACACCTGTCAGAGATCACGCTCGGTTGTCTTGTCAGCATGGGGGTTTGCGGGACGCCGTAAACCCACATGTAACACAGAAGGCCTAAAATCATACGGCAGATAGTAGATTGCCTATGGAACATTTCTATGAAAGTTTGTCAAAATATCTGCAGAGGCTTGGCAGTAAATGCCATTTTTCAATTTTCCCCATTATAAGTCTATGGAAACTACAAGTTGCTATAGCAACAAAACTAATGAGCCAATTTTGATAAAAAAAACACAAACTTTCAATCCCCCAGGCCAAGGATAATACAGATAAAATTTGGGCCCAATCGGCCCAGTGGCTTCAGAGGAGATGTCGTTTGAAAGTGTTGACGCAGACGACATACGTCATAGGACGGGCGACGACCAACAACAACTGCCTATCCCAGAAGCTCCCCCGGAGCCTTCGGCTCTGGTGAGCTAAAAATGTTCACTGATTAACATACAATTCACATTCAAATGAAAAGGCCTCATTGGTGTATATGGAGCTAAACTTTTTGATGAAATCATCATCATCTTCATCATCATTGTCATCAATGGCAATATCATCATTTACAGTATTTATTGCCGGTGCCATAATCCAAATATTTAAAATATGAGCATTTAGTATATAAACACCATATGTTTAATCAATCAGTTTCTATCCAGGGCACCAATAACAATATTATTATCATGACCATTTATAGCACCAATATGAGCAATATAATTTAGCAAAAACAATGATTTGGATTATTTAGTTTTGGGACACTAATTGCACACCTGGGTCAGAGGTCTGATCCTTTGTTTGGAAATTTCATAGAGGGTTTCCATCCCATGAGATTCAACAGGGAAGGACCAGACAAGACTGTGCTAATGCCAAAGATGCTGATTACACTGTGTGTACACACAGGCTTATCTGCATATGTATCGTTCATACATGAAATTTGCAGGTTTTCTCATGATGAGGCTCATTCATTATGGTCTATAATATATTAAATGATAAAAGTGTATGAATAGATTGGTGCAAATGTTAAGCAGCTAAACTACACAGTTTGATCTAATCCTGTGTGAAAATATTTCTATGAAGCAGCCATCACTATTGTACCACTTTTGGAGCAGCTATACTTACACATTCTATGCCAAATAGAGAATAGTATTCTCAATTCTCAAACAATCTATTATTTTATTCCTAAAAATTCCAGAAAGGGGTGTGTGCATGGCATATGCTGGTTACAAAAACACATTATAATGTATTTACTATTTAGCAATATTATACCAGTTGCGTATGTTAACTTAAAACAAGTTTTTCGTGAAAAGCTTGCCCCAAATATGCTTACCATAGTCCCATTTTGGACCATTTTACTGGTTAAAATCATGGTGTGTATCATATTTATACTTCATTAATGAGTTTCCTGCATGAAACAAGTTAAACAAATGTAAATTGCACCACTGTTAATGACTGCATCTGAAAAAGACCTTAATATTTCAACATTGTCCTAATGTTAGTCTTATTACATAACTGGCACATTCGTAAACTTGCGTACCACATGTTGGCATGATATAAAACATGTTTTGCAAGACTTAAAAAATGGGAAATATTGTGTTTCATACTGCCCAGATATAATTTTAAAATAATATACTAAAGAGAATTTTGGTACCATGGTGGCCACTCAAAATGCATTTTTGTGAGCTTTCGTCACACGGGAGCTTCTACTAGCGTTTAAGGGCGCATTAGAGCAATGACTGAGATGAACTCACTTGTTCAGTCTTTTTAGATTAGAAATCAGAAACAAAAACATATTTATCATGGGGTAGATATGTGATTTTTTTTTCCATTATTTTATTTTTTTTCTCCCGAAAAAAAAAAAAAAAAAAAAAAAAAAAAAAAAACAGGGTCGGTTCTGTATTTTTTGTGTGGTTTTGTTTTTATTCATGTTTTAGCTCGCCTGTACGAAGTACATGGAGAGCTATTGTTTTCACCTCGGACGACTGCGTGCGCGTGTGCGTTTGCGTTTGCGTTCCCGTCACACCACGTAAAATTTTTCAAATGCATATATATCAACAGTCACTCATCACATAGCACTTATATTTGGAACTTAAGTACCTGGGAGGGTCTTTTGATGTTCAAAGAGAACAGACCCCTGAGGTCATGCCCCGGGGTGGGGCTAGAGGTCAAATTCTAAAACACCTATGTAAAACTGTGTTAATGTTTTTGAAATGCTTATATTTCAGCAGTCACTTATCACAAAGCATTTATATTTACAACTTAGATACCTGGGCGTGCCTTCTGAGATTCCAAGACAACACACCTCTGGGTTCATGCCTGGGAGGGGGATGGGTTGGGGCTAGGGGTCAAAATCTAGGACAGCTTTCTATTTTGTTAAATACCTTTGCCTTATGCGAACAAGTTATAGACACAATTGGTTATACATCAGCCAACCAAGGGACATTGGTTCAAGTGTGAAGGTCATGGTGACCTACATTTCACGGTCCAATAATTTTTGCCTTATATCTTGAAGACTTTTGTTGGAGAAATGTCATATCTGGGATATTAGTTCAATGTGACTTAATGATTGACCTCAAACTATATCTAGATCACTGTGACCTATATTTCGTGGTTCAGTGATTTTGCCTATTATCTTGAATACTTTTTGATGGAGAAATGACATACCTTGGTTATTTGTTCCATGTGACCCCATTATTTGCCTCAAACTAGATCTAGGTTTTTGTGACCTATATTTCATGGTTCAGTGATTTTGCCTGTTACCTTGAATACTATTTGATAAAGATTCGTCATAACTGGATTTTTTATTTCATGTGACCCCATGGTTGACCTCGAATTATATCTAGGTCAGTGTGACCTAAATTCATGGTTCAGTGATTTTCCCTATTATCTTGAATACGATTTGATGGAGAAATGGCTCACCTGGATTATGAGTTCCATGGGACCTGATGATTTACCTCAAAGTATATCTACGTCAGGGTGACCTATATTTCATGGTTCGGTGATTTTCTTTATCATCTTGAATACTATTTTGATGCAGAAATTTTATACCTTGGATATTCAATGTAACCAGATGATTGACCTAAAAATATATGTAGGTCAGTGTGACTTTTATTTCATGATTCAGTGACTCTGCCAAATATTTTGATTACTATTTTTTGAGAAACTTCAATCTTCAATTATAAGTTCTATGTGACCAGATGATTGATATAGAAATACATCTAGGTCAGTGTGACCTATTTTTATGGCTCAACGATTTTTGCCATATAATTCAGTCACAATTTGATTCTGAAATATAAAATCTGAAATATTTGTTCCATGTTATCTGATCATTGACCTCAAACTATATCTAGGTGAGGATGAACTATATTTCATGGTTCAGTAATTTTACCTTGTATCTTGAAGGCGCATAATAGGCGAGCTATGCTGTCAAGCGACAGCTCTTGTTTGATAATAAAATTGTCATGTTGAGGCTTGCACTGTATATCATAATTCATTGTAGATGCTCAAAAAAGTCAGCTCTGTTGTTTGGAAGGGTTTGTTTGTTTGGCTGATTTGATGTTTTAAGCCCCGTCAACACTGTATAGGTCATTTTGGAGACGTTGCTTCCAATTTTGTGGGACTTTTACCCGACACTGAGATGAAATAACATGTCAAGCCCTGTCGCCCAATGAAACCAATAGGGTTTATAAGCATGGGCGTTGCTACTCGCACCGCTTTGTGTGGGCATGCTTAGATCCTCTAAGCGGTTTACCAGTACTCGTGTGCCGTAGGTTTCAGCTCTGCGTGGAAGCATAATGCAGCCGAAATATTTCTTTAAGCGATTGGCGGGGCCGACATTTCGGAAGGTACAAAATGCTAAAAACTACATATATGTAGTCACAACGCGAAATTACTATGGGAAAATGCAAAGACGACACTGGGTAGGGTCGGAAACTAAAAACGGTAGGGTCGGTGTTTTAATTTTTATTTTGTTATTTTATCTATAAAAATAGTAGAGAAGAAGGGTCGGTCGGGTTAGCGGAAACACGGCTTTTTATGCCTGTTATTATACAATGAACTATCGCTTTTATTATAAGATAACGCTAGGTAATAATCAAAGCACTGAGAGCACTGGTGGGTCGTTGTGGCCCCGAGTGTAGGTTGGTGAAATGGGCCTGAACGGGTACTTTGTTTCGTTTAACCCTTACATTCCCGTATTGTAAGAAAATCGTGTTGACCCTGATCAGACGCCGCGTTCTGTGTCGTCTGATCTGGGTCTACACTGTTTACCAATCCAAACCCATGATTCCAGTTCAGATTATACAGATAACCCTTGTACGCAACACGCTCACCTCACGGTGATAAAATTAACGCTTCTATTTTCTATAAATAAGTTTGATGGATTTCCTACAAATCAGTGATAGACACGCGGACACCAGCACAAACAGTTCTTTTGTCCTTACAACTTTAGGTCGATTGGTCAGCAATCAACCCCGAAAGTTCTATCATGACTACACGCGCAATTACACATAAATATTGGCGCGTTCTCGCCTCCGCCCTAGGAGCTTGGAGAAATAGAGTGGGCTGCATGGTGCTTCCACGCAGAGCTGAAACTGACCACACATGAGTACTGGTAAACAGCTTAGAACGTCTAAAATATAAGTGGAGGCAATGACCAAGAATCGATACAACTAACCCACAGCTCAAATTAAAGGCAAAGCGGAGCGAGTCGGCCCGTCCATGCTTATAAACCCTATTGGTTTCATTGGGCGACAGGGCTTGAGATGACATTTCATCTCAATGTCGGGTAAAAGTCCCACAAAATTGGAAGCAACGTATCCAAAATGACCTTTACAGTGTTGACGGGGACGTTAAACCTCAAATCAAACAAACAAAATCATTCTTAGAGGTCAAAGGTCGTAAAAAGGGTCCGAAACTTAAACGCAGCCAATAACTTTCTTATTTCTGGATGGATTTTGAAATTACTTTGTAGAAATGTGAACCATCATGAGACGATGTGCCACCTGCAAAAACCAGGTCCGTACCCCCAAGGTTAAGGTCATACTTAGTAGAGGTCCAAAAAGGGTCCGAAACTTAAACGCAGTCAATAACTTACTTTTTTCTGGATGGATTTTGAAATTACTTTGTAGAAATGTTAACCATCATGAGACGATGTGTCACGTGCAAACTCAGATCCCTACCTCCAATGTCAAGGTCATACTTAGAGGTCAAGGTAAAACAATGGTCCAAAACTTAAACGCAGTCAATAACTTTCTTATCTCTGGATGGATTTTGTAAATTACTTGGCAGAAATGTTGGCCATTATGAGACAATCTGCCTCACACCTCCTTAAGTATAAACGATGAGTGGAGTTTAGTTTGTTTGTTTGTGTTGAGTTTTACGTCATTTTAAAGACGTTGCTTCAAGTTTTGTTGGACTTTGTCCCGATAATGAGATTAAATGACACCCAAGCACTATCGACGATACAAACCATAAACCATAGGGTTTGTATTGCCAAAGGGGGGGGGGGCCAAGACCTTCAACCCTCATGTGCGGTCGGTTTCAGCACTGCGTGGAAGCACATATTTCTCCAAGATCTGATGGCCGGTGGCCTTGTGTAGAGTTTAAAATAATTATATTCCATAGATTTATGATGGTGAATCGGATGCAGCTAGTCTGCTTGCCAGCTTTTGTGGAACAGACCGGCCACCTGTTATAGTATCTTCATCCAGAGACTTATACATCCATTTCCACACGGAAAGGCGACACACTGGAGAAGGTTTCGAAGCAATCTATGTACAAACCGGCGGTAAGGCTTTGTATAATATGTTAGTTCATCATCCTAGGTTGGTATAACTTATAAGTTTTGTACCCCCAAAGTCTTCCGAGCACTCAAACAACTCTCTCTCTCTCTATCTCTCTCTCTCTCTCTCTCTCTCTCTCTCTCTCTTCACGACTTAGTTCACCATGAAGGGGCAGCAGTTAGACAGGTATGGTTTTCTTTGTTTCACATGCTATTTTTGACCTGATTTACCTGATCGCGGGACAAATAATTGTTATATTTCTATAATTATAATTGCATCGACGTGTTACGAGGTTGCACATATCAAGCGCTTTGTGCCTGTTGTGTTAATGCTGAAATTAGGAAAAGGTAAAAATTAAACAGCGGTACACATACACTTCTCATATATATACAAGGGTAGTTCAATACTTAACTGGCCAAACACAGTTACTGGCATATAGCTAGTGCACGCTTATACACATCATACACCAATGACTTAAACACGGTTACACAATATTTTATCGGTCAGTCTAATATTTGTACTCCGTGTGAAGTAAAATAACATGGTAAGGGTCAGTGTTGCATTAAAACTCTGCTGTTTAGTCTCTGGATGTCTGAGCCTCTTTTGGAAAGATATGATTCTGATCCGAAATACTTTTTTGAAAGAATTGTTACCGGCGATGAAACTTGGATCCATCATTATGATCCTGAGACTAAACAGCAGAGTAAACAAAGGACTGGTCACGGTTCATCGCGTCTAATGAAACTGATGTCTCAGCCTTAGGTTGGCACGGACATGGCAATTAGGTTTTGGGATTGCAATGACGGTCTGCTGATTGACTGTAATGTCGCCTGTGCTGTCTAAAAAGTGCTAATTTGAAATGCATTCTTCTGCTTCAGTGCCTTAAGTGACAATCCCTAAAGAACTAAGATGTATAGTAAGAGAAGATTCTCTCTATCTTGCATGTAATGTCAGAAATGCATTTTTCACTTCTAAATAGCATAAGAATTATACACTTTGGTCATGTCAGAAAGTGTGTGATGCCCTTACCTTTCTACTTGACAATATTTATATTAGATTCGGTACTAAGTTATTTAGACAAATTGTGGGTATTCCGATGGGCACTAATTGCGCACCTCTTGTGGCTGATCTGTTCTTGTATTGTTATGAAAGATACTTCATTTTGTCGCTTTCCATTGATAACCAATCTGAAATTATTGAAGCTTTTAACTCTACTTCTAGATATTTAGATGATTTATTAAATATTGATAATACCTTTTTTGATGGTTTGATCAGTCAGATTTACCCCCTAGAACTTCAGTTAAATAAAGCAAATTCTTCTGATACCGAGGCCCCGTTTTTGGATTTACATCTATCTATTGTAGATGGATTTGTTTCGTGCAAAATTTATGATAAACGCGATGACTTTGATTTTGAGATTGTAAATTTTCCTTTTTTGGATGGCGATGTTCCTCGTGCGCCATCCAATGGCGTTTATATTTTGCAATTAATTCGATTTGCTAGAGTGTGTAGTCATGTAACTGACTTCAACACTCGTAATAAATTATTAACGGCTAAACTCCTTAATCAGGGTTATCGGTACCATAAACTACGCAAAGCCTTTTCAAAATTTTATAGACGCCATTCTGACTTAATTTCAAAATTCAATATTGGACTTAAATCTCTTCTGCAACAAGGTCTATCGGAACCCGAATTTTATGGTGACTTAGTATATAAATTCAGAAAAATATATAACCGCAATGACTTCAGCACCCAATTTCGTAAAATCATTCTTCGATATAAAAAGATTGGGTACAACATGGATATTATTCGACAGACTGCATGCATGGTATTTAACCCAATCGCGGTTGGCAACTTTGCTTCCCTCTTTAATTGCACGCCGGTGGGTCAGGCCTCATATTCTATGACGGCTCCAACGTAATTGAAAATTGGAGAGATAATGTTGGTTGATGCCTGATGCTCTGTCTCTGGTCGTGCTCATCGGAGTCTAACTGTTGGTTTTCTTTTGCTCCAGCATTTCAGTGGTTTCTTGCTGTCGAGTCCTCACCGTTGTCTCACCTCTGTGGTTCTTTGATTTTTGTGTTCACGGAGATGTTGCACTGATGATTTGGGAGGCCATCATGCGGACTGAACAAATTATTTTTCTAAATCGCGACGGAAGTAAGGGCGAGGATTGTGGCCACGTAAAATCGATTTAAGCCCCCCAGTGGAAATCTTCCACTGACCGTTCCAAGGCGGCTCTTCTGTGGCGATTTAGTTATGTTGTTGTTTGTTACTTACTGTGTGTATCACTTGTGCCTTTTGGTTTTGGATGGCCATATGGCCATTTTGTGGGAAAGTAACTGTCCTTGTGGCCTTCCTTTGTTTAGGTTTCCATTATGGTCTGGTCGCTTAATGTTTGTATTTCTTTCCCTTATGGGTGGAGTAAGTTAATTGTATCAATTCCTGATCTTTGTTTTACTTCTACTTTAAGTCTTGTGCTGCGGTGTTTTTGGTGACAGTCCAAACATGCTAAGAATTATATGCATTCAGGCCTACTGACTTTTTAAGTCTTGTGCTGCAATGTCTTCTGTGACAGTCCAAAGAGTTAATTTAAAATGCATTCTTCTGCTACAGTGCCTTATGTGACAATCCCTTGAGCTATATCCACTGGCTTGTTGTATTATTATAATCATGACACATTAGCTAAATTTTCGCGCATGTCTGTTTTCATCTATTGAGTTATACCGTATATGTTATTTTTGGTGGTGCAAGGTTCGAAATTTAGCTTGATTTTGTGAGACGTATTGTCCTCTCTAGGCATTACTTAAGTATGTCTTCATTACAAATCTGTGTTTCAAGTATTCAATCTTTCCTTTCACTGCCAGAAAATGTATCCATTTACAATTCATTCAGCCCTGTCTGCTGCAGCAGTTTCAGCTTTAATTTCTCTTTAAAGATTCCCATCGCTGTATCCCGTATGTGACAGTCCAACCTATTATAGTTTTCCGTAACAGACGCACAGAAATTATCATCTTTTATATTTTACATGCCAGTACATTCATTTGTACCAAATAAAAATTTCAGATTCTTTTTATCGTACTCCTGTTATTGACTAAACATTAAGTGAACCATATATCATCAGAACATATTACCAACTCTCTAAGGCAGGACAGCGAAGATTCAATCTGGCAACCCCAACTACTGCTCCACATCACTGAGACGCTTATTGAGTAATTACATTCTTTTTAAGCATCTTATATATATGGATGCATCGATGAAAACCAGTAAAATCTAAAGGATGTATGATGTTGTTCAAACCCAACAGATGGACAGGTTGGATACTTGGACATTTTTGCTGCAAATTTTCTGATACAAACAAATCGTCACAGAACTCCGTTTCGGACCTTTTTGGACACCTTCTCTTGTGTGAATGTAATTACAGTTCCAGTATATATTTTTTTAGAAAATGTGCAGCACAGGTATATCGTCGTAAACACGGACGGACACCGACCCCATAACATAATACGACTATTTTTACAAAACTGGCGTATAAAAAGGTAAGCTGTTACAACATGGCAATGCTAGAGTCGATACTTGCAAAGGTTATGTGGACGCAATGAAGTGGAACGGTTTCAAAACCTTATCCTATCCACGCTATTCTCCTGATCTGGCACCAAGACATTACCTTTTGTTTCCGAACTTGAAGAAAGAATTACATTGCTGTCACTTGCGGTCAGATGAATAGTTTTAGGCAGCGGTTGGAAAGTAGAAGTAAAACAAAGATCAGGAATCGATACAATTAACTTACTCCACCCATCAAAGACACCAAAGAGAAAGAAACACAAACATGAAGCGACCAAACCATAATGGAAACCTAAACAAAGGAAGGCCATTGTTATGCATAAGAATTTATTTTTCTGATTCCCACTTTCACCCCACTGTGACCTAATAGTGCTATAAATATCTTGTTAATCTTTTTATAGAAGATTCTAGAAAACTGAGTCACAGATTAATTTCTTTTTTGTAAACAACATGTTTACAAGGAAAAGTACTTCAGAACCTTCCAGAAAGTTCAGGTTTGCATTATTTTTAGAAGATTACCTCATCTTATTCCACAACCCTGTGGAACATTCTAGAGAAATCTTAGGGTCTTTAAAAGAGCATGATTTTTCTCATTGAGTCAGACTTTGGAGTTTGATGTTTGGGCTTATAAGGAAAGTTATTTCTAAATTCTGTGTTGGATTGTTAAAGGATATTATTTTTCATTTTGGACTGTGAATTCTGTGGGATCAAGGAAAATAGATTCATTCAGGATATTTCATAACAGAGCTAAGTACATTTAATTTTCTTACTTCTACATGTTAAAGTTAACTTGTAAATAAATTTTGTTAATTTTTTCCAAAAGGCTTGTTTGCTTTTTCTTTCTGCTACGCCTGGCTCGTAACAGAAATTGGGGGCTCGTCCGGGATAAAACCATTTTAAGCATTTTAAAACCGACATTTCATGTGACGCAGGTAATTGTTATTTCTTATCAAATAGACTTTGCAGTTGCTTCACAGGATTGGTATTTCCCTATAGGCATATAGGGGATTGTCATTTCATGTGAACTGTCATTTCAGGTGAAATAGTACTTGTCATTTCATGTGAAATTCTAATCGGGCTTGTCATTTCAAAAAAAAAAAAAAAAAAAAAAACTTTGTCAAATTAACCTCAATCTGTATTTCCATAAATACTTTATAGAACAAACAAAAAGCAAACATGTCGTTTGATTTGAGAAGCTTTTTGGCTCAGCCTACTCAGGAGTTGTTTAATCTGGCCAAAAGGACAGATTTGCTAGAAATTGCTTCCCATTATGGGGTCACTGCTGTCAAAACAAGCATGAAGAAGCATGAAATTAAGAATATTTTGGTACAGTTTTTTGTTGATGAAGAACTTTTCGATCCATCTGCTTTGTCTCTCATTATGGTTTCACATACTGAATTACAAATGAGACAAATTGAAATAGGAAGGCAAATTGAATTAGAGAAGTTCAGATTAGAAATGGAAGAAAGAGAGAAGGAAAAGCAAAGAGAAATGGAAGAAAGAGAGAAGGAAAAAGAAAGAGAAATGCAGAGACAAATGCAGATGGAAAGATTAGAAATGGAAGAAAGAGAGAAGGAAAAACAAAGAGAAATGGAGAGGGAAAAAAGAGAAATGGAGGAACGCTTTCAGAAAGAAAAATTAGAAAAAGAAGAGCGACTTGAAATAGAAAGAGAAAAATGGCATTTTCAATTAAAGATGAAGGAACTGGAACTCCAGGGTCAAGATAGGGTGAAACCTACCCCTGTTTTTGACTCTGGTAGTTACTTTGATGCCACAAAGCATATCAGATTAGTTCCCCCATTTCAGGAAAAAGAGGTAGATAAGTATTTTTTGCATTTCGAAAAGGTTGCAGAAAATTTAAAATGGCCAAAAGAGCATTGGACCTTACTTTTGCAAAGCGTTGTTGTCGGAAAGGCTCGAGACATTTACACTCAGCTGACTGTCGAGCAAAGCTCAGACTATGATCTGGTCAAGGAGCTTATTCTTAAGGCATATGAGTTGGTCCCTGAGGCTTACAGGCAGAAATTTAGGAATTGCAAAAAAGAAATTTCCCAGACCCATGTAGAATTTGCTCGAACCAAAGAACAGCTATTTGATAGGTGGTGTTCTTCTAAAAAAGTAGGCTCTGATCATGACAAACTTAGACAACTTGTCCTTGTTGAAGAGTTCAAACGGTGCATAAATTCAGACATTAAATCTTTTCTCGATGAGAGACAGGTTGAAACTTTGGAGGAAGCTTCTCGTTTGGCAGATGATTATGCTTTGACTCATAAAGTCTCATTTGTGAACAGGCCTTATCCTCGAAAACCTTATAATCCACAGACAGGTCCAAGATTCTATCCCAGTAATCCTTCTGGTAGTTATAGCCATACATCTAGTACTATGCCCAAACTTTCTGGTGAAAATAAAAGCCAGAATCCTTCCAAACCTTCTGGTGAAAACAGAAGCCCAAATTTTCCCAAACCTTCTGGTGAAAACAAAGACCAGAATCCCTTATCTCAACCTCAAGTAGTTTGTTATTATTGTAAAAATACAGGTCATTTGATCTCTGAGTGTTTAAAATTAAAGAGAAGGAAAGAACGAGAAAGACAAGAGGAACTTAAGCCTACAGGCTTGACTTCTATTAGGCCAAAACCACAGTCTTGTGTAAGGGAGGAAACTCTTTCTGATACCAAATTATCTGAGACTGATTCGGTTATGGAGATTTATGAACCATTCTTATCAGATGGTTTTGTGTCACTAAATGGTGACAGTTATGCCCATCCTACCCCTATCAAAATCTTACGAGATACCGGAGCTTCTCAATCTCTTATTCTTGCAGATACTCTGCCTTTTTCTGAGAAGACTTCTTTGGGCCAAAGTGGCCTTATTCAGGGTGTGGAATGTGGATTTGTTAATGTTCCGTTTCATAACGTTTATTTGTCATCAGACTTGGTATCCGGTTCAGTGGCTGTTGGTATTAGACCTTCTTTACCTTTTAAAGGTGTTCATTTGTTGCTAGGCAATGACTTAGCTGGAGATAAGGTTGTGGTAAACCCACTTTTGACTTCTACTCCTTGCACAGATCAACCACCTGATCCCATTGAGCAGGAAATTCCTGATCTTTATCCGTCTTGTGCAGTCACAAGGGCTATGGCACGTAAGGCCAAGCAAACTGATGGGAAACAGGATTTTGATTTCACTGATACCTTTTTGGGTCAGTCTTTTAATGACGAGATAACAAGGTCTCTGTCTTCAAACCTGCCTGATAAGCAGGCAGATTTTCATGACAATAACTCATCTGTCGATCTAGGCCATGGCAAAATGTCCGGGTCACAACTAGCTATAGAACAGCACAAGGATTCTGAAATTTCGCCTTTGTTTGAAAGGGCCTTAGATGAGCAGGAAGTATCTCAGGTCCCAGTCTGTTATTATGTCAAAAATGACATTCTTATGAGAAAATGGCGCCCACCAGACGTCTCAGCAGAAGACGAGTGGACTGTCAACCACCAGATAGTGGTTCCACGGGTTTACCGTTCCCAAATATTAAACTTGGCACATGAAACTCCCATGTCAGGACATTTAGGGGTAAATAAGACCTATCACAAGATTTTTAATCATTTTTACTGGCCTGGGTTAAAATCAGATGTTTCTCAGCATTGTAGGTCCTGCCATACATGCCAAATGGTAGGAAAACCCAATCAGACTATACCTAAGGCTCATTTGCAGCCTATACCTGCTTTTGATGAACCTTTCAGTCGAATAATTATAGACTGTGTGGGTCCCTTGCCCAGAACTAAGTCTGGCTGTGAATATCTTTTGACTATTATGTGTGCTTCCACACGTTTTCCTGAAGCCATTCCCTTAAGAAATATCAAAACTAAGACAATCGTCAAGGCCTTAGTGAAGTTTTTCACATTTGTTGGGCTTCCTAAATCTATTCAGTCAGACCAAGGCTCAAATTTTATGTCTGGAATATTTCAACAAGTAATGCATGAACTTGGCATTGTACAGTATAAGTCATCAGCCTATCATCCTGAAAGTCAAGGTGCCCTTGAAAGATTCCATCAAACATTGAAAAACATGATAAGATCATATTGCTTTGACACAGAGAAGGATTGGGATGAAGGCATCCATCTCCTTTTATTTGCTGTTAGAGAATCTGTGCAAGAATCTCTTGGCTTCAGTCCATTTGAATTAGTATTTGGCCATACTGTTCGTGGTCCTTTGAAACTTCTCAAAGAGAAATTTCTCTCCAATGATGACACCTCCCTGAATTTACTTCAGTATGTGTCTGATTTCAAAACTAGACTAAACTAGAAACTACGTAGTATGACCCATCTTCTTTCTTATGAATGTTTTCATTGCTCTTAAAGGAACTCATTTTTGATTTTTATTTGCCATCACTGCAGCTGGTGTTGTGCCGTGTGGCGGCGGTAAAACGTCTCCCCGTACATCAACCATAGTGCAGTTTATATTTTATTTTGGTCCTTTGAGATCAGCGTGAATATTCTGAGAAATCAGAAATAAATTATAGGTTTAGACTCATATTCTAGACAGGTTTTTAATCATTTGGACCCCATTTTGATTTATATCGGTCTCTGTATCGACTGCCTATTCGAAATTCGCAAAATTGCAGTATGTTTCCTCTGGCTTCCTTTGCCGGATCGTTACAGGGTCACTGATGAGGCTTTATTAGCCGAAACTACGTAGTATGACCCATCTTCTTTCTTATGAATGTTTTCATTGCTCTTAAAGGAACTCATTTTTGATTTTTATTTCAAAAGCTTGTGAGGCTGCTCGGACCAATCTTCAGTCAGCCCAAAGGAAAATGAAACAGCTATATGACATAGGGACAAAAGAAAGGAATTTTAAACCAGGTGATAAGGTACTAGCTCTTTTGCCTATTCCAGGAAAATCGTTGCAGGCCAGGTATTATGGTCCATACACTGTAGACAAAAAGATCAGTGACGTAAATTACATAATAAACACTCCTGGGAGGCGCAAGCTAAAGCAGCTATGTCATATTAACATGCTCAAGGAATACATAGATAGGGACAATACATCTTTAACATCAGTCAATCTAGTTAGCTCTGTTCCACTTAATTCATGTGACAATGACTGTGAGGATATTAATTCAGTGAAGTCGGATCCCACATCATCAAAACTTCAGAATTCTGACATTCTACGGAATTTTGACCAGAAACTGTCACATCTAGAGCCAAATCAGCGGAATGAACTGAAACAGCTGATTTTTGAATATGAACACTTATTTCCTGACATTCCAACACGGACAGACAAAATATTTCACGATGTGGACATAAATGGGTCTAAACCTGTAAAACAACACCCATACAGGATGAATCCTGTGAAACAAAAATATCTTAAAGAAGAAGTTAAGTATCTATTAGACAATGACTTTATTGAACCAAGCCAAAGTGAGTGGAGTTCTCCTTGTATTCTTGTACCAAAACCTGATGGGACATATCGTATGTGTACAGATTTTAGGAAAGTTAATTCCTTAAGTAAAACAGATAGCTTTCCTATTCCAAGAATGGATGACTGCATTGATAACATCGGGAATGCCAAATACATAACGAAATTCGACCTTCTGAAAGGATTTTGGCAAATTCCACTTACAGATAGAGCAAAGGAGGTTTTGGCATTCACAACACCAGACGGATTATTTAACTATAAAGTCATGCCATTTGGAACGAAAAACTCTCCGGCAACATTTCAGCGCTTAATAAACATGGTAATTGCGGGGCTGGAAGGCTGCAGTGCTTATATCGATGATGCTATCATATACAACGACCAGTGGAATCAACATCTTGGGACTATTCGAGCATTCTTTGATAGACTGAGTAATGCCAAATTGACAATCAATCTTGCTAAAAGTGAATTCTGCCATGCAAGTTTGACATTTCTAGGTCATGTTGAAGGTCAAGGTCATGTGAAACCCATTGATGCTAAAGTTGAGGCTATCTCAAATTTTCCCGTACCCACGTGCAAAAGACAGCTGATGCGATTTCTTGGTATGGCTGGTTATTACAGAAAGTTCTGTAATAATTTCTCTGCCATTGCTGAGCCTTTGACAAATTTGCTCAGCAAAAGAACAAAATTCAATTGGAATGCAATATGCCAAAATGCTTTTGATAAACTTAAAGCCATACTCAAGAGTGAACCAGTTCTCTTAGCACCAAACTTTGAAAAGGAGTTTAAGCTAGCTGTAGATGCTAGTGACGTAGGTGCAGGTAGTGTTTTGTTGCAGGAAGATGAAAATGGTGTGGATCATCCAGTTTGCTACTTTTCCAAAAAGTTTAATAAGCATCAGAGAAATTACTCTACCATAGAGAAAGAGTGCTTGTCTCTGATTCTTGCCCTGCAACATTTCGAAGTCTATCTTACCCCTACTACTGCACCGATTGTTGTTTTCAGTGATCACAATCCACTGACTTTCATATATAAAATGAAAAACAAAAATCAGCGGTTGCTCAGGTGGAGTCTTATGCTACAAGAGTATAATTTAGACATAAGACATATCAGAGGGAGAGATAACATTATCCCTGATGCCCTTTCAAGAGCTTGAGCAGGGTCAGGAGTTGTGTTTTTCTTTCATACTGAAGTGGATTGTAGATACATGTAATTGTATATGCTATGTTCAATATTTTATTAATCTTAAAGCAAAAGAAAGCTTTATTACATAAATCTTTCTTTTCCTCGAAGAGGGGGAGTGTTATGCATAAGAATTTATTTTTCTGATTCCCACTTTCACCCCACTGTGACCTAATAGTGCTATAAATATCTTGTTAATCTTTTTATAGAAGATTCTAGAAAACTGAGTCACAGATTAATTTCTTTTTTGTAAACAACATGTTTACAAGGAAAAGTACTTCAGAACCTTCCAGAAAGTTCAGGTTTGCATTATTTTTAGAAGATTACCTCATCTTATTCCACAACCCTGTGGAACATTCTAGAGAAATCTTAGGGTCTTTAAAAGAGCATGATTTTTCTCATTGAGTCAGACTTTGGAGTTTGATGTTTGGGCTTATAAGGAAAGTTATTTCTAAATTCTGTGTTGGATTGTTAAAGGATATTATTTTTCATTTTGGACTGTGAATTCTGTGGGATCAAGGAAAATAGATTCATTCAGGATATTTCATAACAGAGCTAAGTACATTTAATTTTCTTACTTCTACATGTTAAAGTTAACTTGTAAATAAATTTTGTTAATTTTTTCCAAAAGGCTTGTTTGCTTTTTCTTTCTGCTACGCCTGGCTCGTAACACCATAAGGACAGTTACTTTCCCACAAAATGGCCAAATGGGCATCCAAAATAATAAGACACAAGTGATACACACAGTTAGTAACATACAACAACATAAACAAACCGCCACAGAAGAACCGCCTTGGAACGGTTAGTGGAAAGAATTCCACTGTGGGGGTGGGGGCTTAAATCGATTTTACATGACCATAATCCTCTCCCTTACCTCTGTCGCGGTATACACTAATTTTGTTTAGTCTGCATGATGGCTTCCTAATTCATCAGTGTAACATCTCCGAGAACATACAAATAAAAAACTACAGAGATGAAACAAGGAGCCTGGATTGAATCTAAAGACACTGAATGCTACAACAATGGTCTTTTAGCCTTGGAACATCGATGGAGGAAGTGCTTATTGCTGCGGAGTGATTACAAGGAAAAGAAAGAAGTCAAGCATGACTCTAAGAAGGTAAGGCCGGATACATATTAAACGATCCTTGCATCATTAGCCCAAGTTTGCAAACAAAATATTCGCTGTATTTATTTTAAATTGTATTTCGTAATATTACAGACTCTCAATTGTCTCTCATTTTTCCTTTTTGAAATGTATTCCGTTAATAATATACTGACAAAAAGCTCTACTTATGAGCTTTGAATTTGTCAGGTAAGTCTTCTGTTCTTGTGATATTTAAGCTTTATTTGAACTGTTTTCTTAAAATCCGTGTAATCCGTATTATTTATTCAACAGGTACAACCTTTCCCAAGAACTTTAACCTCAGTGACTTGTTCTCTGATTTACTAAAATATCAGGTTTTAAAAAGAGGAATAAAACAAAGTCTATTGCTCACGTTTTCGACAAATTCTGATTTAAGCAGAAACATATCAGTTTTGGACCATACAGGTTAATCGCTTATGCCTACTGAGAACTGTACTGAAAATTCTAGCTATGTAAACGGACTAGCTTGACAAGCATTTAAAGTTGTAGACTGCTTCATTAATTATGATCTATAAAAGGTGCCTGATGCTCTATCTCTGGTCGGGCTCATCGGAGTCTAACTGTTGGTTTTCTTTTGCTCCAGCATTTCAGTGGTTTCTTGCTGTCGAGTCCTCACCGTTGTCTCACCTCTGTGGTTCTTTGATTTTTGTGTTCACGGAGATGTTGCACTGATGAGTTAGGAGGCCTTCATGCGGACTGAACAAATTATTTGTCTAAATCGCGACGGAAGTAAGGGCGAGGATTGTGGCCACGTAAAATCGATTTAAGCCACCCAGTGGAAATCTTCCACTGACCGTTCCAAGGCGGCTCTTCTGTGGCGATTTATTTATGTTGTTGTTTGTTACTTACTGTGTGTATCACTTGTGTCTTTCGGTTTTGGATGGCCATATGGCCATTTTGTGGGAAAGTAACTGTCCTTATGGCCTTCCTTTGTTAAGGTTTCCATTATGGTCTGGTCGCTTAATGTTTGTATTTCTTTCCCTTTTGGTGTCTTTTGTGGGTGGAGTAAGTTAATTGTATCAATTCCTGATCTTTGTTTTACTTCTACTTTTTTATCCTTTAGCAGCAAGGGAATACACCACAGAACTTGCTAGCTTCGGCCAATAAGGCCTCATCAGCGACCCTCAGATATCTTCAAAATTCCACAATGGAATCAATGATTCCAAAAGACATGAAAATTTAAACTACACTATGATGAAGGGCAGGTAGACTTAATGTCCGTTTTAAACCAAAGGCAACAAAACTACGGCAACGGAAGCATCGCCCTGATAAGGTCCGATGTATACTTGTATGAGGGTGTAAGTCTTGAGAATCCGAAATTGGAACCCTTGTCTACAATCCCAGTGCTGCGTCGCATCACGTGAACAAGTTCGTGAAATGACGACCAGTCTAAACCCCACTTTATCTACAGAAAACTGGAGTTTATTGGGGTAAACACTATTGTTCTTACTTCTGCTCCAAAACAGAGGTTGTTGATATTCGTTAGAACCGCCTCAATGAGGCCGATCTAACGAACACCAGCAACCTATGTTTGCAGTATAAATAAGAAAACTACCACATTTATTCGTCAGAAAATTAGCCATTTTGCAGATGTGAAAAATTGCACTATGTCGCACGGGTATGTTATCGTAATGGTGCATAACGTAATATGGAAGCATTCCTAGTAAACAATGTGTCATGTATAAACACATGTCAGTCAAATACTTGAAATAAGTATGCGACATAGTTTTGTAGGTTGGCTTCCTTCAGCATACTTTAATTTGTTTTAAAGAAGACAAGGTAATGTGTGGAGGAGTTTTAAACAATATGCCAGGCGAGATCCGAAGCCCTGATTTTGATGGCGATGGTAGCTATGATAACAATTTGTATTGTGAGTGGACGCTGATTGCTGAGCCAGGATATATTATACAGTTGTTTATTGACGAGTTTGACGTGGAACACGACAAGGCCTGTAGATATGACAGATTAAGGGTATGCCTTCATTTTTGTTGGTGTGCTTTGAATAGTAGTATTATTATGTAGTATCACAATCGCACTTATGTATCATGGTTGCAAGCATAATCTGCAATGCCTTACTGACAAAGGAAAATGCGCTTGTGCTATCATGTGTTAATATTTTCTGTCCTAATATAGGAACATTACCTTACTAGTTACGGGTCAACATGTAGTCATGTAATAGTAGAAAAAAGCAACATAATCATCTGTCAAGCGCTGTTTAACTTAGTGTTGAGCAACAAAAATGACAAAATGTTATAATGAATATTTATGAATAAAGTTTTAAGGCAGAAATGAAGCAAACGTTTGATGATAAAAAGTACACTTACAAGTCATACATACTGATCAAGTTGTTCAGAGGATTGGTTTAAGCATTTATTTCTTTTAATAACAATACAAATGAAGATGAATCATTAAGTACAATTATACAGTGAGATTCAGAAAAAAAGTCTACTGACTTATGAAGCTCAGTCGCCCAGATTAACTAGCTCGTTGGTGGTCAACATCGTAACAGTTTAAGCGAATACAATACTTTATACAGTTACTGTGGTATCTTTGCTGAATACAATGTAGTAGCTACTTACATTTTTGGAGCAAAAAAGTATTAGCATATTTGGCATATTAAACAATCACAGATTTAACGATACCTTAGTTAACTGTGTACAACTAGGCGCAGTTTAGAAAGTATGTGCACTTAGTTAGCTACCTGTATCAGTAAGAAAGCCTTGCAGTTTGTAACCCCATAACAACATTGAATTATTGTTCTCCAGTATGTATACCATTAATGAACAAATAAGGACATCCGGTGGAATCGATTGCTCCCTACAACTGAGACTGTCATTGTGCAGACTCGCATCAAATTTTGTCAGGTCTTCTACAAGTAAGTCCAAGGATGATGTCAAAATACCAAACAGTAGATATAGAAGTCATTCAATATATTGTTCAGGACAAACCTTTGCGTCTCGCCCTTCGAGGCTAAGAGAAATACATCACGTGAACTGGTCCGTGAAATGAAGACCCCCCCCTATACCCCACTTTATACAGAGAAAACGGGAGTATATATTATTTTTCTTATTTTTACTCCAAGACATAGGTTGTGGGTACTCGTTAGAACCGCCTCAATGAGGTTGTTCTAACGAGTACCCACGACCTATGTTTGCAGTATGTATAAGAAAAATATCAAGGATTTTCATCATAAAAAAGTAGCCATTTTGGAGATGAGAAATATGCACTATGTCGCACGGGAGTGTTGTCGTAAAGGATTTTGTTGCATGGTGCTTCCGTGCAGAGCTGAAACCGACAGCACAAGTACTGGTTAACCGGGTACTAATTGCGCACCACTTGTGGCTGATCTGTTTTTGTTCTGTTATGAGAGAGACTTCATGATGTCCCTTTCTGCTGAAAACCAGTCTATAATCATCGAAGCTTTTAGCTCCACTTCTAGATATTTGGATGATTTATTAAATATTGATAATACCTATTTCGATGGTTTGATCAGTCAAATTTACCCCCTAGAACTTCAGCTGAATAAAGCAAATTCTTCTGATACCTAGGCCCCGTTTTTGGATTTACATCTATCTATTGTAGATGGTTTGTTTTTTGCAAAATTTATGATAAACGCGATGATTTTGATTTTGAGATTATAATTTTTCCTTTTTTGGATGGTGATATTCGTTGTGCGCTATCCTATGCCGTATATATTTCGCAATTAATTCGACTAGCTAGAGTGTGTAGTCAGGTAACTGACTTTAACACTCGTAATAAATTGTTAACGGCTTAACTTCTTACTGAACAAATTATTTGTCTAAATCGCGACGGAAGTAAGGGCGAGGATTGGTGCCACGTAAAATCGATTTAAACCCCCCCCCCCCCAGTTGAAATCTTTCCACTGACCGTTTCAAGGCGGTTCTTCTGTGGCGATTTATTTATGTTGTTGTTTGTTACTTACTGTGTGTATCACTTGTGCCTTTTTATTTTGGATGTCCATATGGCCATTTTGTGGGAAAGTAACTGTCCTTATGGCCTTCCTTAGTTAAGGTTTTCATTATGGTCTGGTCGCTTAATGTTTGTGTTTCTATCCCTTTGGTGTCTATGATGGGTGGAGTAAGTTAATTGTATCGATTACTGATCTTTGTTTTACTTCTACTTTTTAATCAGGGTTATCGGTACCATAAACTACGCAAAGCCTTTTCAATATTTTATAGACGTCATTCTGATTTAATTTCAAATTCAATATTAGACATAAATCTCTTCTGCAACAAGGTCTATCGGAACCCGAATTTTATGGTGACTTAGTATATAAATTCAGAAAAATATATCACCGCAATGACTTCAGCACCCATTTTCGTAAAAAAAAATATATAAAAATATTGGGTAAAACATAAATGTTATACGACAGACTGCATGTATGGTACTTAACCCAATCACGGTTGACAACTTTGCTTCCCTCTTTAATTGCACGCCGGTGGGTCAGGCCTCAGATTCTATGACGGTTCCAATGCGGTTCTTTTGTCGCCGTTTATTTTTGTTATGGTTTGTCTTTGGGTGTTTGTGTCGCTTATATTATTTTATGTTTGATTGCCTATTGGCCATTTTGTGGGGAAGTAACTGTCCTTTTGGCTTTCCGCTATTGATGTTTCAATTAGGGTCTGTTTTCCATGTTTGTGTGTCTTTCCCTTTGGTGTCTCTGATGGGAGCTGTGGGTTAATTGTATCGATTCCTGATCATCGCCTCCACTTCTACTTTGAGATAAAAGTCCATCTCATCGCGGACAAAAGTTTTACAAAATTGGAAGTACGTCTCCAAAATGACCTAAATTATGATGACGGGGACGTAAAACCTCAAATAAAAAAATCAGAACAACTTTTTAAAAATTTCATCAAAACGTGATCAAATATTTTAAACGTTACCCTACTTGTATAAAATTTTTGTGGTTCATCCAATATATTGTTCATAAAGATTCCGTATTGCAACGCAGTAAGCAGTTGTGGTCATGGTACCCAGGCCATAATCACAAAATATAGGAAAAAGCCACAATCAAAGATTTCAGCCTACTAATGGCAAACAGTAATGAAAAACTCACAACAACTAGCTCCCTATTCCCACAATAAAAGCGCAACAGGCACAATAATGAAAATTAAATTAATAAATGGGCCCCGTCAAGCGATTTTGGTACTTATCGCCTATGCGAGCACGAAGGTTCAGACGAGCCTGCGCATCCGCGCAGTCTCGCCAGAACATTCGCTGCTCGCTCATACAAGCAGTGAATCAAAAGGAACCTTCAGACAGAAAGCCATATCCCTGCCCCTCTGAATGGCTGGGCATGCGCAGTTTAAATTTGTGATGACGGAATGCTCGAAGACACAAATTCGCTTGGCGGGGCTCAAATAGAAATAATAATCATAATACACAACCATAAGCACAGCAACATGAAGAGCCTCGTCGGAAAACCCGACAACGCTACATTTAAACCAAGTGACATTAGTACCCCATACCCCAGGACGTTGTGTATAGAAAACCACTGGGGATTTAAAATGCATTCTATGGATCCAACCTTTCTTCCAGGTTCTAATATTAATTACAACATACAAAATAGTTGGTCCATCTGAAGGTCGGCCCCGCCCATCGGGACTTGAAGAAATAGATGGGCTGCACGATGCTTCCACGCAGTGCTGAAACCCACCGCACACGAGAACTGGTAAATCGCTTAGAGGATATAAACCTGCCCAGGTAAATCGGTGAGAGTCGGACCGTCCATGCTTATCAATATGTTCTATAAAAGGGTTATCCTTTGGAAGCAAGGAATACACCACAGAACTAACAAATATGGAGTGTGCATATTTTCTGGGCCAGACTAGCTAGTTTCGGTCAATTAGGCCTCATCAGTGACCCTCAGATATTTTCAAAATTCCACAATGGAATCAATGGTCCCAAAGGACAAGAAAATATAATCTACACTATGGTGTAGGGCAGGGAGACGTTTTACCGCCGCCACACATTCCCACACACCTGCTGTAGTGAAGTTAAATATGTTCTATAAAAGGGTTATTAATCCTATTAATTTCATTAATAGTCATTTCATCTAAATATCGGGTAAAAACCCCACAAAATTTGAAGCAACGTCACCAAAACCACCTGTAAAGTGTTGACGTTAAACCTACAATCAAATAAACAAACCATCAGAAGGTTACTGAATCAATAGGCGATTGCTGAATAACACACAAATCAGGGCGAACAGAAATACAAATCAAAGTGTCAAGTCTCATGTAAAGCTATAGAAGAACGATGTAGTTCATACTTATATGAACGCATCGAGCCACACGATTTTCAGTGACGTCAAGTGACGTCAGTATAACCATGGTTCTCTAAAGGTGTTGGTGACGTCAACGCTGTTCCGTTCTTTGTAGAACAACAGCGTGCAAAATGTTTTCCAACGCGGTTGTTCTGTGGCGGTTTATTTTTCTTATGGCTTGTCTTGATTGTGTGTGCCAAACGTGTCGTTATGTTTTAAATAGCCAATTGGCCATTCTGTGGGAAAGTAACCGTCCTTTTGGAATTCCGCTACTGATGTTTCCATTAGGGTTTTGTTGTTTCATGTTTGTGTTTATTTCCCTTTGTAATCTCTCATTGGAGCTGCGGGTTAATTGTATCGATTCCCGACCATTGCCTTAACCTCTATTCCTCAGAACTTTTCCGCGACAGACATCTTCGGTCGCCTTCAGGAATTTCCGACACTCTTTGTCACGTTTAAAGGAATATTTTTGTTTGTTTGATTTGAGGTTTAACGTCCGCGTCAACACTGTAAAGGTCATTTTGGAGACGTTGCTTCCAATTTTGTGGGATTTTTACCCGACATTGAGATGAAATGACATCTCAAGCCCTGTCGTCAAATGAAACCAATAGGGTTTATTAGCATGGACGGTCTGCCTCGCACCGCGGTTCCTGGACAGGCTTAGATCCTCTAAGCGGTTTACCAGTACTAGTGTGCGGGCCGGATTCAGCTCTGCGTGGAAGCATCATGCAGCCCATATATTTCTTCAAGCCCCTATGTGCGGGGGCCGGTTTGAAGGAATATATAAAGTCATTACATTGACCAGATCATAATGATTCTGAAGTGTTTCAGCCAGTTTATTTTATACGCATGGCTCATCAACCTAGTAGTTCGCACCATTCCATGCTCCATGAAAAACTGATAATTTGAACAAGGTCTGCAATAACGGATTAACCGTTATCTTGCTGAATATTCATTTAAGCCACACCCATTTCTGTCTATCACCCAATCAAATTATTTGATGTAATTCATTGCTACAAATTCATAAACTGAATGCCAAACAATGTAGATACTGATCAGATGGAAGCCATCTGATATGGATCTACACTGTTTGCAAAGATAGGGATTGTCTTGAAGAGCAAGATAAGGGTTAACAGTAACTCGTAACGCCGTAGAAGGGATATTACTGCTTGGCAATGTAAATTAACCCTTATCTTGCTGAATATTCATTTAAGCCACACCCATCTCTGACTTTGAACCAATCAGATTACTTGATGTAATTTATTCCTACAAATTCATAAACTGAATGATACTGGATCTACACTGTTTCCAAATATAGGGGTTGGCGTGAACAGCAAGATAAGGGTTAACAATGGGACGGAAAACAAAAACTTAACCGGCTTGGGAATGCTATTTTATGTATGCAGACTTGGAATAATAGCTTTACACTTTTAAATTGTCTCGCCTGATAAAACATGTGGATAATTCAATTAGAAAATACTGATTAAGGAATTGACTAACTATACACATGAATCCTGTTACAATTTAAAGAAAATCTGGTGTTCAAAATAAAAGTTTTGGTGAACTTGTAAATAAATGCATTTTTACAAAATCTGTTTGTAATCGAATTTTGACTTCAACATGTTTGCGTATAGGTAATAAGTTATACGCAATGAATATAAAAATAACATAACATCTAAAAATATCGACAAACATACATTTTATTGAAATGAAATTTTCAAAATAATGATACAAGCCGAAAATAGACCTCAAAGCGCTTTAAATCGTTTTAGCATATTCAGCTGTGTCTTAATAATGATTAAAACAAAAACCGCAATTAGAAATTGCATACCTTTCTCTCACGTCCGGTGGTTTTGTCCAATATTTAAAAGTCGATAACATTTCAACCATTGTGAAAATTTTCATTTTGTAAACAAAATTCCCAACGTTAGATGCTGAATAATAAATGGTCAAAATGGGAATCACATTCGCGACAAAAAATGTTTGACTCAATGGAAATTTGAACACCAAGATTTTTACCCTTGCCTTGAATCTGTGGCTTTACCTTTAAAGTCATATCTATCATTAACCATTTTATTCGATAAATCAGACATGCCACTGATGATAATTTATATAATCGGAATTCAAATATCATTAAAATGTTTTGTCAGCTACAATTTTAGATTGAGAGTATAGTTTCTATTTCTGGTGAGTATATATTGGCGAATGGCAACAAAATCATATTAGAAACCACTACACCACTACACCAAAATGTTGGAAAGAAAACAGAATACTCGTTAAAATGCTTATTAACGCTTCAATATATTTATGCCAGCGATACAGCTTGCTTTTTTGTGCTATGGTGTAAGTAGATTCATCATATGATGTCTTGTGTCAGAATGTAACATTACGAAAACACGCCTATACAAATACTTTTCAAATTTTACCGCTGAAAAAAAGAAACACAAAAACATATGATGAAAAACTGTGATATTTTTCTTAAATCTGCTCAAAATATAGAGTGTGGATAAATTTTAGAATTGCCTCGTGGGGCGGATCTAACATGTATCAACAACAATCTGTATTATGAGCAGAAATAAGAAAAACAAGGTTTAACCCTGTAAACTCCAGTTTTACTATATAAAAGTGGGGTTCAAGAGGGTTAGAATTATATAGGCATATTTTCGTGATGTAGCGCATGTATTAAATTAAGAAATCCACTGGTAGTTTAAATATGCAAATAAGTTAGATACGCTTCATTACGTTACACGTACGACGTCCTTAGTGATGTCATGTTTACAAAAAGCGGAATATTTACATTTGTGTAAAGCATCGTGAATAATATGCGTTTTAAATGGCATATGCTAAATTGGATCTTGCATTTGCATAGAATGCTCGGCGAAGGCATTTTATCCCTTTTTCCTCAGCTCGTTAAATAAATTGAATAATACAAGAACACTTATGTAAGATCCTCTATAACACCCCCTAAAAATATATTATCCGCATCAAGCAAAGATGGGTTTGAAAATATCTGAGGGTAACTGATGAGGCCTAATTGGCCGAAACTAGCTTGTCTGGCGCAGAAAAAATGTACACTCCATATTTCTCAGTTCTGTGGTATATTCCTTGCTTCCAAAGGATAACCCTTTCTAGAACACATTTGACGTCACTACAGCTGGTGTCTGGGAATGTGTGGCGGCCGTAAAAAGTCTCCCTGCCCTACATCGTAGTGTAGTTTATATTCTCTTGTCCTTTGGGATCATTGAGTCCATTGTGGAATTTTGATAATTTCTTAAGGTCACTGATGAGGCCTAATTGGCCGAAACTAGCTAGTCTGGCCCAGAAAACATTTACACTCCATATTTCTCAGTTCGGTGGTGTATGCTTTGCTTCCAAAGGATAACCCTTTCTAGAACATATTTTCAGTAGCATAGACTGTTGCCTGAGTGTCATATTTTGGCGATTCCCATTAAAAATTGTATCAAAAATGGAAAAAAAGTATAATCTCTTATCTTCACTCACAAATGTACATAAATACATCAGATAAGGAAATCCATAGCTTTAGCTTAGGATAGAAATTCTGTTCTAACACTAGTGTTCTTACTCAGAGACAGGGTAAAAATCGAATATTCTCGCATGTATGATATATGCACTGGTTGACTACTACCTTATATGCGCGGTCGTTGAGGTTGACGTCACAGCATGATATGTGACGTCTGCAAACATCACTGTAGTGTCATCACAATATGACGGATATCTACAACCGAAGTGACTGTAGCATTAAAAATCCATGTTCAGGTACGGAAGGTATGCAAGAAAAAGAAACCTACATGGGTGTGAGGGGTGGATAGAAAATTCCGTCCCTCGGGATCACTGTCCGGCAGCACTCGGCAATCCTCGTGATGCCGGATAGCGCCCCTGGGGACGGATTTTTCTATCCACCGCTCACTCCCATGTAAGATTCTTATATTCTCTCTGTTAGGAATCTATGAATAGCCGTGGCCATATATTTTTCTTCATAGACATTTCTTGCCATTTAGAAAACTATAATCTAAATAAACTATTTGTTTGATTTGTTTTGGTTACGCAAATCTTTAGAATTAAAACCGTATTAGCGTTTTAAAGGAACACGTTGGTAAAATGGTAAAACGATTATGATATGGCATTATACATATAATATATGCACCCCGTATCCGCTCTCGAACCATTTAAGCAGGCCGTCTCACTGGATCACTTTGACCCTTGGGATGGACTTTTTCGATTGTTCTGTAAAACCCACCTTTTCAAGATATAGCTCGGTTGAGTAGGATATTCATTATATGGACGTGATATATGTCAAACCAACAGCATTAGATACAACCGTCAGGACAACACATTACCAATGGCTGATAATTGTATAGACTTGATAACATTATGAGCCGTTCCATCGACAGCACGAGCATTTTTTATAATTAATATTCTTCTTTGAACTCCTTAGATCTTTGACGGTTTAAACAGCAATGCATCAGAAATAGGAACCCACTGTGGGACTGCGATATCAATTGCACCAGTAACTGTCATACCTACGAAGTTTAGATCAACAACTAACTACCTTCACGTCCAGTTTATCTCCGATGCTTCAATAAATGGTGCTGGGATACGGGCTAGGTTTTCTGCTGCAACAGGTGAGCTGAGTCGAACCACAGTGCGTTGGGCAATAACGATAACACAACCATTCGACATAGTGCACTTTCCGTATCTCCAAAATAGCTTCTGGTGAAAATCCGTTATATTGTTCTAACTTATATCTGAAACATAGGGGTTATGTACTCATTAGAACTGCCTCAATTAAGGCATGCGGTTCTAGGGAGTACCCACAACGTCTATCTTGAAACAGAAATAAAACAATAATGTGTACCCCAACCAACCCAAGTTTTCTCTATAGAAAATAGGTTTTATGGGGGTGTTCATTACACGTACTTGTTCACATGATGGCGGGAACTTGAACCAGACAGTCAGAATACAGTCATATTTCTTCCCTTTTCTATATTTAGTGCATGCAATTTGTAAATTTTCGCAAATTAATGTTATTTTGGTGCATAGATCATGCTCGTATGCCGGCCTCGGTAGCTCAGTCGGCTGCACGTCTGACTGGTAATCAGGAGGACCCAGGTTCGATACCTGCCCGGGTCGGAAACATTGTTTCGTGGAGATTTATCAAGAAATCTTTTCTACGGCAATTATCTCCCTTCCTCTGATTCAAGAGGGACACCTGTCAGAATGTGCACTGTACTGGTTAACCGCTTACATATAGGCTGTCCAGGAAAAGCGTGCGCATGTAAACCGACCGACTTAAACTGACCCTAATAGTGTTGGCTGGGCCGTTAAACTCAAATACAACCAAACAAACAAGGCCATGTTCCTGTTAACCTGATTAATTATATAATGTTATTAATCAAATAATTTCGTATTGGCCCAGGTACAGGTCCGAGGTCTGCTGTATTGGCACGAGGCCGAGGCCAATACAGCTGACCGTGGACCTGTACTTGATTAATGACAATTTTATTAATTGACACAATTGAAAACATTATTTATGATTTTTGAATATTGGTTGACCTGGTGTAATATAGGATAATCAATTAATAATTACTGTGATATTCTGCATTTGCTTCTACATTACGCTAGGCTGGACCTATATTGCACCAGTATACCTTAAATACAACGTCGTCGAGTGGATTTGTCGTTCATTGCTGCACATGGTTGTCGTTTAAACAAATAACAATAGTGGAGAATCTAACGCAAGTGTTCATGTATTATTGTATTTATTAAACGAGTGAAGGGAAAGGGATAAAATGTGAGGCTTCGCCCAGCGTTTTATGCCTTTTTCTCAACGATTTTAATAATTTCAATAATACATGAGCGCGAATGCAAAATTCTATCGACATATGGTATTTAAAACGCATTTTATTCACGATTGTTTTACAAAATTGTCGATATTCCGCAGTAAGTAAACTCGACGTCGTTATGGACGGCATACATTTATAGACGTTCATGCAGTGCCCGTTTTTTTCTACACTTTTTCAACTAGTGTAGTTTATGACAAAAAAGAAGAAAAAAAAAACGGGCACTGCATGAACGTCTATAAATGTCCATGGGCACAGTCATGCAGTGACTCTGATTTAAGGTCACTGCTGGGCCGATTTCAATTTAATTTCATACGTAGCCACATTTCAATGGGGGATCAACTGATACTTCGAATTGACCACCAGGTAACCCATATTACCTGGATGTCCGTTTGGTTTGTTTGTGTTGATATCTAATGTCAACGACAACAGTATTTAGGTCATTTTGGAGACGTGCTTCCAAATTTGTCGGACTTTTACCAGAATTTAGATAAAATGGCATTCAAGCCCCACTGCCCGAAGACACCGGGCAGGATATTTACGGTCCGACTCGCACGACCTTTCCTGTGCAGGCTTAGTCCTTCTAAGCAATTTACAAGTAAAAATCTACAATTATACACATGCACTTCTGTATTTATCCCTGGTTTGTGATAGCTGACTTTCGTTGGTGGAAAATAAACAAAAGCATATGGGCCCCGCCAAGCGATTTTGGTACTTATCGCCTATGCGAGCAGCGAAGGTTCAGGCGAGCCTGCGCATCCGCGCAGTCTCGCCAGAACATTCGCTGCTCGCTCATACAAGAAGTGAATCAAGAGGAACCTTCAGACAGAAAGCCATATTCCTGGCCCCTCTGAATGGCTGGGCATGCGCAGTTAAAATTTGTCATGACGGAATGCTCGAAGACCCAAATTCGCTTGGCGGGGCTCAAATGTATCAGTCCGGTTCTGTGTTCCTCATTGAAAGACCACACCCTTGGGATAAAAAGCAACAAAAAAAAACTCACTATCATAAACAAAAGCATATGTTTCAGTTCATGCCTGGAGACGTTGGCCTGATGGTGATTACAGTATACCGATGTCTATATATGGCTGTCCTGATCACGACCTGAACAGTTGGAAGCGTGGCTATATCAACATATCGTTCACATATCCTATTTACCTGTGGGAGAAAAGCCTTGGCGAGATTGAGCAGGAACATGAGCTTTATACTCTAGGGCCTTTTGGACAATTTAGCCATCAGCTTAATTTCTGCACAAAAGTTTCAGCAGGAATAACCAGTGAACGAGATAAAGGATCAGAGTGGCCGAGGGGAATTTACGCTATTTACAGAAATCGCGGTTATTGTCCACTAGGTAGGTAATAATAAGTCTTATCATTTCACCGGAGAGTACTATAACAGTTGTTTTCCTTCTGCTAATTCAAGAAAGTCATTCGTCAGTTTCTAGGGAAATAATGTGCACTTTAGTGGTTAAATCCTATGTATAATGCTGCCCACGCAAAGTGCGGTACGACCAATCGACTTGCTCGATGCAAACTTTGTGTCGCTTATATTATTCTATTTTGGATAGCCTATTGGCTATTTTGTGGGAAAATAACCGTCCTTTTGGCTTTCCATTGGGGTACGTTGTTTCAAGTTTCTGTTTCTTTCCCTTTGGTGTCTCTGATGGGAGCTGTGGGTTAATTATATCGATTCCTGATCATTGCATCCACTTCTATTAAGAGTGCTGACTGGACGTTAAACTCTGAACAAACAAACTATAACAGTCTAAACGTATTTCCTTAACAATGTTTAGCTCAACGTGACAGTAGATGTTGGTTTATAGGCAATGTCAAGCGTATACACAACTAATTAAAATAAGCATTATGGATGTTTTGTTGTATTGAAAGAATTATTATCAAATAACGTACGCTCCACTATGGTTTCAGTACTTCGTACTATCATGCGCACTAAAATCTTAATCACCGAAAGTATAAAATCCCTATTCTAACACAGCGCACATACATATTCAGTGGTGTTATGCTAAATTATGCAACAAAACACTTGGTGGAAGAGAGTGGCGATTGACGTCATAAAAAGCTGCCGTCTGATGACGTCACTCGTAGTTTCTTCTGACGGTGAAATCATATTCTCACATAAAACATTACAAAAGGGCATAAATATATGTGATACAGACAATGATGTTCGCTGGATTTCCTGTAATAATGGCAAAAGTTCGGGAGAATTTAAAAGAAACAACAGTTTTGTTTTGTCTTGGAGTAGAAATCATTAATACCCTTCAAACCCCAGTTTTCTCTTTATAAAGTTGGGTTTGGAGGAGTGGTCATTTCACGAACTATTTAGCATGATGTACAATAGTATAAGCACTTGTTTTAATGCGAAAACCTGAGGCAATTGATTCACACTTCTCAGGAATGCTGCCTAGGTAGCCCCCTACAAAAATAGCTAAAATCGTTCATCTCCAATGAACAATCTGGCCGCCAAGGTCTAAAAAGTAAAAATAAAAATATTAAATATCAAATCCTCCTATACCCCTAGGTTAATTTCATTCAAACTTCATAGGAATGTTGCTTAGGCGACCCCCACTACGCACATAGCTTAAACGGTTTCGCTTCAAAAAAGCACAATGGCCGCCAGATCTTAAAATAGAAACACGTAAAAAAACGCATTAGATGTAAACTCTACCTAACCCGCGGCCAATTTGATTTAAAATAGATGTGAAGGCAATGATCAAGAATCGATACAGTCAACTCACAGCTCCCATCAGAGACACCAAACAGAAAGAAACACAAGCATTAAACAACAGACCTAATGGAAACATCAATAGCAGAAAGCCAAAAGGACAGTTACTATCCCACACAATGGCCAATTGGCTATCCAAAATAAAATAATATAAGCGACACAAACACCCAAAGACAAACCATAACAAAATGAACCGCTACAGAAGAACCGCATTGGAACGGTCAGCAAAAACGAATTCCACTGGAGGTGCTTTAATCGATTTTACGTGGCCACAATTCTCGCCCTTACTTCCGTCGCGATTTAGACAAATAATTTGTTCAGTCCGCATGAAGGCCTCCTAACTCATCAGTGCAACAATTCCGGGAACACAAATAATCAAACAACCACAGAGATGAAACAACGGTGAGGACTCGCCAGCAAGAAACCACTGAAATGCTGGAGCAAAAGAAAACCAACAGTTATACTCAGATGGGCCCGACCAGAGATAGAGCATCAGGCTCCAACCAACATTTCCTTGAATTAGATCTCTCTAATTCTCAATAGGCCTTAGAAGCCTCCGTGGTGTAGTGGTTACGCTACTCGCCTTGTAAACCAGGGATCGCAGGATCGATCCCGGGCTTCTCCAGACTTTCGGATGAGTCTTTAAACCGAGGCCCCGTCTCCGTATGAGCTTAGCTGTTGGTGGGACGTAAAACTCAAACACTCACTCACTCAATAAGCCTTTACGCTTGAACCGTCATAGAATCTGAGGCCTGACCCACCGACGTGCATTTAAAGAGGGAAGCAAAGTTGTCAACTGTGATTGGGTTAACTACCATGCATGCAGTCTGTCGTATAACATTTATGTCGTACCAAATCGTTTTATAACAAAGAATGATTTTACGAAAATGTGTGCTGAAGTCATTGCGGTTATATATTTTTCTGAATTTATATACTAAGTCACCTCACAAGAAGGTTGCCTTGGGGGTTCCGTATGAGAACAATGGACGCCAGAGCTAAAAACAGAAAAAAGTAAACCATTTGCTGTAAGCGCGAAAGCCTAAATCTTTGATCCAGTTTAATTCAAATTTCATAGGAATGTTGCCCATGTACACTAAAATAACTCAAATCGCTTCCTCCAAAGTTCCAAATTGCCAACAGATTTAAAATAGACAAAATTGAATACGTCAACTCCTCTTTTACTCGTGGGTCAGATTCATTTCCAAAATCATACGAATGTTGCTAATGGTACCTCCTAAGGAAATAATTAAAATGGTTCCGCTATTACGAGGCAATTGTCCCCAAGAACTAAAAATAGAAAATCCAGTTTTCAAATATTTCCTTCAAATTCGAATTATCTTAAGCATTTTGGCAAATGTGATTCAAACTTCACAGGAATGCTGATTAAATGACTCTCTAGAAAAGTTGTTAAAACGTTCTGATCCGATGACCAAAATGCCATCCAGGGCCAAAATAAAAAATAAATAAACGTCACCAATTTGCCCTGAGAGCGAACTCGACCTTAACTCTTCGGTCTAATTTGATTCAAATTTCACAGAAATGTTGAATAGGTAGACCCTGACACAATAGCTAAAATCGTTCCCCTCTGATGAACAAGATTGCCACCAAGGCTACAAATAGAAAAATATCAGACCTTAAACGCAAACTCCTCCAAAACCCTTGCTCTAGTCCATTTCAAACTTCAGCTGCTGGTGGTGTTGTGCCGTGTGGCGGCCGTAAAACGTCTCCCCGTACATCAACCATAGTGCAGTTTATATTTTACTTTTGGTCCTTTGAGGTCAGCGTGAATATTCTGAGAAATCAGAAATAATTTATTTGTTTAGACTCATATTCTAGACAGTTTTTTGTAATTATTTAGACCCCATTTTGATTTCTATCAGTCTTTGAATCGACTGCCTATTCGAAATTCGCAAAATTGCAGTATGTTTCCTCTGGCTTTCTTTGCCGGATCATTACAGGGTCACTGATGAGGCTTTATTAGCCGAAACTACGTAGTATGACCCATTTTCTTTCTTATGAATGTTTTCATTGCTCTTAAAGGAACTCATTTTTGATTTTTATTTCTCAGGATGTTACAAAAATGGTTCCATACCAAAAAAACTAAAATCGTTTCTCTCTTGTAAACAAGATCGCCGCCAGAGATAAAAATAGAAAAAATCTTTACCTGACAATTGCACGACCCGCAGAAAAAGCAACCGACTGAAGTCGGTTTTTTCTAAGAGTGCCCTAAAATCACCGTGTCATTCTGTCATTCTGTCATTCTGTCAGTCTGTCAATCTGTCGTTCTGTCTGTCCGTCCGTAACCCGTTTGTGAAAATTGGTGATAGTGACTTAACCGCTTGGAATATTTAAACAATTTTTGGCATACTGATAGATATCAATGAGATCTAACCAATGAACTTACGAAATATTACATTCCATTTAGTATAGCCTCGCAGAGGCGAAAAATGTGAAAATTTTCGAACATTTTTGAACTGCTTCTCCTCGGAAACCGTTGGGCCGATTGAAGTCAAATTTCATATGGAGCCTCTATGGGATGGGTGAAACCAAAATTTGCTCATGGGGTCAAGGTCACATGACCAAAATGGCCGCCAAGCCATATATGGTTTGTCTGTCTGTCCGTCCGTAACCCGTAAGTGAAAATTGGTGATAGTGACTTAACCGCTTGGAATATTTAAACAATTTTTGGCATACTGATAGATATCAACGAGATCTAACCAATGAACTTGCGAAATATTACATTCCATTTAGTATAGCCTCGCCGAGGCGAAAAATGTGAAAATTTTCGAACTGCTTCTCCTCGGAAACCGTTGGGCCGATTGAAGTCAAATTTCATATGGAGCCTCTATGGGATAGGGAAACCAAAATTTGCTCATGGGGTCCAGGTCACATGACCAAAATGGCCGCCAAGCCATATATGGTAAAAACCCTTCAAAAATAGTCATCTCCAGAACCACTGGGCAGATTTCCACGAAACTTGATAAATAGCATCTGGGATGTAGGCCTATCATAAATTGCTAAAATGGTGACCCTGGGTTGACCTTGACCTTCTTTGGGTCCGTCTGTAACCCGTTTGTGAAAAGTGGTGATAGTGACTTAACCGCTTGGAATATTTAAACAATTTTTGGCATACTGATAGATATCAATGAGATCTAACCAATGAACTTACGAAATATTATATTCCATTTAGTATAGCCTCGCCGAGGCGAAAAATGTGAAAATTTTCGAACTGCTTCTCCTCGGAAACCGTTGGGCCGATTGAAGTCAAATTTCATATGGAACCTCTATGGGATGGGTGAAACCAAAATTTGCTCATGGGGTCAAGGTCACATGACCAAAATGGCCGCCAAGTCATATATGGTTTTTCTGTCTGTCCGTCCGTAACCCGTTTGTGAAAATGGTGAAAGTGACTTAACCGCTTGGAATATTTAAACAATTTTTGGCATACTGATAGATATCAATGAGATCTAACCAATGAACTTGCGAAATATTACATTCCATTTAGTATAGCTTCGCCGAGGCGAAAAATGTGAAAATTTTCGAACTGCTTCTCCTCGGAAACCGTTGGGCCGATTGAAATCAAATTTCATATGGAGCCTCTATGGGATGGGGGAAACCAAATATTGCTCATGGGGTCCAGGACACATGACCAAAATGGCCGCCAAGCCATATATGGTCTGTCTATATGTCCGTCCGTAATCCGTTTGTGAAAATTGGTGATAGTGACTTAACCGCTTGGAATATTTAAACAATTTTTGGCATACTGATAAATATCAATGAGATCTTATCAATGAACTTGCGAAATATTACATTCCATTTAGTACAGCCTCGCCGAGGCGAAAAATGTGAAAATTTTCGAATTGCTTCTCCTCGGAAATCGTTGGGCCGATTGAAGTCAAATTTCATATGGAGCCTCTACGGGATGGGGGGAACCAAAATTTCCTCATGGGGTCCAGGTCACATGACCAAAATGGCCGCCAAGCAATATTTGGTAAAAACCCTTCAAAAATAGTCTTCTCCAGAACCACTGTGCAGATTTCCACGAAACTTGATAAATAGCATCTGGAACGTAGGCCCATCATAAATTGCTAAAATGGTGACCCTGGGTTGACCTTGACCTTCTTTGTGCCTAGGTCAAACTTTGACACATATGCTTTTGTGTTGGATTTTATCCTGCAAACGATTCAGAATACAGTACTAAAGTATAAGATATATTTTTGCCTCTTACGATAAGGCGCATTAATTGGGGGAACCGTTTTATGTCTAGGTCACATGACCAAAATGGCCGCCATACCCATATATGGTAACACTCATAAAGCTAAAAGCATCCGGCGGGTCGTGCACTTCAGCTGAAGCACTGGTTCCTCCTATAGCCCTTGGAATAGTTAATGCAAACTTTAATGCCCTACATCATAGTGTAGTTTATATTTTCTTGCCCTTTGGGATCATTGATTCCATTGTGGAATTTTGAAAATATTTGAGGGTCACTGATGAGGCCTAATTGGCCGAGGCGGGCTGGTCTTGCCCAGAAAACGTGTACACTTCATATTTTCCAGTTCTGTGGTGTATCCCTTGCTTCCAAAGGATAGCCCTTTTATAGAACATATTTCATAAACATGCTGCATAAGTGACCCTCAAACATAACAGCAAATAAAACGTTATTGATCTGATAAACACAATGACCAATCCTACACCCATGTGCCAAGATCTCTCAAAATTCACAGGAATGTTGATTAGGTGACTATACCAAAGATGATCAAACGTTTCCACTCTGATGAACAAGATTAATTTAACAGCTCAAAACAGAAAATAAAAATCATTGTGGCAACATCTCAGGTACCTTTTGATGAATTACATTCAAACTTCACGGTAGTATTGCATATGTGACCCTCTACTAAATTAGCTTAAATGGTTTGGATTGGATGAACGAGATGGCCACCAGAACTAAAAATAGAATAATAATGACAACTTCACCTACACCTACAATGCCAAGGGCTAGATGCTGCATGGTACCAGCAACTCCTTGATGGTGAAATTTCCGTTGTATGGACAAGTTCTATCTACGACGGACCAAATCACACTTACCTGTCCAGCATCCTCTTGGCGTCGACTCAGAACAGCTTCTCTTCTCTCTCTGATGGCAATCCACCTACACGTCGCCCACCCAGTAACCCTCCTCAAACAACTGTACGCAAATATGTGGCGGGTTTGAAGATCCTCTGTGTCAATTGCCAGTCAGTCATGAACAAAAAGCATGAAGTGCAGGCACTGATACAGACTGAAAACCCTGACATTGTTTATGGGACGGAATCCTGGCTGAAGAAAGAACACTTCACTATCGAGGTGTTGCCCCCCTCACTTGGATATTCTGTTTTCCGAAGGGATCGGCCCAAAGACAAAGGTGGAGGTGTCTTCACACTTGTCTAGGACAGCTTCTTACCATCTGAGCTACCGGAACTGAACACTGATTGCAAAATTACTTGGATAAAGCTGGAAATCAAAGGCAACAAACCCTTTCTTATATCTGCATACTACATGCCACATGAGTCCGACATGAATAGTCTCATGGAGTTTGAAAAGTATCTGGAACTGGCGAGAAATGTCAAAGGTATAAAACTCATTTTGGCGATTTAAACTTTCCGAAGCTGGACTGGGACCAAGACCACAACCCGTCACTGAAACCTGGTTTCAATACTAGTGCAGTGTATGACAAATTAACTGAGATCATAGATGATCATAGTCTAACGCAAATGGTAATCCAAAGGACTAGGAACGAAAACACCCTCGATCTTTTCTTACCTCAAACCACACACTGGTAAACGATGTTGATGTCATTCCCGGTATCTCTGACCACGACATTGTCTCATCCTCAGTCAGTGCTAGGCCTATTATCCCTAAGCGAAAACCTAGATTCCGTCCTCCTACAAGAAATCAGACTGGACCGATTTGAAAGGGTTCACCCGAGACGCGACCTCCAGGATCCCATTTGACCCCGACCTTCCCTCAGCCACTGTAAATGACCTCTGGGCCAAACTTTTGAACTTGCTGGAGACCGGTATATTTAAATATGTCCCGATCAAGAAAATTGGTAGTGAAAGGTCCAAACCCTGGATAACTAACAGAATAAAAAAAACTCATCAGTAAACGTAAGCTTTTATATAAGAAGGCCAAGGTCAATAGGAAGAACTATGAGGTCTGGAAGAGATTTAAGTCTCTAAAATTGCGTATTAAGGCTGAGGTAAAATCCTCCCACTATAAATACCTGGAAAACATCTTGGAAATTGCAGAAACGGATGGTGTCGATACAGGTGTCGGTTCTCTTACAGGAATCTATATTCAATCTAAAAAAGAAACTCCAAACAGGTCTCACCTCTGTGGTTCTTTGATTTCTGTGTTCACGGAGATGTTGCACTGATGAGTTAGGAGGCCTTCATGCGGACTGAACAAATTATTTGTCTAAATCGCGACGGAAGTAAGGGCGAGGATTGTGGCCACGTAAAATCGATTTAAGCCCCCCCCCCCCCCAGTGGAAATCTTCCACTGACCGTTCCAAGGCGGCTCTTCTGTGGCGATTTATTTATGTTGTTGTTTGTTACTTACTGTGTGTATCACTTGTGTCTTTTAATTTTGGATGGCCATATGGCCATTTTGTGGGAAAGTAACTGTCCTTATGGCCTTCCTTTGTTTAGGTTTCCATTATGGTCTGGTCGCTTAATGTTTGTATTTCTTTCCCTTTGGTTCTTTTATGTGTGGAGTAAGTTAATTGTATCAATTCCTGATCTTTGTTTTACTTCTACTTTTCATAGCCCATACAACATAATTCAATTAGGTTTCCATTATGGTCTGGTCGCTTAATGTTTCCATTATGGTCTGGTCGCTTAATGTTTGTATTTCTTTCCCTTTGGTGTCTTTTATGGATGGAGTAAGTTAATTGTATCAATTCCTGATCTTTGTTTTACTTCTACTTTACTCTAAATATTCTGCCCCTCTCAGAGACCAAGTCTGGCCTTGAAAACATGCACACTCCATATTTTTCAGTTCTGTGGTGTATTCCTTGCTTCCAAAGGATAACCCTTTTATAGAACACATTACTCAAATCAGGCAATGAGGACAAAGCCAACATATAAAACAGACAATTTCAGTCTGTTTCTTTGGCATTTCTCATCTCTCCGTGAAGCAGTCCTGCATGCAACAGCTGAGACGCCTGGTCCCTGAACGTTTCTGTAAATATCCTCGGATGCCTGATATCTCTATCAGCAAAAGAGGTGTACTGAAGCTCTTAGGCAACCTCAAACCCGACAAAGCTGCGGGCCTGGATCAGATCAAACCAGTGTTGCTGAAAGAGCTTAGACACGAACTGGCAGAGATCATCACCCTCATCTTTCAAGAATCTCTTTCTTCAGAGCGACTGGACCAATGCAAACGTATGTCCACTCTACAAGAAGGGCGACACCAGTGACCCGGCAAACTATCGGCTAATCTCTTTAACTTGCATTATCTGTAAAACTCTTGAACATATAGTAGCTTCCCATCTTTCTTCGCACTTTACTTCTTATAATATCTTATAATATCCTCTACGAGCTGCAACATGGCTTTCGAGAGAAACGTTCCTGCGAGACTCAACTCATCGAACTCACAGAAAACCTTGTTAATAATATCTCCTCTGGTAAACAAACTGATCTGGTTCTTTTAGACTTTAGCAACACTTTTGACAAGGTCAACCATCAGAAACCACTGCTAATATGGCGTCTTTCCATAAATCATCAACTGGACTCAATCTTTCCTCTCTGGCAGGAGTCAGTCTGTTGTTTTTGACGGCGACTGTTCGACTGAGGTTCCTGTTACGTCTGGGGTTCCCCAAGGATCAGTGCTTGGACCCCTCTTCTTTCTTGCCTATGTCAACGAACTTCCCTCTTCTGTCTTCAAATCTCAGGTGCGTCTTTTTCCCGATGACACGACAATCTATCTTACTATAAACTCTCTGTCTGACTGTGAATCTCTCCAACAAGACCAAGATAGATTGCTGGAGTGGAGCCAGACTAGGACATGGAGTTTAACCCCTATACATTTCAGGTGCTACATACAACACGAAACAGAGATGTTATCAAGCACGAGTATAAACTCCATTGCCAGGTCCTCGCATCTGTCTCTGATGCAAAATATCTTGGTCTTGATCGCTCCTCCGATCTTAGCTGCATCACTCATATCTCTCGAGTGACCTCCTCTGCTAACAAATATTTAGGTTTTCTCAAACGCAAAATCACACTAAGAATAAGAGAATCCGAGAACAAGCCTACAAGTCCATGGTCCGCCCACAGGTGGAATACGCTTCGACCGGCTGGAGCCCTCACGCCCAGACAAATGTTACAAAGGTGGAACATGTGCAGAGATGTGCTGCCAGATGGGTAAAGCATCAGTACGCCCCTCTCTCGAGTGTGACAGCCCTGCAGAAGGACCTGGGATGGAGATCTCTTGAACATCGCAGATATGACGCAAGACTCATGTTCTATAAAAATAGTACACAACATAGTTGAATTTGAACTCCCATACTACATACAACCACCAACACATTTCACACGACACATGCATCCACTATCCTTTAGGTAACTTCAGGTTAATTCTGATTACTTAAAGTTCTCTTTTTATCCCATTGCATCACCTTCTGGAACCGGTTACCTGCTCACATCGCTACTCTTCCTGACTTAGATCAGTTTAAGAGAGCAGTGACCGGCGTTCAGTACTAGGCTGACAATTTTTGTTTATAACCCATCTGTTACTCTGCTCTCACCTACTAACCTTTAAACCAAAAATTTTTATCTTTTTTTTCACCCACCTGACACCCTGTGCCATGTTTTTAGTCTTCTCACATTAGTCTTTACTAATTCCAACGCGTACCTCCTGCCAATTACACTAGAGAGAGGGGTCGGCAGTATTCAAGAGAGAGATAGGTATTCGGTCCAGTTTTATTCAAACACATATCATTGTTGCTTGGGTGGCCCTCTACAATATTGCTAAAATATGACAAAAATATTGCGGAAAGTGCTAAAAATAGAAAAAAAAAATGCTTATTCCCCTTATTTCATTCAAGCTCACAAGAATTTCTTCAAGTTATTGCAAGAATGTTGCCCAGTTGACCATCTACCTAAGTGTAGCGGTTATACTTGATGAAATAAGAACAGTTATCAACATGACTTTCAGAAGCTTTGAGACTTCTTTGAATCAGCTGACTGATTAAAGGCCATCTTGGCCCTCGTATGTTTTGTTGTTGTTTTGTTTGTTGTAGCAGTGATGTGATGTTTTTTCAGCTAATTCAAACATTCATTATCCCCAAAGCAATGTTTTGGAGTTGAATATTTATAGTATTGTTGTTCTACGATGTATATTACAAACCTTTTGACGCTAAATTAACTTACAGGATAAGATTATCTTATTGAAATATGTCTTGGTGTTGGCGGTTTTAGTACTTTTTTGCGCATACTATATTTGTATGTAGAAAAGAATACCATTGACCCTTGCAAAATAATTTTCCCCTGATATCTTTTATTGTCTTCAGGTTTTGAAGAGGAACAGATAACGTTAGCCGTTGGGATAATTACTCATGTTGCACACGGTTGGACACCTTCTATTACATGTAGTTCGGTCGATACACGAATTGGCGAATGTCACTTAAGAATGTGGATATGTATTAAACAAAATGAGTTGAAAGATACCGCAACACTGGCAACAGATCTCCGTGCTCCGTTTACTGTACTTTCGCCTGATTCAAGATTACTGGTAGGTTACTTTACTGCTGTAACATGTGGGTTTACGGCGTCCCGCAAACCCCCATTCTGACAAGACAACCGAGCGTGATCCCTGACAGGCAGCTTTGGGGTAAGGCACAAGAAAGATATGAAATGAATGACATGAATTATTTACAGTATCTATATACAACAATACCAACACACAACATCACATATTTTTTGCTTCTATAGCCCACTCATAACGTCCGCCCCGAAGGCAAAACAATGTTCTGTGCTCGGACCGGGATGACGTGAATGTCTACAGAAGCAAATAATAAAAACAACAACAAAATAAGAAAAAGAAACAACACAAAAACGCGACTGGCCAGATTATAAGTACACTTAGGGTGAACCCCCTCTTGCGCGCTGCTGTCGACTAGTTTGTCGACCTTATTGTCGACCACAAGTTGTTTTATATTATTAGCGATTGAATAATTCGAACTTGAAGTCCCGGTAACTTCTTCGTTTCAATCCACTCCAGGTTGTTTCCCACGACCTGTTTAATATGGCCTCGACGGTCTGTTTATGTTTTGTGCGCCCTTGCTGGACACGAAACCGACGGCGTCTTACCAGTACCTGTCCTATCTTGCAGGGAGCAGCAGGTCATCACATATCGTTCTGCCTGCAAATTACGATAATCGACTAAGATACAGTTCACGAAACGTAGTGCTATATCATGATCCCCCTCCCGGAGAAGTAAGAATATGTTCATGCATATACCGTTATTGCGCATGCGCCGACCAGACACACAGGCTGATCAGTGCTTGCGACAAATTACTGCACAGCAGAACTCAACTTGACTGCGCATCAAATTATCAGCACTCAGCGCTTGACACAAGAATACTCAAAGTTTATGTTTCCTTACTGAGCACTACAGAAATCAATAAATGCTCACTACTACTGAGCATAATACTCATCAAATTCGTGCTCACTTCATTAGCAGAGGTAAAAGGCAATTGAACAGACCACGCCTTTGCGCTACCTGGTCACCCGCCAATTACAGGAAACATAACAAACTCTATTCCAAATCCTTCTCCGCGACACGGCTCACAAATGTAGCTATTCACAAAGTCATTACATTAACAACAGCTAGAAACTAAAACAGGAAGATTTTCATCTATTCTCCACAACATTTATTTGTGTCTCATAAGGATCAACACTGTTTGTCGTAAATTCTTTCCGTATGTGGTAGGCAGCTGAAGACATCCACGTCGCTCAGGCCGTTATAACGTGAAGCGACCAAATACTCTCATTTATCATTATCAGGTTCTTTTTATGTACATACATGTACAAACCGATTTCTAAAAAAAAAAAAAACGCCATTATTACAAAAGGAACTCGTAATTCTTCTTGAACAAAATTATTCTACTCAACATGAACATGCTTGTGAAATCGAATTTATCGAAGCTCCACTTCTGGATATTTAGATGATTTATTAAATATTGATAATACCTATTTCAATGGTTTGATCAGTCAGATTTACCCCCCCCCGCCCCCCCCCCAGAACTTCAGTTAAATAAAGCAAATTCTTCTGATACCGAGGCCCAGATTTTGGAATTACATCTATCTATTGTAGATGGATTTGTTTCGTGCAAAATTTATGATAAACGCGATGACTTTGATTTTGAGATTGTAAATTTTCCTTTTTTGGATGGTGATGTTCCTTGTGCGCCATCCTATGGCGTTTATATTTCGCAATTAATTCGATTTGCTAGAGTGTGTAGTCATGTAACTGACTTTAACACTCGTAATAAATTATAAACGGCTAAACTCCTTAATCAGGGTTATCGGTACCATAAACTACGCAAAGCCTTTTCAAAATTTTATAGACGCCATTCTGATTTAATTTCAAAATTCAATATTGGACTTAAATCTCTTCTGCAACAAGGTCCATCGGAACCCGAATTTTATGGTGACTTAGTATATAAATTCAGAAAAATATATAACCGCAATGACTTCAGCACCCAATTTCGTAAAATCATTCTTCGATATAAAAAGATTGGGTACAACGTTGATTTTATACGACAGACTGCATGCAAAGTAGTTAACCCAATCACGGTTGACATCTTTGTTTCCCTCTTTAATTGCACGCCGGTGGGTCAGGCCTCAGATTCTATGACGGCTCCAACGTAAAGGCTTATTGAGAATTAGAGAGATCTAATTCAAGGTAATGTCGGTTGGTGCCTGATGCTCTGTCTCTTGTCGGGCCCATCGGAGTCTATCTGTTGGTTTTCTTTTGCTCCAGCATTTCAGTGGTTTCTTGCTGTCGAGTCCTCATCGTTGTCTAACCTCTGTGGTTCTTTGATTTTTTGTGTTCACGGAGAGGTTGCACTGATGAGTTAGGAGGCCTTCATGCGGACTGAACAGATGATTTGTCTAAATCGCGACGGAAGTAAGGGCGAGGATTGTGGCCACGTAAAATCGATTTAAGCCCCACAGTGGAAATCATTCCACTGACCGTTCCAAGGCGGTTCTTCTGTGGCGGTTTATTTATGGTGTTGTTTGTTACTTACTGTGTGTATCACTTGTGTCTTTTTATTTTGGATGGCCATATGGCCATTTTGTGGGAAAGTAACTGTCCTTATGGCCTTCCTTTGTTTAGGTTTCCATTATGGTCTGGTCGCTTAATGTTTGTGTTCCTTTCCCTTTGGTGTCTTTGATGGGCGGAGTAAGTTAATTGTATCGATTCCTGATCTTTGTTTCACTTCTACTTTATCACGGTTCATCATCACGGATAACCCGACAGGCTCTTGTAAGAGTTTGCACTGATGATGAAGATATGGTTAAACCCGTCTCAATTTTACTTGACCTCTACACCTAATATCATATAGAGACGGGACCACGGTTGCCTCACCACTGCTAGTCAAAGGTTAAGGATCGAAGAAGTCACCCGACGTTTATTAATTATATCCTACAAAAGGGGTCTATAAAAACCTAAATGAATCTAGAATGAGCGGGTGTCCAAACTTTACGTCTCACCAACATCTAGGGTCAAAATGAGACAGGACCTCGCTTAAAAGACTCATTCTACTTCTGGAGAAGCCTGGGATCGACCCTGCGACCTCTAGCTGGCAAAGCTAGTAGCCTAATCACTACATACCTTTTTATATTCATTCTCTGTCCCACCACGATGTTGTGTTCACTTGTTCACACTTGACCTGCTGCTGAATAATGTTCGTTTTTCAGGGTTTTTTTCATCTATAAATACTACCGGAAATCCATGCATACTCGTGCTAGCTCGCTAAAACCGTGGCAGAGTGAAGATACCATCCACAATCATAGCCATATAGCAAAATCGAGTAGATAATTGATTTACGTTAAATAGTACTTCCCCATAGGGAAAAAATGATGAAACTTCCCTATAAATCAATGGTATAACCCCCGTCTGTACGAGCACCCACACCATCGTGACTGGCATGAAAATTATATATGGCACAATTTGGCGGTTGGCGACTTTTAAGGCAAATTTTATAGAAATCAGCCTTATAGCGGCCAACTGTATGGTAAAAAATCTCCACAAACCACTCATGCGTACATCGTATGATATGTGCATGACTTGTACATGGAGCAGCATATTTTGCCAACCGTATTTCACCTAAAATATTTCTCTCGCACCGCCTTGCCATATACCTACTAAGATAATTTAGATGTGCATAAGCACCAGCGAGGTTTCCTATTCCATCTCGTAACAACTGCGTATTTGTAACCCTTTCATAAATTGTAGGGTCATGTGGGCAGCGTCAAGCAGAAATGTATTTTGGTTCTGAGGCACTCGTGTATTTTAAGAAATATATCAGCTCTAGTAGTGATTTGTTGAGTTAAATATCACTGTATGGAGGTTTGGTGTAATGTAGATCAAATCGCGAGTGCGTAGCGCGAGTTATTTATCTTCTTATAGGTGACCGACAAACTGCGATATATCACTCAACAAATTACGCAATAAACTGATCTTTTTCGTTTCTAACACCTTGAAAATCGACTAAATGTTTTGTTTCCTTCATATTTTCTGAACATTCCACCATTGTTTGAAGAAATCCCGCCAACAGGTTATACAGTAACACGTGCAGTTACCTGATTTTTTAACGCACTTTATTCGTACAAAAGACGTTACTCCGTCTAATGTAAATAAAACAATCGATCACGTCGCAAAACGTCATAGAATGGCGGCTCTTCTAGTCACGCTTTTTCAACTAGTGATTATGACTCAATATATCGCCGGATTTAACCATTGGTTATATAGGCGACCAGTGTTAGAATATGCGACGATTGGTTGGATAACGTCAAAAGTTTGCGAGGTACATCTTGCAATATAATTTTGGAAACCCGACGTCATCATGTAAGGTCGCTTTGTTTGTTTGTTTGATTTGATGTTTAACGTCCCCGTCAACACTGTAGAGGTCATTTTGGAGACGTTGCCTCCAATGTTGTGGGTCTTTTACCAGACATTGAGATGAAATTACATCTCAAACCCTGTTGTCCAATGAAACCAATAGGGTTTATAAGCAGTGACGGTTCGACTCGCACCGCTTTGCCTGGGCAGGTTTGTGTTCACTGAGATGTTGCACTGATGAGTTAGGAGGCCTTCATGCGGACTGAACAAATTATTTGTCTAAATCGCGACGGAAGTAAGGGCGAGGATTGTGGCCACGTAAAATCGATTTAAGCCCCCCAGTGGAAATATTCCACTAACCGTTCCAAGGCGGCTCTTCTGTGGCGTTTTATTTATGTTGTTGTTTGTTACTTACTGTGTGTATCACTTGTGTCTTTTAATTTTGGATGGCCATATGGCCATTTTGTTGGAAAGTAACTTTCCTTATGGCCTTCCTTTGTTTAGGTTTCCATTATGGTCTGGTCGCTTAATGTTTGTATTTCTTTCCCTTTGGTGTCTTTTATGGGTGGAGAAAGTTAATTGTATCAATTCCAGATCTTTGTTTTACTTCTACTTAGAGCCTCCAAGCGGTTTACCAGTACTCGTGTGCGGTCGGTTACAGCTCTGCGTGAAAGCACCATGCAGCCCATGTATTTCTTCCAGTCGCAATTTCCAAAAGGGGTCTGTATCAAATGCAGTGTGTTTTTGCATATGATAGCAATTATAATATTTCAAAATAATATTTAATATTGTCATTTTGTTATTAAAGTTGGAGCTTATTCAGAAAAGGCGTTATCGTCTACACACGCGTGTAATCGCAAAGCGTGTCATTTTCAATCGACCGTGAAATTAACAAATCTTCGCCTGTGCATCTCCTTGGAAAGTAATACAATCTAAGAATGCGGTGTTTGATCTCCGTCTTATTTATTTATTTATCTAATTATTGATTTGCATGATCTCATACGATTTTTGCACATTCGTTATACTTACTACGCAAAGTTAAAACAGCATTGTTAGTAATAAGATGTATGATTACAACTGAACGAAAGAAGAAGAAAGAAACCCATGCATGAAAATTTGTCACGCATCACGAAAACATGCCTATATGAATTTGACCCCCTTGAACCCCACTTTTATATGCTGAAACTGGGGTTTACAGGGGAAAAGCTTATGTTTCTTACTTCTGCTCTAATATAGAGATTTTGGGTAATCGTTTGAACCGCCTCATTAGACGGTTCTAACGAGTACCCTCAATCTATAGTTTGAACCGAAATAAGAAAACTATTACATTTTTTCATCTTTGAATTTCAGATTTTACGGCGGTAAAGTAGAAGTAAAACAAAGATCAGGAATCGATACAATTAACTTACTCCATCCACCAAAGACACCAAAGGGAAAGAAACACAAACATTAAGCGACCAAACTATAATGGAAACTTAAACAAAGGAAGGCCAAAAGGACAGTTTCTTTCCCACAAAATGGCTATATGGCCATCCAAAATGTAAGGCACAAGTGATACACACAGTAAGTAACAAACAACAACATAAATAAATCGCCACAGAAGAACCGCCTTGGAACGGTCAGTGGAAAGATTTCCACTGGGGGGCTTAAATCGATTTTACGTGGCCACAATCCTCGCCCTTACTTCCGTCGCGATTTAAACAAATAATCTGTTCAGTCCGCATGAAGGCCTCCTAACGCATCAGTGCAACATCTTCCTGAACACAAAGTTTACAATGTATTTGTATAGGCGTGTTTTCGTACTGAAATTTCTAAAAAGTAAAAAATTAACTTAATTAAAATATATATCGTATTCCAATTACTCAGATAGCAAATAAATGCCGTATGTACTGGCTAATCTGACATTTCGCTGTTCGCACATTGTTTTTCGTGAATACCACAGGGATGTTTGTTTTATTTTATATTTTCTTTTTGTAGCATGCGTTTGATTATTTAAATGTTATTGTAAATTCAGTCTGGTAAATCAGATAATAACTTTAAAGATGCCATTAGTGCCTATGTTCTTTGCCAAGACATAGGGTGTGGGTACTCGTTAAAGTAATCGTAAAACAAAGGTCAGGAATCGATACAATTAACTTACTCCACCCACCAAAGACACCAAAGTGAAAGAAATACAAACATTAAGCGACCAGACCATAATGGAAACCTAAACAAAGGAAGGCCGTAAGGACAGTTACTTTCCCACAAAATGGCCATATGGCCATCCAAAATTAAAAGACACAAGTGATACACACAGTAAGTAACAAACAACAACATAAATAAATCGCCACAGAAGAACCGCCTTGGAACGGTCAGTGGAATGATTTCCACTGGGGGGCTTAAATCGATTTTACGTGGCCACAATCCTCGCCCTTACTTCCGTCGCGATTTAGACAAATAATTTGTTCAGTCCGCATGAAGGCCTCCTAACTCATCAGTGCAACATCTCCGTGAACACAAAAATCAAAGAACCACAGAGGTGAGACAACGGTGAGGACTCGACAGCAAGAAACCACTGAAATGCTGGAGCAAAAGAAAACTAACAGTTAGACTCCGATGGGCCCGAGCAGAGACAGAGCATCAGGCACCAACCAACATTACCAAGAATTAGATCTCTCTAATTCTCAATAAGCCTTTACGTTGGAGCCGTCATAGAATCTGAGGCCTGGCCCACCAGCGTGCAATTAAAGAGGGAAGCAAAGTTGTCAACCGTGATTGGGTTAACTACCATGCATGCAGTCTGTCGTATAACATCCATGTTGTACCCAATCTTTTTATATCGAAGAATGATTTTACGAAATTGGGTGCTGAAGTCATTGCGGTTATATATTTTTCTGAATTTATATACTAAGTCACCATTAAATTCGGGTTCTGATAGACCTTGTTGCAGAAGAGATTTAAGTCCAATACTGAATTTTGAAATTAAATCAGAATGGCGTCTATAAAATTTTGAAAATGCTTTGCGTAGTTTATGGTACCGATAACCCTGATTAAGGAGTTTAGCCATTAATAATTTATTACGAGTGTTGAAGTCAGTTACATGACTACACACTCTAGCAAATCGAATTAATTGCGAAATATAAACGCCATAGGATGGCGCACGAGGAACATCACCAGCCAAAAAAGGAAAATTTACAATCTCAAAATCAAAGTCATCGCGTTTATCATCAATTTTGCACGAAACAAACCCATCTACAATAGATAGATGTAAATCCAAAAACGGGGCCTCGGTATCAGAAGAATTTGCTTTATTTAATTGAAGTTCTGGGGGGTAAATCTGACTGATCAAACCACCGAAATAGGTATTATCAATATTTAATAAATCATCTGAATATCGAGAAGTGGAGCTAACAGCTTCAATAATTTCAGATTGGTTATCAATGGAAAGCCACATGAATGAGGCGGTTTGAAAGAAAATATAAAACCTATGTTTTAAGTATTGATGGGTTTATTATAAACAAATAACTGTTTCTGTGATATCCAAAAATGCACTATGTCGCACATATGTGGTTTCGTAATGTTTTATTATTATAATTATTATTATTATTATTATTTTATTTTAACCATTCATTTATATATACTCAAATGATTATTTGAAAAAAAAGTGCGCTTTTTATTATTTATTTATTTATTTCAACTGTAAATGATTTAAGGTAAGGGGTGTGCCCTATTGCCCTAAGAATATGCATGTAAACCCAAACCCGGTTCTGTGCCAATATAAATCAATGTTTTTAGCACGGGCAGGGCGAAATATAACGGGTATTTATGCTTAAGACAATTATCGCTTTTATGACACATGTAATATATATTGCATATCAGCTACTGGCCACCAGGAAGATAGAAGATTAATGGACACCCGCGCGAGGTATATTAGTTTTCCTTCTTTCCGAAGAGATTTGAATTTATCTAATGATTCATGGGTTCAATGTTTATTCATATGGATTAAGTACTATGCAACATAGATGGTGTTTAGACCATGACTAGCTATTATTATTATTATTGTTGTATCTTGGATCCAAGATACATGTGGTTATAGGAAAAAGGGTCATTGGAAAAAAGTCTTAGAAAAAGTTACAGTTTTGGGTAGGAATTAGAGTCAAGGAAAAAAGTCACAGAATTACACTTCCTCATAATCTTATAAAAGAAAAACGTAGTGATTTGATTGAGTGAACATTTCACAGGGAATACACCCTCTGTCTTGCATGTGGTGTCGGAATTTTTTTTTTTCACTTCCGAAAAGCATAAACAGTATACTTTGTGGTCGTATCGGAGGATGTGTGAGATTCTCACCTTTCTGCTTTGCAGTGTTTGTATAAGATTTGGTGATGATGATGATGCTGATTTCGTGTTTAACGACGCGTCAATCCTCTTTGTGGGTCATAAGCGTCAAGCGGATAATTACTAAACGGCATGAAAAAAATGAGGATATTGAAAGTAAAAATGTCTGTATGATATGTATAAAAATCTGAAACAAGTAATTTTATGAAAAACATGTCGAACTTTAACGGACATCCAGGTAACTGCTGTTGGTTAAAGTTAATATATAGATTTATATAGGAACTTGATAATTATTGCCCCATAAAATAAAAACTTTTAGGAATATCTTTTCTGTGCAAGCGGCTAGTGTTTTTACATTCTTTTTCAAATATCCACATATATTTTTAAAGCAAGTTTTTGAACAACTTTTTAGTCCTTTTTACATATATATGGAAGCACACTCTAAATGTATAGAATATATCGTAAAACTACTGAATACAGCGACAAAAACTGATGAATTTATTTTCATAACGTTTTTGCAAATTGTTGTTTCTATTCTGTGCAAACGGGGGTAAAATTGAAAATTTATTATGAACACATCCTTGTAAATTTTGTGAAATAAAAATAAAAATAATTTGGTCCTTTTTGAAAATGAAATACACCACCCCCTTTTTCTATTTCCAGTTTATCTTAGCAATCAGCGGGCAGCGGTTGTCACTACGGTAAACAATAACAAAGGCTAAGTTACGCCTTCGATGTTCTAATTGATACATTTAACAATTTGTAATTAATAAATGATTATGTAAATTATTCTTTATTCAGTCTTGTTTTGTTTTTTCTCGACTCGCACCGATTTTCCTGGGCAGGCTTAGATCATCTAAGCGGTTTACCCGTACTCGTGCGACGGGTCGGATTCAGCTCTTGCTTGGAAGCATCATGCAGCCTATCCATTTCTTCAAGCCCCGATGGGCGGGGGTGGCGGGCGAAGTTACATTATAACACTATCTCTACTTTCATGAATAAGAACAGTGACCTATAAACTACATATAAAGCGGTCCTCAGACTTCATACTGATAACTCAAAATCGTTCCGATGTCACCAAGGTAACCATGAGGCCTTGGGGAGATAACCTTTATTTTCTGTATTGTACGCGTTAGTTCCCTTGACTATCAGCACAGCTGATAGCAGTAATGTCCGTATAAGTTCGGTATGGTCCAATTTCTTTTAAGAATAAAATAATATTTTCAACAGGTACATCTTGAAACAATCGTTGCAAAGTGTCAGCTTTGAAATATAAGTTACGTGAGGGTGAAAAGACAACACAGTCAATTAAGATATGTTTTACAGTGAAAGGCTGATCACAGCCTACACAAGTAGGTCGATCATCACCATTTAAAATATAAGAGTGAGTAACTCTAGTTTTGCCAATGCGTAATGGTGTTAATACTACATCCTCTTTCCTGGAAAACTGTGGAGGAGAGCATTTTGTTCTGACGTCAGGTTTAATGGAATGGAGTTTGTTATCTATTTCACAATCCCATTCGCCTTGCCATTCCGATAAGATGTATCGGTTGATAAATGGTTTAAAATTATTAAAAGGAATTTTAAAAATAGACGGATCAAGATTGAGTGATTCTTTTGCTTTCTTGTCAGCATACTCATTGCCGACAATACCAATATGGCTCGGAAGCCAACAAAACAAGATTTGGTGAGTTTTAGAAATTTCGTGATGTTTTTTCGATCAGTTTTTAGCTCACCTGAGCAAAGCTCAAGGTGAGTTTTTGTGATCACCTTTTGTCCGTCGTACGTGCGTTGTGCGACGTGCGTCGTGCGTCGTCAACATTTACTTTGCTAAGACTCTAGAGACATCAAATTTGCTTCAGTCTTCATGAAACTTTACCAGAATGTTTGTCTTAACAATATCTGGGTCAAGTTCGAATATGGGTTATGTCAGGTCAAAATGTAGGTCAGTAGGTCAAATCATAGAAAAATCTTGTTTAGACTCTAGAGGCCACAGTTTTGGTCCAATCGTCCTGACACTTCCTCAGAATGATCATCATGACAATATCTCGGTCAAGTTCGAATATGTGTCATGTCAGATCAAAAAGTAGGTCAGCCGGTCAAATCATAGAAAAACCTTGTTAAGACTCTAGAGGCCACAGTTTTGGTCCAATCATCCTGAAACTTGCTCAGAATGAGAATCCTGACAATATCTCGGTGAAGTTCGAATATGGGTAATGTCGAATCAAAAAGTAGGTCAGTAGGTCAAATCATAGAAAATCCTTGTTAAGGCTCTAGATGCCAAAGTTTTGGTCCAATCAGCTTTTAATTGGCTCAGAAAAATCGTCCTGACAATATCTCGGTCAAGTTCGAATACGGGTCATTTCGGGTCAAAAAGTAGGTCAGTAGGTCAAATCATAGAAAATCCTTGTTAACGCTCTAGAGGCCAAAGTTTTGGTCCAATCATCCTCAAACTTGCTGAGAATGAATATCCTGTCAATATCTTGATCATGTACGAATATGGGTCATGTCGGGTCAAAAAGAAGGTCAGTAGGTCAAATCATATAAAAACGTTGTTAAGACTCTAGAGGCCACAGTTTTGGTCCAATCATCCTGAAACTAGCTCAAAATGATCATCCTGACAATATCTCGGTCAGGTTCGAATATGGGTCATGTCGGGTCAAGAAGTAGGTCAGCCAGTCAAATCATAGAAAAACCTTGTTAAGACTCTAGAGGCCACAATTTTGGTCCAATCATTCTGAAACTTGCTCAGAATGATCATCCTGATTATACCGCGGTCAATTTCGAATATGGGTCATGTCGGATCAAAAAGTAGGTCAGTAGGTCAAATCATAGAAAAACTTTGTTAAGACTTTAGAGGCCACAGTTTTGGTCCAACCATCCTTAAATTTGCTCAGAATAATCGTCCTGACAATATCTCGGTCAAGTTCGACTACGTGTCATTTCGGGTCAAAAAGTAGATCAGTAGGTCAAATCATAGAAAAACCTTGTTAACGCTCTAGAGGCCAAAGTTTTGGTCCAATCATCCTCGTTCTTGCTCAGAATGATTATCCTGTCAATATCTTGGACATGTACATTATGGGTCATGTTGGGTGAAAAGAAGGTCAGCCGGTCAAATCATAGAAAAACCTTGTTAAGACTCTAGAGGCCACAGTTTTGGTCCAATCATCCTCAAACTTGCTCAGATTGATCATCCTGACAATATCTCGGTGAAAAATATGGGTCATGTCGGATCAAAAAGTAGGTCGGTAGGTCAAATCATAGAAAAACCTTGATAAGGCTCTAGAGGCAACAGTTTTGGTCCAATCATCCTTACATTTGCTCAGATTAATCGTCCTGACAATATCTCGGTCAAGTTCAAATACTGGTCATTTCGGGTCAAAAAGTAGGTCAGTAGGTCAAATCATAGAAAAACCTTGTTAACGCTATAGAGGCCAAAGTTTTGGTCCAATCATCCTAAAACTTGCTCAGAATGAATGTCCTGTCAATACGAATATGGGTCATGTCGGGTCAAAAAGAAGGTCAGTAGGTCAAATCATAGAAAAACCTTGTTAAGACTCCAGAGGCCACAGTTTTGGTCCAATCATCCTGAAACTTGCTCAGAATGATCATCCTGACAATATCTCGGTCAGGTTCGAATATGGGTCATGTCGGGTCAAGAAGTGATCAGCCGGTCGAATCATATAAAAACTTGTTAAGACTCTAGAGGCCACAGCTTTGGTCCAATCATTCTGAAACTTGCTCAAAATGATCATCCTGATTATATCGCGGTCAAGTTCGAATAAGGGTCATGTCGGATCAAAAAGTAGGTCAGTAGGTTAAATCATAGAAAACTTTATTAAGACTTTAGAGGCCACAGTTTTGGTCCAACCATCCTTAAATCTGCTCAGAATAATCGACCTGACAATATCTCGGTCAAGTTCGAATACGGGTCATTTCGGGTCAAAAAGTAGATCAGTAGGTCTAATCATAGACAAACCTTGTTAACGCTCTAGAGGCCAAAGTTTGGTCCATTCATCCTCGAACTTGCTCAGAATGAATGTCCTGTCAATACCTTGGTCATGTACATTATGGGTCATGTTGGGTCAAAAAATAGGTCAGTAGGTCACATCATATAAAAACCTTGTTAAGACTCTAGAGGCCCCAGTTTTGGTCCAGTCACCCTAAAACTTGCTCAAAATGATCATCCTGACAATATCTCGGTCAAGTTCGAATATGTGTCATGTCGGGTCAAAAAGTAGGCCAGCAGGTCAAATCATAGAAAAACCTTATTAATGCTCTAGAGCCCCCAGTTTTGGCCCAATCATCCTCAAACTTGCTCAGAATAATCATCCAGACAATATCTCGGTCAAGTGGAGCGCAGTGGTGCAGTGGTAAAGTATCGGCCTCGGGATCGAGAGGTACCGGGTTCGAACCCCACGAGCGGCAAGTGTTGTTTCCTTGAGCAAGAGACTTTATCCACATTGCTTAGTACTGGTTCTACCCAGGAAAAGAGGGCCACATGGAAGATTAGTACAAGTTTACTAAATGTGTTACCCTCTATAAATAAGGTCGGTTATTATTTATTATTATTATTATTAAGTTTGAATACAGGTCATATGGGGAAAAAAGTAGGTCATTAGGTCAAATCATAGAAAAACATTGTTAAGACTCTTAGAGGCCACAGTTTTTGTCAAATCATCCTAAAATTTGCTCAGAATGATCATTCTAGCAATATCTCGGTCAAGTTCGAATACGGGTCATTTCGGGTCAAAAAGTAGGTAAGTTGGTCAAATCATAGAAAAACATTTTTAAGACTCGAGAGTCCAGTCTTCCTCAAACTTGCTTTCAGAATGATTATCCTGGCAACCTCTTGGTACGAATATGGGTTATGTCGGGTCAAAAAGTAGGTCAGTAGGTCAAATCATAGAAAAACCTTGTTAAGAATCTAGAGGCCACAGTTTTGGTCCAATCATCCTAAAACTTGCTCACAATGATCACCCTGACAATATCTCGGTAAAGTTCGAATATGGGTCATGTCGGTTCAGAAAGTACGTCAGCAGGTCAAATCATAGAAAAACCTTGCTAACGCTATAGAGGCCACAGTTTTGGTCCAATCATCCTCAAATTTGCTTAGAATGATATTCCTGACAATATCTTGGTCAATTTTGAATATGAGTCATATGGGATCAAAAAGTAGGTCAGTAGGTCAAATCATAGAAAAAACATTGTTAAGACACTGGGGGCCACAGTTTTGATCAAATCATCCTCAAATTTGCTCAAAATGATCATCCTGACAATATCTCGGTCAAGTTCGAATACAGGTCAATTCGGGTTAAAAAGTAGGTAAGTAGGTCAAATCATAGAAAAACCTTGTAATGCTCTAGAGGCCACAGTTTTGGTCCAATCATCCTCAAACTTTCTCAGAATGATTGACCTGTCAATATCTTGGTCATGTACGAATATGGGTTATGTCGGGTCAAAAAGTAGGTCAGTAGGTCAAATCATAGAAAAACCTTGTTAAGACTCTAGAGGCCACAGTTTTGGTTCAGTCATCCTGAAACTTGCTCAGAATGATTATCCTGACAATATCTCGGTGAAGTTCGAATATGGGTCATGTGGGATCAATCGGCCCCCGCCCATAGGGGCTTGAAGAAATATATGGGCTGCATGATGCTTCCACGCAGAGCTGAATCCGGCCCGCACACTAGTACTGGTAAACCGCTTAGAGGATCTAAGCCTGTCCAGGAACCGCAGTGCGAGGTGGACCGTCCATGCTAATAAACCCTATTGGTTTCATTTGGCGACAGGGCTTGAGATGTCATTTCATCTCAATGTCTGATAAAAGTCCCACAGAATTGGAAGCAACGTCTCCAAATTGACCTTTACAGTGTTGATGGGACAACCTCAATGAAACAAACAAACATGTGGGATCAAAAAGTAGGTCAGTAGTTCAAACCATTGATAAACTTTGTTATCACTCTAGAGGCTATAGTTTTGGTCCAATCATCCTCAAAATTGCTAAAAATGATCATCCTGACATTATCTCGGTCAAGTTTAAATATGGGTCATGTGGGATCTTCAGATATGGGTCATATGGGATCAAAAAGTAGATCAGTATGCTAAATCATAGAAAAATGTGTTAACACTCTAGAGGCCACAGTTTTGGTCCAATCATCATCAAAAGTTGCTCAGAATGATCATCTCTACGATATCTAGGTCAAGTTCGAATATGGATTATGTTGGTTTAAAAAGCAGGTCAGTAGGTCAAATCATAGAAAATCCTTGTTGACATATGGATCATGTTGGTTTGAAAAGTAGGTCAGTAGGTCAAATCATAGAAAATCCTTGTTAACACTCTAGAGGCCACAGTTTTGCTCCAATCATCATCAAACTTGCTCAGAATAATCATCTCTACAATATCTAGGTCACGTTCGAATATGGGTTCAAAAATATAGGTCAGTAAGTCAAATCATAGAAAAACCTTGTTTCCACTCTAGAGACCTCAATTTTTAGATCACCTGAGCAAAGCTCAAGGTGAGCTTTTGTAATCACCTTTTGTTCGTCGTAAGTGCATTGTGCATCATTCATCATGTGATGTGCGTCGTCAACATTTACCTTGTTCATCCTCTAGAGACCACAATTTTGCTTCAATCTGCATGAAACGTTACCAGAATGTTTGTGTGGATGATATCGGGGTCAAGATCGAATATGGGTCATACCAGGTAAAAACTAGGTCACTAGGTCAAATTCCTTGAAATACTTGTTCACCCTCTAGAGACAGTAGTTTTGCTTCAAACTTCATGACACTTTACCAGAATATTTGACTTGATGATATCTGAGTCAGGTTTGAATATGGGTCGTGTTAGGTCAAAAACTAGGTCACTAGGTCAAGTTCCTTGAAAACCTTGTTCATCCTTTAGAGACTTCAATTTCACTTCGATCTTCATGAAACTTTACCGGAATGTTTGTCTTGATGATATCTGGGTCAAGCACGAATATTGATCATGGCAGGTCAGAAATTAGGTTACTGGGTCGAATTCCTTGCAAACCTTGTACAGCCTCTAAGGGCCACGATTTTTGCTTCAATCTTCAATCTCTACGAAGATTGTTCAGATAATAGCGTCAAGAAACTCGTAGCATCTACCTTGTCAAACTTAAATATTAAAGATGTCAATCTCTTACCTCAGGTGAGCGATTAAGGACCACCATGGTCCTCTTGTTGTATTTGAGGATATTTGTATGATGAATGGTCTAAAGCCTTAAGCACAGAAAGTGAATCAGAAAATATAATTGCTTTTTGATTGTTGAAGAACTGATAAAATCTAAAGCTAGGTATATTGCTTTGGCTTCAGCTGTAAAAATAGATGTACAATCTGGAAGGCGCAAGTTTGGTGCGTATCTTTATAAACATACGCACAACCAACTTTATCTCCTTCCTTGGAACCATCAGTATAAACTTGCTGGTTATCATCATAACGTGACTGCAGTACATTAAAGTTTTGTTTGAGTAGAATTGGGTTTGATTCGGATTTTTTGGCCATCAAGTAAGTCAAATAGAACAGAAGGTTTTTTAATACACCAAGATGGGACTTCGGCGGTTTCATATATTTGAATATTTATAAGGTCGATACCTGAATTTTCTAGCAGTGGTATTACACGTGATCCAAAAGGTTTGATTGCTGTGGCTTTAGTTTCGTACTTATCTACTAATTCAGGTGGAAATGATATTTTGAAAGCCGGGTTTGATGGATAAGCAGCAAAGTAAAAGTAAAACAAAGATCAGGAATCGATACAATTAACTTACTCCCCACATAAAAGACACCAAAGGCAAAGAAACACAAACATTAAGCGACAAGACCATAATGGAAACCTAAACAAAGGAAGGCCATAAGGACAGTTACTTTCCAACAAAATGGCCATATGGCCATCCAAAACAAAAATACACAAGTGATACACACAGTAAGTAACAAACAACAACATAAATAAATCGCCACAGAAGAACCACCTTGGAACGGTCAGTGGCTTAAATCGATTTTACGTGGCCACATTCCTTGCCCTTACTTCCGTCGCGATTTGGACAAATAGTTTGTTCAGTCCGCATGAAGGCCTCCTAACTCATCAGTGCAACATCTCCGTGAACACAAATAATCAAAGAACCACAGAGGTGAGACAACGGTGAGGACTCGACAGCAAGAAACCACTGAAATGCTGGAGCAAAAGAAAACCAACAGTTAGACTCCGATGAGCCCGACCAGAGACAGAGCATCAGACACCAACCAACATTACCTTGAATTAGATCTCTCTAATTCTCAATAAGCCTTTACGTTGGAACCGTCATAGAATCTGAGGCCTGACCCACCGGCTTGCAATTAAAGAGGGAAGCAAATCTGCCAACCGTGATTGGGTTAACTACCATGCATGCAGTCTGTCGTATAATATCCATGTTGTACCCAATATTTTTATATCGAAGAATGATTTTACGAAATTGGATGCTAAAGTCATTGCGGTTATATATTTTTCTGAATTTATATACTAAGTCAATATAAAACTAGGGTTCCGATAGACCTTGTTGCAGAAGAGATCTAAGTTCAATATTGAATTATGAACATCTATGTTGTACCCAATTTTTTTATATCTAAGTATGATTTTGCGAAATTGGATGCTGATGTCATTGCAAGTATTTATTTTTTACTGAATTTGTGTATTACTAAGTCAACTTAAAATGCGGGTTCCGATAGACCTTGTTGCAGAAGAGATTTAAGTCCAATATTGAATTATGAAATTAAATCAGAATGACGACTATAAAGTTTTGAAAAGGTTTTGTTTAGTTTATGATACCAATAATAAAAATCAAAAATGAGTTCCTTTAAGAGCAATGAAAACATTCATAAGAAAGAAGATGGGTCATACTACGTAGTTTCGGCTAATAAAGCCTCATCAGTGACCCTGTAATGATCCGGCAAAGATAGCCAGAGGAAACATACTGCAATTTTGCGAATTTCGAATAGGCAGTCGATTCAAAGAGTGATAGAAATCAAATTGGGGCCCAAACAACCAAAAACCTGTCTAGAATATGAGTCTAAACCAATAATTTATTTCTGATTTCTCAGAATATTTACGCTGATCTCAAAGGACCAAAAGTAATATATAAACTGCACTATGGTTGATGTACGGGGAGACGTTTTACGGCCGCCACACGGCACAACACCAGCTGCAGTGAAGGCAAATAAAAATCAAAAAATGAGTTTTAACCCTAACCCTAACCCTAACCCTGATTGAAAATTTTAGCAGTTAACAATTTATTACGAGTGTTAAAGTCAGTTACATGACTGGACACTCTGGAAAATCGAATTAATTGTGCAATATGAACGCCATAGAATGCTGCACGAGGAATATGACTTTCCAAAAAAGGAAACTTTACAATCTCAAAATCAAAAACATCGCGTTTATCATAAATTATGCAGGAAACAAAAAGGAAGTGAAGGCAATATCAGGAATCGACACAATTAACCCACAGCGCCCTGCAATGACATCAAAGGGAAAGAAACACAAACATGAAATAATTAGACCCTAATGGAAACATCAGTAGCAAAAGCTAAAAGGACATCTCTTTTCCAACAAAATTGTTAATTGGCTATCCAAAACAAAATAATATATGCGAAACACACGCTAAAAGACAACCCATAACAAACATAAACAGCGACAGAAGAACCGCCTTAGAGCGGTCAGTTAAATGAAATTCCACTGGGGGTGGGCGTGGCAATCGATTTTACGCAGCTGCAATCCTCTCGCCCGTACTTCCGTATGGTCTTTTATGAAGTTTAGGTAACCAATGTAACGTACAAAGCTTGTACCACATACAGGAAACTTGGTGGCTGAATGACAAATGTGGTCATCAATTACAGCCCTCTTTACAGCCAAAGGCTGCAGTGTATAGCCCTTAGTACCACCAAGTGTTAACAAAATGGAGCCGTCAAACAACGACCACCTTGTTAGCGGCCTCGTCTGCTGGAGCCAAAACAACATACCCTCGCAATCTAACTGTTGTTCTTCTTTTGCTCCAGCAATTATGTTGTTGTATGCTGTCGAGTCCTCAACCTTGTTTCATCTCTGTAGTTTTTGGATTTGTATGTTCTCGGAGATGTTACACTGATGAGTTAGGAAGCCTTCATGCGGACTAAACAAAATTAGTGTATACCGCGACAGAGGTAAGGGCGAGGATTATGGCCATGTAAAATCGATTTAAGCCCCCAGTGGAATTCTTTTCACTGACCGTTCCAAAGCGGTTCTTCTGTGGCGGTTTATTTATATTGTTGTTTGTTACTTACTGTGTGTATCACGTGTCTTTTTATTTTGGATGGCCATTTTGTGGGAAAGTAACTGTCCTTATGGCCTTCCTTTGTTTAGGTTTCCATTATGGTCTGGTCGCTTCATAGTTGTGTTTCTTTCCCTTTGGTGTCTTTGATGGGTGGAGTAAGTCAATTGTATCGATTCCTGATCTTTGTTTTACTTCTACTTTTCTTGTGAAATTCTTGAATACTTAGTTTAAGGTAACGTAAATACGTTATAGGTTTAGGAGGTAATACTTTAGTATTTTGAAAGAAGAAAGAAATGTAATTCTGGTTTACTTTTTTAGAGCCATGGATATTTTAACATTTAAAATTGTCATCATCTCAGTCATGCATTCCTGTCAACTTCATTATGGGAAAGAGTAACGTATCCTTACTTTGAATTCAATTTAGCCTGTGATATAGCACTTGCTTGATGTAATTGTATTGGTGGGGCATCATGCAGTGTTTGCAGCTTTTATTGATATTTTTGTAAGTTATTTTATAAAGTTACAATTATATCACCATATATTCAATTCTGTACGCCATCATGTTATGGGTTGAATATACATAAACTCCGGAGTCGAAGCCACCCTGCCCCCGTTTCTGTGCTGACTGCCACAAGAGTCGTTCCTTTGCACTGATTTGTGTTTTGATTGGATTTTTGTGTTTTGTTTTTGTTTGGTTGTGTTTGTTTGTGTGTTTTTCTTGCTCTTTTTGTGTTTGTTTGTTTGATTTAGTGTTATTTTATGTCGCTAACTCGACCGTTTTACAATGGCTTAGCATGTCTGTTTTCATCGATCGCAGCTTTTCCGTAGTGCCTTTTATATCATCTATATAAAAATCTGTCTTTTTAGACTGTAGATGATGAAGTAGGCATAAAGCTTGCTGAAACGACGGAGGATTCTATGCTTAATAATAATAGTTCTATGAAAGTGATTGTGGAAGACTACACGATTGTATCACCGCTGGATACATTAGGGAGCTATGGACAATGGTTAATATATTGGACTGTTACACCTAAAGGTAAACTATCATAATGCATCATAAAGTCATAACACCGGTCCGATAGTTTGGGTCTGCATACAAGCCCTATGTCGCAAGAAGACATAATATGTGTTTTGGCCATTTGGATCGCTAAAAAAGAAGATTTTCTAGCATATGCTCTCAGCTAAACTCTCATAAGTCTGCATGCGATAGTAATCAGGATACAGACTTCCATGATTGCATTAGGAAACCTCGTGCCATTATCGCGGAACGTTCATGCTCGAACAGCACTTTTTGTCGCGGTACGTTCATGCTCGAACACCACTTTATTGCCGCGGAACGTTCATTCTCCAACACCTCTTTTTTTGTCGCGGAACGTTCATGATCGAACACCAATTTATTGTCGCGGAACATTTATGCTCGAACAGCACTTTGTTGTCAGGGAACGTTCATGCTCGAACAGCACTTTGTTGTCACGAACGTTCATGCTCGAATACCACTTTATTGTCGTTGAACTTTTAATCTTGAACACCACTTTGTTGTCGCGGAACGTAAATGCTCGAACACCACTATATTGTCGCGAACTTTTATGCTCGAACACCACTTTGTTCTCGCGGAACTTTTATGCTCGAACACCACTTTGTTGTCGCGGTTCGTTCATGCTCGAAAATCACTCTGTTGTCACGCAACGTTAAAGCTCGAACAATAGTTTTTTGTCGCGAAAGTTTTATGCTCGAACAGCACTTTGTTGTCGCGGAACTTTCATGCACAAACAGCACTTATTTGTCGCGGAACGTTCATGCTCGAACATCACGTTATTGTCGCGGAACTTTTATTCTTGATCACCACTTTGTTGTCGCGGAACGTTCCACCTCGAACACCAATTAATGATTCGTGTGACCCTTATTATGAGCATTATTTTCTACTTTAGGGATCATCCATAGTTTTTCATGTATTAAAATTTGCAAGGGCCCGGGAAAGCTGTTTTGAACACGAGATTGCTATTCGAATGTTCAAATATCTTCTATGGGACCCGGAAAATGCTGTCACATTGAAATAACCACAAATTATTGTTGTTCTTACATAACCTATCATTCCAAAGACAAATTTAAACGAAAGCGCCCTACAACTCGAAATAAACTCATCAAATTCAACTGTAAAACCAATACGGCGGCTGGCTGAGTACCTTATTCACAATGGCGTCAGTTCCACAATGACGTTTGTACGTGACTTTAATTTTTTAAATGCTACGTTCATGGAGGCGTTACTTCCGTCAGAATAATGTAAACAGAGCATGGCCTATCTTGTGATATCCAAAATTCAAAACCCGTTTTCAGACAGCACATGAATTTCATAAGTTACACATGGGCAATGTTGTTTGAACATGGCTTCTGGCTTATGCAAACATAGCATCGAACAGCTATGCGCATTGAATTTTAAGCAAGATTTTATATTTAAAGTCGATTGCAGAATGCGCCACACGGCGAAAGCATTTATTTCGCAGCTTTGTAAAGTAACCAGAATCGAATATCATTTGGACCTTCAACATTTATTCAAGATAGAGTTAGGGTTAGGATTAGGATAATATCATTTGGACCTTCAACATTTATTCAAGATAGAATTAGTTCACGTCCTCCGTGAAACGAAGACTCCTCTTAACCCCACTTTATATAGAGAAAAAGTGGGTTGTATTGGGCATACATTATCTGACGTTTCTTTGCTCAAAAACATAGTTTGTGGGTACTCATTGAGGCGGTTCTAACAAGCACCCACAATGTATGTTGAAAGCAGGAATATGGTAGAGTTATAATTTTTACCCAACATGTGCATTTCTGGCACCATATTGGACGCCATTGTTCCTCACGGAAAGGGATAATCATAGCGCCAGATCAATTTAGATTACCCTTAACAAGTTTTATTTTTATCTGGAGTTGCAGAACAATCCATAGGGACTCAAAACGCGAGTCTTAAGAAAGTGTTCGGCTCGGCCATTGTAAACGCACCATGCGTGTTCGAGCCATTTTAAGATCTCTGGAAATAGAAATGGGACTTTTATTACGCGACTTCAAGTTATATTTTACAGTTATTCTAAAAACATGGATTGTTTGCACAGGGTAGGTTTTAGGCAAGAAACAAGTAAAAAAATATTTATTTGTGACCACCCCAATGATAACATACTATGTAAAGGTGGTTTACAAAGCTATGTATCACACGGTTCTTCTTACTTGATGGTTTATTGGCTTTTCATGACTTGACGATACGGTTCAAATAAAGACCTTTGTTGGGCGTTTCAAGTACCGAAAGTAAATTACGGATTTGTTACGCAAAGACCCGCATTCATATTGACCTTATGGTACCATTGTTCATGTTTTTTTTTCTAATGCGATACAGGTTGTTTTACAAAGCTCTAATATTTTTTACATTATTGTTTTCCAGATACAGGTCATATGTTCTTTGAGACTAAAGGTAATTATATTAATTGCTAATCAGTTATTTTTTTGTACTTTTTTCATGACTAATTTCTTGAAAGCATATAGATGCAGAGTACACTCATATGCATTGTAGCAACGCTTAGTGTTCACTCGGCGCTTAGTGTTCACCATGGACACTAAGCGTTGATGGCGAACACTAAGTGTTGCCACCGCAACGCTAAGTGTTCACCATGGACACTAACCGTTGCAGTAGCAACGCTTAGTGTTCACCATCAACGCTTAGTGTTCACAATGGACACTAAGCGTCGCGACTGTCGATACTGTGTGCCATCCCAACGCTTATTGTTCACCACGACATTAGCTTGCCAAATACAATGAAGTACAATGAGAGCTATTGTTGTCACATCGGTCGTCCGCTTTTGCGTTTGCGATTTCAACAGTGACGCATCACAGAGTACTCATATTTTGGACTTAAGTACCTTGGAGAATCTTCTTATGTTCCAAGAGAACAGACCCCTGGGTGCATGCCCCGGGGTGGGGCTAGGGGTCAAAATCGAGAACATCTCTGTAAAACCGTCTTTAAGTTTTTGAAATGCTTATACAGTAAAACTCCGATGGCTCGTACCCCGATGACTTGTTTACCATGGCTGAGTCGAACCCATTTTGAGTCCCTAGGGAATTTCTCAACATTAGAAGTAGTGTGGGATATTTAAGGACATTTTTGACTTTTATCTTGCAAATGTATGCTGTGTGTGCTCATTAGAATCGCCTCGTCGAGGCGATTCTAATGAGTACACACAGCATACATTTTATTATGGAACACCGAAAAGATGTCCCAAAATTAATCCCGTTATGCCTCCTGGAAGTAACCCTCAGTGGCTCGAACTACCCCTGTCTCGAACAGATTTTCATTGTCCTAAAGGTGTTCGAGCTATTGAAGTTCGACTGTATCTCAACAATCACTCATGACAAAGCATTCATATTTACAACTTTGATACCCGGGGGTGTTTTCTGAGAATACATGTGAGTGTCTTCTGAGATTCAAAAAAAGAACACACCCCTGGTTTCATGCCTTTTGTGGGGTTAGGGGGTCGAAATCTAGAACACCTTAGAAATTTGTTAAATACATTTCCATTGTGCTAATAAGTTATGAACTCAATTGATAATACAAGAGCCAACTATGCGACATTGGTTCAAGTGTGAAAATCATGGTGACCTACATTTTACGGTCCAGTGATTTTGCCTTATATCTTCAATACTATTTGATGGAGACGTGTCATACCTGGGATTATTTGTTTCATAAGACCCCATGATTGATCTCAAATATATCTAGGTCAGTGTGACATATATTTCATGGTTCAGTGATTTTGCCTTCTATCTTGAATACTACTTGACAGAGAAATATCATTCCTGGATCATTAGTTCCATGTGACACAATGACTGACCTCCAAAAAAATCTAGGTCACTGTGACCTATATTTCATGGTTCAATGTTTTGCCTTATATCTTGAATACTCATTGGTTTGAGAGATGTCATACCCGGATAATTAGTTCCATGTGACCCAATGATTGACCTCTAAATATATATAGGTCAATGTGACCTATATTTAATGGTTCAGCGACTTTGCCTTATTTCTAGAATACTATTGGATGGGGAAAATGATATCTGAGTTATTAGTTCCATATAACCCGATGATTGACCTCAAAATATATCTAGGTCACTGTGAAATATATTTCATGGTTACGTGATTTTGCCTTATATCTTGAATACTATTTGATAGTGAAACATCATACCTGGATTATTAGTTCCATGTGACCTAATGATTGACCTCAAAATAAATTTAGGTCAGTGTTACCTATATTTCATGGTTCAGGGGTTTGTCATTTATCATGAATACTATTTGATGGAGAAATGTTATACCCGGATTATTAGTTCCATGTGACCCAGTGATTGACCTCGAAATATATATAGATCAATGTGACATGTCTTTCATAGCTCAGTGAATGTGCCTTATCTCATGAATACGATTTGATTGAAAAACTTCATGCCGGTATAATTAGTTCCATGTACCCAGACTACTGACCTCAAATATATTTAGGTCAGTGTGACCTATATTTCAAGATTCATTGATTTTGCCTCATATCTTGTATACTTTTTCATGGAGAAAGGCAATACCAGAATTATTACTTCCATAAAACCAATGATTGCCCTCAAAATATATCTTAGTCATTGTGATCTATATTTCATGGTTCAGTGATGTTAACTTATATCTAGACTACTGTTTGACAGGGAAACATCATACCTTGTTTTTTAGTTCCATGTGACCCATTTATTGACCTCAAAATATATCTAGGCCAGTGTGACCTATATTTCTTGGTTTAGTGATTTTGCCTTATATCTTGAATACTATTTGATGGGGGAAATGCCAAACCTGGATTAAAAGTTCCATGTGAGTAATGATTGACGTCAAAATATATCTAGGTCAGTGTGACCTATATTTCATGGTTCAGTGATTTTGCCTATTATGTCGAATGCTATTTGATGGAGAGTTCAAAATGAGGCATTTTCAACAGTCAATGGGACGTAACTCTATGATACATATGCCAACCTTGCCGTTTTTGAAAACACCCAACCGTTAATCCCTGACTTACTTACGTATAAGTCTCGAGAAGAGCCGAATAAAACTCAAGGCGGTTACAGTGATGACAAAAAAAAGGCATTTTCAGCAGTCAATGGGAGGTATCTCTACGATACACAGGCGACCTTGCCAGTTTTTGAAGGCATCCGAGCTTTTATCCCTGGCTTATTTTATAATGTAGTTTATGATACCGATACCCCTGATTAAGAAGTTTAGCGGTCAGCAATTTGTTTCGAGTGTTTAAGTCAGATACATAACTAGACACTCAAGCGAATCTAATACATCATTAGGAAAACACGCCTATCTCAATATATTGAAAATTTTACCTAAAAAAATGAACATTTTCTAATGAAAAATTACAATTGTTTTCTTATTTCTGCACCAGACATAAATTGTGGGCACTCAATAGAACCGCCTAGACGAGTATCATAAACTATGTTTTAGAGCAGAAATAATAAAAATAATGTATACCACCTGAAACCCTAATTTTACTACATAAATGTGGGGTTTGATGGGGTCGAAATTTACAGGTGTGTTTTCGTGATGATTGCGAAATATAAACACTGTAGGATGGCTCACGAGGAACATCACCATCCAAGAAAGGACAATTTACAATCCCGAAATCAAACTCATAAATTTTGCTGGAAGCAAACCCACCCACAATAGACGAATGTAAATTAAAAAGGGGGCCTCTGTATCAGAGGAAATAGCTTTATTTAACAGAAGTTCTGGTGGGGGGATTTGACTGATCAAACCATCGACGCAGGAATAGTCAATATCCAACAAATCATTTAAATATCTAGAAGTAGAGCTAAAAGCGTCAGTGACTTCAGATTGGTTATCAACGGTAAATGTCTGTCATAACAATACAAGAACAAATCAGCTATACAGTCCTCAGACGATAAGTTGAGAGTGACGTCAGCGAGTGTTTTTGTTGCTGAGGACTGTCTACCATCGCGAAAAGGTAGCGACGCTTCAAAATTGATAGTTGTAACGGTAAAATCTGTTGCTAACCATTGATGGGCATTATAGTAATAAGAGTGCAACCTGTCAACCTACATATAGCTCTCGGAAGATAAGTTGACAGTGACGTAAGATAGTAAACCACCACAGGTAGGTTTGGCATGTAGTACCGTTATTACTGTTATACCAATCATTGGTTAGCAAGGCATATTTTACCGTTATGATTATCATTATTGGATCGTCGTTACCTTTTCGCATCGTTCATATCGTTCGTATCGTTTCATACTGACTCATAACGCAAAGTTATGATGTTCATATACCAAAACGTCTTCGCGTTAAAAGGTAAAATCACTGGACCATGAATATAGGTCATACTGACCTACATTTATTTTGACGACAAATATCGGGTAATATTGACTCATAATACCAAGTTATGATGTTCATATACCATAAGGTCTTCGTGTTATAAGGCAAAATTACTGGACCATGAAAAAAAGGTCATGTTGACAGTGGTTTCTCTTGTCAAATGCCGGGTCGTACTGTCTCGTAATACTGAAGTTTGATGTTCATACATCAAAAAGTATTCGTGTTATAAGGCAAAATTATTTTTTTTTCATACCAGAAAATGAACACTAGCGGTTTATACTGCATTCTGATCTACATGATCGACGCTTAGTGTTCATTTGGCAAAATGAACACTTAGCGTTGACAGTGGCAATGCTTAGTGTTCACCATCAACGCTTAGTGTCCATGGTGAACACTAAGCGTCCAGTGAACACTAAGCGGCGCTACAATGCATCAATAACCTAGATGTTGGCTTAGCTTATGAGAATTTTCTCCTTAATAGCTTTTTACTAATATAGACAAAGTTGCTCTATTTTCTATCCGAAATCTGTGCTTATTTAATGTCACGTACAGCCGATGGTGTTCAGTACCATGTGGAAGTGGCTGAACGTCTCTCCGTATTTGCAATAATACAGGTTAGAATTATTATTTACTTTGGGATGATTGAACTCATTTATGTACATATATTTTGCATCATGAAAATCACGCCTAATTAATGGCGAACCCCTTACATCTCCACCTTTACAAGGGGTTTCCTTGTTTTTATTATTTTCAGATCAGCAATGTATATATTTTGATGGGAAATAAGATAAAAACATCACAATTATTTATCTTAAAACTTTCGTTATTTTGGCTGTGAATGTATTTGTTTAGACTGTTTCCGTAATGTACTTTGGGATCGTCGAATCAAATCACGAAAACACGCCTATATAATTTTGACCCAATTTAAAACAGAGTAATAGCGTTTACGAGGGCATGCATTTTTAACTCATCTGAAGCCCCAGGATAGCTTATATCATGGCCTGTTGTCAGTCGCACACCCGGAAGTCCGTCGTCTGTCGGAAACTTTTTACATTTTCCACATCTCTACTAGAACCCGAAGTTTGATTAAACTGAAACTTGGTTGGAGGCATAAGGGTGACATGTAGATTCAAGTATGCTAAAATGCCTTCATTCCGATATTAAAAGTGGCTGCCATGTTGGCAATCTTGAAATAATTTATTAAACGACATCTCATCCCAAACCAAAGGTCGAATTGAGCTGAAACTTGTAATGTGGCATCGGGGTGACATTCACATGTGAGAGTCAGATGTACCGATAAAGGTTCCGTTCCGATGTCCACGATGCCCGCCATGACAGCCTTCTTTAAATTATTCAACTTCACGACATCTTCTCTCGAACCAAATGTCGAGCCGTGCTTAACTAGTTGGGAGTCATTCCATTCTGATATTTAAGATAACCTCTATGGCAACCATCTTGAAACTCTTCAAGGGACGTCCCCCACGAACCAAAGGTCGAATTGAGGTGAAACTGTATGTGGGGCCTCGGAGTGACCTAGAAATTCAGATTTTCTAAAATCTTACCGTCCCCATATTCAAGATGGCCGCCATTTGCTGCCATGCCTCCAACTTGAAATACCTCATAAGACATATCCTACTGAACAAGAGATTGGATCAAGCCGAAACCTGGTGGGAGGTAGGGGGGGGGGGGCAACATGGAGATTCAGACTTAATCGTTCTTCGATATAAAAAGATTGGGTACAACATGTGTTATAAGGCAGACTACATGCATGGTGGTTAACCCAATCACGGTTGACAACTTTGCTTCCCTTATTAATAGCACGCCGGTGGGTCAGGCCTCAGACTCTATGACGGTTCCAACTTAAAGGCTTATGTTGGTTGATAACTGACGTTCTGTCTCTGGTTGGGCCCATTGGAGTCTAACTGATGGTTTTCTTTTGCTCCAGCATTTCAGTAGTTTCTTCCTGTCGAGTCCTCACCGTTGTTTCATCTCTGTGGCTGTTTGATTTTTGTGTTCACGGAGATGTTGCACTGATGAGTTAGAGGGCCATCATGTGGACTGAACAAATTATTTGTCTTAATCGTGTCGGATGTAAGGGCGAGGATTGTGGTATTGCTGATGAGTTTACAATTGGCATAAACGCAACCAACGTTATACTGGTTACCAAAGCTTTACGAACCACTACAAAACCCTTTATATATATGATCAAGATATTAATGCACATTTGTGTATTTTGATTTATAGGAAACAAAAAGGCAAAGGTGTCATCTTGGGCTCTAGGTTTACCACCGTTGGACACGTCAGGTAGACGTATTTTAATGTATTCAAACATGTATAGAAAAAGTAAGTCCTTCTTACAGTGAGAATATTTCGAAAGGTATAAAACAAAAATGTCTCTTGATATGTTACAAAAAATTCGCTTTTCGTCACTATATCATGTAGATAATCAGTAACATCCAGATTAATTGACATTTGCGTCTGGTGCAAAACGGAATCAAGAAAGGAACTGACGTCAGGGTCTAAACCATACAATATACACGTTTATGTGAAAGAAAATGTTGTTTAACACTGACGGTCAAAGGTACATGTCTCAGAGGCTATACCATTTATTGGGGGAACCGTTCTAGGTCCAGGTCACATGACCAAAATGGCCGCCATGCCCATATATGTTAACACTCATAAAGCTAAAAGCATCCGGTGGATCGTGCACTACAGCTGAAGCAGGTTGTATATAGACTTTAACATTTCTTACTACAGATTTCCTATTCGTGCGTAAAACATGCGAACGTATATAGTGTAAAAATATGGAACTCCTGTTCTTAGGTTATATTTGTCCATTACGATAACACATCCGTGTGATATAGTGAATTTTTTCATACCGCCAAAAGGTTATTTTTCTGATATATTTGGGATATTTTTCTTAGTTATACTCAGAACATAGGTTTTGGGTGCTCATTAGAACCGCCTCAGTGAGGTGGTTTAAACGAGTACCCTTTTGGGTGCTCGTTAGAACCGCCTCATTGAGGCGGTTCAAACGAGTGCCCAAAACCTATGTCTTGGAGCAGAAATAAGGAAAATAAAGTTTGTTTTATAATTTTATTTTCAAAATAAGCAAATATTACATACAACACGTACAATATATATATAAATTTTGAATATTATGAAAATATGATACAGCTCGTGTCTCAGTCTATTTTTTGAGCTCCTGTCCCTTACCTTAAGGGAAATAATCAAGTCCTATCTCCAATGTCCAAAAACCCTCCGCTGCACTCCTGATTCCCGTCATCCGAGCCTAATAGTAGTTTTAAATCATATTAAAAATAAAGTTTACCCCCGTAAACCCCGGTTTTCTCTGTATGAAGATGGGTTTAGGGGGGTCATTATTTCACGGACTTGTTCACGTGATGTAAACCACGGCATCATCAAGGGCAAGGAGCGGGCCAGGTAAAATTGCTTTTAGCCGCCCATTTGCGCAAAAGCGTTTTATTTATTGTTCGAAGGCAGAGTTTCTATTATGGATTATGTACCCCTTAAAATCTGTTTCGTTTTGGGTAGACATTTTGCCATTTTATATTAAAGAAACTGTCCCTTTTGCCTTCAACGTGTAATGTTTCTATGACGTTGCACCTTTCCGTTTGGTGTCTTGGATGGATGATGTTAGATAATAGAATAGATTCCTAATCATTGCGCTTAACTCAACATTTGTATACCAATTCGCTTTCCAGGCAAAAACGAAACACTTTGCGATTTTTGCAACGCATTTGAAAAACAATAAGTGCATTTTCTATATTGATATATCATATTTTATTCTAACGCTTGTAACCTTGCTTTGATAGCAAGGAGCGTGTACATGTAAAATCTTATCATACTCACATGCCTAGTAAAATCGATTTTGTATATTTTACCCATGAACTACAGGGAACAAAAGCGTAAATTGCGTGACTCTGTCGGATGCGCGTATGACTGGTAATCAGGAGGACGCGGGTTCGATACCTGCCGGGGTTGGCAAGATTATTTCATGGAAATTGTTCATGGAATCTTTTCTACGGTCATTCTCTCACTTCCGCTGATTCAAGAATGACAGCTGTCAGTTTCTGGCGAATGAATGTGCATCACACGTGTTAACCGCTTATGTACAAGCCTGCGCAAGAAACCGTGTGAATAGGTAAACTGACCGGTTCAAAATGGCCTAAACCGTGTTGACTGGGTCATCAAACTCAAATACAATCAAGCAAACAAACTTTTTATGACTCCTTACGTATCGGATTATGTGTCATGCAGAGAAGATAAGCACATGAATTTCCTTTTTGTTTGCGTCATAATACTCATATCACCGAATACCAGAACGTTTAGGAACACAGAATGTTTTCGCTCAAATCATAAATTGTATTTCAGACACTAAGCTGAAACACACTAAAATGTTTATATATTTCCAGATAGACGAATATGGCTGTCCTATGATATTGGTGAAAGAGTACATGTTAGTTTCATTCGTTTTGTTTCCAACAAAGGAAATTCGGGTATGAATCGTTTGCTAACACCCAGTCCATTTATAAATGAATTCATTTTTTTCACTTTAGTTGACGTTTTGCAAAATAAAATCTGAAGGTCGTAGTATTTCTTTTGGAAATCTGACTCTTAATAACAATATATATGCATTCGCATACATCAGAGTTTGATACAATAAGAGCTTGTTTTGAAGACTGCCCGAGTAAGATTTTGGTCAATTTGTCCTATTTGTAACCTATTTCTTTAGAAGATTCTGGCATCTGTTCGATAATAGGACTACCAAAAACATATAAACACGGTCAGGATGATTTTCGCGGCACTAAATCAGCTATATTACAGGTTTATCTATGAAAGGACAAAGGGTGGTCCTCGCGCAAACAAAGAAAACTGAGTATCAGAATTTTGCGCAAAAGAAACAAGCTATAACACATGCCATGTTGCGCTAGCACCCATGGTTTCCAACGTAAATTTTAAAGTGATACAAATGCGTATTAGTTAAAACTACCTTGCTCAGTCAATGAATATAGCATACAGTGAAAAGTTATTAACGCGTGTTGGAAAAATAAAAAGGTTCGTCGAGCCAGTAAGGGTTGATTACATCGACAGATAAAAATAAATATTGTGCATACGAGTTTAATCTTCTATAAAATACATTGGTATGCATTGCCACACGGAGGAGCTTCTAAAGAAAACGAAAGAAAAACAAGCCATTTTATAACTTAATAGTAAGAACTCTAGTAGTTAGCCCGAAAATACGAATATCTGGAACGTTTTGAAGAACACTGGAGGAATTCAAGAGCACGTTCGAATTAACCATAGTAAACTAGTCATCACCATTCGAGCTATTGAAGTGTTTCTGTTGTTAACGGAATTACGATTCTAAGAAATACATTATCAGAATAAAACACAGTTTCAGAAGCGAATTTCATTTGGTCGTTACTGAATTCAAAACATGTTTTAAACTATCTATGATTTACTTACGATTGAGACACGTCATAATTTAAACTACTTTGGTCATTTTGCGAAAAACAAAGCTGCACATGAGTCTCGTCAGCAAATGAGTCATAGCACCTCGGGAAGTACAATAGCTCTATCATCTATAGCTTAACTATTTTGTGGGAAAGTAACTGTCTTTATGGCCTTCCTTTGTTTAGGTTTCCATTATGGTCTGGTCGCTTCATGTTTCTTTCCCTGTCTTTGATGGGTGGAGTAAGTTAATTGTATCGATTCCTGATCTTTGTTTTACTTCTATTTTACGATTCTTTCTAGTCTGTACGGCTAGGCAGACATGTGTAGTAGTTCATCTTATACCCCACACTATCTTGTTAGTTTTAGTTTTTGGTGCCTATGCTATGTTTTACCTCATCTCGGCTAAATACTCTAGGGGAGCTTATAGTATAGTCGTTCATTTGTCTTCTGTCGTCCGTCAGTACCTTTAACAAGTTATTTCTCTGCAGTCTGCATGCTGATCTCAGTCATTTCTCAGCTGTAGCGGGCCACTGTTGGTCTTTGACGGCGTAAACTTTTCATCGAAATCATATTAAACTTTGGTTGCTATTGAACCCACAAGGTGTCACATATTTATAATGGGAAAATGGTTATCGCCATTTAGTTTAATGCGGACCTTTCTGAAACTTACATATAAACAAGCTTGGTGTAAAAGCTCAAATGGGTTCCAAAGCCAACTGTCGGCACACTAATCATAGAGTTGTGGCTCCTTGTTTGCTGAAAATGACTATTTCTGACCTTTTTAACGCTATAGCGACTTCAGTATTGATCTGATCTGCCTGAAATTTACACATAACTAAGACAAAGATAACAGCTCAGACCTGATTTGAAACTGGCAATTTCGGAAGCTTTCTTATGGAAGTATGTACCCTCTTTGCTGAAAATGTTTTAGCTTTGATCGGATCGTCCTCAAATTAACATAAATGCTCGAATGAGTTCAACGCTAGCGAGGTCAGCCTATCTGTCATTATAGAGGTAATTGCTAAAATGCCCTTTGAACATTGTCTCTAACTTTTGGTCAGATCTTCCTGAAACTGACATATACATAAGCGACGGATAAAAGCTCGTCCGAGTCCGAAATCTGACGATGTCTGAATATTATTTTTAGCTTTTGGTCCCGTTATTCCTGCAAATGCCTTTATGGACCTTGTCATCGCCATAAGTAGTTAAGCTTTAATCGGATCTTAACACATTAGTACGTCGTCATTTATCGATCTTCCACATTTAACTTTTTCATCCTCTAAAGGACTAAGCTTTGGCTTCAGCTTTTATGAATTTTTACCGAAATGTGTGTATGATATTTTGGCCAAGTTCGAATATGGGTCACATGTAATAAAAAATCTAGGCCACTAATCAAATAGGTTATAACCCTAGTTCACTCTATAATGGCCACAATTTTTTTTTCAATCTTCATGGAACTTTAGCCGAAAGTTTGGCTTAATTATATCTTTGTCAAAATCGAAAATGAGTCATGTCTAGTCTGATACTAGATTACTAAGCTAAACAGGTTTAAAAACTTGTTCACCCTGTAGAGGCAACTGATTTGCGTCAATCTTCATGACACTGTACAAGAATAATTGTCCATATAATATATTGGTTAAGTGTGAGTATGAGTCGTGTCAAATTAAAAATAAGATCATATGATCAGATTGCTCTAAAACCGTGTTTACCCTTTAGAGACTACAGTCTGTATGACACTGTATATTATATGTATTATATGTAGGTCAAGTTCAAATATGGGTAATTTCAGGTGGTTAGCTAGTCCACTAGGAAAAATGATTTCAAATCGTGTTCACCCTATAAAGGCATCAGTTTTACTTCTTCATTAAACTATGCTAGAATGTTTCTCCGAATCATATCTTGATTAAAAATAGAAGTGAAGGCAATGATCAATGATTCAAGTTTGAATATGGGTTAGTTGACTAGGTCAAATTGCTCTAAAAATCCTTATTCACCCTGACAAAATGAAAACTTTGATAATATCTCATGGTCAAATACGAATATTGATCAAATCGAATCCTAAACCCTGTCACTAGGACAAATTGCTTTAAAATCTTGTTCACCCGCTATAGGTTACAGTTTGGTTTAAATCTTCATAAAACTAAATCACAATTTCTTTTTGATTTGATCTTGGTCGAGTTTGAATAAAGGTTATGTCAGATGAAAAACATGGGTCAAATGTGTTTAAAACATTATTCACCCTCTAGAAGCCACCGTTTTGCTTTAATCGTACTGACATTTTACCATAATGTTGGTCTTGATCCTATAAGGATGAAGTTTATGGCTTATAGCAAGAAAAAAAACTAGGTCACTTTATCCAATTTGTTTAATTCGTTGTTAACCGGAAACCACAGATTTGCTTCAGTCTACATGAAACTTTTAAAAAAATGTTTGCTTTCTAGATTGTAATTGAATAAAGGTTACATCAGGTCAAAATTAGCTCACTAGGTCAAATTTCTTTTAAGTCTTCCTAACACTCTAGAGTCTACAGTTTTTTTTTTTTTTTTTAATTTTACCAGAATGATTTTTTTTATTATTAATATTGGTCACATTGGTTCAAACACTAAGTCACTAGGTCAAAATTCTTTTACCCTTATTGTCTCTAGAGATCTAGAGGCCACAACTTCGATTCAGTCTTCACAACAAATTACCAAGTTATGTGTGTTGATGTTTAATATAGGTCAAGCCAGGTAAAAACTAGGCCACTCGGTCTGATTTTTCAAAACCTTTTTCACTCTCTGGTTATTATGCGAGATTTCGATGTGGTTGTTTTACAGAGGGAATTTGGGCACAAACTCATACATTATTATGTCCCGCGCCTATTTATCAGAGGTAAAATATAGCGCCAAATACCTGGGGCTGAGTGCGGAGAATAAAAGTGGCTATTAATGGGAGGTGATAACTCATCTGAGTAGACCATAAAAAGAACGTCCATGGAATTTCGCGAAACTTTGAATCTGTTAGCACAGGTACGCGATATAGGACCACCATGGTCCACTTGGTAACTTCAGTAATCACTGTAACCTTTCTGCATCACTATAAACATGCAACCAGTATAATTTCTCATGTAAACGCTCGACATCAGAGCATTACATACTTTTAATTGTTTTGCTGAAGAAACCGAAAGTAAAAGTTTATATTGTTCAGTTGTCAAAACAGGGGCTAACATAGAGACCGGGAGTTGTTCTGAAAGTTTATGATAAGTCAGATAGGCAGGAGATAATTAGCAACTACAACTGGATAATGTTATCCCGGATACACCCCACTATATCTGGTTTGTGAGTTTCGGTTTATTGTTATCAAGAGATGGGACTTTTTCGCCAATATAAATTACGAACTTATTGTGCGAGTGTTTGTTTATTTGATTTGAGTTTTACGGCACAGTCAAACGTATTTAGGTCATTTCGTGCTGCCAGTTTACCTAATCGCACATTTTCTGCGAAGGCTTTTTTTAACTTAAGCGGTTAACCATTACAGTGCACATTCTTTCGCTAGAAACTCACAACAGCCCTTCTTGAATCAGTGGAAGGGATCGAATGACCGTATAAAATATTTCATGAGAAATCTCCATGAAAGAATGTTGCCGACCTCGGCAGGTATCAAGGCCGCGTCTTCCTGATTACCAGTGAGACACGCAGCCGCCGAACTACCGAGGCCAGTCGATTACAGTGTTTAGAAATGTATTTACGATATGTGGGCTAGGATAAAACGAATGCGTATAGTATAATTGAGTGAACACGATTGAATAGCTGAATTATCTTCACCTCCATCTACATCCCTACTTTTCGCGTCATCTTTGGTGAGATACAAAATGTGACATTAATTATTTGGAATGGATTGGCATGGGAAAGGCTACGGTGTGGTTGGAGATAATATTTCTGACGTGGCCTTATCCCCTCGACCCCCCCCCCCCCCCCACACACACACACACTGCCCTGACCTATACTGCCAACTACATCATGGCTTCTAGTTTTGTTTAATGTAGCATTTGTATTAACCACGGCCATTTTATGGTCCACTTGAGAAACACACTATTAATGTAATGGACATGGCGTACATCAGGTAAATTTGGTAATCTGTGTGTGGTGAAGTGTTGAACATAAACAGTACCTGCTAGTTTTCACAATCAATCAAACCCTTTCCACTGAATGAACCACAATTTCTTATATTTTCCTGTAAACTTCAGACTATCGCCTGTAAAGAGATATAAGCGGGCGAAAGCCCGTCTCTAGTCGTCGTACAGCATTTAAATTTTTGCACCGCTTTAGACATTCCTTCTTGTAATCATCCGCTGGAAAAACAACAACATTTTCGTGCATGTTCGAAGGTAAAATTGAAAAATCTACTGTAGTACCCGCAAAGAAACCTATCAAGTTTGGCAAGACTACTTGAAAAATGACAACAAGTGTAAAAATAGAGATGCTTATTAAATTTTACAAACTAATTTGCGCTGAAGGCTGAGTTCCGGGTCCGACACTAATTTACTACAATGTTTCCACAGCTGTTCATTCTTGAAATCATTATCTCTGAACCCTCAGTTTCTGCACAGGACCTTTCCAACTTTGTTTTGTCCATGTCTTTGACGGCTGTCAAACGGTATAGAGTCTGATAAGATCGCGCGACTGGTTCCGTTTGATCTTGATCTTTAAGGTTAGTATCGGTATTAGATCCGTTTTTGGTATCTGTACTGATGCACAAGGTTGAAAGCGGTGAACACGCTCGCTCTCTTTGATCTTTACTGACCGACATCAAACACAGTATATCGACCGCTTTGGAGATTCTGATTATAATATGAAAAAATAGAAATTTTATTTGCTGTGAGTTTAACATAAAGTTTCTTACTTTAAACAAAGATGAAGATACGATCAGACGCCGCATTCTGTGGCCCCTAGTCGGGGTAATCAGTGTTTCTGAATGCCCCAGGAAATAGATGTCTGGCATGTACGGGAAATAAGCTGCAGAACCCGTGAACGCGTGAGACGAATCAGTAAGATCAAAGTTGATAAAACGCGGCGTCTGATCAGGGCCAACACTGTTAAACCAAAATGCAGAAATTTAAAGCTCACTCATCTGGCAAGGAAAATTAAATATGTTCTAGAAAGGGTTATCCTTTGGAAGCAAGGAATACACCGCAAACCTGAAAAATACGGAGTGTACATGTTTTCTGGGCCAGACTAGTTAGTTTCGGCCATTTAGGCCTCATCAGTGGCCCTAAGATATTTTTAAAATTCCACAATAGAATTAATGATCCCAAAGGACAAGAAAATATAAACAACACTTTGATGTAGGGCAGGAAGACTTTTTACGGCCGCCATACCTTTTTTATTTTTCCACTTCCGAAGGAACCGTTAGGCTTTATAACAGAGGGGAACACAGAACGAGTTTAGCTAAAATCTCGAATTTATTGGCATTAAAATGAACGGGCACGTTTGTTTTTATTTATTGATTTATTTGTTTTTGCCCTTTCTCCGTCGGATTTGGTATATTTCTCTTCTCGACTAAGCCATTTAAACACTCTTGAATCAGATCTGCGATTGACACTGTAGTATTATTAGCTCCCCCGTCTCAAAATTTCTATACAGGCACCCGTGGTGTAGTGGTTAAGCTACCCGCCTTGAAAACTCGCCTCGAAGGATCGATCGCGGGCTTCTCCAGACTTTCGGATGAGTCTTTAAACCGAGGTCCGTCTCCGTATGACTCTTTAGCTGTTGGTGGGACGTTGAACTCAAACACTCACTCAACATTTTGATTTTATTTGTATAAAAAGTCACAAGGTCTCAAATGGCTCCGACACATTGATCAGATGCAGCAGAATACGATTTTAGTGAAATCAGTATTATTACAAGTGCGATGCACGAGTCAAATTCTGAGGTTTTCAATTAACAGGAAGATAGTTTGTAGGTGAACCGCATAGATATGCGATAGTTAGCTAAGTCGGAGGAAATTAATTCAGATGCAGGAGAATACATGTAAATAAATAAATAAATAAATAAATAAATAAATAAATAAATAAACAAATAAATGTTGTTTTCTTTGCCAAACGATAGGAGTGGACTTTTTTGGTGTGTGTGTGGGGGGGGGGGGGGGGCATGTAGCCTGTATTTGATATTTGGTTTAAACATATTCATTACAAAATTCATAATATAACATGGTTACAAATTTGACATACAAGTAATATAGGATTAGAACGAACGCGTAAATTACTAATAGAGTTCTTCTCCTATTTGATCTTTTATTGAAATATATCTTTTATATAAAAACATCCAATAATCAATTAGATTAGAAAAGACTGTAGTCGGTTTTTGGAGTTTTGTATCCTATTTATATAAAGTAGAAGTAAAACAAAGATCAGGAATTGATACAATTAACTCACTGCACCCATCAAAGACACCAAAGGGAAAGAAATACAAACAATAAGCGACCAGACCATAATGGAAACCTAAACAAAGGAAGTCCATAAGGACAGTTACTTTCCCACAAAATGGCCATCTGGCCATCCAAAATAAAAAGACACAAGTGATACACACAGTAAGTAACAAACAACAATATTAATAAATCGCCACAGAAGAACCGCCTTGGAACGGTCAGTTGAAAGATTTCCACTAGGGGGCTTAAATCGATTTTACGTGGCCACAATCCTCGCCCTTACTTCCGCCGCGATTTAGACAAATAATTTGTTCAGTCCACCTGAAGGCCTCCTAACACATCAGTGCAACATCTCCGTGAACACAAAAACCAAAGAACCACAGAGGTGAGACAACGGTGAGGACTCGACAGCAAGAAACCACTGAAATGCTGGAGCAAAAGAAAACCAACAGTTAGACTCCGATGAGCCCGACCAGCGACAGAGCATCAGGCACCAATCAACATTATCTCTCTAATTTTCAATAAGCCTTTACGTTGGAGCCGTCATAGAATCTGAGGCCTGACCCACCGACTTTTTGGGGGCATGTAGCCTGTATTTGATATTTTGTTTAAATATATTTATTACAAAATTCATCATATAACATGGTTACAAATTTGACATACAAGTAATATAGGATTAGAACGAAAGCGTAAATTACTAACAGAGTTATTCTCCTATTTGATCTTTTATTGAAATATATCTTTTATATAAAAACAGTCAATAATCAATTAGATGAGAAAAGACTGTAGTCGGTTTTTCGAGTTTTGTATGCTATTTATATAAATCCGATAAAGTTTCAAACGTTTGTTTCTTTTCAAAAGACGTTGTAGAGAAATTACATCATTCGCCCGCCTGTCAGTACTTTCAATACTTTAATTATGGTTACCATGTGATACATCATTACGAAAACACGCCTATTCAAATACATTGTAAATGTTACCACCTAAAAATCGAAAATTTTAGACGAAAAATTGTGATATTTTTTTGTTATTTCTGCTCAAAATATAGATCGTGGGTACTCGTTAGAACCGCCTCATCGAGGCGGATCTAACGAATACTCACACCCTTTATTTTAGAGCAGAAATAAAAAAAAATAAGGTTTACCCCTGTTTACCCCAGTTTACTATATAAAAGTGGGGTTCAAAGGGGTCAAAAGTATGTAGGCATGTTCCCGTGATGTGTTGTGTACAGACATACGTGTCAACATTAAATTTTGTTACTGGAGCGCACAAAGATATGACCTGATAACATTTTTGCAGATGCATGAAACGCTGGTTACTCAAGAACCAGGGCGGCCAAAGTGGAATTATTGTATACATACTTTAATTTATATACTTCGATATTCATACTTGGTGCTGTAGTGTATAAGTGTACGTGGTTTTATAAAAAAAAAAGTGAAAAGATTTCAAGTACATAAAGGGCAGATAACTCTATAGACGAGGATGGCCAATCTGACCCGTCCTCTAATCTGCACGCGCTTTGACTTCATTGATGAAGTAATCATGTTTGATTTTGATGAAAATCAGTTGAAGAAGCATGAAAATACAGCCTGGACAGTTGACAGTCAGATATTAATGTTTGTGTACAGTGATCTGGTCTAGGCAAAATATACAAAGCTTAAATACAACCGCTTTTAGTTTCGTGTATCTTATCTTGGGGGTGGCATATATAATTATCTCTGAAAAGCACAACTCCTCAACTTGCAGATCAACACAACAAAATTCAATGCAGAATGTGGTGATAAGACAGTTCAGCTAATGAATATTGTCCCTTACCACTTCCTAAGTAACAAAATTCATATAAAATAAATTCTCGTTTGTATGCCCCTTCTTTCGCAGCGGTTCACCGGTCATATTGGTTTGGGCCTGTCCGGCCGTCCATCCATCCAACCGCCCGTCCGGCTGTCGCATACGGCCAAGAATGATTAGAGGTATAATGATCATGAAATTATATAATATATAGAATCAGCATGAAAAAAACGGAGCTGCAATTTTCGCTTTTCGGTCGGGGTTCTCCTTGCTGAGTTTTTACACCTTTTCTCTGTTTGAGGCTTTTCTTCTGTCGCGGTTTAGTTTTGTTATGGTTTGTCTTTGGGTGTTTGTGATGCTTATATTATTTTATTTTGGATAGCCTATTGGCCATTTTGTGGGACAGTAACTATCCTTTTGGCTTTCCGCTATTGGTGTTTCCATTAGGTCTGTTGTTTCATGTTTGTGCTTCTTTCCCTTTGGTGTCTCTGATGGGAGCTGTGTGTTGATTGTATCGATTCCTGATCATTGGTTTCACTTCTATTTGGGAATTTGACGACAGACGATGGGTACTTTTTGTGTGCAACTCCCAATACAGTTTATACCGATCAATTTAAAACTTTGCAACATTTTTGGTTATGGTCTGTTGATAGGCATGTGATTTTGACAATATCGCCAATTTAATATTTGTCACTGTTTTCGACTTTTCAACATAGCTAATTTAAGGTTTAAATTCAGATGCACGGCGGTGCTCTTCGGTTGCACGTCGGTGGGCTGGAATTCGGACTCTATGAAGGTCCCATTCTAAATCTTTAGAATTCAAAAGGGGTGGATTCTCCTATTTCCTGGGTTCGACCCTCCGTGATGTCAGATTGTTGTTGTGTCCTCAACTCTGATTCATGATATTAATCTACACATGACCATTTTACTATGTAATATATATTTTGACTCATTGTTGAGCCACAAAGCCTCCAAGCGGATCAATTTGTTTTTGTTATTATGTTTGATACCGCACTGGAACTGAGGGCGAGGTTTGAAATTTCATAAACTCCGGAGTTGAAGTCGCCCACTCCCAGTAGTTTTAATATTGAACGTTCCAGAACGTCCCATGGCGGTCGTTCTTTTGCAGTGTCTTATTTGTTAATCGGCTTTATGCTGTTTTTTTTATGTTTCATCTGTTTCTGTGTGCCTCCATGCCCCTTACTTACTTTTGTTGAGTTGGGATGGCTGCGTTACTTGATTGTGCCCCTTCCTGAGTGACCTGTTCTTACTAGTGCATATATTGTGGGTTCCAAATGGTAAGAGTTAGAATCCTTAAAATTTGTATATATAGCATCTGCATGAAAAATAAGCAACCCTGCATTCTTTCGTTTTTCTGTCGCGTTCTCCTTGTTGTGTTATTCCCCTCCCCTCCCCCTTTGTTTGGTTTGGGAATTTGACGACAGACGTTGGGTTAAATAGTTTTGTACCGATCAATTACAAATTTTGCAACCTTTGTCATGCTCTGTGGCGGGCATGTGATTTTGGCATTATCAACAATTTAATTTTTGTCACTTTTTCGACATCTGAAATAAGCTATGTTTGGGGTTAATTTCTATTAAAGTTCATTAACTTGCTTGCAATTTTATATATAGTGTCAGTATGAAAAATAAGCAATTATGTTATCTTGCCCTACAGGATATATAACCAGGACACTATATTGTAGCCTGTACCACTAGGACAAAGATACTATCTGGTTTCTTGTCTCAAACAAGAATTGGTATTTTGTCTCCGAGGAGGACAAATTACATAGGCGAAAAAACAATTTTGATTTCGGTTAATGCTTTACTTGATCGCAAACGCTTATATTTTTCGACCCTTAATTACAGATATCAGTGACGAAAATGACCAAAATCTGAACATACCATCAATACTTTTGAGTAACAAGAAATGGCTATTCCTAAACCATGGTGCCTGTCAATGTCTGCCGCATTCCATAATAGGCTTAGGATTCATAGATGTTCACTGTCTCAACGATCCAGAGTTTTTGTCTGTCAGATTCGTCACTATTAAAGAAAATTCAATGTCAGGCCATACATTTGAGAGATTAATTAGAAGGGATTGGTCTATTTGGATTTTCTCTGACAAAGGTAAATTGAATTCTTCTATAACAATTACACGCCCGAATCACAAAATTAATTTCCAACGGCTAAAACGTTATGTTTGATGATAATTTATGCCGTTTCACATAATACTTATTGAGCCATATATTGTGTGTGTTTAACATGCAGGATAGCACACTGGCGATAATGTCAAAGTTTGATGAAAAGCTATAACAGGAAGATTGCATCATATTTAACTGCTTCAAATACAGATTTTTCGTCAAATTTCATGACTTATTCAGGCTTCAGTTTGTGTTGCACATAAAGCAGCGAAAGTTTACTTAAACAATACAACCAGAAAGCACCAAAGACAGTTTAACCAAAACACTGCCTAAGCGCTATCCGAAATCTAAAAACTACCGGGGCACAAAAGCACAGAATATTGACAAAAGTAAACAGCAACAAAAGCAACGCCTTGAAACTGACAACATTGGCATAAAACAGGCTCATTTTTTATTTTTATGTGTGTATGAGGGATGCCATAGCAACTAAATTTTACGTATCTAATACTGGTACGCAAGGCTGCTATATATTTGAGTGATGCATGGTAGTTAACCCATTCACGGTTGATAAATTTGCTTCCGTTTTGGGTCAGGCCTAAGATTCTACGAGGGTCCCAGCGAAAAGGCTTACTGAGAATTATTATTTTTTTTTGTGAGTAATGTTGGTTGGTAACTGATGCTCTGTCTCTTGTCGGACACATCGGAGTCTTATTGTATGTTTTCTTTTGCCTTAGCATTCAGTTATTTCTTGCTGTCGAGTCCTCACCGTTGTTTCATCTCTGTGGTTGTTTGATTTTTGTGTTCTCGGAAATGTTGCATTGCTGTGTAAGTATACCTGCAAGCGGACGAACAAATTAGGAATTAAGGGCGAGGATTGTGACCACGTAAAATCAATTATGCGCCCATCCCCTCCAATGAAATACGTTTCTTCGTATTTAAATGTGTATATCGCATATATATAATATTAGATAATCAATTGGCTATTTAATGGGCACCGCGCAAAATTGATTTAGTAACCCCACCCAGTGAAATACTTTTCCTGAGCATTGATTTCTCTTGACTTTTATTTTAAAAACGTAGCACATACGTGGTAGGTTCAGTACGTCAAACATATGGCAATTATACGCAATTCGAACGACAGAAACACAGATGTACCGTGGCTTTAACGCTTTCTACGCATTGCGAGCGACTGTATTGGCTACCTACGTAAATGTAGCGTGTTGGTGTTGTGGCGTTGCGGATGTAGCTACGGCGTAATTACGATGATTGCGGCTTTTCGTGGCGTGGCAATGATCAGGAATCGATACAAATAACTCACAACTTCCACCAGAGACACCAAAGGGAAAGAAACACAAACATGAAGTAACAAGTCCGTCTGGAAACGTCAATAACGTAAACCCAAAAGGACAGTTACTTTCCCACAAAATGGCCAGTAGTCTATCCAAATCAAAAAGATATAGGCGATACGCACATTTAAAGACAAACTTTAACAAAAATAAATCGCGACAGAAGAACCGTTTTGGAACGGTGAGTGAAAAGAATTTCACTTGGGGTGGCTTTAATCGATTTTATGTGCCCACAATCCTTGCCGTTCCTTCCGTCGTGAATTACACAAATAATTTGTTCAGTTCGCATGAAGTAATACCAGAGCAATATCTCCCGGATCATAAAAATCAAACAACTGAAGAGATGAAACAACGGTAAGGAATCGACAGCACAAAAACAACTGAAATGCTGGAGCAAAAGTAAACCAACTTTTGACTCCGATGGGCCCTACCAGAGATAGATCATCAGTTACCAACCATCAGTACATAAGTAAAATAGAAGTGAAGGCAATGATTAGAAATTAACCCACAGCTCCCATCAGAGATAACAAAGGGAAAGAAACACAAAAATGAGATAACGAAACCCTTATGGAAACCTAAGCCTTGACGCTGGAGCCATCATGGAATCTGAGGCCAGACCAGCCGGCGTGCAATTAAAGAGGGAAGAAAAATAATCAACTGTGATTGGGTTAACTACCATGCATGCAGAATGTGGTTGTGACAAGTCCGTGAGATGAGCATCACCGTAAACCCCTTTTAATAAGGAGAAAGCTGGGATTTATGGTGACATTTATTTACTTATTACAGTCGAACTTTGATGGCTCGAACACCTTAGGGACCGCGAAAATCTGTTCGAGACAGGGGTATTTCGAGCCACTGAGGGTTATTGCCAATAGGCATAACGAGATACTTTTGGACATCTTTTCGGTGTTCTATAATGAAAATGTATGCTTTGTATACTCATTAGAATCGCCTGATCGAGGCGATTCTAATGAGTACACACAGCATACATTTGCAGGATAAAATGTATGCTGTGTATACTCATTAGAATTGCCTGATCGAGGCGATTCTAATGAGTACACACAGCATACATTTGCAGGATAAAAGACGACAATCTCCTTAATTATCCTCCACTATTTCCTATGTAGAGGATTTCGCTAGGGGCTCAAGAACGAGTTCGACACAGCCGTGGTAAACGAGCCATCGGTGTTCGAGCCAATGAAGTTATACTGTATATCTTTGTTTTTGTACATCTGCTCCAAGACATAGGATGTGGGTATTCCATGAGGCAGTTTTAACGAGAGTGTAGAACCGGTTTTAAGAAAAAATAAGAATATTACAATTTTCATCAGAAAATTAAACTTTTTGGAGATTTACGCCGATAATACACACAATCGGATCTACATTTGCCATTTCATTGTGATTCTGAATAACTGAGGTTTTTATTAATACGCGCGTATGTGTGCATTGTCTGCCTTTGAGAAACACAAATTGTAAATAACATTATTCTAGCGTCATACAACTTGTGACGGCACCTCGTGAATAATATTTTTCTATTTCATATATTAGACTCAATGTCATGTCAACAAAACCTTGGTATGGAAGATGGTTATATAGAAGACTTTCAGATTACAAGCTCATCTTTCACGCGTGGGCATCCGAGTAGTAGTGCTCGTCCAGGGGATGTCGGTTGGTGTGCGGGTCACGTTGAAGACATTCCATATATACAGGTATAAACGAGTATGTTTTCAAAATTTACTGCACTCTAGATTTTTCAGAATGCTAACGTATTCCGAAAGTATTAACATTTGAATGTGGTTGTGGCTGACCTGAAACACTCAGTAAATTCATGTTGCAATCTGATGGCTTCACTTTAGTTTTACTTCCCTCTTCAATTGCACGACGGTGGGTCGAGTCTCTGACTCTTTGACGGCTCCAGTTGACGCCTGATGCTCTGTCTTTGGACGTGTCCACCGGGGTCCAAATGTTGATTTTACCCCTAATATTTCAGATATGTATGATGTCGAGTCTCATTTTTGTTTCATCTCTGTATCCATTAGATGTTTATGTTCTCAGAGAGATTGCACTGATGTGTCAGAAAGCCTTCACGCGGACAAAACAAAATATTTGTTTTTACAACGACAGAAACCAAGGACGAGGAAGTGAAGGCAATGATCAGGAATCGATGCAATTTACCACAGCTCCCATCAAAGAAACCAAAGGGAAAGGAACACAAACACGAACTAACTAGAGCCTAATGGAAACATCAATAGCGGAAAGCCAAAAGGACAGTAACTTTCCCACAAAATGGCAAATTGGCAATCCAAAACAAAAATACAAGCGATACACACACTCAAATACAAACCATAACAAAAATAAACCACGTCAAAATAACCGTAAAGCCGCCTTGAAACGGTCAGTGCAGCGAATTCCACGGGGGTTGGTGTGTGTGTGTGTGTGGGGGGGGGGGGGCTGAATAAATTGATTTTTCGCGGGCGCAATCCTCGCCCTTACTTTCATCTCGATTTAGACAAATAATTTGATCAGTGCGCATGAAGGCCTCCTAACTCATCAGTGCCACATCCCGAATAACACAAAAATCAAACAACCACAGAAATGAAACAATGTTGAGGACTCGACAGCACGAAACAACTGAAATGCTGGAGCGAAAGAAAACCAACTGTTACCATAAAGTTCAGGTTCCGATGGACAATCTTGTAGACGAGATTTATGTCCAACATTGCATTTGGAAATTAAATCGGATTGACGTCTATGAATGTTTGAAAAGGCTTTGCATAGTTTATGATCCGGATAACCCTGATCAAGAAACTAAGCAGAAAACAATTTATTACGAGTGTTTAAGTCAGTTACAAGACTAGACACTCTCGATCGAATTAATTGCGAAGTGTAGATGCCATAGGATGTCGCACGAGGAACATGACGATCCAAACAAGGAATATTTACAATCTGAAAATCAAAATTATCGCGTTTATCAAATATTTTGTAGGAATCAAACCCATCTACAATAGACAGATGTTAATCCAAACACGGGGCCTCGTTATCAGAAGAATTTGCTTTATTTGACTGAAGTTCTGTGGGGTAAATTTGACTGATCAAACCATCAAAATAGTCAATATTTAATAAATCATCCAAATATCTAGAATACGAGCTAAAGGCTTCAATGATTTCAGATTGCTTTTTAACGGAAACGGGCATCATGAAGCTTGTTTCATAACAAAACAAGAACAGATCAGCCACAACGGGTGCGCAATTCGTACCCATCGGAATACCCACGATTGGTCTAAATAGCCTAGCAAACAAATCTTATGCAAACTTTGTCAAATAGTGTTACGAGCCAGGCGTAGCAGAAAGAAAAAAATATCAAAAGACATGAGACTGAACTGAAATGGATTAAATCTTTACGGACCCCTTTTCCCTTGGGATTTAATGACAACATTTATCATGAGGGTAATATTTCCAGAATGCCGGACTTTGATATTTTCCCGCTCCTGGACTGTCGAAAACGCAGAACTAGATCTCACGGCACCAGGAAAAATGGTAACTATAAACGTAAACTACGTGCTTTTAAACGACACAATACTAAACTGAAGTGACTGTCAATTATATTATTAAATCATGGACGCCACTCTATGCTTTCGTTTCTCAGTTCATTACCAGTTTCTGTTTTACGTCTTCTGGACACCGAGGCGAATAAATTCTATGATAGTTCTTATCAGTTATATGATGCGGCTCTCTTCACTAGAGGCTATACTAGCATACCCTCCGTCCTTACATTGATTCTGAAATTAATCATAAACGCCATTTCTTCAAAATGTCCTTCATTAATAAGGGTATAGATTTTATAGATTTCCTTAGTATTTTTCGTGAGAGCGCAGTGCTTTCTTCCATTTCCTGCTTATTTTCAAAATACTGAAACACCTATAATTTGCAATAAATATAACAAACCTGTTAGATCTATTATTTTTAATTTCAATATACTTGTTTCAGATCTTGATATTGATACTAATACTCCTGATTCATGTGATTGAAAAAACTCAAAGTATTGCTATCCTGCTGCTGGTCATGTAATTACTGGCAATTTGAAAATTATTCCTAATTCTAGGATAAGGAATATAATTTCTAAAGGACCGAAATATCGGTTTCCTTCTAAAATTGATTTCAGTAAATGTTGAGATGAAATCGCTGCGTCCTTGAATGAATTCGGTAATCGATGGTGTAAACGAGAGTATGTTGAGCATAAAGCCCTTAAGGACTGGAAACTTAGCATTTTAAAACTAGTGAATAAACGCATTTCTTTCTATTCTCAAAATACTAACTTATTACCTCCAAAGCCTAAGACATCTTTACGTCATCTTAAACTAGGTATTCAAGAATTTCGTAAGAAGTTTGATTTGGCCCCTGCAGACAAGGCCGCTAACAACTTGCTGGTACTAAGGCCTATGAACTTCAGCCTTTACTTGAAGAGAGAGCTATAGTAGATGAACATATTGTCATTTAGCCACCCAATTTTCTGTGTGTGTTATAGAAGGTCAAGACAAGCTTTCTACGCTATATTGATTACCTAAACTTCATTAAAGACCTTACAAAGCACGGTTTGTTGCAAATTCTAGTTCTTGCACTACCACTGAACTTTTTAAATTTTTAACTTCCTGTCTTACTGTTATTAAAACGCATGTGATTTAATATTGTGATAAAGTCTTTGAAAGATCAGGAAGAAATCTGTTTTGGTCTATAAAAATTCGAATGAGGTTTTAAATAAATTGAAATCCAGACGTTTTCGTGCTTCAAAGTAGAAGTAAAACAAAGATCAGGAATTGATACAATTAACTTACTCCACCCATAAAAGACACCAAAGGGTTAGGGTTAACCCTAACCCTTCAAGTCTGTCTATTTACGATTTTTCCACTCTTTACTCTACACTTCCTCATAATCTTATAAAAGGAAGGCTTAATGATTTAATTGAATGGGCTTTTCACAGAGAAGATTCTCTCTATCTTCCATGTAATGTCAGAAATGCATTTTCACTTCTAAAGAGCATAAGAATTATACACTTTGGTCATGTCAGAAAGTGTGTGATGCCCTCACCTTTCTACTTGACAATATTTATATTAGATTCGGTACTAAGTTATTTAGACAAATTGTGGGTATTCCGATGGGTACGAATTGCGTACCTCTTTTGGCTGATCTGTTCTTGTATTGTTATGAAAGAGACTGGCCAAGAAAACATGTACACTTCATATATTTTAGTTCTGTGGTGTATTCCTAGCTTCCAAAGGATAACCCTTTTATAGAACGTATTCATGTTGTCGCTTTCCATTGATAACCAATCTGAAATTATTAAAGCTTTTAACTCAACTTCTAGATATTTAGATGATTTATTTAATATTGACAATAGTTACTTTGATGGTTTGATCAGTCATATTTATCCCCTAGAACTTCAGTTAAACAAGGCAAATTCCTCTGATACCGAGGCCCCTTTTTTGGATTTACATTTATCTATTGTAGATGGATTCGTTTCTTGCAAAATTTATAATAAACGTGATGATTTAGATTTCGAGATTGTAAATTTTCCTTTTTTGGACGGTGATGTTCCTCGTGCGACATCGAACGGGGTTTTTATTTCGCAGTTAATTCGATTCGCAAGAGTGTCTAGTCATGTATCCGACTTCAACACTCTTAATAAATTATTAACCGCTAAAGTTCTTAATCAGAGTTATCGGTATCATAAACTACGTAAAGCCTTTTCTAAGTTTTATAGACGTCATTCTGATTTTGTTTCAAAATTCAATGTTGGACTTAAACACTTCTGCAACATAGCCTATCGGAACCCGAGTTGTATGGTGACTTAGTATATAAATTTAGACAAATACATGCCTGTAATGACTTTAGTAACCAATTTCGGAAAATCGTCCGTCGATATATAAAGATTGGGTACAACATAAATGTTATAAAACAGACTGCATGCATGGTGGTTAACCCAATCACAGTTGCAACTTTGCTTCCCTCTTTGATTGCACAAAGACGGGTCGGGCCTAAGATTATATGGCGGTTCCAGCATAAAAACATAAATGTAATTTTATTTTTTAGTATTCTTTATGTTGGTTGACGCCTGATGCTCCGTCTTAGTCGGGCCCCTCGGAGTCTAACTGTTGGTTTTCTTTTCCTCCAGCAATTCTGTTGTTGTATGCTGTCGAGTCCTCAACCTTGTTTCATCTTTGCAATTTTTTGAATTGTATGTTCTCGGAGATGTTACACTGATGAGTTAGGAAGCCTTCATGAGGGCTAAACGAAATTAGTGTATACCGCGACAGAGGTAAGGGCGAGGATTATGGCCATGTAAAATCGATTAAAGGCCCCCCCCCCAGTGGAATTCTTTCCACGGACCGTTCCAAGGCGGTTCTTCTGTGGCAGTTTTTTATTGTTGTTTGTTACTTACTGTAAGTATCACTTGTGTCGTTTTACTTTGGAAGGCCATTTGGCCGTTTTGTGGGAAAGTAACTGTCCTTATGGCCTTCCTTTGTTTAGGTTTCCGTTATGGTCTGGTCGCTTCATGTTTGGGTTTCTTTCCCTTTGGTGTCTTTGATGGATGGACGAAGTTAATTGTATCGATTCCTGATCTTTGTTTTACTTCTATTTTAGAACAATTTAACAAAATTTATTTACAAAGTATCTTCAACCTGTAGAAGTAAGAAAATTAAATGTACTTTGCTCTGTTATGAAATATCCTTGAATGATTCTATTTTCCTTTATCCCACATAATTCACAGTCCAAAATGAAATATAATATCTTTTAACAATCCAACACAGAATTTTGAGTGGAATTCTTTCCACTGACCGTTCCAAGGCGATTCTTCTGTGGCGGTTTATTTATGTTGATGTTTGTTACTACTTACTGTGTGTATCACTTGCGTCTTTTTATTTTGGATGGCCTTTGGCCATTTTGTGGGAAAGTAACTGTCCTTATGGCCTTCCTTTGTTTAAGTTTCCATTATAGTCTGGTCACTTCATGTTTGTGTTTCTTTCCCTTTGGTGTCTTTGATGGGTGGAGTAAGTTAATTGTATCGATTCCTGATCTTTGTTTTACTTCTATTTTAGAAATAACTTTTCTTGAAAACCCAAACATGAAACACAAATGTCTGACTCAAAGAGAAACATCAAGCTCTTTTATAGACCCTAAGATTTCTCAAGAACATTCCAGAGGGCTGAGGAATAAGATTATGTAATTTTCTAAAAATAATGCCACCCCGAACATTCTGGAAGATTCTTAAGTACTTTTCCTTGTAAACATGTTGTTTACCAAATAAAATTAATCTGTGACTCATTTCTTTCCAGAAAGTTCTTTAAGAAGAATTAGGTCACCCAAGGGGGTGAAAGTGGGAATCAGAAAATTAAAATTCTTATGCATAACACTCCCCTTCTTCGAGGAAAAGAAAGTTTTATGCAATAAAGCTTTCTTTTGCTTTAAGAATAATAAAATATTGAACACAGCATATAAAATTACATGTATATACAATCCAATTCAGTATGAAAGACAAACACATTCCTGATACTGCTCAAGCTCTTAAAAGGGCATCAGGGATAATGTTATCTCCCCCTCTGATATGACTTATGTTTAACTTATACTCTTGTAGCATAAGGCTCCACCTGAGTAACCGCTGATTTTTGTTTTTCATTTTATGTATGAAAGTCAGTGGATTGTGATCACTGAAAACAACAATCGGTGCAGCAGTACGAGTAAGACAAACATCGAAAAATATTGCACAGCAAGAATCAGAAACAAGCACTCTTTCTCTATGGTAGAGTATTTTTTCTAATGCTTATTAAACTTTCTGGAAAAGTAGCAAACTGGATGATCAACACCTTTTTCGTCTTCCTGCAACAAACACTACCTTCACCTAGCATCTACAGCTAGCTTAAACTCCTTTTCAAAGTTTAGTGCTAAGAGAACTAGTTCACACGTAAGTATGGCTTTAAGCTTATCAAAAGCATTTTGGCATATTGCATTCCAATGGAATTTTGTTCTTTTGCTGAGAAAATTTGTGAAAGGCTCAGCAATGACAGAGAAATTATTACAGAACTTTCTGTAATAACCAGCCATACCAAGAAATCGCATCAGCTGTCTTTTGCAGTTGTTTCAGTTCATTCCGCTGATTTGGCTCTAGATGTGACAGTTTCTGGTCGAGATTCCTCAGAATGTCAGAATTCTGAAGTTTTGATGATGTGGGATCAGATTGCACTTAATTAATATTCTCACAGTCATTGTCACATGAATTAAGTGGAACAGAGCTAACTAGATTGACTAATGTTAAAGATGCATTGTCCCTATCAATGTATTCCTTAAGCATGTTAATATAACACAGCTGCTTTAGCTTGCGCCTCCAAGGAGTTTTTTTATTATGTAATTAGCTTCCCTGATCTTTTTGTCTACAGTGTATGAACCATAATACCTGGCTTGCAAAGATTTTCCAGGAATAGGCAAAAGAGCAAATACCCCATCCCCCGGTTTGAAATTTCTTTCTTTTGTCCCTATGTCATATAGCTTTTTCATTTTTCTTTGGGCTGGCTGAAGATTGGTCCGAGCAGCCTCACATGCGTTTGAAAGTCTAGTTTTGAAATCCGACACATACTGAAGTAAGTTCAAGGAAGTGTGATCATTAGAGAGAAATTTCTCTTTTAGAAGTTTCAAAGGACCACGAACAGTATGACCAAATACTAATTCATATGGACTGAATCCGAGAGATTTTTGCACAGATTCTCTAACAGCAAATAAAAGCAGATGGATGCCTTCATCCCAATCCTTCTCTGTGTCAAAGCAATATGATCTTATCATGTTTTTCAATGTTTGATGGACTCTTTCAAGGGCGCCTTGACTTTCAGAATGATAGGCCGATGACTTATACTGTACAATACCCAGTTCAGGCATTACTTGTTGAAAAATTCCAGACATGAAATTTGAACCTTGGTCTGACTGAATAGATTTGAAAAGACCAACAAAAGCGAAAAACTGCACTAAGGCCTTGACGATTGACTCAGATTTTATATATCTTAGTGGAATGGCTCCAGGAAAACGTGTGGAAGCACACATAATAGTCAAAAAATATTCACAGCCAGATTTAGTTCTGGGCAAGGGACCCACACAGTCTATAATTATTCGACTGAAAGGTTCATCAAAAAGCAGGTAGGGGCTGCAAATGAGCTTTAGGTATCGTCCGATTGGGTTTTCCTACCATTTGGCATGTATGGCAGGACCTACAATGCTGAGAAAACTTGATTTTAACCCAGGCCAGTAAAAATGATTAAGAATCTTGTGATAGGTTTTATTTACACCTAAATGTCCAGACATGGGAGTTTCATGTGCCAAGTTTAATATTTCGGAACGGTAAAGTAGAAGTAAAACAAAGATCAGGAATCGATACAATTAACTTACTCCACCCATCTAAGACGCCAAAGGGAAAGAACCACAAACATTAAGCGACCAGACCATAATGGAAACCTAAACAAAGAAATGCTATAAGGACAGTTTCTTTCCCACAAAATGGCCTTATGGCCATCCATAATAAAAAGACACAAGTGATAAACACAGTAAGTAACAAACAACAACATAAATAAACCGCAACAGAAGAACCGCCTTGGAACGGTCAGTGGAAAGATTTCCACTGGGTGGGAGGGGGGCTTAAATCGATTTTACGTGGCCACAATCCTCGGCCTTACTTCTGTCGCGATTTAGACAAATTTCAGTCCGCATGAAGGCCTCCTAACTCATCAGTGCAACATCTCCGTGAACACAAATAATCAAAGAACCACAGAGGTGAGACAACGGTGAGGACTCGACAGCAAGAAACCACTGAAATGCTGGAGCAAAATAAAACCAACAGTTAGTCTCCGATGGGCCCGACCAGAGACAGAGCATCAGGCTTCAACCAACATTACCTTGAGTTAGATCTCTCTAATTCTCAATTAGCCTTTACGTTGGAACCGTCATAGAATCTGAGGCCTGACCCACCGGCGTGCAATTAAAGAGGGAAGCAAAGTTGCCAACCGTGATTGGGTTTACTACCATGCATGCAGTCTGTCGTGTAACATCCATGTTGTACCCATTCTTTTTATATCGAAGAACGATTTTAAGAAATTGGGTGCTGCAGTCATTACGGTTATATATTTTTCTGAATTTATATACTAATTAACCATAAAATTCGGGTTCCGATAGACCTTGTTGCAGAAGAGATTTAAGTTCAATATTGAATTTTGAAATTAAATCAGAATGGCGTCTATAAAATTTTGAAAGGCTTTGCGTACTTTATTGTATAGATAACCCTCATTAAGAAGTTTAGCCGATAATAATTTATTACGAGTGTTGAAGTCAGTTACATGACTACACACTCTAGCAAATCGAATTAACTGCGAAATATAAACGCCATAGTATGGCGCACTCGAAACATCACCATCCAAAAAAGGAAAATTGACAATCCCAAAATCAAAGTCTTCGCGTTTATCATAAATTTTGCACGAAACAAACCTATCTACAATAGAAAGTTGTAAGTCCAAAAACGGGGACTCGGTATCAGAAGAATTTGCTTTATTTAACTGAAGTTCTGGGGGGGGGGGTGTAAATCTGACTGATCAAACCATCGAAATAGGTATTATCAATATTTAATAAATCATCTCAATATCTAGAAGTGGAGATAAAAGCTTCAATTAATTCAGATTGTTTATCAGTTGAAAACGACAACATGACGCCTCTTTCATAACAATACAAGAACAGATCAGCGACAAGAGGTGCGCAATTCGTACCCATCGGAATACCCACAATTTGTCTAAATAACTTAGTACCGAATCTAATATAAACATTGTCAAGTAGAAAAGTGAGGGCATCACACACTTTCTGACATGACCAAAGTGTATAATTCTTATGCTCTTTAGAAGTGAAAAATGCATTTCTGACATTACATGCAAGATAGAGAGAATCTTCTCTGTGAAAAGCCCATTCAATTAAATCATTAAGCTTTTCTTTTATAAGGTTATGAGGAAGTGTAGTGTAAAGAGTGGAAAAATCGTAAGTAGACAGACTTGAAGCACGAAAATGTCTGGATTTCAATTTATTTAAAACCTCATTCGAATTTTTTATTGACCAAAACAGATTTCTTCCTGATCTTTCAAAGACTTTATCACAATATTAAATCACATGCGTTTTAATAGCAGTAAGACAGGAAGTTAATAATTTAGAAAGTTCATTGGTAGTGCAAGAGCTAGAATTTGCAATAAACCGTGCTTTGTAAGGTCTTTTATGAAGTTTTGGTAACCAGTATATCGTAGGAAGCTTGTCTTGGCCCGTGGAACCACTATCTGGTGGTTGACAGTCCAATCGTCTTCTGCTGAGACGTCTGGTGGACGCCATTTCTCATAAGAATGTCATTTTTGACATAATAACAGACACGGACCTGAGATACTTCCTGCTCATCTAAAGCCCTTTCAAACAAAGGTGAAATTTCAGGATCCTTGTGCTGTTCTGTAACTAGTTGACTCCCCGACATTTTGTCATGGCCTTGATTGAAAGATGAGTTATTCTCATGAAAATCAGGCTGCTTCTCAGGCAGGCTTGAAGACAGAGACCTTCTTATCTCGTCATTAAAAGACTGACCAAAATCAAAATCCTGTTTTCCAATTGCTTGGCCTTATGTGCCATAGCTATTGTGACTGTACTGGACGGATAAAGATCAGGAATTTCCTGCTCAATGGGATCAGGTGGTTGATCAGTGCAAGGATTTGAAGTCAAAAGTGGGTTTACCAAAACCTTATCTCCAGCTAAGTCATTGCCTAGCAATCAATGGACTCCTTTAAAAGGTAAAGAAGGTCTAATACCAACAGCCACTGAACCGGATACCAAGTCTGATGACAAATAAACTTTATGAAGCGGAACATTAACAAATCCACATTCCACACCCTGAATAAGGACACTTTGGCCCAAAGAAGTCTTCTCCGAAAAAGGCAGAGTATCTGCTAGAATAAGAGATTGAGAAGCTCCAGTATCTCGTAAGATTTTAATAGGGGTAGGATGGGCATAACTGTCACCTTTTAGTGACACAAAACCATCAAATAAGAATGATTCATAAATCTACATAACTGAATCAGTCTCAGATATTTTGGTATCAGAAAGAGTTTCCTCCCTTACACAAAACTGTGGTTTTGGCCTTATAGAAGTCAAGCATAAACTACGCAAAGCCTTTTCAAAATTTTATAGACGCCATTCTGATTTAATTTCTAAATTCAATATTGGACTTAAATCTCTTCTGCAACAAGGTCTATCGGAACCCGAATTTTATGGTGACTTAGTATATAAATTCAGAAAAATATATAACCGCAATGACTTCAGCACCCAATTTCGTAAAATCATTCTTCGATATAAAAAGATTGGGTACAACATGGATATTATACGACAGACTGCATGCATGGTAGTTAACCCAATCACGGTTGGCAACTTTGCTTCCCTCTTTAATTGCACGCCGGTGGGTCAGGCCTCAGATTCTATGACGGCTCCAACGTCAAGGCTTATTGAAAATTAAAGAGATAATGTTGGTTGGTGCCTGATGCTCTGTCTCTGGTCGGGCTAATCGGAGTCTAACTGTTGGTTTTCTTTTGCTCCAGCATTTCAGTGGTTTCTTGCTGTCGAGTCATCACCGTTGTCTCACCTCTGTGGTTCTTTGATTTCTGTGTTCACGGAGATGTTGCACTGATGAGTTAGGAGGCCTTCATGCGGACTGAACAAATTATTTGTCTAAATCGCGACGGAAGTAAGGGCGAGGATTGTGGCCACGTAAAATCGATTTAAGCCCCCCAGTGAAAATCTTTCACTGACCGTTCCAAGGCGGCTCTTCTGTGGCGATTTATTTATGTTGTTGTTTGTTACTTACTGTGTGTATCACTTGTGTCTTTTAATTTTGGATGGCCATATGGCCATTTTGTGGGAAAGTAACTGTCCATTTGGCCTCCCTTTGTTTAGGTTTCCATTATGGTCTGGTCGCTTAATGTTTGTATTTCTTTCCCTTTGGTGTCTTTTATGGATGGAGTAAGTTAATTGTATCAATTCCTGATCTTTGTTTTACTTTTACTTTAAGTACCTCTTGTCTTTCTCTTTCTTTTCTTCGCTTTAATTTTAAACATTCAGAGATCAAATGACCTATATTTTTGCAATAGTTACAAACTACTTGAGATTGAGATAAGGGCTTCTGGTCTTTGTTGTCACCAGAAGGTTTGGAAAAATTCTGGCTTCTATTTTTACCGGAAGGTTTGGAAGGATTCTGGCTTTTATTTTCACCAGAAAGTTTGTGCATAGTAACAGATGTACGGCTACAACTGCCAGATGGATTACAAGGATAGAATCGTGGACCTGTCTGTGGATTATAAGGTTTTCTAGGATAAGGCCTAATCACAAATGAGACAGCTTTTTAAGTATTTGGACCCCATTGTGATTTATATCAGTCTTTGTATCGACTGCCTATTCAAAATTCGCAAAATTGTAGTATGTTTCCTTTGGCTTTCTTTGCCAGATCATTACAGGGTCACTGATGAGGCTTTATTAGCCGAAACTACGTAGTATGACCCATCTTCTTTCTTATGAATGTTTTCATTGCTCTTAAAGGAACTCATTTTTTATTTTTATTTGCCTTCACTGCAGCTGGTGTTGTGCCGTGTGGCGGCCGTAAAACGTCTCCCCGTACATCAACCATAGTGCAGTTTATATTTTACTTTTGGTCCTTTGAGATCAGCGTGGATATTCTGAGAAATCAGAAATAAATTATTGGTTTAGACTCATATTCTAGACAGGTTTTTAAGTATTTGGACCCCATTGTGATTTATAGCAGGCTATACTCAGCATACTCTCCGTCCTTACATTGATTCTGAAATTAATCATAAACGCCATTTCTTCAAAATACCCTTCATTAATAAGGGTATGGATTTTATAGATTTGCCCAGTATCTTCCGTGAGAGATCGGTTTTTTTTCTTCCATTCCTGCTTATTTTCAAAATACTAAAACACCTATAATTTGCTATAAATATAACAAACCTGTTAGATCTATCATTTTTAATTTCAATAAACTTGTTTCAGATCTTGATATTGATACTAATACTCCTGATTCATGTGATTGTAAAAACTCAAAGTATTGCTATCCTGCTGCTGGTCATGTAATTACTGGCAATTTGAAAATTATTCCTGATTCTAGGATAAGGAATATAATTTCTAAAGGACCGAAATATCGGTTTCCTTCTAATATTGATTTCAGTAAATGTAGAGATGAAATCGCTGCTACCTTGAATGAATTCGGTAATCGATGGTGTAAGCGAGAGTATGTTGAGCATAAAGCCCTTAAGGACTGGAAACTTAGCATTTTAAAACTAGTAAATAAACGCATTTCTTTCTATTCTCAAAATACTAACTTATTACCTCCTAAGCCCTAGACGTCTTTACGTCATCTTAAACTAGGTATTCAAGAATTTCATAAGAAGTTTGTTTTGGCCCCTGCAGACAAGGCCGCTAACAGCGTCGTCGTTGTGTGACGACTCCACTATGTTAACACGCTTAAGCAGGAGCTTGGTGGTACTATGGCCTATGAACTTCAGCCTTTAGCTGAAGAGAGAGCTATAGTAGATAAACATGTTTGTCTTTCAGCCACCAAGTTTGCTGTGTGTGTTAACGAAGGCCAAGACAAGCTTCCTACGCTATACTGGTTACCAAAACTTCATAAAAAACCTTACAAAGCACGGTTTATTGCAAATTCTAGCTCTTGCACTACCACTGAACTTTCTAAATTATTAACTTCCTGTCTTACTGCTATTAAAACGCATGTAATTAAATATTGTGATAAAGTCTTTGAAAGATCAGGAAGAAATCTGTTTTGGTCTATAAAAAATTCGAATGAGGTTTTAAATAAATTGAAATCTAGACATTTTCGTGCTTCTAGTCTGTCTACCTACGATTTTTCCACTCTTTACACTACACTTCCTCATAATCTTATAAAAGAAAAGCTTAATGATTTAATTGAATGGACTTTTCACAGAGAAGATTCTCTCTATCTTGCATGTAATGTCAGAAATGCATTTTTCACTTCTAAAGAGCATAAGAATTATACACTTTGGTCATGTCAGAAAGTGTGTGATGCCCTCACCTTTCTACTTGACAATATTTATATTAGATTCGGTACTAAGTTATTTAGACAAATTGTGGGTATTCCGATGGGTACTAATTGCGCACCTCTTGTGGCTGATCTGTTCTTGTATTGTTATGAAAGAGACTTCATTTTGTCGCTTTCCATTGATAACCAATCTGAAATTATTGAAGCTTTTAGCTCTACTTCTAGATATTTAGATGATTTATTAAATATTGATAATACCTATTTTGATGGTTTGATCAGTCAGATTTACCCCCTAGAACTTCAGTTAAATAAAGCAAATTCTTCTGATACCGAGGCCCCGTTTTTGGATTTACATCTGTCTATTGTAGATAGATTTGTTTCGTACAAAATTTATGATAAACGCGATGACTTTGATTTTGAGATTGTAAATTTTCCTTTTTTGGATGGTGATGTTCCTCGTACGCCATCCTATGGCGTTTATATTTCGCAATTAATTCGATTTGCTAGAGTGTGTAGTCATGTAACTGACTTCAACACTCGTAATAAATTATTAACGGCTAAACTCCTTAATCAGGGTTATCGGTACCATAAACTACGCAAAGCCTTTTCAAAATTTTATAGACGCCATTCCAATTTAATTTCAAAATTCAATATTGGACTTAAATCTCTTCTGCAACAAGGTCTATCGGAAACCGAATTTTATGGTGACTTGGCATATAAATTCAGAAAAATATATAACCGCAATGACTTCAGCACCCAATTTCGTAAAATCATTCTTCGATATAAAAAGATTGGGTACAACATGGATATTATACGACAGACTGCATGCATGGTAGTTAACCCAATCACGGTTGGCAACTTTGCTTCCCTCTTTAATTGCACACCGGTGGGTCAGGCCTCAGATTCTATGACGGCTCCAACGTAAAGGCTTATTGAAAATTAGAGAGATAATGTGGGTTGGTGCCTGATGCTCTGTCTCTGGTCGGGCTCATCGGAGTCTAACTGTTGGGTTTCTTTTGCTCCAGCATTTCAGTGGTTTCTTGCTGTCGAGTCCTCACCGTTGTCTCACCTCTGTGGTTCTTTGATTTTTGTGTTCACGGAGATGTTGCACTGATGAGTTAGGAGGCCTTCATGCGGACTGAACAAATTATTTGTCTAAATCGCGACGGAAGTAAGGGCGAGGATTGTGGTCACGTAAAATCGATTTAAGCCCCCCAGTGGAAATCTTCCACTGACCGTTCCAAGGCGGCTCTTCTGTGGCGATTTATTTATGTTGTTGTTTGTTACTTACTGTGTGTATCACTTGTGTGTTTTCGCTTTGGATGGCCATATGGCCATTTTGTGGGAAAGTAACTGTCCTTATGGCCTTCCTTTGTTTAGGTTTCCATTATGGTCTGGTCGCTTAATGTTTGTATTTCTTTCCCTTTGGTGTCTTTTATGAGTGGAGTAAGTTAATTGTATCAATTCCTGATCTTTGTTTTACTTCTACTTTGTATCGACTGCCTTTTCAAAATTCGCAAAATTGTAGTATGTTTCCTCTGGCTTTCTTTGCCAGATCATTACAGGGTCACTGATGATGCTTTATTAGCCGAAACTACGTAGTATGTCCCATCTTCTTTTTTATTATGAATGTTTTCATTGCTCTTAAAGGAACTCATTTTTGATTTTTATTTATGAGTCAAAGCATAATCATCTGCCCAACGAGTAGCTTCCTACAAAGTTTCAACCTGTCTCTCATCGAGAAAAGACTTAATGTCTGAATTTATGCACCGTTTGAACCCTTTAACAAGGATAAGCTGTCTAAGTTTTTTCATGATTACAGCAAACTTTTTTAGAAGAGCACCATCTATCAAATAGCTGTTCTTTGGTTCGAGCAAATTCTATATGGGTCTGGGAAATTTTTTTTTTTACAATTCCTAAATTTCTGCCTGTAAGCCTCAGGGACCAACTCATATGCCTTGAGAATAAGCTCCTTAACCAAATCATAGTCGGAGCTTTGTTCGACAGTCAGCTGAGTGTAAATGTCTCGAGCCTTTCCGACAACAACGCTTTGCAAAAGTAAGGTCCAATGCTCTTTTGGCCATTTTAAATTTTCTGCAATGTTTTCGAAATGCAATAAATACTTGTCTCACTCTTTTTCCTGAAATGGCGGAACTAATCTGATGTGCTTTGTGGCATCAAAGTAACTACCAGAGTCTAAAACAGGGGTAAGTTTCACCCTATCTTGACCCTGGAGTTCTAATTCCTTCAGCCTTATTTGAAATTGCCTTTCCCTTTTGTTTTCTTCAATACTATATCTCATTTTTTCCTTTTCTAACTCAATCCGTTCCTCCATTTCTCTTTGTTTTTCTTCCTGTTCTAATGTTTCCTTTCGAACACGTTCTTCCATTTCTCTTTGTTTTTCCCTCTCTCTTTCTTCCATTTCTAACTTTTTCCATCTGCATTTGTCTCTGCATTTCTCTTTCTTTTTCCTTCTCTCTTTCTTCCATTTCTTTTTGTTTTTCCTTCTCTCTTTCTTCCATTTCTAATCTTAACTTCTCTAATTCAATTTGCCTTCCTATTTCGATTTGTTTCATTTGTAATTTAGTATGTAAAACCATAATGAGAGAAAAAGCAGATGGATCAAAAAGTTCTTCATCAACCAAAAACTGTATCAAAATATTCTTAATTTCATGTTTTTTCATGCTTGTTTTGAAACAGTGACCCCATAATGGGAAGCAATATCCAGCAAACCTGTTCTTTTGGTCAGATTAAACAACTCCTGAGTAAGCTGAGCCAAAAAGCTTCTCAAATCAAACGACATGTTTGCTTTTTGTTTGTACTATAAAGTAATTATGGTAATACAGATTGTGGTTAATTTGACAAAGTTTTTTTAATGACAAGCCCAACGAGAATTTCACATGAAATGACAAGTACTTTTTCCCCTGAAATGACATGTACTAATTCACATGAAATGACAATCCACTATATGCCTATGGGGAAATACCAATCTTTTGAAGCAACTGTCAAGTCTATATTTGATAAGAAATGACAATTACTTGCGTACAAATAAAATGTCAGTCCTAAAATGCTCAAGATGTTTTTTTTATCCCGGACGAGCCCCAAATTTCTGTTACGAGCCAGGCGTAGCAGAAAGAAAAAGCAAACAAGCCTTTTGGAAAAAAATTAACAAAACTTATTTACAAAGTATCTTTAACCTGTATAAGTAAGAAAATTAAATGTACTAAGCTCTGTTGTGAAGTATCCTTGGATGAATATATTTTCCTTGATCCCACAGAATTCACAGTCCAAAATGAAATATAATATCCTTTAACAATCCAAGACAGAATCTAGAAATAACTTTTCTTGAAAACCCAAACATCAAACTCAAATGGCTGACTCAAAGAGAAACATCAAGCTCTTTTATAGACCATAAGATTTCTCTAGAACATTCCAGAGGGCTGTGGAATAAGATTACGTAATTTTCTAAAAAATAATGCCACCCCAAACTTTCTGGAAGATTCTAAAGTACTCTTCCTTGAAAACATGTTGTTTACCAAATAAAATTGATCTGTGACTCATTTCTTTCCAGAAAGTTCTTTGTGAAGAATCCGCTCACCCACTGGGGTGAAAGTGGGAATCAGAAAATAAATTCTTATGCATAACAATAGAAAGATGGGAGCCTCACACAATTTCTGACATTACCTACCATTAAGTATAATGTTTATGTTCTTCAGAAGTGAAAAAAGCATTTCTTACATTACATGCATGATAGTGGGAATCCTCCCTATGAAATATCCAGTCAATTAAACCATTAAGTTTTTCTTTTATAAGACTATGAGGAAGTGTAGTGTAAAAGGTTAAAAAATCATGAGTAGACAGACTTGAAGTACGAGAACGTCTGGATTTCAATTTTTTAGATTTTTATAGACCAAAACAGATTTCTCCCTGATCTTTCAAAGACTATGTCGCAATATTTAATCACATGTTTTTGATTGCAGTAAAACATGAAGTTAATTATTTGGAAAGTTCAGTTGTGGTACAAGATCTTGAACTTGCAATAAACCGTGCTTTATATTGTCTTTCATGAAGCTTAGGTTATTAAGGCGTAACTATACCTAATTTAGTGACACAGAGGCCTTTCTGATATTTAATCTTCATCAGTGTGTCTCAACCCCAAAGTTCTGAAACTGAAACGGATGATGGACCATACCCGGCAAACACAGCACATCCCCCTCCGAGCACACACCGACCGACGTAGCTCGTGAGACAGGTCAACTGGAGGCATCAGGCAAGAGACGCCCAGCCGCGGACTTATAGGCGTCCCCCATCGGGACCAATATAACGTATAACATATGTAACACATTCAGCAAACTTGGTAGCTGAATGACAAATGTGGTCATCAAGTACAGCCCTCTTTACAGCCAAACGCTGCAGTTCACATACCTTAGTACCACCAAGCTCTTGCTGAAGAGTGTTGGCAAATTGGAGTTAAGCCTCCCAGTAATTCGAAATAAGGCTGGTTTTCTGTTGTCGTTAATTATTGTTATAATCTCGTATTGCTAATAACTTTTTATTTTGGATACCCGTTTTGCCATTTTCTGAAAAGAAAGTCTTCAAAGTTTTTGGAGATCGATGTAGTAGCAAATTAAAATATACCTTATTTGTATATGTATGCTAATTTAAATGAAAATAAGTTTCGAAGCAATGGATAGCCTCCTTCATTCTGTCTTTTACGTAGTTGTGAACTTCCAAAGAAAACGATTTCAGTTGTTTTCGGTGACCTTAAATGCCAATTAGATGTTTTAGGTATTTGCCTCCATATCAGTTTAATTTTTGTTTCCTACAAAATGATACCTGAATGAGCTTGCATCTTGTCTGGGTCGAACGTTAGCTATTTAAGGTACCAATTAGACACATGTTTCACTGAAGGGAAATTTGCCATTTCAGGATTGAATCGCAAACTTGTGTAATCAAAAAGATATCCAAACTATCACTTTTAAAATTAATGACTTGGAACTAATTTTAACTCTCCATGTTTCGAGTTATCCCGAATCTCATCACGAAAACACGCCTATATAATTTTGACCCCCGCGAACCCCACTTTGATATACTAAAAATGAGGTTTACAGGGGTAAACCTTATTTTTCTTATTTCTGCTCTAACATATAGACTGTAGGTTCTCCTTAGAACCACCTCAACGAGGCGGTTCTAACGAGTACCCACAATCTATATTTTGAGCAGAAATAAGAACAATATCCCGATTTTTCATCTTATTTTGTTTTCATTTTTTTTCTGGCGATAAAGGTTTCAATGTATTTGTATAGGCGTGTTTTCGTAATGTACCAATTTATATATTTCGAAATGTGTTCGCGCCATTAAAATTTAGTTGTATACGTATATGTTTCAGGTGGATCTTCTATATCCAGCTGTAATTGAAGGCGTGATGCTATGGCGACCGCTTCAGACATTCGAACTGTCTTGGAATCTTGATTTTCTTTATTCCAATGATTCAGTGATATGGTTTAAGAAAAACTCAACCCGCCAAGAAGTCATAGATATCTACAGAACTGTTAGTAAAACATTCACGTTACCAAGTTATTATTTTGTATATTCATTAAAAGTTATGCCGTTATATTTCATTCCACGAAAGTCAGTGAAGTGGAAGATAGCAGCTCTTCTGACGAAGAGTCTGGTGACTCGTCTGTAAGCCAAATATCACCCGTGCATGGTACCCGGGAATGAATTGAGCCCTTCAGAGGGGAAGTACCCTAAATTTACCCCCAAAAGCTCATGGCAAACGGCAAAGCAGCGTCAAAATCTTGAAAAGTTTCTTTACAGTGTTGAATCAGACATTACGTCACATAAGCCGAACAAATCTAAACATGACAACTTGAAAAAAAAATGCAACAAAATACTCTACAGCCTTTACAAGAGAGAGTTGACATTGTCATTTAGCCCGCTGACAAAGGCTCGGCAGTGTTTGTCATGGGTAGAGGCCATTACATTTCTGGGTCTTAGAGGCAGTTAAATGATTTAAGTAACTGTAATCTCCTTGGTCACGACCTGACGAGTTTGCTTCACTGTTGTAAAATGCTTGATTCTGAAAATATCTCTGAAAAGAACATGAAATACCTGCTGGTTGACAAACCCAAAGCTGAGAGGTTTAACCCTCTCCCAAAACTGCACAAAGCTTGCAAACATGGACGACAAATAGCGTCTAGCAATTGTCAACCAACATAAATAAAAAAATTCAGAGTTTGTCGACTTCCAGTTGCATCCTCATGTTCAAGACTTTCCGTCCTACCTCAAGGATACCTCAGACTATCTGAGGACGGTAGAGTCACCAGGCCCTATCTCCCAAGAATCACTCATTGTCCCGCTGGTTGTCAACTCTCTGTACACAGACACCCCGCATGCAGATGTCATTCGGGCATGCCAAAAGGACTGGGATGACAGCACCATCAAAGATACCTCGACAGAAACACTTGTAGAGCTTCGTACCATTATCTTAAATTTTAATAACTTAAGCAGATTGCGGTAGCTCGGTTGGATGCGCGTTTGACTGGTGATCAAGAGGACGCGGGTTCGATACCAGCTGCTGTCGATAACATCCTTTCGTTGATCATGAAATCTTTTGTACAATCATCCTCTCCCTTCCGCTGATGCAAGGAGAGCGGTTGTCAATTTCTGGCGAAAGAATGTGCACTGTATTTAGACTGGCTAACCTTTTACGCCCGAAAAGTTTGGAAAGGTTAACTGGCTGGATCAATAAGGACCTAAATAGTGTTGACTGGGCCGTTCAACTCCAATACAAACAGACACAACTTTGAGTTTAACGATAAATATTGTATACAAGTAGACGACACGGTCGTGAACAAAACGTTGGCATCAGCATAAACCAACAACTTCATAAGGAGACTAGAGTGTCAGCTTCTTACAACAATCCGTCTCAAACCACTTCATGGACAATGTTAGTAGACGACATAGATATGAAATGGACCCATGGCCGTGACAGTGAAGAGAAGTCTTCTGTCTCTGGTCGGGCCCCTCGGCGTCTAACTGTTGGTTTTCGTTTGCTCCAATATTTCAGTGGTTTCTTGCTGTCCAGTCTGATTAGTTAGGCGGCCTACATGCGGAAGCGACGGAAGTAAGGGCGAGGATTGCAGCTGCGTAAAATCGATTTTAGGCCCCCAGGGGCAATCCTTTCAATGACCGTTCCGAGGCGGTTCTTCTGACGCGGTTTATATTTGTTATAGTTTGTCGTTTGAGCGTGTGCATCGCTTATATCATTTTGTTTTGGATAGCCAACTTCAAAACGTCCGCTTCAACTCCCTGTACCTCATTTTGGAGACGCTGCTGTCAAATTTGGGACTTACTGTCAGATCCTGAATTCTATGATATTGTTTGTACTTTATATTTTGCATGTAAATGTTTGAAATAAATACTGTTTAAACCAAATTTGGGACTTTTACCCGACAATGTAATGTAATCACATCTCAAGCCCTGGTACCCAATGAAACTAAAAGGCCTATGTGCCTTTGACGGTCTGACACACACCTATTTTCCTGTGCAGACTTAGTCCTTCTAAGCGGTTAATCAGTACTCATATGCGGTTGGATTTAGCTCTGCGAGAAAGTATCAAGCAGCCCAGTCTATTTCTCAAAGCCTCGATGGGCGAGGGCGATCGGTGTTGTTTAATTCTTAATACCTGTATTGCAAGCAGTGTAGACCTTGATCGAGCGATGCGATCCGCGGCGCCTGATCTACATCTACAATTTTTGACAAACCTTACACATGATTCCAGTCTAGAAACTATAAATAACTCTCTGATCCAAGACTCTGACGTCACAGTGACAATGACAGCGCAGCTATTTTCTATAATTATAATAATGATAGCCATATGGACATAAGCATTTAAACGCTTCTGTGCTTTACTACTTTGACCCACTAGATTAACACTTGATCAAAAAAGTGCAGCAATAAGAGTTTAAGAACTGTAAAAGTACAGAGTGTCCGCTCCGGGGAACGGGAGGTCACGGGTTCGATCCCGGGCCGCGACATACCGAAGTCGTTAAAAAGGTACTAGCTGCTTCTCGCTTGGCACTCAGATTTACGGGGTAGATCTAGGACTGTTCGACCCAATGTCAGGATAATTTGACTGGGGGTGGTATCATGTAAAGTGTCTAGGACAGTGAGGCAGCACTATAAAAGTGAGCATTGAGCTCCCTGTCGCAACCAGACACCGTCGAGATATGACTGAAAAATTGTTGAAAGCGACGTGAAACCCGAATTCACACACACACACACACACACACTCACACACACACACACACACACACACACACACACACACACACACACACACACACACACACACACACACACACACTGTAAAAGAACGAACTACTTGGGACGGTCAAAAGAAAGAGATAAATCATCCAGGACTTTACGATTCATGAATATTCGCGATCATCACCAATTTAGATTTATTTATGTTGTTGTTTGTTACTTACTGTGTGTATCACTTGTGTCTTTTAATTTTAGATGGCCATATGGCCATTTTGTGGGAAAGTAACTGTCCTTATGGCCTTCCGTGCAGCAATAAGAGTTTAAGAACTGTAAAAGTACAGAGTATCCGCTCCGGGGAACGGGAGGTCACGGGTTCGATCCCGGGCCGCGACATACCGAAGTCGTTAAAAAGGTACTAGCTGCTTCTCGCTTGGCACTCAGATTTACGGGGTAGATCTAGGACTGTTCGACCCAATGTCAGGATAATTTGACTGGGGGTGGTATCATGTAAAGTGTCTAGGACAGTGAGGCAGCACTATAAAAGTGAGCATTGAGCTCCCTGTCGCAACCAGACACCGTCGAGATATGACTGAAAAATTGTTGAAAGCGACGTGAAACCCGAATTCACACACACACACACACACACTCACACACACACACACACACACACACACACACACACACACACACACACACACACTGTAAAAGAACGAACTCCTTGGGACGGTCAAAAGAAAGAGATAAATCATCCAGGACTTTACGATTCATGAATATTCGCGATCATCACCAATTTAGATTTATTTATGTTGTTGTTTGTTACTTACTGTGTGTATCACTTGTGTCTTTTAATTTTAGATGGCCATATGGCCATTTTGTGGGAAAGTAACTGTCCTTATGGCCTTCCTTTGTTTAGGTTTCCATTATGGTCTGTTCGCTTAATGTTTGTATTTCTTTCCCTTTGGTGTCTTTGGTGGGTGGAGTAAGTTAATTGTATCGATTCCCGATCTTTGTTTTACTTCTACTTCAACAGAAAGATGAATCGAACCATATGGAGGAATCTTAGCTCAACAGTGAGTCATGACAACCACAGACACAGTATAGCAGTTCGTAATTGCATAAAGTTCCATTACTTAAACACGCCTAATATACAAATACATTTATCACCTTAATCGCCGAAAAAATGAAAATTTTAAGATGAAAAATTGTAATATTTTTCTTATTTCTGCTCAAAATATAGATTGTTGGCACTCGTTAGAACCGCCTCAATCTATATTTTAGAGCAGAAATAAGAAAAATAAGATATACCCATGTAAACCCCAGTTTTACTATATAAAAGTGGGGTTCAAGGGTGTCAAAATTATATAGGCGTGTTTTCGTGATGTATTTAGTCTCGTATTTAAAATATTGGGTTACTGAACCTCAGGAGGTTAAAAACAGCGAAAATGAAGATGGGATTTGTATTACGAGAGAGTTGCAACAAACTTACATTACGAAACACGCCAGACAAATACATTGTAAATTTTAACGCCGAAAAAGAAGAAAAGTTTAAGAGGAAAAATTGTGATAGTTTTCCTATTTCTGCTCAAAATATAGATTGTGGGAACATGTTAGAACCGCCTCATCGAGCCGGTTCCAACGAGTACCCACAATCTATATTTTTGAGCAGAAGTACGAAAACATAATGTTTAACCCTGTAAACCCTAGTTTAACAGTTATAAACGTGGGGTTCAACTGGGTCAGACTTGTTTAGGCATGTTTTCGTGATGCTAAGAAAATGTCACTCCGGAAAAGTCACAATCAAAAACTCATCAATCTTACGTCCAGTAATAATAAAAATAAGTGGCCCAGAGGCATACACAGAAACAGACGAAACATGAACCAGCGGCATAAAGTCAATTAACAAATAAAAAAGTGCGTAAGACAACAGCCTTGATGCTCCGTCTTTGGTTGGACCCCTCGGAGTCTAACTGTTGGTTTTCTTTTGCTCCAGCAATACTGTTGTTGTATGCTGTCGAGTCCTCAACCTTGTTTCATCTCTGTAGTTTTTTTATTTGTATGTTCTCGGAGATGTTACACTGATGAGTTAGGAAGCCTTCATACGGACTAAACAAAATTAGTGTATACCGCGACAGAGGTAAGGGCGAGGATTATGGCCATGTAAAATCGATTTAAGCCCCCAGTGGAATTCTTTTCACTGACCGTTCCAAGGCGGTTCTTCTGTGGCGGTTTATTTATGTTGTTACGTACTGTGAGTATCTCTTGTGTCTTTTTATTTTGGATGGCCATTTGGCCATTTTGTGGGAAAGTAACTGTCCTTATGACCTTCCTTTGATTAGGTTTCCATTATGGTCTGGTCGCTCCATATTTGTGTTTCTTTCCCTTTGATGTCTTTGATGGGTGGAGTAAGTTAATTGTATCAATTCCTGATCTTTGTTTTACTTCTACTTTGGGACGGCCAGTAGTAAAACTACTGTATATGTGTGTTGGGGTGCGGCTTCAACTCCGGATTTGATGAAATTTCAACTCCAACCTTCACTTCCAGTGCAGACATTATAACAATAACAAATTGATCTGCATGGAGTCGATTTGGACCCCACTGTGTGTGTAAGGGGGTGGGGATCGTTTCACTGACCCTACCAATGCGGTTCCTCTCTCGCGGTTTATTTTTGTTATGGTTTGTCTTTTAGTGTGTGTGTCGCTTATTCTTTTGTTTTGGATAACCGGTTGGCCGTTTTGTGGTGGATGTCGTTTTGGCTTTCCGCTATGTTGATGTTATCATTAGGGTCTAGTGGTTTCATGTTTGTGTCTCTTTTCTTTTTGTGTCTCTGATTTAAGCTGTTGGTTAATTGTATCGATTCCTGATCGTTGCCTTCTCTTCTATTTTATCAGTCACCCTCTATATTAATTGCATTGTAACACATTGACCTGATAAATATATGCTATCTCAGGACAAGTGAGCTTTATCAGGTCAACATGACATTGCACTTTTATGAGTGAGCCGGACTACTGGAAAAATGGCCAAAACTGTTATTATTTATGAGTGTACAAGGGGATAAACTGATAAATAGAATACCAGATTCGTGTCATTTGATATCAAGTTTATCAGGCTCGGCTTCGAGAACGCATGTAGAATCGCTCGGCAAGCCTCGCGATTCTACAAGCGTTCTCGAAGCCTTGCCTGATAAACTTGATATCAAAAGACCTCACCTGGTATTCTCTATATCAAGCTCAACAGTGAATCAAACTAAAACACATAGTAAAATAGTCATGTATAGATTAATACTGTCATAAATAGGGGATCTTGCATGAGTGTTCATGTATTATTGAATTTATTAAAGGAGTTGAGGAAAAGGGATAAAATGCGAGGCTTTGCCGAGCATTTTATCCCTTTTCCTCAACGAGTTTAATAAATTCAATAGTACATGAGCACGAATGCAAGATTCTATTTATCATATGACATTTAAAACGCATTTTATTCACGATTGTTTACAAAAATGTCAATATTCCGCCATTAGTAAACGCGACGTCGTTAAGGACGTCGTACATCAAACGTTACGGGACGTATCTAGCTAGTTTGCATATTTAATCCACTAGTGGATTATCGAAAATAATACATGGCGTTATTACACTCTCAGACGCGACGTCATATGATAAATTAGGATTAAGGACTCAACAACAATCCGACTTCAGAGCAGAAGAAAGCCACCAGTTAGACCACGGAAGGTCATCTGTTAAAGAAACTAGTGTGAACAACGAGTTCCTTTATCGGATTTTTTACCTCCCGATGTGAATAAATACCATATTTAAAATAGGAAAAATGAATGAACTATATAAAACATGCAATTGGATAGACTTGTTGGATCAGTATGCGTCTGAATTTTATGACAACTGAATCTTAATAGCTCCTTTTAACCTGTTTTAATCGGCGTATTGAAACAGAAGCTGGATGAAACCAAAACCAAAACGGATTTCCGCCATTTTGAAAGTGATGTTTCTTATGTAATGAATAAATTAGAAGAAACACAGTGTCTCAGTAATAAAATAAATGAAAGCGTCAAAGGATAACGCTGACGTAACTGAAACTTTCTGAAGTTTAAATATAACTGTTCTATCGCAAGAGCAGTATGTTGCATCTTGTACAAAAGGTAGTACCGACTAAACAGATTTATATCTCCGACTAAGAAAAACATTTCATATTACTAAAAGGGAAGCATCACGGTTATGTCAAGTAGATATCATGGTATTTTGCTATGGTTGTTATATTGACGGTTTTAAAGTGCGTTTGTTGAACATAATAACATAAGGGAAGCACGAGCGAACGAGAAACAAATTGAAGCCAATAAACTGAACATAAAAAAGTAGAAGTAAAACAAAGATCAGGAATTGATACAATTAACTTACTCCATCCATAAAAGACACCAAAGGGAAAGAAATACAAACATTAAGCGACCAGACCATAATGGAAACCTAAACAAAGGAAGGCCATATGGACAGTTACTTTCCCACAAAATGGCCATATGGCCATCCAAAATTAAAAGACACAAGTGATACACACAGTAAGTAACAAACAACAACATAAATAAATCGCCACAGAAGAGCCGCCTTGGAACGGTCAGTGGAAGATTTCCACTGGGGGGCTTAAATCGATTTTACGTGGCCACAATCCTCGCCCTTACTTCCGTCGCGATTTAGACAAATAGTTTGTTCAGTCCGCATGAAGGCCTCCTAACTCATCAGTGCAACATCTCCGTGAACACAAAAATCAAAGAACCACAGAGGTGAGACAACGGTGAGGACTCGACAGCAAGAATCCACTGAAATGCTGGAGCAAAAGAAAACCAACAGTTAGACTCCGATGAGCCCGACCAGAGACAGAGCATCAGGAACCAACCAACATTATCTCTCTAATTTTCAATAAGCCTTTTACGTTGGAGCCGTCATAGAATCTGAGGCCTGACCCACCGGCGTGCAATTAAAGAGGGAAGCAAAGTTGCCAACCGTGATTGGGTTAACTACCATGCATGCAGTCTGTCGTATAATATCCATGTTGTACCCAATCTTTTTATATCGAAGAATGATTTTACGAAATTGGGTGCTGAAGTCATTGCGGTTATATATTTTTCTGAATTTATGTACTAAGAAGAAGTAAAACAAAGATCAGGAATTAATACAATTAACTTACTCCACCCTTAAAAGACACCAAAGGGAAAGAAATACAAACACTAAACGACCAGACCATAATGGAAACCTAAACAAAGGAAGGCCATAAGGACAGTTACTTTCCCACAAAATGGCCATATGGCCATCCAAAACCAAAAGACACAAGTGATACACACAGTAAGTAACAAACAACAACATAAATAAATCGCCACAGAAGAGCCGCCTAAAGTCTCATACAATGTATTCTGATGTGTTTTCATCAATAATCAAAGTGCTGACCACACTGATTGGTCAGTTTTTGCTGAGTTTAGGCTCGAAAAATCGTCCTGAACGAAGGCTTTACCCCGCAATTACTGCACTGCAAGCAAACAGTGAAAGCACCTGATCAAATACTGCGTTCTGCTCTGAGCCTTCGCTATTTGGCAATGGGTCAGTACAGCAGCCCAGTCATCGGGACTTGAAGAAAAAGATGGGATGCATGATGCTTCCACGCAGAGCTGAAATCCGACCGCACACGAGTACTGGTAAACCGCTTAGAGGATCAAAGCCTGCCCAGGTAAAGTGGTGCGAGTTGGGCCGTCCATGCTTATAAACCCTATTGGTTTCATTGGGCGACAAGGCTTGAGATGTCCTTTCATCTTAATTTCGGTTAAAAGTCCCACAAAATTGAAGCAACGTCTCCAAAATGACCTATACAGTGTTGATGGGGACGTTAAACCTCAAATCAAACCAACAAACAAACCAACAGCCCAGTCAAGACTTCACAGTTAACCAACCATTTTAACACAGCGGTCCTACGTCACAGAGGGAAAAACCGTTGGTACAAAGACTGTATACATGGTCAGAGACCGTAATGTGGATAGTAGTAGGCCGGATGTTTCTGTAGTTAGACAAGTGTGGTCGCTTGACAAACAATAGACCTAAACATGGCTCTGTTTGTTTTTATTTCAGATTAAAATTTCCAGGTTCATGTTTCCTAATCAACTGAGTGAAGTTGGATTCACTTTCAATACACCAGTAACTACAAGATACTTCAGAATTGAAATACATGTCTTGAGATTTACATGGAATTATATTTCATTAAAAAACGTTGTATGTCTGAGCTTTGAACTCATTGGATGTCGAAAACAAGGTGATTATGCACTGTAACCTATGTAAAGCAGACATCGTATCAAAATTACATTACTGGCTGCTTAAGCAGGTAGCTATTAAGCAGAGGGAAATGTTTGAGATGATGGTTGACCTGAAAGAGACATTATAGAGAAAGGCTTATACAAATGAATCGTACATTTACCGCCGAAAAATGAAAATTTTAAGATGGAAAAATGAAATATTTTTTCTTATTTATGCTCAAAATAAAGATTATGGGCTAACGGCAGAACCGCCTCATCGAGGCGATTATAACGAGTACCACAATCTTAATTTGGAGCAAAAATAAGGTTAACCACTGTAAACCATTGTGTTTGCTTTATAAAAGTTCAGACTAAAATAGGCGTGTTTTGATGATGGAGAGACTATATGACTGTTAATTGAGTATAGATCAATTTGGCTGTACTGATTGTAAAATAACTAACAAACAAATGTTGCTGTTTCCATGCTCAGATCAGCAGAAAATTGTATTTGTCCTTCACATATTTTTTGTCAAATGCAGTTACTTTTCGACTATTTAATATAAGCAGGACGCAGTTTATGTTCATCCGAAGTGGGTATGCATTATGCTTCATAACATTGAGACAAAATCCACAGGAACGATCGCAAAATAAGGAGTAAATAACTCAGTTTGGTTGATCATCTCTTGAGCCCGCTCTGTGAGATACAATACACTACAAGATGCAATAAGCAAAGCACAAGTCCATTTAAATCCATCAATAGAACAGAACGGTTCTTTGACATGACGAAGGTCTCAAATATTTGCCTTCTCAGTGCATTTACAGAAAACTATTGGGTCGCAATGGTGTCCATTACCATCACGCGAACAAGTCCGTGAAATAAAGACCCCCCTAAACCCCACTTTATATAAAAAAACTGGGGTTTACGGGGGTAAACATTATTTTCCTTATTTCTGCTCCAAGACATAGGTTGTGGGTACTCGTTAGAACCGCCTCGATGGGGCGGTTCTAACGAGCACCCAAAACCTATGTTTGGAGTATAAATAAGAAAATTATCACAGATTTTCAACAGAAAAATCACCTTTTTTGAGGTTTGAAAAAATGCTCTATATCACACGGATGTGTTATCGTAATGCTCAGTGAATACACTGACAAAATAGAAGTGAATGCAATGATCAGGAATTAATGCTATTTCACATTATCATTTCGTAACGTTAAATAGACAACGGTTCCCTAAAATGATTGGACGATGACGACGTTATGACGTCTACGACAGTTAACGTGCATTTATTCGTAGAAATACCTACATACAAACTTATAATAACATATAAATATGTTCATTCTACAAACTGGCCCCGCCCATTGGGGCTTGAAGAAATAAATGGGCAGCATGATGCTTCCACGGAGAGCTGAAAAGGACCCTACACGAGTACTGGTAAACCATTTAGAGGATCTAAGCCTTCCCAGGCAAAGCGGTGCCAATCGAGCCGTCAGTGCTTATAAACGCTATTGGTTTCATTGGGAGACAGGGCTTGAGAGGTCATTTCATCTCAATGCCGGAAAAAAGTCCCACAAAATTGGAAGCAACGTCTCCAAAATTACATATACAGTGTTGACGGGGACGTTAAACCTCAAATCAAACAAACAAACAAATCACTCTCCCAGTGGTTGGAACGGAAGCTGAGAAGGGGAAACCTTTGTGCAATATTTTCGTGCCTAAGTTTTAACTGAAGAAAATAGAGGAATAATTGAAATCAAATTGTCTGTTTCTTTCATGCTTTAAATTGTAACACAATTTCAAAGCGTCAGCCGTCATCAAAGAGAACAAACATTTTCCAGGGCGCGTTTTGTGTCGATTTAGAGGTGTCCAGCGTGTAAAATGGATATACTATTGGGTGTTTACTGAAAGTTTGAAACTGAAAAACAGCTTGGAATGTAACTGTATCAAATGTTTCTCTTGAAATTAGCAATTAAATAATGTCCGCAGTTGCTAAGCTTGACTGGCGTCGCGTGCATTATTTACGTTGCGTAGGTAGAAAAAGTGACGTCATCAACTTCGGAATGTCATGAAAACGTGCTTGACGTAATTTTTGTCACACATTAATAACGTTTAGCTAATTGAATTTTCACAAGCCAAAAAATATATGTTATTCTTTTAGGATGCATCAAATACACAAAAAGTGAGACATAAAAAAAATTGTATTTTTACTGTGAAGATATCGAATTAGATTTCAGCACGAATGACCAAAACGGTTACAAAATCGCTTGAGTACAACATAGATGTTAGTGGGTACGAACTGACCAAAACCAGGTACGAAATGACCAAAATGATACAAAGTGTGATTACCATAGAAAAATTGCTGAAATCCAAACTATACACAGAGACAAATTCGGTTTACAAGGGTAAATATATTTTCCCTATGCTATTTACTAAAGTGCTAGTCGCTGTGTAAAGAGTAAATTCTGGACTCTGCTTATATACTGAGTCACTGGCAAATAATGTCAAGCCGTCTAATCAGGATCAACAATGTTTGTTAAAATACTGAAGTTAAACAAAACCGTTTAGGTATCAGTTAAGGACTTTTTTTCCCAGCTTACACTCAGCGACAATCGACCCAAAAGTGTTGTCAGTGCTTTGCTTTTTCTAGGTGTGAAAAAGTTGCATTGTGGCAATAATGAGAAGGTAGAATTGAAACCCAGTCGAAATATCCCTGTCGATTACCTCTACATAGCGCCTAATGAACAATCCTCGTTCAACAACTACAGCGATTGTTTAGCTATATGTTTGGAACATGGGTCATCGTGCTCTTTCAATAGAGAAGATTGTGTTTCGTATGGACTATCACCAAGTAAAAGTTATGGTGTTTGGAAAATACAGGAACAAGCTTACATCAGAATGTGTATTCCAGGTATAATTGTTGGTGTCATCCCCCGTGGCATAGTGTGCTCTGAATATGTCATTCAAGATTCATAATTTTTATTTTCTCTAGTTTCCTACTATGTAAAGTAATGGAGATGTGAGGCTCCATCCACATTAGCAGAAAGTGGAATTTTAGTATATCTAACTTTAATACTTTTGGGACCATACATTTGTTTCGGGTTAAGGCTAGTTCGAATAAGGTTTAGTCATAGCGCAATTTCAGATAATTGAGGAATGACTTGACGATCTGTTATACAACAGAGGTATGCTGTTGCTTTTTAAACAAACAACGTACCTTTTAAAAAAACTAGGACAACGTCTTTATCTGTAGATGTTGGAAGAGTTCCTTAGGGCCTCAAGGGCATTTTGATTTAACCAAGGTATACAAGCCATCGGAGTTCGAGTAAATTTCATTAGGTATGGATTATTAGCTCACCTGAGCCGTAGGCTCATTGGTGAGCTTATAGGGTGGTCATGCTGTCTGTCTGTATGTATGTATGTATGTATGTATGTATGTCAACATTTTCAAACATCTTCTCCTCTGGAACCGCTAGGCGGACTGAAGCCAAATTTCATGTGGGGCCTCAGTGGGATGGGGGAACGAGAGTTTGTTCGCGGGGTCTAGGTCACATGACCAAGATCGCCGCCATGCCCATATATGGTAAAAACCCTTCAAAAATCTTCTTCTCCGGAACCGCTGGTCCGATTTTCACCAAACTTGGTATGTGGCCTTGGGTACTCGGGCCTATCATAGTTTGTTCAAATAATGGCCCTTGGATGACCTTGACCTATTTTATGCCAAGGTCAAATTTGGTAATATAGGCTTTTGAATGGCAAAAAGTGAAAACGGTGGATTTTTCGAAAACTGTTGCAGCCTTTGGCCTGAAAGTTGGTAGATGACATCAGCTAAATGAGTTAATAAGTATATATGAGATTTATAGGTCAAGGTCATTCCGTGACCTTGGGTCAAGTTTTTTAATATGTCAAACTTTAAACTTATTTTTCAGGGAAACTACTTGGTCAATTTTGACCAAATTTCATATACAAGCTTTATGGGAGAAGGACATGTAAATTAAGTTGATGATGTTTGGTCACATAACCAAGATGGCCGCCATGCCCATATATGGTTAAAACCCTTCAAAAATCTTCTTCTCTGAAACAACTGGACGGATTTTCATGAAACTTGGTATGTAGCATCTCGGACGCAGGCCCATCATAAATTCTTAAAATGGTGACCCTCGGATGACCTTAACCTATTTTATGCCAGGGTAAAATTTAGTCACATATGCATTTGTATGGGAAAAAGTGAAAATGCATTATATCTAACAAACCGTTCAATATTCCACCACTAAATCATATATATTCTTGTTCCTTAAGATAGGGCGCATTTATTGACATGGGGTCCACTAGGTCCCTTAAAAAAACCCTTCAAAAATCTTCTTGTCCGGAACCGCTGGGCCGATTTCCACCAAACTTGGTATGTAGCCTCGGGACTCGGGCCCATCATAGTTTGTTCAAAGAATTGCCCTGGGATGACCTTGACCTATTTTATGCCAATGTCAAATTTGGTCACATTGGCATTTGTATGGGAAAAAGTCTAAATGGCTGATATCTTGCAAATGGTTGAGAATACCACCCCTAAACCATATGTATATTCTTGTTCCTTGTGATTAAGCATGTTTAATGACATGGACCTTGGGAGTCTAGGGGGTCCCCCGGGGACATGCCCCATCCCCTTCATTTCAAAAAGTGCCCAATATCTTGGAAACTGTCCAGATCTCCACCCATAAACAATATATATTCTAAGGGGCTTTAAGTGACATGCATCTTGAGACCCTGGGGGCATGCCCCACCCCTGCATTACATGAAATGCATCAAATCTCAGAAACTGTTCAGATCCCCTCCCATAAACCATATATTTTCTTGTTTCTTGTGATAAGGGGCATTTAGTTACATGGATCTTTGAACACCATAGGTTAAATTGGGGGCCGACACCTCCTTTAGAAATGGTTAAGCTCTCCACCCATTAACCATATATTTTCTTGTTCCTGACCTTTTAGCTCATCTAAGGCTTTATCTTGTCTAAATATAACTGAAAATTCAAACTCAAAAGTTTTCCAACTGATCTTCATGAGTCAGGAATGTGATTAAGGACCACTTGGTCATACAGCCAGATGCATTTAGTGACATGGACCTTAATTTGGGCCCCTGGGGGCATGCCCTACCCACATCATTTAATAGAATGCGTAATATTTCCCCACCCATTAACCATATATATTCTTTCTCTATATACTAATGTGAACATTTTCTCTTTTGATAATGGGTTTTCAGAAAAAACTCAATACAAATTACATCAGGATAAAGAACAAGGTTTAAAACAACTAGCGTTGCAATAATTTAGAAAATCTGTTGACAAATAAGGATTTTATAACCAAAAACACATTTGAATAGGGAAATTTCCATTGTTAAATTGCTAGCAAGGGAGGTAAATATTTCCCCGCAAACTTTCAATTTCTATACACTGTTACTAAATAACTGAAATAATCATAAATGATGCAAAACACATCATGAAGTTCAAAACATTTTAATCGAGGCCAAAACGATTCCAGAATCAAAACTTTATGATCATGGATTATCTCCCCTTTCAATGTAAAATCTCTATTCAAATCTTATTTTGGTCATAATTTTTTTAATAGTGAACCGATTTTCAAAATTTTTGTGGCACATGTTTCAAGAAATTTATAAGCAAGTTTTGCTAAAGAAATCATCAATCCTTGTCTTTGTTTACTATAACGAATCTCCGAAATATCATTATCAGAGGACAAAAACAGAACATTAAAACACGTTTGGTGACATGGATCTTAGATCCATAAGAGGTCTAGAGGGACCTTGGGTGCATGTCCCTTAGCCCTTTAGACCTAAGGCTGTCAGGTGAGCGTCTTCGGGACCAATGGTCCTCTGGTATTGGGAAACCTTTAAAAATCTTATTGTCTGAAACCAGAAGCCCCAGATCTTTGATATTTAGTATGAAGCTTACTCTAGTGAACCATTATCAAGTTTGTTCAAATTATAGCCCTTGGGGCTAGAATGTACTGGAGACACTAATACTCAGGTGTGCGATTCAGGGCCCTCTGGGCCCTCTTGTGTATTGAAATGAAATTGAATTAAATGCAATTTTTATGGTAAAAATTATGTTACTCTGCAGTTGAAGACGGTGCATAGGTGGCTGACCGCGTATTGTCCTTCGATGATTGTTGTCCGACTCAGATAGTTGTCATTTTACTTGTCTCCAATGATAGTCGTACATAACTTTGCAATTTCTTGTATAAGAAATGTGGTGCTGATAGGAACTTTTGATTGCCTGTAAAACGATTTAGTTATTAAACAAACTAACAGCAAATTCTATCTACCATTTGCTGTAAATATATATATATATTTCATCAATTTTCTAGCTAATTGCCTTGCACTGTTAAATTTGTGTAACGCTAAGATGCTATAAATATTCACTGCAAGTGACGAATTATAGCACATAGTATCCTTAAGTAACAAGTATAGCTTTTAATAAAAGCTAGGTCTACGCTTAGCACACATTAAATGTAAATGTCTTGTGTTATATCCTAGAAATGTGTTTCTGCAATTAACTGCCTTTGGCAATATTATAATCGCCGCCATATGTATAATGTCTGAAATGTCAAAGTTGCAAATGCTGTAATTATGTCAAAAAAGTTCTTTCTAATCTTTAAATAGGTACATGTGCAAATTCAATATGCTCGTAACATCTTATCAAATGGAATGCTTGAAAACTTTTGGAGAAGTTAAACTGACAACTTTCCTGCATTCCATATAAGTAAGAACGCTTGAACGCAAAGAATACACCAAACAAACGAAAATAGCAGACTCGGTTTTATTATTTTATTTTGGATAGCCTGTTTGCCATTTTGTGGGAAAGTAACTGTCCTTTTGGCTTTCCGCTATTGATGTTTCAATTAGGGTCTGTTGTTTCATGTTTGTGTTTCTTTCCCTTTGGTGTCTCTGTTGGGAGAATTGGGTTGATTGTATCGTTTCCTGATCATTGCCTCCACCTCTTTTTATTGAGTCTGTTCATGGCCAGTACTGAAATGTGCAACACCGGCCAAGCCCTCTAGCGCCGGCTTAAGCAGAACTCTATTTTCAAAATGATACAAAATCAACTCGATGATCCCAAAGCACCGGAAAATATAATCTGCACTGTGATGATGTACAGGGAGACGTATTACGGCCGGCACACGGCATAACACCAACTGCAGTGAAAATAAATAAGTTCAGATTCGGTTTCATTGAGTCTGTTCATGGCCAGTACTGAAATGTGCAACACCGACCACGCCTTCTAGCTCCGGCTTAAGCAGAACTTTATTTTCAAAATGATACAAAATCAACTCGATGGTCCCAAAGCACCGGAAAATATAATCTGCACTGTAATGATGTACAGGGAGACGTATTACGGCCGCCACACGGCATAACACCAACTGCAGTGAAAATAAATAAGTTCTGAATACTTATATCGCTTGGAAGCAAAGAATATACCAAACAAACGAAAAAAAAACGACTCGGTTGTATTGAGTCTGTCCATGACCAGTACTGAAATGTGCAACACAGACCACGCCCTCTAGCACCGGCTTAAGCAAACCTCTATTTTCAAAATGATTCAAAATCAACTCTTGGAACCAAAATGTCTAATTAAAGATTATCCTAAACATGTTTCTAACGTCAAGGCTAGTTTTTAGCTCACCAGAGTCAAACTCTCTTGGGGAGCTTATAGGATAGTCAGTGGTCCGTCGAGGTCGAGACTATGTAGATGTCAATTTTGTATGGGCATATACAAATGTATTAGTAATTCTGTTCCAGAGCAATGCCCTTGGGCCTCTCTTTTTGTGAAAGCTTGTACTTGTTATGGAGCGGTTTTTTCTTCTTCTTAAAGCTTATACTTGTTGTTGAATAAATGATAATGGTCATCTTGCATTTTGGGTAGCTAATGGCTGTACTTCCGTATTAAACCCAGCGTGTATAATATCTACGCCCATGGGCGTAGAAAACAAGGAGACTTTCACAGAAGAAGGACATTTTAGCTCCCCTGAGGCAAAGGCTCCGGAGGAGCTAATAGGATGGTAGGCGTCCGTGGTCCGTCGTCCGCCTGTCGTCCACCATTTTTCAAATATCTTCTTCTCTGAAACCACTGGGTCAATTCAAATAAGATTTCATATGCAGCCTCCTGGCTATGGGGGAGAGAACGTTTACAAGTATCGCCCAGGTCACATGATGACCATGAACGCCATACCAAAATAATGTAAAAACTTGAAAAATATTTTTCTCCAAAACCACTCGGCCGGTTGTCTAGAAAGTTGTTATGTAGTATTGGGTGACTAATTACTGCAATGTTTTCAAATTTGATGACCCTAGGTTGACCTTGACCTATTTTCTGCCAAGACCAAATTTGGTTCCATAGGCGTTCCGAAAAATATTGTGGTCTATGACAAGAAGATAGGTAAAACATTAATGTCTAGGTAAGGTCATTCAGTGACCTTGGCTCAAGGTCACTTAAATTCTAGGTCCATTGACATTTCAAAATAGATTATCTCTGGAACCGCTGGACCAATTTCAATTAATGCAGCCTTAGGACAGTAAGGGAACGAAAATTTGTTCGAATGGACCATGTCACATGACCAAGATGGCCGCCATGCCCAAATGTGGTAAAAACCTCAAAATATCTGCTCCTTCAGAACCACTAGGCCGATTGTCTTGAAACAGGGTACGTAGCATTAAATGGTTGAGTGCTACCAAATGTGCAAATATGATGACCTTATGTTGACCTTGACCTATTTTCTGCTAAGGTGAAATTTGGTTCCGAAGGCTTTTAAATGGGAAAAGGATAAAACAATGCATCTTTCGGGAAAAATTGTTGTCTATGACATGAGAATAGGTACAAAATGAACGTCTATGAATGCGTATGGTCAATGTCATTCAGCAACCTTGGCTCAAGGTCCCTTGAATTATATACTGCTCAAAGGGATCACTTTTAAATGCAAAATATTTTTTTGATAAATTAATCAGCTGAAACCAAATTTGATACATAATGATAGAAAACATATCCTTCATAAAGACTAGTGATTAAGTTTGTCAACTGGCACTGCATTCAAGCCTGACAACAACAACCGTCTTGGCACCCACAAACTTTGCCGTAACAAGAAGGGATTTGGACAATTGATTTTTCACAAATTTCCAAATTTGTTTAGACAAACGTGCCTAATAAAGTGTATGGCGTCCACAGGCATCAACTGAAGCACGACATCGCCTGCGCATCCTCGTAATCAGAATCTGTATCCGGTTTTGTGGAATCAGTTATGCGACAGACTGCATGCATGATAGTTAACCTTGTTGCCCTCTTTTATTGCACGCCGGTGGGTCAGTCCTAAGATTCTATGACGGTTCCAGCGTAAAGGCTTATTGAGAATTAGAGAGATCTAATTCAAGGTAATGTTGGTTGGTACCTGATGCCCCGTCTCTGGTCGGGCCCATCAGAGTCTAACTGTTGGTTTTCTTTTGCTCCAGCATTTCAGTGGTATCTTGCTGTCGAGTCCTCACCGTTGTTTCAACTCTGTGGTTGTTTGATTATTTGTGTTCACGGAAATGTTGCACTGATGAGTTAGCAGGCATTCATGCGGACTGAACAAATTATTTGTCTTAATCGCTACGGAAGTAACGGCGAGGATTGTGGCCATGTAAAATCGATTTAAGCCCCCCGGTGGAATTCGCTTCCGCTGACCGTTCCAAGGCGGTTTTTCTGTCGCGGTTGTTTATGTTATGGTTTGTCTTTGGGTGTTTATGTCGCTTATATTATTTTATTTTGGATAGCATATTGGCCATTTTGTGGAAAAGTAACTGTCCTTCTGGCTTTCCGCCGCTATTGATGTTTCAATTAGGGCCTGTTGTTTCATGTTTGTGTTTCTTTCCCTTTGGTGTCTCTGATGGGAGCTGTGGGTTGAGTGTATAGATTACCTATCATTGCATCCACTTTTATTTTTCATTCAGCAACCAATGCATCTTTGAGCTCCTGTAAAGTCCTTGGCTGCACAGGTCGGACTGAAACAGCACGCTTTAGCATGTCCCACGCACGCTAAATCGGATTTAAGTCCGATGATCGAGCAGGTCAGTCCATACGAACGATTGTCGCACGTTCAAGATAGGCATCAGTGACATGGGTACGGTGGGGACGGGCATTATCGTCCATCAGAATATAGCCCGGGCCGATAGTATCGGCATATGGTCTTATGAACTGATCGAGAATCATTACAGTACCTCACCGCCATTAACGTTCCGTTTTCAACGACGTATATGTCAGTTTTACCGTTTACGTTTATCCCAGCCAAAACCATGACTGATCCCTTTCCATAGCGATTCAAGTCAACGAATCGCTCTTTAGACATTCGGCACACTGACTGGCGTTTATCAGTGAAGTCTGACAGAATCTGGACTCATCAGTAAACAGTACTGGCGTCCAGTCACAAACCGCCCACCTGACGTGAGTTCTGGCAAAGTCCAACCGGTCTTGCACGTGCTGTCTCGTCAACGGAACACGTACAGCAGGCCGCCTGGCATTAAGTCCGAACTCGTGGAGTCCGCTTCTGACAGTTTGTGTAGCGATTCGCGCTCCAGTTCCGTTCCTAAACTCGTTATGCAAAAGCGTAGCGTTCAGAGCCGTTGACGTCGAGACTGAATCAACAAAAAACGGTCCTGACGTTGATTTGTAGCCCTTTCTCGACCACCGTCATGTCTGTGTGGAGGATGTCCGTGGGTAAGATGCCAACTCCACATTCGGAAAACCACGCTTTGAGGCACATTCAGCATTCCAGCAACACGACGTTGAGATACGCCAGATTCCAACATTTCGACGCCGCAATTCATTTCTTCGGGGCTCAGACGGATTCTTAGTTGTCCCCTATGCATTTTATGGATTCAATAATCAAATAAAATCCATTTTACGCTTAGTAAAGGAACACTGACAAGTTTGATGTTTCTGTTAGAATGCAATTTTAGGCAAGAATTATGGGGTGCATGAATTCATTTTCGAAGTGTGAGAAGTGTGCACTTTTATGAGAACTGAATTGCACATGAGTTTCTGATTAAGATATTTATCAATATCCGGAGTACAAATTCTGTCAAGAAATTTTACATTTTCAGTACAAACTTTTGTATATAAAAAGTGATCCCTATCAAACTTTGAGTAGTATAGGCCCATTGGCATTTCAAAATACATTTTCTCTGAAACTACTGGGCCAATTTCAATTACATTTTCTATGCAGCCCTAAGACACTAAGGGAACATAAATTTGTTCGATTAGTCTAGGTCACATGACCAAGATGGCCACCATGCCCAAATATGTTGAACACGTTAAAAAATATTCTTCTCTAGAACCACTTGACCGCTTAACTTGAATCTTAGTATGTAGCATTAGGTGACTAAGTACTATAAAATATGAAAATATGATGACCCTAGATTGACCTTGACCTATTTTACGTTAATGTCAAATTTGGTTGCTTAGGCTTTTCAATGGGAAATGGGTAAAACGGAAAATGTTGTAGTCTATGACATGAGAATATGTATAAAATAAAAGTCTTTGAATGCTTAAGGTTAGGGTCATTCCGTGACCTTGGGTCAAGGTGACTTGGATTAAAGGTCCATTGAAATTCAAAATAAATATTTTCTCTGAAGCCACTGGACCAATTTCATTTAAATTTTATATGTGGCCTTAAAAATAAAATGACTATCCATTTAAGAAAGGCTGAGGTTTGTTTTGGTTTTGTATCACAGAACTTTGTATACACTTGAAAATGCATTAACGTATCACTGTGACAGTGTTTGCAGGTGCTATCACAATGTTAAACTACTAGAACTTCGCGGCCTGTTGTTTCATGTTTGTGTTTCTTTCCCTTTGGTGTCTCTGATGGGAGCTGTGGGTTGAGTGTATAGATTACCTATCATTGCATCCACTTCTATTTTTCATTCAGCAACCAATGCATCTTTGAGCTCCTGTAAAGTCCTCGGCTGCACAGGTCGGACTGAAACAGCACGCTTTAGCATGTCCCACGCACGCTAAATCGGATTTAAGTCCGATGATCGAGCAGGTCAGTCCATACGAACGATTGTCGCACGTTCAAGATAGGCATCAGTGACATGGGTACGGTGGGGACGGGCATTATCGTCCATCAGAATATAGCCCGGGCCGATAGTATCGGCATATGGTCTTATGAACTGATCGAGAATCATTACAGTACCTCACCGCCATTAACGTTCCGTTTTCAACGACGTATATGTCAGTTTTACCGTTTACGTTTATCCCAGCCAAAACCATGACTGATCCCTTTCCATAGCGATTCAAGTCAACGAATCGCTCTTTAGACATTCGGCACACTGACTGGCGTTTATCAGTGAAGTCTGACAGAATCTGGACTCATCAGTAAACAGTACTGGCGTCCAGTCACAAACCGCCCACCTGACGTGAGTTCTGGCAAAGTCCAACCGGTCTTGCACGTGCTGTCTCGTCAACGGAACACGTACAGCAGGCCGCCTGGCATTAAGTCCGAACTCGTGGAGTCCGCTTCTGACAGTTTGTGTAGCGATTCGCGCTCCAGTTCCGTTCCTAAACTCGTTATGCAAAAGCGTAGCGTTCAGAGCCGTTGACGTCGAGACTGAATCAACAAAAAACGGTCCTGACGTTGATTTGTAGCCCTTTCTCGACCACCGTCATGTCTGTGTGGAGGATGTCCGTGGGTAAGATGCCAACTCCACATTCGGAAAACCACGCTCTGAGGCACATTCAGCATTCCAGCAACACGACGTTGAGATACGCCAGATTCCAACATTTCGACGCCGCAATTCATTTCTTCGGGGCTCAGACGGATTCTTAGTTGTCCCCTATGTATTTTATGGATTCAATAATCAAATAAAATCCATTTTACGCTTAGTAAAGGAACACTGACAAGTTTGATGTTTCTGTTAGAATGCAATTTTAGGCAAGAATTATGGGGTGCATGAATTCATTTTCGAAGTGTGAGAAGTGTGCACTTTTATGAGAACTGAATTGCACATGAGTTTCTGATTAAGATATTTATCAATATACGGAGTACAAATTCTGTCAAGAAATTTTACATTTTCAGTGCAAACTTTTGTATATAAAAAGTGATCCCTATCAAACTTTGAGTAGTATAGGCCCATTGACATTTCAAAATACATTTTCTCTGAAACTACTGGGCCAATTTCAATTACTTGTTCCATGCAGCGCTAAGACATTAAGGGAACATAAATTTGTTCGATTAGTCTAGGTCACATGACCAAGATGGCCACCATGCCCAAATATGTTGAAAACGTTAAAAAATAGTCTTCTCTAGAACCACTTGACCGCTTAACTTGAATCTTAGTATGTAGCATTAGGTGACTAAGTACTATAAAATATGAAAATATGATGACCCTAGATTGACCTTGACCTATTTTACGTTAATGTCGAATTTGGTTGCTTAGGCTTTTCAATGGGAAATGGGTAAAACAATCCATTTTTTCGGAAAATGTTGTAGTCTATGACATGAGAATATGTATAAAATAAAAGTCTTTGAATGCTTAAGGTCAGGGTCATTCCGTGACCTTGGGTCAAGGTGACTTGGATTAAAGGTCCATTGACATTTCAAAATAAATATTTTCTCTGAAGCCACTGGACCAATTTCATTTAAATTTTATATGTGGCCTTGAAAAGTAAAATGACTATCTATTTAAGAAAAGCTGAGGTTTGTTTTGGTTTTGTATCACAGAACTTTGTATACACTTGAAAATGCATTAACGTATCACTGTGACAGTGTTTGCAGGTGCTATCACAATGTTAAACTACTAGAAGTTCGCGTGTTTTATTTGCCTTCTTAGGGACTTAAAATGAAAACATTGATCAATGCCACTGCATATCTAACAGTATTGGACCCAACATCGAACCAACTGGCTACGATCATCCACTGTCAAATCGTGCACCGCTCATTTGTCAAGGAAAAAAGATATACAATTTTTTATAACCTTATCAGAGATTAATGAAAAATAGTCAAACTGACAAAAATTGAAACTTTTGGCTGCTAAACTTCTTAATCAGGGTCCTTAGTACCATAAACTACGCACGCCTTTACAAAATTGTATAGACGTCATTCTGATTTAATTTCAGGGTTCAATATTAGACTTCGGCCCCCGCCCAGAGGGGCTTGAAGAAATATATGGACTTCATGATGCTTCCACGCAGAGCTGAATCCGGCCCACACACAAGTACTAGTAAACCGCTTAGAGGATCTAAGCCTGTCCAGGAAGCGCGGTGCGAGGCGGACCGTCCATGCTAATAAACCCTATTGGTTTCATTGGGCGACAGGGCTTGAGAAGTCATTTCATCTCTATGTCGGGTAAACGTCCCACAAAATTGGAAACAACGTCTCAAAAATGACCTTGACAGTGTTGACGGGGACGTTAAACCTCAAATCAAACAAACAAATCAATATTAGACTTAAGTCTCTTCTGCGGCGGGGTCTATCGGAACCCGAACTTTTTGGAGGCCTTCATGCGGACTGAACACATTGTTTGTCTTAATCGCGACGGAAGTAAGGGCGAGGATTGTGGCCAGGTAAAATCGATTTAAGCCCCCCCCCCCCCCCAGTGGAATTCGTTTCCGCTGATCGTGGGACATGATTGAAAAGATTAAATCTGTGACGGCCACAATCGTGGGGACTGCGGGGTAATCTTTGTGTTTCCGCGGCGTTATACAGGTATAAAATTAAGACAAATTGGGCAGATCCACTGTCAAATCGTGCACCGATTACAATGGCTGACAGTGGGACGAAGCGCAGGGTCATGCGCGAATACGCGGCGAACCAAAAGACATCCCCGGGTTACGTGGGTTCAAAAAGATTTGCGACCGGTGAACCGGCAGCTTGGAGAGTTGTATAGCTTTTTAGAAAGACAACAGTCATTTGTTTATTATTCACATAGATTGCAGGTTGTGCAGCGACCACGAATATTCTCTTGGCCCTAATCTAGCTTGTATGTATATAGATGAAACTTTATTCGAGCGTGTAAATTCATAATACGGCCCCGCCCATCTGGACCGGAACAAATAGATGGGCTGCGTGATGCTTCCACCCAGAGCTGAAAAAAAAAAAAACAGCACACTTGTATTGGTAAACCGCTTAGAGGATCTAAAATAGAAGTGAAGGCAATGATCAGGAATCGATACAATTAACCCACAGCTCCAATCAGGGACACCAAGGGGCAGAAACACAAACATGAAACAACTAGACCCTAATGGAAACATCACTAGCGGATTTCCAAAGCAAAATAATGTAAGCGATACGCACACTCAAAGACAAGCCATAACAAAAATAAACCACGACAGGAGAACCGCCTTGGAATGGTCAGTGAAATGAATTCGACTAGGGGGATGCTTAAATCGATTTTACGCGGCCACAATCCTCGCCCTTACTTCCGTCGCAAGACAAATAACTTGTTCAGTCAGCATGAAGGCCTCTTAACTCATCAGTGCAACATCTCGTTGAACACAAAAATCAATCAACCACAGAGATGAAACATCGGTGAGGACCCGACAGCAAGCAACCACTGTAATGCTGGAGCAAAAGAAAACCAACAGAGCTAAGCCTGCCCAGCCAAAGCGGTGCGAGTCGCATCGTCCATGCTTATAAACCCTAATGTTGTTTTGGGGCCGCCAGGGCTTGAGATATTTTGTCATCACAATGTCGGGGAAAACAGGCCAACAAAATTGGATGCAACGTCTCCAAAATGACCTATACAGTGTTGATGGGGATGTTAAACCTCAAAACAAACAAACAAAATTCATATTAATTTTTTACGCATTTGCCTTTATTATGTACTGTCGGTTCATAAATGATAACACGCGCGTGGCCAAAAATGACGTCCTTCCTATCTCTAGAACCAGTATATTTTCGATACAACGTTATGATAGGTTTCATATTTCTAGTCCAAACACAGATTCTGAAGGCTCATGGAGGCGTTCCTTCCAGTTCCAGAGTCCGTGTCTGTGAGCGAAAATAGGAAAGTAATGTTTCCCCTCACGGGCTGTTCGCTCTACTTTTCTCAATGTATATTTGGATTTATAGCCTTGTTCATTACATGGACTTGTTATTTAATCTGATGGTATTGCCTTTACAGATGTAACTTTCAAGGCATCGCTATATCTTAACGGTGATCTAATGTGGGAGAACATAACAACTGATGTGCGAAGCCCGGGAATAATAACGAGCCATGACTTCCCCTTCCAGTATAGCAGTGGTGAGCTTTGGTGTTGGTATATATTCTTCAATTCATCTGTAACAGTGAATTTGATCTTGTACAATATATCGTTTAACCAAAATCAGGTAAGAGGGTTTTAGAATTTCTTCTCACGAAAACACGCCTATATAATACTGACCCTCTTAAACCCCACTTTTATACAGTAAAACTGGGGTTAACAGGGGTAAACCGTATTTTTCTTATTTCTGCTTAAAATATAGAGTGTGGGTATTCGTTAGAGCCGCCTCGATGAGACGGTTCTAACGGGTACCCACAATATATATTTTGAGCATAAATAAGAAAAAACATCACAATTTTTCAACTTAAAATCTTCGTTTTATCGTCGGTTAAGTTCACATTGCATATGTATAGGCGTGTTTTCGTAATGTGTAGAGATAGTCCAAAAGATTGAATAAATTGAACACATTTATTATGACGGTGTTTTATTCTAGAGGGAGAACAAAATATTCTCCCTTTGCTTATAAGAAGGTAACTTTTAGCTAATCTGAGCCGAAGGCTACGGGGGGAGCTTATAGGATAGCACCCTCCTATCGCCGGCGTCCGTCGTCCATTCTTTCAAACTGAAATATCTTTGCAGCCTGCAAGCAGGTGGCGTCATAAATTTTATTTGTAGCATGTCGTAGATGAGGTATTACTTTCAATTGCATTTAAGGAAAATTGCTCAAGAACTTTGGTTGTTATGACAACTGATAGGGCCCACAGGCTTAATATGGGAAAATACTTGTGAACAGCGTAGCTTTTTTTGTTGGATCTTCATGAATCTTGCAGATAACAATGACATACATAAAATCTTTAGCGAGGTCGAAAATAGGTCAGATCGGACCAATAATAGCAGAGTATCGTGCCCTTGATTTTTAAAAAAGGCTAGTTTTGACTTTGGGAATAGTATAGCTTCTTCCCTTTTTGTCGGCTCTTCGTGAAAAATGCAGATGACAACACAAACATAAAATCTTGTACGATTTCAAAAACGGGTCAGATCAGAACCATAAATACCAGAATTAGCAGCTTGAAGCTGTAGAGAGGGCTTCAGTTGTTGGCAACATTTGTCTTTCAGCCACCAAGTTTGCTGTATGTGTTACAGAAGGCCAAGACAAGCTTCCTAGGTTATATTGGTTACGTAGACTTCTGCACTGATGAGTTAGGAGGCCTTCATGCGGACTGAACAAATTATTTGTCTAAATCGCGACGGAAGTAAGGGCGAGGATTGTGGCCACGTAAAATCGATTTAAGCCCCCCAGTGGAAATCTTCCACTGACCGTTCCTAGGCGGCTCTTCTGTGGCGATTTATTTATGTTGTTGTTTGTTACTTTCTGTGTGTATCACTTGTGTCTTTTAATTTTGGATGGCCATATGGCCATTTTGTGGGAAAGTAACTGTCCTTATGGCCTTCCTTTGTTTAGGTTTCCATTATGGTCTGGTCGCTTAATGTTTGTATTTCTTCCCCTTTGGTGTATTTTATGGGTGGAGTAAGTTAATTGTATCAATTCCTGATCTTTGTTTTACTTCTACTTTTCATAAAAGACCATGCAAAGCACGGTTTATTGCAAATTCAAGCTCTTGTACCACCCACCACTGAACTCTCAAAATTATTACCTTCATGTTTTACTGCCATCAAAAACATGTGATAAAATATTGCGACAAGGTCTTCGAAAGATCAGGTAGAAATCTGTTTTTGGTCTATAAAAATTCTAATGAAGTTTTAAATAAATTGAAATCTAGGCGTTTTCGTGCTTCAAGTCTGTTTCCTTATGATTTTTCCACCCTTTAAAATACACTTCCTCATAATCGTATAAAAGAAAAAAAAAATGATTTAACTAAATGGACATTTCACAGGCAAGACTCCCTCTATATTGCATGTAATGTAAGAAATGTTTTTTTTTTTTTCACTCCTGAAGAGCATAACAATTATACTTTATTGTCATGTCAGAAAGTGTGTGAAGCTCTCAACTTTCTACTTGACAATATTTACATAAGATGTGGTACTAAGTTATTTAGACAAGCTGTGTGTATTCCGATGACTACTAATTGCGCACCACTTGTGGCTGATCTGTTTGTGTTTTACTATGAGAGAGACTTCATGATGTCTCTTTCTGCTGAAAACCAGTCTGAAATTATTGAAGCTTTTAGCTCCACTTATAGATATTCCGGTGAGTTATTAAATATTGATAATAGCTATTTTGATGGTTTGATCAGACAAATTTGCCCACCAGAACTTCAGTTAAATACACAAATTCTTCTGATACCGAGGCCCCGTTTTTGGATTTACATCTATCTATTGTAGATGGGTTTGTTTCTTGCATAATTTATGATAAACGTGATGATTTTGATTTTTAGATTGTAAAGTTTCCTTTTTTGGATGGTGATGTTCCTCGTGCGCCATCCTATGGCGTTTATATTTCGCAATTTATTCAATTTGCCAGAGTGTGTAGTCATGTAACTGACTTCAACAATCGTAATAAATTGTTAACGGCTAAACTTCTTAATCAGGGTTATCGGTACCATAAACTACGCAAAGCCTTTTCAAAAATTCATAGACGTCATTCTGATTTAATTTCATATTCAATATTGGACCTCAATCTCTTCTGCAACAAGGTCTATCGGAACCCGAATTTTATGGTGCCTTAGTATATAAATTCAGAAAAATATAAAACCGCAAGGACTTCAGCAACAAATTTCGTAAAATCATTCTTCGATATAGAAAAAGATTGGGTACAACATGGATGTTATACGACAGACTGCATGTATGGTAGTTAACCCAATCATGGTTGACAACTTTGCTTCCCTCTTTAATTGCACGCCGGTGGGTCAGGCCTCAGATTCCATGACGGTTCCAGCGTAAAGGCTTATGTTGGTTGGTACCTGATGCTCTGTCTCCGGTCGGGCCCATAGGAGTCTAACTGTTGGTTTTCTTTTGCTCCAGCATTTCAGTGGATTCTTGCTGTCGAGTCCTCACCGTTGTTTAATCTCTGTGGCTGTTTGATTTTTGTGTTCACGGAGATGTTGCACTGATGTTTAGGAGGCCTTCATAAGGACTGAACAAATTATTTGTTTTAATCGCGACGGAGGTAACGGCGAGGATTGTCGCCACGTAAAATCGGTTTAAGCCCCCCAGTGGAATTCGTTTCCGCTGACCGTTCCAAGGCGGTGCTTCTGTCGCGGTTTATTTTTGTTATGCTTTGTCTTTGGGTATTTGTGTCGCTTATATTATTTTATTTGGAAAGCCTTTTGGCCATTTTGTGGGAACTTTCCTTTTGGCTTTCCGCTATTGATGTTTCAATTAGGGTCTGTTGTTTCATGTTTGTGTTTCTTTCGCTTTGGTGTCTCTAATGGGAGCTGTGAGTAAATTGTATCGATTCATGATCATTGCTTCCACTTCTATTTTACATGCCCTTGAAGTTTTAAACATGTCATTTCTTATCCTTGTGAACAGCATAACCTGTTCAGTTTTTGTCAGTTATTCAATAGACATGCAGATAACAATAGCATACATAAAACTTTGGACGAGGTCGTAAATGGGTCAAATCGGACCATAAATAGCAGAATTATATTACATGTCCTTGAGTTTTAAAAATGGCAGTGTTTGACCTTGCGAACAACATAGCCCTTTCATTTTGAGTCGGATGTTAATGAACCTTGCAAATAACAATGACATGCATAAAATCACATAAAATTACCATGCCCCCAGCGTCCGGCGTCAGCGTCGTCGGCTTCAGCGTCGGCGTCCGCATTTTGGTTAAATTGTCCTCCAAGCTCTTATTTGTGATGTTTTACAAATTTATTTTCAAATAAAATAAACAATCAGTATTTTACATATTCTCTTTTACTCAATTGCCCAGGTTTTTGGGCTTAAATTGGACTTTTTTAGAAGTAAATATTTTCCTCTGTATTACCTCACTTACTTCCCTCGGTTTAAGTTTACCTGCAAGCTCTTTCGTGCAATGGATAAAGATTTGGACTCTGATTCAAGGGGTTGCAGGTAGGAATCACGGTGGAGATTTTTTTTTCTTAATTTATTTCTTTTTTTTTTCATTTTAAAAACACAGCCAGTTTGACTTTCAGGGTCTGGGGTCAAGGTCACTGAGGCTAATTTTAGATTATTTAGAAAAAAAAGTTGTCATAGCTCTTGTGCCTTCATTTATTGATGTATATTAATATATTTTCACAAAAATGTTGGGTACGATTATATCTCGAATTTCTTTGACTTTCAGGGTCCGGGGCTTAAGGTCAAGGTCACTGTGGCTATTTATAGAGAAACATTGTCATCGCTCTAGTGCCTTTATTTATGGATGGATTTTAATATAACTTCACACAAATGCTGTGTATGATAATATCTCGAGGGAATCGGACATTCAGGGTTCGAGGCCAATGGTAAAGGTCACTGTGGCTATTTTTAGAAAACCCTTGTCATCGCTTTTGCGCCTTCACTTATCGATGGATTTTATATAACTTCACACAAATCTTGGGTATGATGATATCTCGAGAGAGTTAAACTTTCAGAGGTCCGGGATTCAAGGTCAAGGTCACTGTGACTTTTATGAACAACTTTTTCATCGCTCTAGTGTCTACATTTATGGATGGATTTTAATATAACTTCACACAAATATTGGGTTTAATGATACCTCAAGCAAGTTCGACTTTCAGGGTCTGGGGCGAAAGGTCATGGTCATTGTGGCTATTTTTAGAAAAGATTGTCATCGCTCTGGTGCCTACAATTATGGATGGATTTAATATAACATCACACAAATATTGGGTTTGATGATATCTCGGTGGAATAGGACTTTCAGGGTCCGGGCTGAAGGTCAAGGTCATGGTGTCTATTTCAGAAAAAATGTTATCGCTCTAGCACCTTCATTTATTGATGGATTAACTTCACACAAATGTTGGGTTTGATGATACCTCGCGTGAGTTCAACTTTCAGGTCCGGGGTTGAAGGTCAAGGTCATTGTGGCGTTTTTTAGAATAACATTGTCATCGCTCTAGCGCCTACATTTAAGGATGGATTTCAATATAACTTCACACAAATATTTGGTTTGATGGTATCTCAAGTGAGTTAAACTTTCAAGAGGGAAAGTAACTGTCCTCATGGCCTTCTTTTGTTTAGGTTTCCATTATGGTCTGGTCGCTTCATGTTTGTGTCTCTTTCCCTTTGGTGTCTTTGATGGGTGGAGTAAGTTGATTGTATCGATTCCTGATCTTTGTTTTACTTCTACTTTTCGGGGTCCGGGACTCAAGGTCAAGGTTATTGTGGCTATTTTAGAAAAGCATTGTCATCGCTCTGATGCCTACATTTATGGATGGATTTTAAAATAGCATCACACAAATATTGTGTATGATAAAATCTCGATTAAATAGGACTTTCAGGGTCCAGGGCTGAAGGTCAAGACCACTGTTGCTATTTTAGAAAAAAAAATCGCCATCGCTCCAGCACCTTCATTTATTGATGGATTAACTTCACACAAAGTTGGGTTTGATAATATCTCGAGTGAGTTCAACTTTCAGGTGCGGGGGTGAAGGTCAAGGTCAGTGTGGCTATTTTCAGAATAACTTTGTCATCGCTCTAGTGCCTACATTTATGGACGGATTTTTAAATAACTTTACACAAATGTTGGGTTTGATGATATCTCAAGTGAGTTCAACTTTCAGGGTCCGGGGCTCAAGGTCAAGGTCACAATGGCTATTTTTTGAAAAACTTTGTTATCGCTCTAGTGCCTACATTTATAGATGGATTTTAATATAACTTCACAAAAATTTTGGGTATGATGCTATCTCAGGAACGTTCAACTTTCAGGGTCCGGGACTGAAGGTCAAGGTTTAAAAAAGCATTCTCATCGCTCTAGCCTACATTTATGTGTATTTAAATATAACTTCACACAAAATGTTGGGTTTGATGACTTCTCAAGTGAATTCAACTTTCAGAGTCCGTGGCTAAAAGGTCAAGTCACTGTGGCTATTTTTAGAAAAAAAAAAACTTCGTCATCCCTCCAGCGCCTACATTTATTGATGGATTTTAATATAACTTCACACAAATGTTGGGTATGGTGATATCTCAGGCAAGTTTAACTTTCAGGGTCCGGGGCTCAAGGTCAAGGTCAATCTAGCTATTTTTAGAAGAAAAAGGCATTGTCATCGATCTAGTGCCTACATTTATTGATGGATTTTAATATAACGTTACACAAATGTTGCATATGATATCTCAAGCGACTTCGACTTTCAGGTTCTTGGCCTCAAGGTCAAGGTCACAGTGGCTATTTCTCGAAAACTTTGTCATCACATTTCATTGTGTATTTTTAAGTCACACAAATGTTGTTTTGATAATATATCGAGCCAGTTCTACCTTCATGGCCCTAGGCTCAGGGTCAAAATGTTTCTCTGTTTTTGTGAAAAACTTTATCACCCCAGCACCTACATCTATTGATGGATGTAATTAACTTTACACAAATGCTAGGCATGGCTTTTTATACGTTGTCTTGTGTGAGGAATTTGTATTGTCTGTGATGCTTTGTTATAACTTGGAAGTTTGTAGATCTTTTCAATCAAATATTTTTTTTTTTTTTTTTTTTTTTTACAGTCGAAAGGCTTGACAACAGAAATGGCGTTTTTTTTTCGGACAAAAACTGCAAAATTGGGATGTTTTTTTTTTTTTTTTTTAATAAAACACTTAAAACAGTGGTTCTTAGGGGTTCTCTTTTAATTGCTGCAGCCTGTTGGCTGTTTTACAGAAGAAAAAAAAAGTCTTTTTTGATAACTTGCCTTCATCCGACTTAGGCCCCCAAAGGCGAGCTATGTTGTCTTCTGACAACTTTTGTTGACATTGTGAACAGAATAGTCTCTTATTTTATTATATTTATTTTTTTGACTACATGAGACTTGCAGAGAACAATGAAATGTATAAAGTCTCGATCATTTTCGAAAATAGGTCAGATCGGAACATAAATAGCAAAGTTACGTCCCCTTGATTCTCAAGCATGGCCTGTTTGACCTTGTGACCCGCAAAGGCTCTTCGTGTTTGTCAAATCGATTTATGCCCCCCAGTGGAATTCGTTTCCGCTGACCGTTCCAAATCGGTTCTTCTGTCGCGGTTTATTTTTGCTATGGATTGTCTTTGGGTGTTTGTGTCACATATGTTATTTTATTTTGGATAGCCTACTGGCCATTTTGTGGGAAAGTAACTGTCCTTTTGGCTTTCCGCTGTTCGCGTTTCCATTAGGGTTTGTTGTTTAATGTTTGGTGTCTCTAATGGGAGCTGTGGGTTGATTGTGTCAATTCCTGATCTTTGCCTCCACTTCTATTATGTCCCCTTGATTCTATAAAATTTCCATTTTCGACATTGTGAACAGCATAGCCTCCTCATTTTTTGTTGGATATTCATGAAACTTGCAGATAAAGGGTCAGACGAGTTCGAAAATGGGTCAGAGTGGATGGTAAATAGAAGAAGATCTACGTCCCCTTGATTCTCAAAAAATGGTCATTTTTGACCTTGTGAAAAGCAAGCCTCTTCATGTTTAGCTCATCTCAGCCGAAAGCTCCGGGTATGCTAATAGGCAGCATTCGTCGTCCGTCGTCGCCCGTCGTCGTCCGTCGTCGTCCGTCATCCACACTTTCAAACTGCAATATCTCTGTAGCTTGCAAGCAGATGTCAGCCAAATTTTATTTGTAGCATTTTTTTATTTGTAGCTTTTTTTGCATAATATCTCGGACAAGTTCTGAAATGGGCCAGCTTGTACAAACAATAGCAGAGTTACATCCCTTTGATTCCCCAAAGGGTCAGTTTTTTAACTTGTGAATAGCGTAGCATCTTCATTTTTGGAACTTGGATGACTCTCCGTGATCTAATTTGTGGTTTTCTTCTGCTCTGAAGTCAGACTGTTGTTGAGTCCACAACCCTTATTCATGATGGTATTAATCTGAACATGACCATTTTGCTATGTATTTCATAATGATTTACTATTGAGATAGGAAGCCTCGATGCAGATGATTTTGTTATTGATATTATGTTTGATACTGTACTGGAACTGAGGTCGAGAGTTGAATTTTTCATAAACACCGGAGTTGACGCTCCCTAGTAGTGTTTCTACTGACCATCCCAAGGCGGGCGTTCTTTGTTATTGGCTTTGTGCCATTGGTTCTCGTTTTGTTTGTGTTTTTGTATACCTCCATGACACTTTCTTAAGGTGACTTGAGATGGCTGCGTTCTTAAATTGTGGCCTTTCCCGGGTGATCATTTTTTACTAGTTTGCAGATAAAAATGACATGCAAAAAACATTTGGACGAGTTAAAAAACAGTCAGATTGGACCAACAGTAGTTGAGTTTATCACATTGGCCATTTTTGACCTATTGACCTGCATAATTTCTTAATTGTTATCCTCGAACTTTAGAGGAGGGGTATTAAAATCGCCTCCGTCCGTCTGTCCATCCATTAGTCTGTCCGTCCGCCCGTTTTGCTAACTCCTCCTAAACTATTAAAAGGAATCCAACCAAATTTGGTGTGTGGGTTGCTTACATAAGTGTTGTGTACAACAGTACAGTTAATTCCCTCCACCCTCCCAGGGGCTATGGGGAGGGGTCAAAAGGCCAACTATCAATGAAATTCAGTTACAAAGTCAATTTTATAGATTTTGATACCAAACTTTGCAGAAGTGCTGGCTAATGAAATATGTAAAACATATTGGAAGTGATTTTGGCTGTGAACGCTGGGTGATGCCCCAGGGGTCGGACTTGGGAGGGGGTCAGAGGGTCAAATTAAACCTTTTTCGTAACATAGTCATGTTGCATATCAAATCAGAGGGGATGTTTAATAGAATATAGTGAATGTATAATTTTAGTCCGAGGGTCAGACTGGGCCCTGGGGGAGTGGTCAAAAGGTCTAAAATTAGGGTTTTCAGAACCTAGTCATGTGGCATATCAAATCGACGGCGATGGTTGGTAGAATATTATACAAGTAAACTTTTTACCCTGTGGCCAGATTGTGGCCCTCGGGGAGGGGTCAAAAAGTCACATGTCAAATTGGAGAAAGCTTGGTGATTTGCGATTTATTTTTTGGTGGGGATGGCTTTGCGGCCCTTTCAAGATTAATTAACTCATATCGAGCCGATCATTAATCAGAGGTGGGCGAAAATCGGAGAACCCGGAGAAAAACCACCTGACCTTCCGTTACAAACCTTGGCGTCTCACATGTGACCCGAACAAAGCTCGAACCCACACCGGTGAGAGATCTAATGGTTAAGAGTCAGCGCTCTTATCCACTAGGCCACGGAGACCTGTTTGGTATTTGCGTTGGCGCGCCATTGACTACATTCTATTTTCTATTAGGAGTATTTTTAGAATTAAACGACATTTCCGCCTTCTACCCTGGGACAATTTTAATCAAAGTTTGTAAGTGCAGTTTCGGAGCTGCAAAAGAGTTTTCCGTACTTCATCAACAGAGATGTTTATTAATAAATAGAAGTCAAGGCAATGATCAAGTATCGATACAATTAACCCACAGCTCCCATCAGTGACACCAAAGGGAAAGAAATACAAACATGAAGCAACAAACCCCAACGGAAATCCTAACTTCTAAATTTAGCAAGAAAGTTGCCCAGGAAACCATCTACATTGACTAGCTTAGTGCAGCAGTAATGCTTCAAGAAATAAGATTGCTGTCAGTTATCTGCGGGACTTTCAGAAGCTATGTCACATCTTGAAATCAGGTGAGGAATGCAGGGCCAACTTGGCCCTCTTTAAGAATAATTGCAAAACTCTCTGAGAACTACGATTTGAAGGCAGTGACAAGTTCAAACGCCATTTATTAGGGCCACGCAAAATTATGTGGATGCCCTATAGTAATCCCCTGGTCTGTCCATCCGTCTGTATGTCCACATTTTCCATGTCTTGTCTTAATAACCTACAAACTGTGAAACGCATCATCTTCGAACTTGAAATACAAGGTCACACAATTTCATTGCAAGTTACGCAACTCTAGCTACAATTTTGTCAGAATTATGGCTCTTTGAAAAATTCAAAATTTTAGCATTTTTCGTCTTTTGGTCATCATAATTTTGTCTTTTGTTCATAATTTCACCGTTACAGATGTCCAAACGTAAATGGGTCCGCTCCAATGAACAAGAAGGACAACAGAGCTAAAAAGAAAAAAAAAACACTTTTTAATGATATTTTCTCCTATACCTTTGGTCCAATTTCATTTCAACTTCATGGCACCGACCTTCGGGGCTTCAAGAAATAGATAGGCTGCATGATGATACCATGTAGAGCTGAAACCGACCGCACATAAGTACTGGAAAACTGTTGAGAAGGTCTAAGCCCGCTCGGGCAAAGTGGTGTGTGTCTGACCGTCCATGCATATGACCCCTATAGGTTTTAATCTTTGGCAAGGCTTGAGATGTCGTTTCCTCTTAATGACGGGTAAAATTCCCGAAAAATTGGAAGCAACGTCTCCAAGGATGCATCTTAAATCAAGTGAGCGATCAGGGCCAGCTGGCCGTCTTGTTTGCGCTTCGTATTGACTTTCCTTTGAATATAAACTTCGACCTTTACACTGAACCCATCTAAAAAGGTTGGTTCAGCGTTGAAAGAAAACAGTTTATTGTTTGTTTATTGTTTTGTTCCTTTTGCTTTTAAGAATATTTCAGACGGGATAAATGTGACCATACCGTCATATGTGACCCTTCAGGGTACACGCGGTATCATGTCAAGTTGAAGTGTTCATTTTGACAGCTGTATTTTACAAATGGAATAGTTTGATACGCGTATATATTCCTTACCGCTTTTCCGTATAACTGAGCAGACAGTTCTTAAGAGGAGCATTCACAAATATTGAAGCAATTTCTCAAACAGTGATATGGCATATAAATTAATAAAACTGCAACTAAGCTGTAAAGCCCTTTCATTACGATAACTGCTACTTTGCTGTAAAGTCCATTCATTACGATAACTGCTACTTTGCTGTAAAGTCCATTCATTACGATAACTGCTACTTTGCTGTAAAGTCCATTCATTACGATAACACACCCAGGACTTGTTATCCTGATGTGGTATAGCGCAAGAACTGTGGTTACTGGTGCACTCAAATTAACTGTAGACTTATATTTGGTAAACGAAGAATGGAACATTTATCATTTCAGCGGTTTGTCGCTCCAATGTCCCTATCGTTGTTACATCTCTGTGGTTGTTTGATTTTCGTGTTCTCGGAGATGTTGTACTGATGAGTAAGGAGGCCTTCGTGCGGACGGAACAAATTATTTGTCTAAATCGCGACGGAAGTTAGGGCGAGATTTGCGGCCGAAAAACATCGATTTAAGAGCCTCAGAGGAGTTAGCTTAACTGACAGTTCAAATGCGGTGCTCCTGTCGCGGTCTCTGTTTGCGATAGTCGGTCTTTGAGCTGTATATCGCTAATATATTTTTTGTTGTTTCAGATAGCCAACTGGCTATTTTGTTGGGAAAACTGTCTTATTCCCTTTCCGCCATCGATGTTTCCATTTCCTCTAGTTATTTCATGTTAGTGTTTCTTTCCCTTTGGTGTGTCTGATAGGAGCTGTGGGTTAATTGCATCGATTTCTGATCATTGCCTCCACTTCTATTTTCCAGTTATTATAATAACTCTCTTCTGGTATTAGTTTTTTTAATTGTTCACATGAAACCTCATATACAGATACAATTGGATGACATGTTACATATCAGGAATATGCGCCAGTTTATATGGCCAGTTTGGAGTTTTATGATGACAAATATGGCAGATTTCTTATTATTAATATGTAAATAGATGTTCTCGCCGATTGTGTCGGCTCTAAATAGTCCCATCTATCTATTTTGTGAGCAACAATAAGGTAAAAGTAATAATGGCAGGCAGCAAAATGGCAGAGACATTAAATATATGTTCGTTCTATGCGGTCTTTAAACATTAGTCTCAATAATGGTATGATATAGACCTGGTTGCTGGAGTTATTTTTTGTTAAAGAGAAAACTGGCTTGTTTTATAAGAAAAACTATCAAAAGGTCTCAAATGTAGTCTCCGATGTAATAATGGCGAATAATGGGCCGATTGTATACCTTCCGTGCAATATTTTTACGATGAATTTCAGTGTTATAAGAGACAACATACAAATATACATTAGGAAAACATGTCCATGTGAAATAATGGCGTCAAAAATGGTGCCCGAAATGACAAAGTTGAGGCGGTTCTAACGAGTACCCACAATTTATGTTTGTGTGCAAAACGGACAAGAACACATAATCTGCACTATGATGGTGGCCTCATAAACCCAATTTCCTCTACATAAAGTGGGTTTTAGAGGGGAATTCGTTTCATGGACTTGTTATCGTGATGTTGCATTCCCACTTTGGAGCAGTCGGGGAGGTGAAGCAGTAGATATATGTCCATGATTTCGTGACTCCTTCATTCCTTAATTCTGCAGACGCGTAACCATCGTTTCCTTACAGACTGTAAAAGCTAGAGTCATAGCAGTTACTCTATTGTAATTACAACGGTATAGGTTGCATTGGCAAACATTGAGCACATCGCAAATAGAAGCCAGGCTTCGCGGGCCTGTCTAGATGTTCCATAAGCACCGACATCGTTTGATAACTTACATAATTGTACACTGTTGCATCCTATAAAGCTAAACATTTCACGTAGAAATATTTTTCCTGTCTATTATTTTTGTACTTTTAACTTATTTCTTGAAACCTAGATAAAGGAAGAACATATGAAAGAGGTCTACAACTCTTCTTACGAGCATTTATTTGTGACAAAATCAGTTTCACCCAAACTGTGGATGTTTTTGTTTTCAATATTTTATTTAAACTACGGTTTTATCGTGACTGTCAGATAATCTTCTCTACAACTTAGGCCGTCTTAGAGTTTCACCATGTGCAACTTGTGGTAATGACTGCAGACTGCTCAAAGGTCTCTTGAATTTCCAGACAGGATAGGACATGCTTCAAGATCAGCCTCAATGAAAGGCTGTTGCCAGGCACGAGTAAGGAACCCTCATATATCATTTACCACTGCAAACTTATTTTATTGACTTAAGCATTTACCAACAAGCAAAATAATAAACTACCATATTTTATTACTCCTCTAAGATAGTGAAACTGTCGATTTAATATAAATATATTGCAAGTCCTGGATTTACTTCCTTCACATGAAACAGCGGTAAGCAGGTATAATCAGATTACTATTTTAGTTCAATTATTAAGCAGATCAGCGTATTACTTCCGCGAAATGTAATAAATTTTGCATATCCGAGTCATCAAAAGATAGTGCCTCTTCTGCCAGGCGTTTTTAGGTCACCTGTCCATCGTCCGTCCGTCGTCGTCGATCAACTTCAATATCTCAGTTGCTAGCTGGCTAACCTAGATTAAACATTATGTGCAGCATCACTGGGTCAGGGAATTGACTACTTTAGCTTTTGGACCAGTTATGATCATAATTGTGGTTGCCATGGAAACAAACACATTTCAAGCTTAGACTTGTAATGGGGATAACGACTTCTCTAACTTTTCTCCGTCATTTCTGATCTGATCTTTATCAACCTTGCAGATAACCAGGAGTGGCATACAGTCTACGGAAAATGTTGTCTCCACTTTTTCTCATCTGTTTTCGATTTGATCTTTTTGAACTTTTAGTAAAAAAGGACAAGCATAATATCCCAATAATGTTTCAAGGATTCGCAGATACGTTCCATTGAGCCTGAAAAATATATAGTTTACATTTGCTTACAATGGAAAAATGACGTCTTTAACTTTTCTAAGTCATTTCTGATCTGATCACGGAGATGTTGCACCGATGAGTTAGGAGGTCTTCATGCGGACTGAACAAATTATTTGTCTAAATCGCGACGGAAGTAAGGGCGAGGATTGTGGCCACGTAAAATCGATTTAAGCCCCCCAGCTGAAATCTTCCACTGACCGTTCCAAGGCGGCTCTTCTGTGGCGATTTATTTATGTTGTTGTTTGTTACTTACTGTGTGTATCACTTTTGTCTTTTAATTTTGGATGGTCATATGGCCATTTTGTGGGAAAGTAACTGTCCTTATGGCCTTCCTTTGTTTAGGTTTCCATTATGGTCTGGTCACTTAATGTTTGTATTTCTTTCCCTTTGGTGTCTTTTATGGGTGGAGTAAGTTAATTGTATCAATTCCTGATCTTTGTTTTACTTCTACTTTAACAAACTTGCAGGTAAACAGGAAGGCAATAAGTCAAAGTCGAGTTCGAATTTGGGTCTCGCAGAACCTACGGCTTTGGAATTACTTACCCTTGAGCATAAATATATGCGAACAATGGTGTCTCCACATTTTCTGAACTGTTTTTGAGCTGATCGTTTTGAAACGATCTTCTAATAAACAAGGACAAGCATAATATCTCAGATGTGTTCGAAGTTTGCTTAAATCCGACAACCGGTTTCGCTGTTACGTTCCATTGGGTGTGAAAAGTTTTACCATAGACTTACAATGGAAAAAGACGTCTTCAACTTTTCGAAGCCTATCTGATCTGATCTTTATCAAACCTGCAGATAAACAGGAGAGCCATGCAGTCAAGGTCGAAATCAAATTTGGGCCTCGCAGAACCAACGGCTTTAGAGTTACTGGCCCTTGAGCATAAATATAAGTGAAAAATGGTGTATTCACTTTCTCTAAGCTGTATTCAATTGGACCTTTTTGAAGCGTTTAGTAAACAAGGACAAGCATAATATCTCAGATGAGTTTGAATTTGGCTTGAATCGAAAAATCCGTTTCGGAGTTACGTTTCCTTAAGGGTGAAAAATTTTACCATCGGCTTAAAATGGAAAAACGACGTCACCAATTTTTCTAAGTAGAAGTAAAACAAAGATCAGGAATTGATACAATTAACTTACCCCATCCATAAAAGACACCAAAGGGAAAGAAATACAAACATTAAGCGACCAGACCATAATGGAAACCTAAACAAAGGAAGGCCATATGGACAGTTACTTTCCCACAAAATGGCCATATGGCCATCCAAAATTAAAAGACACAAGTGATACACACAGTAAGTAACAAACAACAACATAAATAAATCGCCACAGAAGAGCCGCCTTGGAACGGTCAGTGGAAGATTTCCACTGGGGGGCTTAAATCGATTTTACGTGGCCACAATCCTCGCCCTTACTTCCGTCGCGATTTAGACAAATAATTTGTTCAGTCCGCATGAAGGCCTCCTAACTCATCAGTGCAACATCTCCGTGAACACAGAAATCAAAGAACCACAGAGGCGAGACAACGGTGAGGACTCGACAGCAAGAAACCACTGAAATGCTGGAGCAAAAGAAAACCAACAGTTAGACTCCGATGAGCCCGACCAGAGACAGAGCATCAGGCACCAACCAACATTATCTCTTTAATTTTCAATAAGCCTTTACGTTGGAGCCGTCATAGAATCTGAGGCCTGACCCACCTAAGCCCTTTCTGATCTGGTCTTTACCAAACTTGCCGATATCTAGGAGAGGCATACAGTCTACATCGAGTTCGAATTCAGGCCTCACATGACCCACGGCTTTGTAGTTATCTGCCCTTGATCATATATATAAGTGTAAATGGTGTCTCCACTTCTTCTCAGCTGTTTTCGATCGGATTTTTAAAACTGTAAGTTGACAAGGACAAGCATAATACCTCAAATGATTTCGAATTTGGCTTGAATCATCTGACACCTGGTTTCACAGTTACCTTCCCTTCAGCGGAATAAAATTTTTACATATGTTTACAAATGTCTCTAGCTTTTCTGAACCATTTCTGATCTGATATTTATCAGACTTGCAGATAACCAGGAGAGGCATACAGTCTATGTCGAGTTCGAATTTGGGGATCACGTGACCTTCGTCTACGGAGGTGACTACCCTTGAACATAAATATAAGCGGAAAAGCTTACTCCTTTATTTCTCAACTGTTTTCGATCGAATCTTTTTGAAACAAGGTGAAGCATAACATCTAAGATGCGTTCGAATCTGGCATGAAGCTGCCACCTGTGGTAGTTGTCGGATGAGCGATCGTTGCCTACTGGGCGACTCGTTACATTTAGCCATGTGATACATTTCAGGATTACCCCGAGAACAGCGATTACGCAATGAGGTTTAGCGATAATATAGACAGACTCATTCTAACAAAACATGACTTCGATGCAGCTATGCTTTTATCAGATTTAATTATTGACGAATGTGATGATATTATAGTTGTCTTCAATAAAAGTAACCAAAACGATGTTCCACATCTGATAACCAAATTAGATAGAATTCGGCTTTTCTGGCGAACAGCTGTACAATATACACGGAACGACATGACTGCAAGTGGATTCCGACTATTGGCATACTCTTCAAGTATGTACATACCTTTGAATTACCTTATTTTATTACATGACAAGCATCGTAAGCAGAATCAAACACAACTTCATAAAATACGTTAACTCACAAGTAACTTATCATTCGATTGAGATAACATTTTTCTATCGCTTAAAATGGTCATAATGTTGTTGCAAAATTAACACTGGTGTAGACATGAGGCAGTTCTAATGAGCAAACATAATCATTGATTTGCATTGTAAATACCAAACATAACGCAGTACTTTCAAAACCCCGATTTTCTCTATGTACAGCGGTAGGGGTTAACAAGAATGGTCTTAAGATACGCTTGGTAACGTAGTGCATTTACTTCTGCAGCAAAGTGCTACGATTTTTTTTCGTGACGACGCAATATATACATCTCCTTCCTGATACCCGGGACTTCCGTGGAGTGTGGACCATGTTTGCCGATGTTGGCTCGGTTGGGGACACCTATAAGTCCTAGGAGAGGCGTCTCTTGCCTGATGCATCCAGTTAACCTGCCTCATGAGCTACGTCGGTCGGTGTGTGCTCGGAGGGGTTGTGCTTTGTTTGCCGGGTCTTGTCCATAATCCGTTTCGGTTTCAGAACTTTGGGGATGAGACACGTTGATGAAGATTAATTATCAGAAAGGCCTCTGTGTCACTAAATTTGGTATAATTACACCTTAATTGCACCCATTGTACGATATGTTTGTTGACAAATGAATGCTGAATATGCTATGAACAACTTTTTAAGGTTTTATAGAACATATTTACAGCCGACAAAATCTCACACTCGTGAAATTTTGATGTAAATACTAAAGCTTGTTGAAAGCTCTTACATAAATGTCAATCAATTATCGCAAAAGTAAGGTGCCTTTTACTTCCCCGCAACAGGATAGTTTCGGGGTTTTACGATATACCTTCCGGTGTCAGTCCGCCCATTTGTATGTCCGTCTGTTTGTCTGTCCGTCCGTCCGCAAATATTTTCGATCAACTTGAGTATTTTTCACGGATTTGTATGCCCCCGACTTCACAGAGGGGCTTAATGCTTCTGCTTTGTTTGTCCGTTCGTCCATACATGTTTGTGCGTGCATCCATGCATGTATGCACACACACTAATGCATAAATGCACACACTCACGCGTGCATGCATGCAAGCACACATGCATGCATGCAAGCACACATGTATTCACAATATAACCATGCACACACATGCATGCATGCATGCATGTACACACATGCATGCATGCATGCATGCATGCACACAGACACTCATGCATGCAGGCATGCCCGCACACATACAGCTATGCATGCACTCAAACATGCATGTACGCATACATACACACATGCATGCATGTACACACACAGTCATTCATACATGTACACACATGCTTGCATTCATACACACACACACATGCACTTGGTTATGATCCTGGGAAAATTGGTCATTTATGGGCAAGCATATTCTTGGGGGCATTGTGTTTTACAAACACCATTTCTATTTTTTTTTTCAAATTTTGCATACACATTTATACCGGTAATGAGTGGAATGGGATTGTTAATTTGCGAAATCCGTCAAATTTTTAACAGAGCTATGGCCCTTTTTATTGCCAAGTAAGCGCAATTGGGGAGTTTCTGAATGATAACTCGAGTATTTGTCCGCGACTTTGTTTTCACATTTTGCATATAGATTGGTATTGGAGGCGTGTGGTTTGGGATTGTTACTGGACAAAATTCGGTGACATTTAAAAGAGTTGTGGCCTTAAACAATTTCCATTACTGATTTGGCGTTTCCGATCGATAACTTTGCAATAAGTATATTTGTCACGGATTTTCTTCAAATTTTATATATCATGGGTGTGAAAATTTGTGCTTGGGTATTGTAAATGCGCAAAGTTCGCTTACATTAGACAGAGGTTTGGCCGTTAACGCGTTCCATTAAATGTTTTTTAGCTCTTTATTCCATTACTAAATGGAATATATGGCTGAAACGTCACAGATATTATAGACCAATAAAGAAGCATACTGTGGCAGTTAGACGCCACTATGACTCATGATCATTAGGTACCTGCCCTTAATGGATGTAAAAAAAATGTTTTTAGCCTGCTTCTCCATTTCTTTAGTGTATTTCATGATGAACTTTACAGATGTATTAAACATTAAAGGAAGCATATTCGGGTGTGTGGTTTGGGATTATTACAGACAAAATCCGTCAAAGTTTGACATAACTATGGCCTTTTCATTTCCTAATGCGTGGCTTCTCGATATTTTCGATTGATAACTTGAGTATTTTTATTCACGGATTTTTTCAAAGTTTGAATATAGAGTAGTCTTCGGGTATATCGTTCGTTTGGGATTCATTACGAAAACAGGCCTATACAAATATATTGCTAATTTTCTGGCAAAAAAATAGAAATTTTTACATGAAAAATTGTGATATTGTTCTTATTTCTGCTCAAATCATAGATTGCGGGGACTCGATAGAACCACCTCGACGAGGCGGCTCTATCGAGTACCCACAATCTATGTTTTTGTGCAGAAATAAGAAAATTAATGAATAACCCCTCAAACCCGAGTTTAACTATATAAAAGTGGGGTATGAGGAGGTCAAAAATATATAGGCGTGTTCTCGTAACGTGTTAATGGGCAAAATACGCTAACTTTTGCCAGAGGTATGGCCGTAAAAACATCCATTAAATGGTTTTTAGACTCTAATTCCACTTTTAAATTAAATATATGGATGACATATTGTGGCCAAGGACCACCGCAATGACCATCCTTGATCTTGGGTTATCTGTCCTTATTGCAAAGACACATGCAAAGACAAACTGTATCAAACATAAACCTCGACAGAAGAACCGCATTGGAACGGTCACTAACAAGGGTTTCACATGGGGAAGGGGTTAAGGCTTAAAACGACTGTACGCTGCCACAATCCTCGTCCTCGGTTCTGTTGAAGTTCAGACAAATACTTTGTGCAGTCCGCATGTAGGCTTTTTAACTAATCAATGCTACATCTCCGAGAACATAAAAATCAAACAATTACAGGGATCAAACAAGGGTGAGGACTCGACAGACAAAATATCTGACGTGCTGGATCAAAAGAAAACCAGTAATTAGACTCCGGTGGACTGACCAAAGACAGATCATTATGTCTTTATTGCCAATTGCCAAGTTGAAAATATTTGAGGGCCACTTATGAGGCCTAATTGGCCTAAACTAGCTAGTCTGCCCTGAAAAAATCATATACACTCCATAGTATTCAGATCTGTTTTGTGGTCTTTGCCTCCAAAGGATTGCCGTTTTCTAAAACATATAGCTGGTGTTTATGGACTGTATGGCGGGCGTAAAAGGTCCCTGCCCTTCACCACAGTGTGCGGTTAGTTTCTAGTCCTGAGCATTCATTGATACCATTGCGAAGTTTGAAAATGTTTTAGGGTCACTGATAAGGCTTAATTGTCCGAAACAAGCCAGTTTGTTCTAGAAAAATCTTTTACATTCCAGTTTTCAGATCTTTCTTGTGGTTCTTGCTTCGAATGAATTGCCTTTTTCTGGAACATATTAAGGCTAGAGCAGTCATGAAGTCAGAGAACCAGATCGGCGGCAAGAAATTAAAAAGGGAAGTAAAGGTATCAAACATGACTAGGTTAACCACGATGCATGCAGACAGCAGTTCCTTTGTATGTTTGTGTTTCTTACATAAATGTGTGGTGTTAATGCGCAAATTGTTGGATTCGTGCGTATGTACCGCCTTGATTTTCTTCGCAAAGTTGAGACTGTGACTATTTCTAATTAACTTGATTCTTGTATTTCAGGTGAAGAAATCTGCCTTCCACTTACAAATTGCATATGGGAAACTGCAACGCTTGTATCAGCATCCTTATTGGGAGAAATGTCTTCCTATACAGAAACATGGTGTATTCATACCGCTGTACATCATTATATATATCTTCATTTCGAAGCCTTTGATATTAGTTGTGAAAGTGAGTCACTCCTTGACATATCATTATCGGCATCAGAAAGACATGTATTCTGTAACTCGAACAAGCCGGTTCAAGGTCTAAAGTCTAATGCAAAAATGTTGATCATAAAGATGACGTTCACCAGAGAGCCTTCATTTCTGACCGAAGGATTTAAATCAAGATACAAACTACAAACAAAACAAGACACAACGTCAGATTTGCTGTCTGAAAACGATACAGGTAAGTGTGTATTTTCTCGACAAATAAATTCAGTTTTTTTTTTGTTTGGGCTCGGGGAAAAGAAGGCGCTATTCAAGCATGTGCCCCTAGCAAAGACCCAGAAGATTAGCCTGCGCAACGGTACGCTATGATCATGATCATCTTGTGTATTACGAACAATCTCGGAGACCTGAATCTTCTTCATGCAACCCGGATTGGTACGATGGCTAATCAGAGCCTTTGCTGAGTGCACATTATCCAAGATACCCGATCCAATGATTATTAAATGTTGCTTCCGACATGAGCGCTCAACGAGGTGTAAATTACCCCGAGTGCCCAGTCAGCCACAACCCAGCCTAGAGTCTAACTGTTGGTTTTCTTTTGCTCATGGATTTCAGTGGTTTATTGCTGTCGATTCCTCACCGTTGTTTCATCTCTCAGACTGGTTGTTTCATATTTTGTGTTCACGGAAATGTTGCACTGATGAGTTAGGAGGCCTCTATGTAGACTGATCAAATTATTTGTCTAAATCGCGACGGAAGTAAGGGCGAGGACTGTGGGCCACGTAAAATCTATTTAAGCACCCCTCCCCCAGTGGGATTCGTTTCACTGACCGTTCCAAGGCGGTTCTTCTGTCGCGGTTAATTTTTGTTATGGTTTGTCTTTGAGTGTTTGGATCGATTATATCATTTTGTTTTGGATAGCCAATTGGCCATTTTGATGTATAGTAACTGTCCCTTTGGCTTTCCGCTAGTGGTGTTTCCCTTAGGGTCTGTTGTTGCATTTTTGAGTTTCATTCCCTTTGGTGTCTCCGATGGATGCTGTGGGTATCGATTCGTGATCATAGCTTTCACTTTCAATTTTACTTAGAAGCTTTGAATCAAAGACCATCGAAAAAGTGCAGAGCGGAAACTCTATAAAGACTGCATGTATGTTCATGTTTACTGCGCAAACATGACCAAATGCATATTTTCAGTTGTCACGGTAAATGTAATGTTTTGCATTGACTGAATACGAACAAAATCTAGTGACTCGAACCGCAATGGCTGTTTCAAGTTTATCATCACGAAAACACGCCTATATAATTTTGTTCCCCCTGAACCCCACTTTTATATAGTAAAACTTGCGTTTCCAGGGATATACCTTATTGTTCTGATTTCTGCTCTGAAATATAGACAGTGGGTTTTCGTTAGAACCGCTTTATCGCTAGAACCGCCTCGATGAGGCGGTTCTAACGAGTACCCACAATCTTATATTTTGAGCAGAAATAAGAAAACTATCACAATTTTTCATCTTAAAATTTTCATTTTTTTTCGGCGGTAAAGTTTACAATGTATTTGTATAGGCGTGTTTTCGTAATGTTTGAGTCATAAGGTAGTTTTACCGCAGCTATATCGCACTATATTGTGCTGGATAAAATGAACGTTTTAATTGTTTTTTTTAATAAGGATACTTATATATCTTCTCCTTAAAACAGAGTAAAATCAATGCGTAGAAAAACAACCGCATTTTGGGGATTTTTTTATGGACGGATTCAAACAAAAAACCTCCTTTAAAAAAGCGATGTCCGGGCGGGCGGTAGGCGTCCGAGGTTTATCTTTTGGTTAACCTTCTTTCAAAGTGGTTTGCTACATTTATACTTCAGTGAATTGCTTTCAAATTAGGATTGTTGCTTCTTTGGGGATTTCCCTGTCATATGCAATCCATTAATGGCACAAAGTCGTGGGTGAACATAGCAATTTTTCGAACTTATTTTTTGATTTTTATTCACGTTTATTTAGAAGTTTGCACTATATTACCATCCTTATTTCCCTTACACGCTCTGTAGTGTAATGGATAGAGTGTTCGACTCTGGACCACACGGTCAAAGGCTCAAATCCTGGTGCAGGATGTTTTTCCTTCTAAAAGCACATTAAACACAATTTTGTCAAATGTTATTTCGTCTTTTTGGCAATGCAAAGGATTGAAAACAAGATTTATTTTTCTTCTATTCTAAGGGGTATTTTTGGTTCTCTTTAAGCTGCTGCAGTCTGTTAAGTCCTTTTACATAAGATAATGGCTTTTGGGGCATATCCGGCCAAATTGGAATTATTCTCTTTTTTCTTTTTTTTTTTAAATAAATACTTAAAACGAGATTTCCTGTTCAATGGTTCTTAGGTGTACTTTCTGGTTCTCTTTCAATTGCTGCAGTCTGTTGGACTCTATTACAATAGAAAATGTCATTTTTGGGCAAAATCTGCGCATTTGAAAATTTGTATTTTTATGACTTACCCTCATATAACTTTGGACCCCAAAAACAGACTGTGCTCTCTTCTGACAACTCTTGTTTCAAAATGTTATGTCTTCAGTATTATTCAGTAGATTGCTTCTATAATAGCAAAGTGCCTTTTAAGACGACTCCTTCAGTAAAGATACTTACGTCTCAATCAGTTTTCAAAATGTGGTTTGGAAATAGCATTTTTGTACATATATGAAAATTTGCAAGTAAAGATTTTGTTAACCTGTTTCCAAAATGCTATACTTCTAAATTTTCTGTGGATAGTTACATGTTCAGGTAGTAGCTTTGTTGACTAAGACTCTACCCCTTTTGCGTTAAGCTGTGGCTCCGGCAAAACACTACAGAAAAACCCGCCGTGAGGCCTTTGTCTTGTTTCTTCTGAAATTCACCACATTTCAGGTGTTGTCTTTGATTTCAAGCTTGTTAAGATTCATTTTTCGCGGCGACATTTTGTTTCTTTATTTAAAAAAAATGACTTTTGCCAGTTTCTGTAATCATAGAGTATTCATGATGTCCCTTTCTGTTCAAAAATCAATCTAACGCTATTGAAGCTTTCAGCTCGATGTTAAAATTTTTGATGATATATGAAATATTGACAATACCTACTTCGATGGTTCGGTCAGTCAAATACACCCTCCAGAACCTCAGTTAAATAAAACATTGTATTTTCTTTTTGATTTATAATTATCTTTTGTTGAAGAGTTTGTTTCATGCAAAATTTATAATAACGCAATAAATGTGATTTTGGGATCGTAGATTGTCCTTTATCATATGACGTCGTCGATAAACAGTGAATAATGTCGTGTAATAAAAATCGTATGACCACACGTGTAATAACACTTTAGCGGGATTAAGTAACGTCATGACGACGTCCATGTCAACAATGCATTTTTTTTGTGGCAAAATTGTCAAATTCAAAAGCGATAAAATCCAATTTAAAGTGGTCATATGATAAAGAGAATCTTACACTCGTGGTCATTTCATATGATATTTATGAAACTTGCCGAAGGCTCGTTTAAAAAATATCATATGAAATGACCACTCGTGTAAGATCTTCTATATGTTTGATGGTGATTCTCCTCGTGCGGCATACTATGATGTTTACATATCGCAATTAATTAATGTTACTGACTTCAACACTCGTAAGAAATTGTCAACTGCTAATCTTCTTAAACAGGGTTATCGGTATCATGAACTTCGTAAAGCCTTGTTTGAGTTTTATAGACGTCATTTCGATTTAGTTTAAACATTTAAACATTTAATGTTTAACTTACATCTCTTCTGCAACAAGGCCTATCGGAACCTGAATGTTATGGTGACTTAGATCACAAATTTAGAAAACGTATTTGCTTGCAATGATTTCAATGCCAAACTGCGCAAAATAATTCTTCGGTGTAAAAAGATTGTGTACAAAATAAATTTTATACGAAAGACTGCATGCATGTAGCAGCAGCACGTGGAAAATGGTTATTTTCCTATCACGTCAATGCCTTCGCAAAAACGAAAAATAAACTGTTTTATGGTTCCTCGCACAACCTCTCACATATATCATCATGTCCGGCATACATTGATACATCGACATAAATGTTTTTGCCAAAATCGGTAGGGGTTCTTGCCTTGCCTTTAACCTGGAAGCACGTTTCATTATGTTGAACTCTTGTCTTTTATATGCATAACATCATTTTATATCTCCAAAATATCACAATCCACTTTACAATCGTCGATTTGTTTTCAATATCGTCCACAAATATCATGTACAAGACTGTCCTTTTACATTTGTTTGTATTGTTTCATTGATGAAATCATAATGACGTCAAGACAACATATGACGGAATATTTTCAGATTGCATACCAACAATTTTCATCTGCAATCACGTCCATGCATAGAAATGGTCAACGGCTTACAATGGTCGAGATTATTATTTGTTTCCTTACTTATGAATTTTAAGGGGTATATGGGTAGTATATGGGTCCACATGGGTTGCATATGCATACTTGTGGCTTTGTATCCGTCGGTTCCCCAAGCTGACACCCATTTATCTTAGCTTGACTAGGCCAGATATGTCATGGGTGCCTGATACCCATATATTTGCAGCGACTGGGTACATATACGTTATAAGAGTGTGGGTACCTAGCCCAGCAAGCAAGGAATGTCGGGTCATCGTAGGACCATCAGCGATTCGACGTTGCATCGCGTATTGCTATCAGTCTTGCACTGGCCATCGGTTCCTTGCTAGCTGGGTTAGCAGTACATGAAATTTGTGATAGACACCTGGTACCTGAAAGTTTCCTTTCTTTGTGAAATAACTTAATTTAATCCTTTGTCATTGTCACTGGGGACGGTTTTTGACTTAGTTTGAAATAACGTAGACTTGTCGTTTTCCTGAAAGTTTTGAGATTTAAGGTACAAATTATACAAAGCTTTAACCTGAAAGTTTTCAGTTTGAAGGGACTTTTAGCGACCTCTATGAAAATACCTTAGGGGCCGAAAGTTTTCAGTTTTGCGGCAGTTTAGCGCCGTAAGCTTCTGTGAAAATAACTTAGTCTTTGGAGTTTGTGCACAGCTGGGCTTTTTTTTAAAAAAACAAAGGAAGGCCATAAGGACAGTTACTTTCCCACAAAATGGCCATCCAAAATAAAAATACACAAGTGATACACACAATGAGTAACAAACAACAAAATAAATAAACCGCCACAGAAGAACCGCCTTGGAACGGTCAGTGGAAAGTATTTGTGGGGGCTTAAATCGATTTTACATGGCCATAATCCTTGCCCTTATCTCTGTCGCGGTATACAATAAATTGTTTAGTCCGCATGAAGGCTTCCTTACTCATCAGTGTAACATCTCCGAGAATATACAAATCAAAAACTACAGAGATGAAACAAGGTTGAGGACTCGACACCATACATCAACAGAATTGCTGGAGCAAAAGAAAACCAACAGTTAGACTCCAAGGGGCCCGACCAAAGACGGAGCATCAGGCGCCAACCAACAAAAAGAATACTAAAATAAAATAAAATTTCATTTATGTTTTTTAGGTTGGAACCGTCATATAATCTTAAGCTCGACCCACCGGTGTGCAATCAAAGAGGGAAGCAAAGTTGCCAACCGTGATTGGGCTAACCACAATGCATGCAGTCTGTTTTATAATATTGATGTTGTACCCAACCTTTATATATCGACGAACGATTTTACGAAATTGAGTACTAAAGTCATTTCAGGCATGTATTTTTCTAAATTTATATACTAAGTCACCATAGAATTCGAGATGAAACAAGGTTGAGGACTCCATAGCATACAACAACAGAATTGCTGGAGCAAAAGAAAACAAACAGTTAGACTCCGAGGGGCGGACCAAAGACGGAGCACCATTACGTCTTCAAATCCCGCACATCACCATTTGGCTGGCTTTGAGAAAACCTACCCATCAAACCCTTCCTGCCCGACCGAAGTACCTCATCTATTCACCCGTAAACACGAGATTTCCCGAAACAACCGACTTGTAGGTCTGCTTTGGGCACGTCAGACTCATGTTTGATAATGAGTTTAGGCCCAAAATATCAGGTCCTAAGATTGCATGTTCTCCCCCAACCCCCGCTCCCACCCAAACACACCCAATTTCAATCACGACTTCAGAAATACATGCCAGTACCAAGGATAACGTCGTATGCTGTGGGTCTTTTTTTAATAATCGATCTTGCTTCCCTCTTCATTTGCACGCCGGTGCATGCCGGTGGGTCAGGCCTCAGATTCTATGACGGTTCCAACGTAAAGGCTTATTGAGAATTAGAGATATCTAATTCAAGGTAATGTTGGTTGGTGCCTGATGCTCTGTCTCTGGTCGGGCCAATCGGAGTCTAACTGTTGGTTTTCTTTTGCTCCAGCATTTCATTTGCTGTCGAGTCCTCACCGTTGTCTCACCTCTGTGTTTGTTTGATTATTTGTGTTCACGGAGATGTTGCATTGATGAGTTAGGAGGCCTTCATGCGGACTGAACAAATTATTTGTCTAAATCGCTACGGAAGTAAGGGCGAGGATTGTGGCCACGTAAAATCGATTTAAGCACCCCAGTGGAATTCTTTCCACTGACCGTTCCAAGGTGGTTCTTTTGTGGCGGTTTATTTATGTTACTTTCTGTGTGTATCACTTGTGTCTTTTTATTTTGGATGGCCATTTGACCATTTTGTGGGAAAGTAACTGTCCTTATGGCCTTCCTTTGTTTAGGTTTCCATTATGGTCTGTTCGCTTCATCTTTGTGTTTCTTTCCCTTTGGTGTCTTTTATGGGTGGAGTAAGTTAATTGTATCGATTTCTGGTCTTTGTTTTACTTCTACTTTGTAATACAAGTCGAAGTGTGTTCAAAACACTTTGGACAAATATATTCTCAGGTTCTGCTGGATTGTTCTTGCTGAACGTGCAAGCAGGAGAAATAGTTTCTCTTGCTAAATTCATGCTGCTCTATATAGTCCTACTTGACATTTTTTTTTTTCTGGAACATCTTTACTAAAGACAGGAAAGAAAGCACACTGACCCAATAGCTTGCAGTTGGCCATTTTGACGGAAGGTCACTGTCCTTTTGGCTTAACGCTATTGATGTTTTCATTAGGGTCTAGTTATTTCATGTTTGTGTTTTGTCACTGCTGGGAGCTGTGGGTTACTTGTATCAATTCCTGACCAGTGCCATCCCCTCTATTCTGCGGTAGGAGAGGACCGGGGTTATTATTTTAAAATTCATAAATACTGGCAAATCAGTAGCATGCAGTGAGGTGTATTTCGAAAATCAATCCCATCCCTTATTCTGTGTCTGTAATCATGAAGAATATACAACTGTAATCATAACACTTTCGAAAAGAAAACTAACATTGACACGTTTTATAAAGGAAGGCAAAAGCTATCATCAGTAGCCAGTAGTTGGCGTCTCCCTCTTGCGTAACACTTTCTCCTCCTCCTCCCTCCTCCTCGGTCTCCTGCTTCATCCTACCTGTAGGACCCGCATCCGTCTTTAGGAGTATCTGACGCAGGATATGCATGACGGATCTTGCTTAAAACTGTATAATGAATGAAAATCATGTACCCAATAAGTACTATGTTTGATATTAACTCTTCAGGCTCAGGCGGCTCTAAAGCATACAAATCCGAACACATTATCGCAACTAGTCGTGACTCATCGGTCTTCATTAACCTTTAAATTTCAAGATGGTCCGACGAAGACCAAGGGGTCATCAAAGTTGGGGATTTTGGCGCAGACAGACACACATTGTCTTATGTTCGGGCTTTTATGCAACCTGTTCTAAACGTCACTGATTACCGTAATATTATACTAGCTGGACATCGACGCAAGTATGCGAAAACCTAAAGTAAGCTTGCTCGGATGGGAATGTGCTGTGTTTGCCGCGGTTTCAGAACTTCGGGGTTGAGACAAACTGATGAAGATTAAATATCAGAAATGCCTCTGTGTCACTAAATTTGGTATAGTTACGCCTAAATTGCAACCACTGGGTCGGTATCTCTGCTGGTGGATGATTGGTTCGTCCCCGAGGGTATCATCAGCTCAGTATCTGTTCCTTAGTGCTGAGGTTGCTACTGCGGTGTTGACGTCAGTACTCAAGTACTTAGTTAAATAACTATATTATATCTTTAATTTTTGCATCATAAAATTCTAATTTTTCTAAAACTAAGACTGACTTGCCAGGTGAGACAAGTATCGTAGCGGATTTTGTCACCACTTTTTGTTATATTTTAAATTTTGTAACTCTCGCTACTTTGGACATCTCCTTCCTGATGCCCTGGGCTTCCGTGGAATGTGAGCCATGTTTACTGATGTTGGCTCGGTGAGGGACGCCTATAAGTTCTAGTGTAGGTGTCTCTTGCCTGATGCCTCCAGTGGACCTGTCTCATAAGCTACGTCGTTCGGTGTCTGCTCAGATGAGGATGCGCTGTGTTTGCTGGGTCTGGTCCATCATCCGTTTTGGTTTCAGAACTTTGGGTTTGAGACACACTGATGAAGATTATATATCAGAAAGGTCTCTGTGTCACTACATTTGGTATAGTTACGCTTTAATTATATTAACATCTCCAATCCAAGACATCAAACAGAAAGAAACACAAACAATAAAATGTCAAACATAAAACAAATTCACCATAATGAACGTCTGAAGCGGAAAAAAGGACAGTCATATTTTCCCACGAATTGACTAAACGGCCATCCAAAATTAAACCAAAATATGATTTTAGCAATACGTACAAAGCCAGCAAAAATGTCGATCCAACGTCGGGTCGACAGTAATCGTCATCGGCCCGACGGTGAGGATTCAATAGCATGAGCAAAAGAATATCAACAACAGATAGGCTCTGGTGTATTCGATCAGAAACAGAGCATCGCCGATATTACTTTAAAAGTTTACACGGTATTATTCTTGTTATTAAGCTGTTTGTATCTATCTATCTATCTATCTATCTATCTATCTATCTATCTATCTATCTATCTATCTATCTATCTATCTATTTATCTATCTATCTATCTTTCTATCTATCTTTCCATTATGGTCTGGTCGCTTAATGTTTGTGTTTCTTTCCCTTTGGTGTCTTTGATGGGTGAAGTAAGTTAATTGTATCGATTTCTGATCTTTGTTCTACTTCTACTTTTGAGAAATAAATTAAGGTGCATGGGAAACCGCTTAGGAGGACTAAGCCTGTCCAGGCAAATTGGTGTGAGTTAGGCCGTCCAATGCATATAACCCTTTTGATTTCTTTGGGCGGCAGGGTTTGATATCTTTTCATCTCAATGCCGGTTAAAGTCCCACAAAATTGGAATCAACGCCCCCCAAAATGACCTAAATAGTCTTGACATGGGGCGTTAACCCCCACCTATTCCTGCAAATGCTACAACATTTTCTGGCATCCAAATTTTATCACCGCTGCTGGAGATCGGACCAGCGGACTCATATCATTAGAGGCAAAAGTAAGTGCACTATCAAAGTTAAGAAGCTGGAAAGAAGAATTTAGCTACCAGTTTGCCAGCATTTATGCGTACACTGAGGAAAATTGAGAAATTTTGTTTACATCTTAAGAGACGGGGAGACACCAATCATATAGTATATCAGTAAAGTAGAGCGCTGCCAATAAGTCTACGTCACAATTTTGATCCAAGCTATGACGTCAAAACTGTCAGTTTCAAAACATAAACAGACCGCTATTTTTAGCTAGGCAGTTTTCGAAGAACACGACGAGGTATTGTCATAGCTCTGGCGTCGATGTGACGTCATCGTGCAAAAACTTGGACATTTTGTAATATCTCTGTCATTACTGAACATATTTACTTGAAACTTGGACTAGTTGTTTATTATGAAAAGGGGGTAATCATACCAATAGGTGATGTAACCCTAAAAATATGTTTGGCACAGTTATGCCCGTTTTCGGATTAGACTTTTTGTTTAACTAAAAGAAACTGCAGCCGAGCGTTGGCATCCCCATGCGGTGCTCTTGTTAATATACTGCGATGATGCTTTGAAGGTATTTAACATAATGTTTCATGCTTATATGAATGCCATCTAATTTTAAGGCTCTGGGTGACATGTTATGACACACATCCGATCAGTGTATAAGAAATTCCACTTGTAGTGCACGGTTGCGGTCATTCGATCACGTTGAAAAAATCACTCTGATTTGAGAACATATTTCTTCAAAACTACTTCATCGCACAAACTCTGACTTAGCCATTAGGTGAACTGGTATGTCCTGTACGTTTGTACCAAAAATTGGCCAAAGCTGTGAGGGGATATTTTTATGCCATTTGTTTCCTGAGATGTATGTCATCGAAATGAAGACATCAAACCCACAGTGGTGCTGTTGATTGGACGCATATTCACTCAATTTTATATGTCACACTTGATTTTTTTTTCAAAAGTATCAGCAAGCATCATTCTTTTAACCGTTTACATTTATCTAGCTTTACACAACCAATACCAGAATTAAAATTCACCGGACCTACGAATGCTTTTCTTCAACTTCTCTTTTAACAAATTATAGTCCCAAATGGCAGAGGCAGATTGCAAATGGAATTTTAACAACCGCCTCGGATACCGTCCTACTGTTAGGTTTCTGTTATTATCCTCACTGCTGATCTAGGATTTCGGCCTTTTTGTCAGTAAGCAAATTTATTGAAATCTGCATTTGATCTGCAGGCTTATATGTTGGTGTTGGTGTTTCCGTTGGGGGTCTGTTGCTTCATGTTTGTATTTTTTTCTCTTGGTGTCTCTGATGGGAGCTGTGGGTTAATTGTATCGCTTCCTGATCATTGCATCTACTTCTATTTTATACTAATCATAAGTTGGTTGCAAATAAACGCGTGTGTGAGTTAGAAAACAGGCAAGGGCGATCTCTAATACACGGAACTGCTGAAAATGCTTTTTTATCATGTTATCGGCATAAGTCGTTCAGTTGTGATGGGATTTTCACGAAACTTGCAGATAAAGGGCATGATCAGTGTCTTGAATCTTGAGTAAGGTAAAAAAACAGGCCTGATCGGATAATTAATCTTACTGTTATTGTCTACTTATTCCTGCAAACAACATCGTAGAATTTCCTTGCAATTTGCATTACCTGTTTTGTTTGGTCTGTTTTGTAGTTTTCGGGGTTGGGTTGGTTTCGGTTTTTGCATTGGGGGAGGGGGTCTTAAAAAGGCATTTTCCTCTGGTAATGATATTAATTGAGGAACTTTTTGTCTGTTGTAACTTCCTTTTAGAATTTTAAAGATTCAAACATGAATGTGAAAATATTGCAGAATTAGAACCATCTTAAATCCTTGACTAGACTAGTAAGGCACAAATTTATTTTGGTTCGTGATGTAAGATTCATCCTGGAGAAAATGAAGTTTATTATAGTTACAACAGATGGTCCTGATTATTGAAAACTGCAAATATGTTTGGCACTTTCCAAGTCGAAGTTCGAGATAAGTTGCTTTACATTGCCTGACGTATGTGGATATTTTACATTTGTAACTTGATTAAATAGAAAACCAGGCAATGATCAGGAATCGATACAAATACCCATAGACACCAAAGACAAAGTATAGCGTACCTAAAGCTACGCTAGTAAAATCAAAACATAGGAAATAAAATTAAAAAAAAAAATATCTTTCCCACCAAGTGACCAAAATGGCTATCCAGAATAAATGATTACCAGAACATACCGTTGTCTGGGGTCGTAGTAAGCACAAAATATAACTGAAAAACATATACTGTATTGTATGCTAATTATTGTGACATTTAAAGCAACAGAGCTAAATATGTGATGCGTCATGAGATTTTGGGTCCAAATGAGGTCCATGGCCAAAAATGAGTTTCTGCCATTTTCTGATAGCTTTATAATTTTTTATATACATTTTCAGCTATAGTTTAAAGTGGTAAGCAATTAGATGCATTTTGACAAGGGTGTGTTACTCATGTTGGCATTCATTTGATGTTAACGCAACGCATATATCCACATTTTAAGACTGTTTAATATTTTTACTTTTCAGTAAGTTTATCTCCGGCGGTGTCTACATCAGCGACCAAAGGTATCATTTCATTTTCTATCGTTCAGTATGGTAAATCATGTTTCCCCGTGAACTCCACATTATTGTACACCAGTTCCTGGTCGTGGGTCAAGTCACCATTTCAATCATGTAGAACGCTGCAACATGTCTATGCATTACGAAAACACGCCTATGCATGGTAGACTTTATATTATCAGATACATTATCAGATGCTTAAACATCTGCCAAAAAGTTCACTTTCAACACTTTTAGATATCTTTAATACATTACCAGATGCTTAAACATCTGCCAAAAAGCTCTCTTTCAACACTTTAAGATATCTTTAATGCATTATCAGATGCTTAAACATCTGCTACAAAGCTCTCTTTCAACACTTTTAGATTTCTTTAATACATTACCAGATGCTTAAACATCTGCCAAAAAGCTCTCTTTGAACACTTTTAGATATCTTTAATACATTATCAGATGCTTAAACAACTGCCAAAAAGCTCTATTTTAACACTTTTAGATATCTTTAATAATATTTGGGAAACGGGGGTCTGTCCTGAGAGCTGACGTTTAGCCACAGCAGTACCAATTCCAAAACCTGGAAAGATCATGCAGAACCTACACATTATCAACCGACAGCTTTGACAAGTTGTTTGTGTAAAACAATGGAGGGAATGATAAACAAGAGATAAATTTAGTAATAAGAGTCATACAACCTCATTTCAGAATACCAGTCCGTTTTTCGTTCCAATGATACTTTAATAAGACCAGAAACATTTATACGTAATGCTTTTATTCACTGCTTTATTTTTCGACTTGGAGAAAGCATATGCTTTAACATGGCGTTATGAATATTGAAAGACCTTGGCCCAGAAAGCATGTACACTTCATATATTCCAGGTCTGTGGTGTATTCCTTGCTTCCAAAGGATAACCCTTTTATAGAACATATTTACCGCCGTAAAAAAACGAAAATTTTAAGATAAAAAAAATATGACATTTTTCTTATTTCAGCACAAAATATGGATTGTGGTTACTAGTTAGAACCGCCTCATCTGGGTACCCAGAATCCATATTTTGAGCAGAAATAAGAATAATAAGTGTTACCCCTGTAAACTTCAGTTTACCAGTTTTACTAAAATATTAAAAAAGGGTTCAATCAGGTCGTCTTTTCGAGATGGGTCGCCTTATTGGGACTGAACTGCTTGACATATTTTAACGATTTTACTGAACACCATTTTTTTCAAAGAACGGACGTGGTAAAGCTCAAAGATGGTTCAGGCCACTTTATAAATCCAGAATTGAAATGTTTCTCAATATAAAAATAGTATAACACAGACATGTGCAAATATGCTTGCTCATATCTCTAAAAATGGAATTTATGATAAAATTGTGTAATGATTATCAGTGTATTTTGCTGATATTTTCCTGATATTTTTTCGGATGGGAGCCAATTTTATGTTTGAAGCGAAATTGCTGCCTACCACATTAAAACTCTATTTCTGCATGTGCCTTGATAATAGCAATGCTTTTATAGCACGTTTTTGTTAACCTATTGAAACATTTTAAATAAAAATATAAAGATATTAACATAAACTATAGAAATATATGCCCTGGAAAAGCCACAATCAAATATTAGTGCTTACCAATGGTACCCAGTAGGAGAGTTGCTAAGGCCGTCGTCAAGATTTTAATTTTTTGTAAGCTTCCGCAAAAGGGAATATTTTTTATAGCAGAAATAATCGCAAGATCAGAAGGCACTTCCGGCCATTTAAAAAGACGAATATGGGGAAATGAAATGACAAAATGATCACTCAAAACCATGAATGGAAAAATTAATATCACCCTGAAACAATTCGATATTCAGTTAAAGAAGAAAATGAAATGGAATGTTTCCCGAGCAGCGTTAGTGCGGTAACCAATTTTCGAAAATATTTTTCTTGTGCAGCAGTACCCTCACCATTTTTTGGAATAAAAAAATGGTATGAAAAAATATCGGCTCAAAAATCCTTATTATTTCGGTAATATGTTAGTCCATCTTTTGGCTGTGTATCTACACTAAAGTAAACTCGGTATGGGAGATCTTGACCTTAGAAGTTCGATCGATTTTTGGTCAAGCGTCAACGCTCGCGCTTGCGCATTGAGCTTTTCTAACACATGGTAACACCAATAATATCGCACAGAACCAAGTTTGTGGTCAGATAGATCAAGGCAAACAGTGCAGACCCAGATCTGACTCCCCCAGCAGAAGCAGTCCTATCAGGAACCTCACTGCCTGTGCATAAAAGATCCAGAATTCGCAAACACTGATCACTTCTTTCAGTGCAGCCATGTACATGAATGCAACTTCATGGCCCCAAGTAGGGGTAGTAGAGAGATCTGGATACATAGTTGACCATTCAGTAGTAAATAGTAAAACGGCGCCCCATATAAATAAGGTAGTATTTTATATGACGTCACGCAAACTGAAAGTAAACGTCATTATTGATTCGTTGTTTTGGTTGTTGTTGACAATATCTGAGTGGCCTTGAAAGACTCGTTTTGGTAGACTTTTTTAGGCTATTTATTGACAATAATGGATTAATAAATTAATCATCGTGTGTATAAATGAGTTCAGAAATGCTGTGGAAACGGGATGAACTCCAAGCGGGAAAACAAGTCAGTAGCTGGATAAATAATTTTGGGTTACCCCGTCATTGTCCTGTGTTTACAGCCATGTTGGATGGTTTTTGTTCCTGTTCAACGACCGGAAGTAGTTGTTTTTTTGGAATAAAAAATGGTAAGAAAATTTTTTTCATGAAATTTAAGTCACTTGCAGATTATTCAATTTCCGATTATGTGATTATGGTGAAAATTTTCCAGTTTATCGGTAAATATATTAATTTCCGTCTTTTCTGAACCCACTGAAACGACCCATTTTTTCACAAGTTTACCGCGTTCTTATACACACTTTTTGCTTAGAATCGTGAATGTGTTGTATTTCAGTGGAAAGAAATGCGCACAAAGTTTTAAATTCATCTACTTTTCAAACAAGGATTTTATCAGACAGGCTTGGTCAACAGAGTAAAATTTAGATTCGACAGGCATTTTCACCTTTGAATTATAGTCCTATCGAATTTTGCTCGAGAAAAATGTTTTTAAATCTACCTACGCCGGCCTCTGAGATTCGCTACTGACCAAGATGAAGAGTAACTAACAATGAGGAAAATAAGAAAGGTAACACGAATCAGAAACAACGCAGCTCCCTCTTCCCCACAAGAGGTGATCAAGGTGCAACAGTCTCAATTAATGACAATTTAATTAATAATAATTTAATTAATAATAACAGCAATACACAACCATAGGCACATATTACAAGTATAGCCCCTCGGAAAATCAAAACGCTTAATTAGGACGAATTTTTCCTTAGTTTCAGAAGAAACTAATAATATACAACTACCATGTGCAGTAGATCTTTCACTGGAAGTGTTACAGTGACAAGGTTCAAACATCAGTTAATTGTGGTTAATTTGTCTTGACCATAACAAGTCCTTGCATGAGTCCTACTTAACCGACTGAATGAACACCTTGAACAGTCAGGGCTTCTACCAGAAAGCTAGTGTGTGTTTAGGAAAGATAGAGGAACAATTGAAATGATATTCACAGCAAGGTAGCTTAAAAGAGAAATGCGAAGAACAGAACTTGGACTTACACATTACCTTTGCATTTGACACAGTTAGTCGTGAGGGTCAAGCAAGCCTGTGTGTTAGCCCCTATGCCATGCTCAAAGATTCTTTCAATGATGGTGGCAAAGGCATACCTGTTAGGTACCGCTTTGATGGAAAGCTGTTCAATTTCAGAAGGTTACAAGCCAAATCCAAGGTGCAGAAAGAGGTGCTAGATGAGTTCCTCTTTGCTTATGACATAGCAAAAGGAGCCCCAACAGCCAATACGATGCAAAAAGGTATAGATCAAGTATCTGACTCCTGTGATAGCTATTACTTCCCAGTCAGCATGTAAACGACTGAGGTACTCTATTAGCCAGCACCTGGCAATCCTTTCGAAGAGCCTACCATCATAATGAAAGGTACAAGATTGCAAGTGGTAGACAGGTTCACCTACCTTGGAAGCACACTATCAAGAGACATGCACATTGAAGGTGAAGTCAATGTCGGTTTTGCCAAAGATAAAGCAGCATTTGGTCGACTACGTGGTAGTGTCTGGGACGAACGTGGAATCAGACGAGACTCAAAACTGAGAGTCTACAGAGCTGTTTTACTTCCAACGCTATTGTATCAATATTTGTAGACTAGTCTATGGTATCTAGGTCATGGCATGTGTATTTCTTTTACGGGATTGTCTTGTGCGAAAATGGCTTAAATACCGTTTTTATACGCCCTTTTGAGAAAGGGTCGAATTATATTATGCCCCTCGGCGCCCGTCAGTCTATACTCGTATTTCGTTTCCGGATAACTCCTTCCACATTTTACATTCGACCAAACTGAAACTCGATATATAGTTAGACCATGATATGGAGCAGCGCATGTAGTTTCGAGCTTACGTTATGCCCCTTTGAAAATATTTTGTGTCCGTCCGTTAACATTCGATCAAGCTGAAATTTGATATATAGTTAGACCATGATGGCCCAACTGTCCGACTTCGGTAGCACAGTCGATGCGCGTCTGACTGGTGATCAGGAGGACGCAGGCACAATACCTGCCGGGGATCGAGAACTTTGTTTCGTGAAGATCGATTATGAAATCTTTTCTACGGTCATTCTCTCCATTCCGCTGATTCAAGAAGGGCAGTTTTGAGTTTCTGGCGAAAGAATGTGCACTGTATTGGTTAACCGCTTACGTATTTGCCGGCCAATGGAAAGTGTGAATAGGTAAACTCACCGGCTCAAAAATGACCTCAAATAGTGTTGACTGGGCCGTTGATGTCCAAAATAAACACACAAACAAGACCATGAGTTGAAGCAGCGTATATCGGTACGAGAAAACGGTCCACGAAATATTTATAGAGTTATGCCCCTTTGAATTTTTCTGTAAACATTTTTTTACGAATAACTTCTACATTTTACATCCAATGCTGAAACGTTCTATATAATTAGACCATGATGAGAAGCAGCGCTTATAGTTTCGAGGTTATGGTCCACACAGTATTTATAGCGTTATGTCAGTTTGAAAATTTTTGTAAACATTTAGTGGCCTGCTAAGTCCTCCTACAATTTAGATCCGACACATAGTTTGACCATGAAGTGGAGCAGTGCATGTGTTTCGAGGTTGCAGTCCACTGAATATTTCTACAGCAATGCCCCTTGAAAATTTCTAAACATTTATTTTCAGGATAACTCCTACATTTTTATGTAATCAAGCTAAAACTTGGTTTATGGTTAGACAATGATGTGAGTCAGTTCATATTATTTTTCGGTTACATTCCACCAAATATTTATTCCCCTTTGAATATTTTCGCAATCATTAAGTTTCAAGCTAAGTCCTCCTACAATGTTAATATGATCAAACTGAAACCTAATATATAGTTAGACCATGATGTGGAGCAGTGAATATAATTTTGAGGTTGCAGTATACCAAATATTAACAGTTATGCTCCTTTAAAAAGTTCTGTTAACATTTGGTGTTTGGCTAACTCCTCATACAAATACCATTCAATCAAGCAAAAACTCTATATATAGTTAGTCCATGATGTGGAGCAGGGCATATTGTTTCGAGGATACTGTCCGCCAAATTTTTAGTAGAATTATGTCCTTTTTGAAAAGTAATATCATTTTTTTTTATTCTGACTGACCACTTAATTGTGTTATTTACAACTGATTAATCTGATACATTATAAATAGAGACACCATAATGTAGAACAGTGTATATTATTTCTAGTATACAGTCCTCCAAATAGAGATATGCCAATTTCAAAATTCATGTTAACTGTTTGTTTAAGGCTAACCCTTCCTACAGTTTATATCCCATCCAGTTGAAACTAGATTTAGACTAGTTAGACCATGGTGTGAAGCAGTGCATTTTGAAATACGCAGTTCGCCCAAAATAAACAGAGGTGTGCTCCTTTGATAACTTCTGCAAACTCCTCCTACAGTTTGCATCTGGTCAAGCTGAACCTACTTGATTTATAACCAGTGCTTCAGCTGAAGTGCACGACCCGCCGGATGTTTTTAGCTTTATGAGTGTTACCATATATGGGTATGGCGGCCATTTTGGTCATGTGACCTGGACATAAAACGGTTCCCCCAATAAATGCGCCTTATTGTAAGGAGCAAAAATATATCTTATACTTTAGTACTGTATTCTGAATCGTTTGCAGGATAAAATCCAACACAAAAGCATATGTGTCAAAGTTTGACCTAGGCACAAAGAAGGTCAAGGTCAACCCAGGGTCACCATTTTAGCAATTTATGATAGGCCTACATTCCAGATGCTATTTATCAAGTTTCGTGGAAATCTGCACAGTGGTTCTGGAGAAGACTATTTTTGAAGGGTTTTTACCAAATATTGCTTGGCGGCCATTTTGGTCATGTGACCTGGACCCCATGAGGAAATTTTGGTTTCCCCCATCCCGTAGAGGCTCCATATGAAATTTGACTTCAATCGGCCCAACGATTTCCGAGGAGAAGCAGTTCGAAAATTTTCACTTTTTTCGCCTCAGCGAGGCTGAACTAAATGGAATGTAATATTTCGCAAGTTCATTAATAAGATCTCATTGATATTTATCAGTATGCCAAAAATTGTTTAAATATTCCAAGCGGTTAAGTCACTATCACCAATTTTCACAAACGGGTTACGGACGGACAGATAGACAGACCATATATGGCTTGGCGGCCATTTTGGTCATGTGTCCTGGACCCCATGAGCAAATTTTGGTTTCCCCCATCCCATAGAGGCTCCATATGAAATTTGATTTCAATCGACCCAACGGTTTCCGAGGAGAAGCAGTTCGAAAATTTTCACATTTTTCGCCTCGGCGAAGCTATACTAAATTGAATGTAACATTTCGCAAGTTCATTGGTTAGATCTCATTGATATCTATCAGTATGCCAAAAATTGTTTAAATATTCCAAGCGGTTAAGTCACTATCACCAATTTTCACAAACAGGTTACGGACGGACAGACAGACAAACCATATATGGCTTGGCGGCCATTTTGGTCATGAGACCTTGACCCCATGAGCAAATTTTGGTTTCCCCCATCCCATAGAGGCTCCATATGAAATTTGACTTCAATCGACCCAACGGTTTCCGAGGAGAAGCAGTTCAAAAATGTTCAAAAATTTTCACATTTTTCGCCTCGGCGAGGCTATACTAAATGGAACGTAATATTTCGTAAGTTCATTGGTTAGATCTCATTGATATCTATCAGTATGCCAAAAATTGTTTAAATATTCCAAGCGGTTAAGTCACTATCACCAATTTTCACAAACGGGTTACGGATGGACCCGAAGAAGGTCAAGGTCAACCCAGGGTCACCATTTTAGCAATTTATGATAGGCCTACATCCCAGATGCTATTTATCAAGTTTCGTGGAAATCTGCCCAGTGGTTCTGGAGAATACTATTTTTGAAGGGTTTTTACCATATATGGCTTGGCGGCCATTTTGGTCATGTGACCTGGACCCCATGAGCAAATTTTGGTTTCCCTATCCCATAGAGGCTCCACATGAAATTTGACTTCAATCGGCCCAACGGTTTCCGAGGAGAAGCAGTTCGAAAAATTTCACATTTTTCGCCTCGGCGAGGCTATACTAAATGGAATGTAATATTTCGCAAGTTCATTGGTTAGATCTCATTGATATCTATCAGTATGCCAAAAATTGTTTAAATATTCCAAGCGGTTAAGTCACTATCACCAATTTTCACTTACGGGTTACGGACGGACAGACAGACAAACCATATATGGCTTGGCGGCCATTTTGGTCATGTGACCTTGACCTCATGAGCAAATTTTGGTTTCCCCCATCCCATAGAGGCTCCATATGAAATTTGACTTCAATCGGCCCAACGGTTTCCGAGGAGAAGCAGTTCAAAAATGTTCGAAAATTTTCACATTTTTCGCCTCGGCGAGGCTATACTAAATGGAATGTAATATTTTGTAAGTTCATTGGTTAGATCTTATTGATATCTATCACTATGCCAAAAATTGTTTAAATATTCCAAGCGGTTCAGTCACTATCACCAATTTTCACAAACGGGTTACGGACGGACAGACAGAATGACAGACTGACAGAATGACAGAATGACAGAATGACACGGTGATTTTAGGGCACTCTCAGAAAAAACCGACTTCAGTCGGTTGCTTTTTCTGCGGGTCGTGCAATTACGCGTACTTTTGAGATTGCATTCGATCAAACATCAGCAGTAATGGCCCTTTGAAAATTTCATAAGCTATCTATTCCTATAGTGTACTTTAGACCAATCTGAAACATTGTTAAAATAGAACATCATGTGTAGGAGCACATACCATTTTGAGGTTACACTGCGCCAAGTATTTCCCTGTCCCTTTTCACAGCCAGCTAATTCATCCTATAATTTTACATCCCATTAAGTTGAAAGGTAGTTTATAGTTACACCATGATATGAAGCAGTGCATTTTGTTTAGAGGTTACAGTACACCAATTATTAGCAGAATTTATCCAGTCTTCCGTTCATGAACTTTTCGTTTTTTGTCTAAACGCGCCTACTACTTTTAATAATACATGTATGTTCGATAGCCGATTTCTTGCCAAGGGCATATAATGCCCCACATGCGGAGCTCTTTTTTTCTATTCAGCCAAATGTACATTCTTCTGAATTTCGTTTGTAAGATATGGCTATGTGTTATTCGAAAGCTATACCTTTGAAGAAAATGCGTGAAAAGAAACCGTGCTTGAGTTACATGTCCCCCTTCTTTTAAGGTGCGCCTACTTAAAACTAAATATTTTTACAGTACATCTGTAAATACCCAGAATCAAACGACGTTATCTGCTTATGTACCGAATTTAGAAAGCAATGCTTACTAGGATATCTACGTTGAACACAACGTTTCTTTCATTGCACAGATAAAGTATTTCGCTTGATATGATTAGTATGTGATATATATGCTGCAAGAGTAAAGAGAATATACCACCATGAGGTGGGCCTGGTGTGTATCCACAGTCTCTTAGCCTATGTTAGATTACATAAAAAGTCATATTACATGCATAACAGAGAAATACAATGTTTTCTACTGGACATAAACTTTAAGTTGGTATTTTCCTTTTTGCTAAAGAACAACTATTTCCTCGTAGTCTGGGGAATAAATCTCTTTAGCTGGAACTACGTTTTTGTAAAAGATACACGATACCACTTTTGCAGTGAAATCGTTTAAGTCACGTCGACGTTATTCCTGACGTCATCGAATGGGGTCTAGGAAGATATCAACATACGTTCAGAATGCGTGACGTTTGCGTCAGATGCAACGCTGAAGCAAATAAAACATGGGCATGGCCATTGAATAGGAAGTACGTTTTGCTGTCTTTAATATCTTTGTTTAGTTGTTTTATAACTTGAACGCTTTGTTTATATTCTTATTCAGAACTGTAGAAAGCGGGTTCAAACTGGCACCATCCAGTTTTTCTTCAGACAGCTTCCGTAACACTACGCTGATTGTACCGTTAACGTGAGGTGTAAACAGTCAACTGTACCGAAATTCAGATCCGAATTTCAAGATCCAAACTGTCCTAAAAATCTATGGAAGTTGATGTAATATACAGATTATTCATTTCTCCTATTTGAAATACTGGATTTGTAAACCTCCATTGTTTTACCTCTCTCGGTTTATAAATACCAAATTTCAAATTGCAGAATGAATAAACTCTTTATATGAGCAACCTAAAACACATATTTGCGAGATTGATATGCAAATATAAGGAATATATAGTTTTTGTTTCAGAATTTTTTTACCAACATAACTTTTACACCTTATATGAGCAGCTTATTATTTTACTCTCGAAAATCTTATATTTTTATGCCCATACTTATGGGGTATATTCTTCCGTCCGTTACGCCTTAAGTACCTAGGTAAACTACAGAATGGCTTGAGCTAAGATCTTGAAACCTCATATATGGCATAGGCATGAAAAATAAGCGGACCTGTATTTTTTTTCCTTTTCCGTCGGACTTCCCCTTGCGGAGTTATGCCCCTTTTTTGACTTATGCATTGTGGCTATAGGGAAACCTTTTGAACAAAATATCTGGAGAACCGCTTGAGCTAGGCTCATGATATTTGGCATACAGTTTGAGTCTGATGTGTAGATGACCTGATTTACTCTTGACGAAATTCCAGAAATATGTAACGAAGTTATGCCCCTTTTTGGACTTATTCATTGTTGCTATAGGGAAAACTTGTGAGCAAAATACCTGGAGAACCGCTTGAGCTAGGCTCATGATATTTGGCATACAATTTGGGTCTAATGTGGAGATGACCTAATTAACTTTTGACGAAATTCCAAAGATATTAAATGGAGTTATGCTTTTTGGACTTCTGCATTGTGGCTTTAGGGAAACCCTGGGAGCAAAATATCTGGAGAACCGCTTGAGCTAGGCTCATGATATTTGGCATACAGTTTGGGTCTAATGTGTAGATGACCTAATTAACTGTTGAAAAAAATTCAGAAAAAAATTTTAACGGGGTTATGCGCCTTTTTCGACTGAAGCATTGTGGTTATGGGAAAACATGGTGAACAAAATATCTGGAGAACCGCTTGAGCTAGGCTTATAATATTTGGCATACAGTTTGCGTCTAATGTGTAAATGACCTGATTAACTTTTGACGAAATTCCAAAAATATTTAATGGCGTTATGTCCTCGTTTGGACTTATGCATTTTGGCTTAAGGAAAACCTTGTGAACAAAATATCTGGAGAACCGCTTGAGCTAGGCTCATGATATTTGGCATACAGTTTGGGTCTAATGTGTAGATGCCCTAATTAACTCTTGAAAAAAATTCAGAAAAAAATTTAACGGGGTTATGCGCCTTTTTCGACTGAAGCATTGTGGTTATGGGAAAACATGGTGAACAAAATATCTGGAGAACCGCTTGAGCTAGGCTTATGATATTTGGCATACAGTTTTGGTCTTATGTGTAGATGACCTGATTAACTTTTGACGAAATTCCGAAAATATTTAATGGAGTTATGCCCCTTTTTGGAATTATGTGTAGATGACCTGATAAACTTTTGACGAAATTCTTAAAATATTTAAAAGAGTCATGCTCCTTTTTGGACAACCATTTTGGCTATAGGGAACAAAATAACTGGAGAACCACTTGAACGAGGCTCATGATATTTGGCAGTCTGTTCGCTACTAAGGCATAGATGACCAGAATAACTTTTGTTTAAAATCTGTTAATATTTGACAGGTTTATTTTCAATGCAAATCAGCATGAGGTACTGTTTACTGTCCCATTTAGGGACAAGCATATGGTTTGGGCATAGTGTTTCATAAACACAATTTCTAATTGTTCCAATTTTCTGAAACTTGTATAGAGTGTCGATGCTTATAAATGTATGCTATAATGACAATATATACCCGATAAAATAAGAAAAGAGGTCCATGATGGACCTAATTCGCTCACCTGAGTTATGATGCACTAAGATTGTTGTTTACAGTTTTTACATTCAGCTTTGACATCCATTTTGTACACAGGAGCAGACTCACTTAAACACTTTTGGTAGAGGAACACTCAAGAAACGTTTCTGTCAATGTGATTTTGAAACTGAGTTATTGGAGAAGATAGTCTTTAATGTTTTTTCTATCTTTGCATTTGCAGTCACATGGACATTTTATTCAGCAAAGCAAACCCATTTCAGAAATTAAATCAACCATCAATACATGATTGATTGATTATTTTGAGTTTAATGACATGTCAACCCTTGTAGGTCTTTTATATCGTATTCCAGGGAAAGGCAGAAAAGATAAACGCGATGATTTTGATTTTGAGATTGTAAATTTTCCTTTCTTGAATGGTGATGTTCCTCGTACACCATCCTATGGCGTTTATATTTCGCAATTAATTCGATTTGCTAGAGTATGTAGTCATGTAACTGATTTCAGCACTCTGTGTGGTCATGTAACTGACTTCAGCACTCGTAATAATTTGTTAGTGGCTAAACTTCTTAATCAGTGTTATCGGTACCATAAACTTCTATAAGCCTTTTCAAAATTTTTAGACTTCATTCTTATTTAATTTCAAAATTCAATTTTGGACTTAAATCTCTTCTAAAACAAGGTCTACCGGAACCTGAATTTTATGGTGACTTAGTATATAAATTCAGAAAAACATATAACCGCAATGACTTCAGCACCCAATTTCGTAAAATCATTCTTCGATATAAAAAGATTGGGTACAACATAAATGTTATACGACACACTGCATGCATGGTAGTTAACCCAATCACGAATGACAACTTTGCTTCCCTCTTTAATTGCACGCCGGTTGGTCAGGCCTTATATTCTAAGCCGGTTCCAACGTAAAGGCTTATGTTGGTTTGTACTTGACGCTCTGTCTCTGGTCGGGCCCATCGGAGTCTAACTGTTGGTTTTCTTTTGCTCCAGCATTTCAGTGGGTTCTTGCAGTCGAGTCCTCACCGTTGTTTCATCTCTGTGGTTGTTTGATTTTTATGTTCACGGAGATAATGCACTGATGGGTTAAGAGGCCTTCATGCGGACTGAACAAATTATTTGTCTTAATCGCGACGGAAGTAAGGGCGAAGATTGTGGCCACGTAAAATCGATTTAAACCCCCGGTGGAATTCGTTTCAACTGACCGTTTCAAGGCGGTTCTTCAATCGCGGTTTATTTTTATTATGGTTGTTCTTTTGGTGTTTTATCGCTTACATTATTTTATTTTGGATAACCTTTTGGCCATTTTGTGGGAAAGTAACTGTCCTTGTGGCTTTCCGCTGTTGATGTTTCTATTAGGGTCTGTTGGTTCATGTTTGTGTTTCTTTCCCTTTGCTGTGTCTGATGGGAGCTATGGGTTAATTGTATCGATTCCTGACCATTGCCTCCACTTCTACTTGGCATTGCGCTATTGACCTAAGGGGATATGTCATTAATTCTTTTTCTTCTATTTTAGCTCTCGCAGCCATTTTCTCCAGTGAAGCAAAACCATTTTAGCAATATTGATATCGGGTTAACAAAGGAACATTTCTGTGAAATAATTTTGAGATTGGATTATTAACCTAGGAGGAGATTTCCTTTAAATGTTTTTTTTCTATTTCTAACCTTGGTGGCCATTTTGTTGAGGGTGAAGTTGAACCACTTTAACAATTTTGGTAGAGGGACACCAAAGGATCATTTCTGTTAAATTGTTTTGAAATCAGACCATTAGCCTATGAGTAGTTGTCATTTAAAGTTTTTTTTTTTTATTTTTAGCTCAGGTGGACATTTGGTGCAGCAGAACAGAACCATTTAAGCCATTCTGGTAGAGGGTCATCCCAAGAACATTCCTATGAAATTATTTTGAAATCGAACTATAAGCCTAGGAGGATCTTTCGTATAAAGGTTTATCTATTTTAGCTCTGGTGGCCATTTTGTTCAGCGGAACGGAACAATTTTAACAATTTTGGCTGAGGGTTATCAAAGGAACACTCCTGTGAAGTTATTTTGAAATCGGGCCATTAGTCTAGGAGAAGATGTCGTTTAAAGGTTTTTCAAGGTTTGTTCTATTGTTAGCTCTGGCTGCCATTTTGTTAAATGAAGCAGAACCATTTTAGCAATTCTGGGAGAGGGTCACCCAAGAAACATTCCTGTGAAATTATTTTTAAATCGGACCATAAGCCTAGGAACAGATGTCATTTAAGTTTTTTTTTCTATTTTTAGCTCTGGTGGACATTTTGTGCAGCGGAGGAACAATTTTTTACAATTTTGGTAGAGCGTCACCTAAGAAATATTCCTGTGAAATTATTTTGAAATCGGACAATTAGCCTGGGACGTTTTTCTATTTTTAGCTCTGGTGGTCATTTTGTTCAGCAGGTTGGAACTATTTTAACAATTTTTGGTAGAGTGTCATCAAACGAACCTTCCTGTGAAATTATTATGAAACCGAACTATTAGCCTAGGAGGGAATGTCGTTTAAATGTTTTACTGTTTTTAGCTCTGGTGGCCAATTTTAGAAGAGCGGAACCATTTTAGCAATTCTGGTATAAGGTCAGCCAAGATACATTCCTGTTAAATTATTTTGAAATCAGACAATTAATTTAAAGGTTTTTCTAAGGTTGTTTTCTATTTTTAGGGCCCCGCACTGAAAGTGTGGGTGCCCTATAGTAATCACTCTGTCTGTCTGTCTGTCTGTCTGTCTGTCTGTCTGTCCGTCTGTCCGTCCGTCCACAAAATTTCCTACCCCTCTGATAGCGCTGCCGGGGCCCTAGTCAGTTTCACTGACAGCTCTAGTTAGCTCTGGTGGCCAATTTGTTTAGCAGAGCCGAACTATTTTAACGATTTCGGTAGAGGGTCATGCAAGAAACATTCCTGTGAAATTATTTTGAAATCGGACCATCAGCCTAGGGGAAGATGTCGTTTAAACGTTTTTTCTATATTTTTTTTTAGCTCTGGTGGCCATTTTCTTCAGCGGAGCAAAACCATTTTAGCAATTTTGGTAGGGAGTCACTCAAGGACTATTCTTGTGAAATAATTTTAAAATTGGCATTGTAGTTTCGGAGGAGATATCATTTGAATAATTTCTTGACGGACAGACGGACGGGCGGACGCCGGACAAAAAGAGATTACAATAGCTCACTCTGAGCACGTGCTCAGGTGAGCTAAAAAACTCCCGTTAGTTTACCTTTTTAAAGTAGAAGTAAAACAAAGATCAGGAATCGATACAATTAACTTACTCCACCCATCAAAGACACCAAATGGAAAGAAACACAAACGTTAAGCGACCAGACCATAATGGAAACCTAAACCAAGGAAGGCCATAAGGACAGTTACTTTCCCACAAAATGGCCATATGGCCATCCAAAATAAATAGACACAAGTGATACACACAGTAAGTAACAAACAACACCATAAATAAACCGCCACAGAAGAACCGCCTTGGAACGGTCAAACTCTAACATTGACAAAGCTGTTAATAAGGTCAAATTGACTGAAATGTCAGCATGGCATAGATTGCTATTCCATCTTTTCGGATCTATGAACGTATTGCTTTTTCAGTCTCGCTCAGTAAGTTGCCGTGTACTTCTTTAAGCTATTGCTGTGCATGCCTTTTCCAATATACATGCGTTTCTGGAAGTCGTTTTCTGAATTTTTAGACATTCTAGTACGCGATGCTAGGAGCCATAATCATGTCAGATCACAACATCTTAGAATGATACCAGTGCGTTCTGTGTGTCAGGGCCAAACGAAATGGTGGGATGCTTGTGCTATTTTATTCTGACTCCTCCTTTACTCAAAGGCGAATAACTTCCGGTGTTTTCACTCAATCAAGCGCTTTTTTTCTTCCAGACACTGAAACATTACTGCAGTACAGCATGCTATAAAGCAGTTTCTGAAACATAAGCTCTTAATTCCAAACTATGCCAAATAGAAGTAGAGACAATGATCAGGAATCGATAAAATTAACCTACAGCTCCTATCAGAGACACCAAAGGGAAAGAAACACAAACTAATAGAAACATCAATAGCGGAAAGCCAAAAGGACAGTTCGTTTCACACAAAATGGCCAATAGACCTGCTGTATACAATTTGTTTTTTTTTGCCTGGTATGTATACGAAATGTCAAATATATTTCAGTTTGCTCGGAACGTTTCAACAAATGTTATATTCTTGTCGAAGGACTGCAAAACATATACAGAGGAGAGATAGCTAGCTGGGAATTTGTGCACAACAGTGTATGTGGCAAAAACAAATGGACTTTAGTTAGTCTACACAGCAAGCTCGAACAAGATTTCATTGGCTACACTTTGCTTCATAGTTTGAATCATACAAATAATGAATACACGTACATAGGTATGTATTAGAATGGCATATATTTTATTCTTAAAGTTTGTGAACACTTAGGTTGCAATTTATCGATCAAAGTACTTCTGTCAACACATTATAAGATGTTTGTCTCCATAGTTCTCAAACACTGTACGCAAAGAATATGCATGGGACCGAATTGTACAGAAATTACGTTTGATATTTTTATGCTTATAGACAGGTTTTTCATACCGTGGGTCTGGTTTCTAACTTAAACATGTTCAGGTAACCAGCCGATAAAAGTAGGCGTGGCTTGGTCTTGGCGGGCTGGCTACCTATACGGGCCATAAAACTGATTAGGATTATAGGATATCTAAATATTTTTACAGTACATCTGTAAAAACCCAGACTCAAACGACGTTAACTGCTTATGTACCGACTTACGAAAGCAATGCTGACTAGGATATCTACGTTGAACACCAAGTTTTGTTCATTGCACAGATAAAGTATATCGCTTGATATGATTAGTTTGTGATATATCTGCTGCAAGAGTAAAGAGAATATACCACCATGAGGTGATTCTGATGTGTAGCCACAGTCTCTCAGCCTATGTTAGATTACGTAAAAAGTCATATTACATGCATAACAGAGAAATACAATGATTGATACTGGACATAAACTTCAAGTTTGTACTTTCCTTTTTTGCTAAAGAAGAACTATTTCATCTTAGTCGAGGGAATAAATCTCTTTAGCTGGAACTACTTTTCTGTAAAAGATACACGATATCACTTTTGCGGTGAAATCGTCTAAGTCACGTCGACGTTATTCCTGACGTCATCGCAATGGTTTCTATGAAGATATCAACATACGTAATAAACAACAGCTTTCAATATATTTATCAAACAAATACCTTCAAAAATTTGAGATAAATAATGCTTCATAAACATATTATTGTCATTATTAATTTATTAACATTTAAATACAAACAAATATCTAGTTTTGTGTATTAGAAAATAAAATGGCATACTTGACTGAAATCAGAATATGATTTTAACCAAATGTCAATTTAGGCTGGGAAGACATATAATGCGTGTTTCCATATTTTTCTCTGTACACATAAACCTCTCTGTAAAAAGGTTTATAGATATAGCACAGTGTATTATATTGTGGGTGCTCGTTAGAACCGCCTCATTGAACATTTGTATATGTAAAATGTTAGTCCTAGTACTCATTAGAAACGCCCAGAATAGATCTGCCTCAATGAGGTTCTAATAAATGCCTTGTGGCTACACGTTAGAAAGTAGAAGTGGAGGCAACGATCAGGAATCGATACAATTAACCCATAGCTCCAATCAGAGACACCGAAGGGAAAGAAACACAAATAGGAAACAAGAGACCCTAATGGAAACATCAATAGCAGAAAGCCCAAAGGACAGTAACTTTCCCACAAAATGGCCAATAGGCTATCCAAAATAAAATAATATAAGCGACGCATACACCCAAAGACAAAACATAAAAAAATAAACCGCGACAGCAGAACCGCCTAGAAACGGTCAATGAAACGAATTCCACTGGGGGATTAAATCGATTATACGTGGCCACAATCCTCGTCTTGCTTCCGTCGCGATTTAGACAAATACTTTGTTCGGTCCGCATGAAGGCCTCCTAACTCATCATTGCAATATTTCTGTGAACACAAAAAATCAACAAACCACAGAGATGAAACAATGGTGAGGACTCGACAGCGAGAAACCACCGAAATGCTGGAGCAAAAGAAAACCAACAGTTGGCTCCGATGGGCCCGACCAGAGACAAAGCATCTATCTAAAAGCGATACAAACGCTCAAAGATAAACAATAACAAAAAATAAACAGCGACAGAAGAAGCGCCTTGGAACGGTCAGTTAAAGGAATTTCACTCGGGGGTGGGAGTGGGGGGGGGGGGGTTAGGGGCTTAAATCGATTTTACGTAGCCACCACAATGAACATTTATATAATGCTAAATCTGTTAAACTCCGTTTAGAAAATCTGAATCATCGATTTTTTTCGTTTCTTGCTGTTAATACTCATTTTAGCCAATACATCACTATGGGAAAGTTTTAGACCTGGCCTTCCGCCGATTTCTCCAGCAAGTCGTATGCCTCTGTGGCAATCAGGAAAGACTGTGGTTATTCGGAGGAAATTGCAAAATCGAAATTTCTTTTCACAGACTAAGACATTTTGACAAGTTGGGCAAACGCTGTGACACCACGTCTGATATCGGTATAATTCTTTTCACCACTGTATATTTTTTTACAGTATATCGCATTTTTACCCCCCGCCGCGAAGCGGAACGGGGATTGTAGAAATGGATTACGTCTGTCCGTCTGTCTGTCCGTAACACTTTCCTGTCCGCTTCATATCCCCTGAACCCTTTGGTAGATGTTCATTAAACTTTGGTCAATCATTCGTCTCATTGAGCTTATGTACAGAATCCATAAATGAACCATGCCGACTCAAGGTCAGGGTCACAGTTGAAGGTCACGTGTTTGAAACGTCGAATTGTGTGTCCGTTCCATATCTCCTTTACCCCTGGAAGGATTTTCATTAAACTTTCATCAAATATCCTTCTCAGTGAGCTGATGTGCAGAACCGATAAATAAACCATGCCAACTCAAGGTCAAGGTCACAGGTGAAGGTCACGAGTTTGAAACTTGGATTTTTGTGTCTGTTCCATATCTCATTTACCCCTTGAAGGATTTTTATTAAACTGTTTTGATATATACCCTCTCAGTGAGTCGATGTGCAAAACCCATAGATAAACCTTGCCAACTCAAGGTCAAGGTCACAAGGTTGAGCACTAATAAAAAGTGCGGCGGGGGATTTTGTTGTTCCTGAGACTGTTTTCTTGAATAGTTTAAAATCATAGGACTGCGACAGACTGGCGTATGAGCTGCAGCAATTCTATCAAGAGACATGTGTATACACAAGTGCAACATTCTTCTCAAATTCTTCAAAATACAGTGTCTTTTTCGGCTTTGGAATAAATTACACACGAAAAGCATTTTTTCGAACCCTTTATATTCGTCTCATGATGCATCTCTCTCTCTCTCTCTCTCTCTCTCTCTCTCTCTTAAATACGTACGAAGGTGAGCGAAAGAGTGATAATTAATTTGTTTCGACAGTGAATGCTACCAATGCTTATTTTATGCCTTGTGGTCAACAGTTAAGGCCTCGTCGGGCCGGCCAGTTACAAGTACTTATGTGAGATCGCACCTCCACCCCCACCCTGATAACAACCGGTGGTCAACGGCCGAGCCTAGAAGAGCCGTTCACCTAAAGCCGTCTTCCGAAAAAGGTACCATCAAAAGACGGAAAGATGGGATCGAGAAAAAGAAGAAAGAAATTATCCTTGCGTCCATAGAACATGGATGCCCCGCCATTTGGCATTGGACACAGAAATTAGTTTGATGTATAGTCTGTGTGAGGAAAAGATTTATGACCTCACCTTTGAGCTACTGAGGTGCGTTTTATGTATGCCACATCATCTGATAATGATTAACATTTGGGTCAGATGATTTAAAAATCCATGCAAGAATACGAAAGTTAATGACAGGACTCAAAAAGACATTGATATTTGACCTTTAACCTCCTCCTCATACTTGGATTGTTATCTCTATATTGACAACGGAAAGCTTACTACTAGGCTGTACGATAAACGAGATGACTTCAATTTTCCCATTGTTAAATTTCTCTTCCTGAGCAGTAATATCCCGTCTGGACCAGCATATGGAGTCTACGTTTCACAGTTAATCCGTTATGCTAGAGCCTGTTCAAAGTATCAGGACTTTATGGAACGTGGGAATGTGCTCACTACCAGGTTGTTATGCCAGGGGTATCAAAAAACCTAAATGGTATCAACACTTAAGAAGTTTTATGGGAGGCACCCTGATCTTGTGGATCCGTTCAATGTGGCCATTTCCAGAATTATTTCTGATATGTTTGCCAATGGAAAGCCATAGGAAAAGTAGAAGTAAAACAAAGATCAGGAATTACACTTCACTCATAATCTTATAAAAGAAAAGCTTAATGATTTAATTGAATGGGCTTTTCACAGAGAAGATTCTCTCTATCTTGCATGTAATGTCAGAAATGCATTTTTCACTTCTAAAGAGCATAAGAATTATACACTTTGGTCATGTCAGAAAGTGTGTGATGCCCTCACCTTTCTACTTGACAATATTTATATTAGATTCGGTACTAAGTTATTTAGACAAATTGTGGGTATTCCGATGGGTACTAATTGCGCACCTCTTGTGGCTGATCTGTTCTTGTATTGTTATGAAAGAGACTTCATTTTGTCGCTTTCCATTGATAACCAATCTGAAATTATTGAAGCTTTTAGCTCTACTTCTAGATATTTAGATGATTTATTAAATATTGATAATACCTATTTTGATGGTTTGATCAGTCAGATTTACCCCCTAGAACTTCAGTTAAATAAAGCAAATTCTTCTGATACTGAGGCCCCGTTTTTGGATTTACATCTATCTATTGTAGATGGATTTGTTTCGTGCAAAATTTATGATAAACGCGATGACTTTGATTTTGAGATTGTAAATTTTCCTTTTTTGGATGGTGATGTTCCTCGTGCGCCATCCTATGGCGTTTATATTTCGCAATTAATTCGATTTGCTAGAGTGTGTAGTCATGTAACTGACTTCAACACTCGTAATAAATTATTAACGGCTAAACTCCTTAATCAGGGTTATCGGTACCATAAACTACGCAAAGCCTTTTCAAAATTTTATAGACGCCATTCTGATTTAATTTCAAAATTCAATATTGGACTTAAATCTCTTCTGCAACAAGGTCTATCGGAACCCGAATTTTATGGTGACTTAGTATTTAAATTCAGAAAAATATATAACCGCAATGACTTCAGTACCCAATTTCGTAAAATCATTCTTCGATATAAAAAGATTGGGTACAACATGGATATTATACGACAGACTGCATGCATGGTAGTTAACCCAATCACGGTTGGCAACTTTGCTTCCCTCTTTAATTGCACGCCGGTGGGTCAGGCCTCAGATTCTATGACGGCTCCAACGTAAAGGCTTATTGAGAATTAGAGAGATCTAATTCAAGGTAATGTTGGTTGGTGCCTGATGCTCTGTCTCTGGTCGGGCTCATCGGAGTCTAACTGTTGGTTTTCTTTTGCTCCAGCATTTCAGTGGTTTCTTGCTGTCGAGTCCTCACCGTTGTCTCACCTCTGTGGTTCTTTGATTTTTGTGTTCACGGAGATGTTGCACTGATGAGTTAGGAGGCCTTCATGCGGACTGAACAAATTATTTGTCTAAATCGCGACGGAAGTAAGGGCGAGGATTGTGGCCACGTAAAATCGATTTAAGCCCCCCAGTGGAAATCTTCCACTGACCGTTCCAAGGCGGCTCTTCTGTGGCGATTTATTTTATGTTGTTGTTTGTTACTTACTGTGTGTATCACTTGTGTCTTTTAGTTTCGGATGACCATATGGCCATTTTGTGGGAAAGTAACTGTCCTTATGGCCTTCCTTTGTTTAGGTTTCCATTATGGTCTGGTCGCTTAATGTTTGTATTTCTTTCCCTTTGGTGTCTTTTATGGGTGGAGTAAGTTAATTGTATCAATTCCTGATCTTTGTTTTACTTCTACATTGATACAATTAACTTACTCCACCCATAAAAGACACCAAAGGGAAAGAAATACAAACATTAAGCGACCAGACCATAATGGAAACCTAAACAAAGGAAGGCCATAAGGACAGTTACTTTCCCACAAAATGGCCATATGGCCATCCAAAACCAAAAGACACACAGTAAGTAACAAACAACAACATAAATAAATCGCCACAGAAGAGCCGCCTTGGAACGGTCAGTGGAAGATTTCCACTGGGGGGCTTAAATCGATTTTACGTGGCCACAATCCTCGCCCTTACTTCCGTCGCGATTTAGACAAATAATTTGTTCAGTCCGCATGAAGGCCTCCTAACTCATCAGTGCAACATCTCCGTGAACACAAAAATCAAAGAACCACAGAGGTGAGACAACGGTGAGGACTCGACAGCAAGAAACCACTGAAATGCTGGAGCAAAAGAAAACCAACAGTTAGACTCCGATGAGCCCGACCAGAGACAGAGCATCAGGCACCAACCGACATTATCTCTCTAATTTTCAATAAGCCTTTACGTTGGAGCCGTCATAGAATCTGAGGCCTGACCCACCGGCGTGCAATTAAAGAGGGAAGCAAAGTTGCCAACCGTGATTGGGTTAACTACCATGCATGCAGTCTGTCGTATAATATCCATGTTGTACCCAATCTTTTTATATCGAAGAATGATTTTACGAAATTGGGTGCTGAAGTCATTGCGGTTATATATTTTTCTGAATTTATATGCTAAGTCACCATAAAATTCGGGTTCCGATAGACCTTGTTGCAGAAGAGATTTAAGTCCAATATTGAATTTTGAAATTAAATCAGAATGGCGTCTATAAAATTTTGAAAAGGCTTTGCGTAGTTTATGGTACCGATAACACTGATTAAGGAGTTTAGCCGTTAATAATTTATTACGAGTGTTGAAGTCAGTTACATGACTACACACTCTAGCAAATCGAATTAATTGCGAAATATAAACGCCATAGGATGGCGCACGAGGAACATCACCATCCAAAAAAGGAAAATTTACAATCTCAAATTCAAAGTCTTCGCGTTTATCATAAATTTTGCACGAAACAAATCCATCTACAATAGACAGATGTAAATCCAAAAACGGGGCCTCGGTATCAGAAGAATTTGCTTTATTTAACTGAAGTTCTAGGGGGTAAATCTGACTGATCAAACCATCAAAATAGGTATTATCAATATTTAATAAATCATCTAAATATCTAGAAGTAGAGCTAAAAGCTTCAATAATTTCAGATTGGTTATCAATGGAAAGCGACAAAATGAAGTCTCTTTCATAACAATACAAGAACAGATCAGCCACAAGAGGTGCGCAATTAGTACCCATCGGAATACCCACAATTTGTCTAAATAACTTAGTACCGAATCTAATATAAATATTGTCAAGTAGAAAGGTGAGGGCATCACACACTTTCTGACATGACCAAAGTGTATAATTCTTATGCTCTTTAGAAGTGAAAAATGCATTTCTGACATTACATGCAAGATAGAGAGAATCTTCTCTGTGAAAAGCCCATTCAATTAAATCATTAAGCTTTTCTTTTATAAGATTATGAGGAAGTGTAGTGTAAAGAGTGGAAAAATCGTAGGTAGACAGACTAGAAGCACGAAAATGTCTAGATTTCAATTTATTTAAAACCTCATTCGAATTTTTTATAGACCAAAACAGATTTCTTCCTGATCTTTCAAAGACTTTATCACAATATTTAATTACATGCGTTTTAATAGCAGTAAGACAGGAAGTTAATAATTTAGAAAGTTCAGTGGTAGTGCAAGAGCTAGAATTTGCAATAAACCGTGCTTTGTAAGGTTTTTTTATGAAGTTTTGGTAACCAGTATAGCGTAGGAAGCTTGTCTTGGCCTTCGTTAACACACACAGCAAACTTGCTGGCTGAAAGACAAACATGTTTATCTACTATAGCTCTCTCTTCAGCTAAAGGCTGAAGTTCATAGGCCATAGTACCACCAAGCTCCTGCTTAAGCGTGTTAACATAGTGGAGTCGTCACACAACGACGACGTTGTTAGCGGCCTTGTCTGCAGGGGCCAAAACAAACTTCTTATGAAATTCTTGAATACCTAGTTTAAGATGACGTAAAGACGTCTTGGGCTTAGGAGGTAATAAGTTAGTATTTTGAGAATAGAAAGAAATGCGTTTATTTACTAGTTTTAAAATGCTAAGTTTCCAGTCCTTAAGGGCTTTATGCTCAACATATTCTCGCTTACACCATCGATTACCGAATTCATTCAAGGAAGCAGCGATTTCATCTCTACATTTACTGAAATCAATTTTAGAAGGAAACCGATATTTCGGTCCTTTAGAAATTATATTCCTTATCCTAGAATCAGGAATAATTTTCAAATTGCCAGTAATTACATGACCAGCAGCAGGATAGCAATACTTTGAGTTTTTACAATCACATGAATCAGGAGTATTAGTATCAATATCAAGATCTGAAACAAGTTTATTGAAATTAAAAATGATAGATCTAACAGGTTTGTTATATTTATAGCAAATTATAGGTGTTTCAGTATTTTGAAAATAAGCAGGAATGGAAGAAAGCACAGATCTCTCACGGAAGATACTGGGCAAATCTATAAAATCCATACCCTTATTAATGAAGGATATTTTGAAGAAATGGCGTTTATGATTAATTTCAGAATCAATGTAAGGACGGAGAGTATGCTGAGTATAGCCTCTAGTTAAGAGAGCCGCATCATATAACTGATGAGAACTATCGTAGAATTTATTCGCCTCGGTGTCCAGAAGACGTAAAACAGAAACGGGTAATGAACTTAAAAATGAAAGCATAGAGTGGCGTCCATGATTTAATAATATAATTGACAGTCACTTCAGTCTAGTATTGTTTCGTTTAAACGCACGTGTTTTACGTTTAAAGTTACCATTTTTCCTGGTGCCGTGAGATCTAGTTCTGCGTTTTCGACATTCCAGGAGTGAGAAAATATCAAAGTCCGGCATTCTGGAAATATTACCCTCATGATAAATGTTGTCATTAAATCCCAGTGGAAAAGGGGTATGTAAAAGACTTCCACAATCTCGGACATACCCTTCCCGCCATTTACACCTTTTCTTCGTTCGGGTCGATGGGCATGGTGGGCGAAGCTTGCTTACCAAGTAATGCTTAATATCCGCGGACGCCTGATTACACTCTTCTGGAGTCCATGTCTGTTGATCCGAACATTGATTTTTGCCATATTGTCTATGGATTAACGCTTTGGTACTACGACCTAGACTACTCTAACGATGACCGTGGCCTTGATGGCATCCACCAGGGTCTAGCAAGCCATAAATCTTCTTAGGGTGGTTAACAAAAGCAAAAGTTAATGACTGGACACGGAACAGTCCTTTTTTGACATTTGACCTCTGGGTATGACTTTGACCTAGGGACACCGACCTTAGTCTTGCGCGCGACACATCGATTTCTGATGGTTTTACATTTGTGTCATGTAATTTTAAAAATAATAATAAAACGTTATTGAACACCTTTTAGACCTTTGACTTCTTAGTAGGACCATGACTTTGGAGGTGCCGACTTGGGCCATTTGTGTGACACATAGTCTCATAATGATTATCATTAACGTTATTTTGATTTCCATCCAGGCATAAGAAAAGTTGCACTGATGAGTTAGGAGGCCTTCATGCGGACTGAACAAATTATTTGTCTAAATCGCGACGGAAATAAGGGCGAGGATTGTGGCCACGTAAAATCGATTTAAGCCCCACAGTGGAAATCTTTCCACTGACCGTTCCAAGGCGGTTCTTCTGTGGCGATTAATTTATGTTGTTGTTTGTTACTTACTGTGTGTATCACTTGTGTCTTTTAATTTTGGATTGCCTTATGGCCATTTTGTGAGAAAGTAACTGTCCTTATGGCCTTCCTTTGTTTAGGTTTCCATTATGGTCTGGTCGCTTAATGTTTGTATTTCTTTCCCTTTGGTGTCTTTTGTGGGTGGAGTAAGTTAATTGTATCGATTCCTGATCCTGATCTTTGTTTTGCTTCTACTAACCATGCAGAGTCACAGCATTTAATGCTGCATACAAAGTGCCAATGCCGCTGACAGTTTGATTCCAGACAAGACTAGTTTCAAAGTGTTTGACCGTACATGAGTGTAGCGGCCATCGTGGTTATTTCATCCGAATGACGGGAACAAACAGAAAAAGAATAAAGAAGAATGACCTTGCTAGAGGCTCCCTTTTCCTAGTGAGCCTCAATCTAGCCATTCGAATGTAAAGTGTGTCGCACCTGCATATCTATTTATATAGTGTGTCACATAGTGACGCATGCATGAGTATTAAAAGGAAGAAACGAAGAAATAGATGATTCAGATTTTCTGAACGGAGTTTAGTCCTTGTTATTCCTAGTACTCATTAGAAATAGAACTGCCACAATGAGACAGTTCTAATGAATGCTTGTGGGTACTCGTTGGAACCGCTTAATTGAGATCATTCGAACGAGCACCAAAATCTATATTATATTGAGGGTGTACGTTAGAACTGCCTCATTGAACATTTCTTTTTGTAAAATGTTATTTCTAATATTCATTAGAAACGCCTAGAATAAATCTAGCTCTTGAGGCGATTCTAATTAATGCCTTGTGGCTATTCGTTAGAGCCGCCTCATTAAGGCCATTCAATCAAATACCAAAACTCTATAGTATATTGTGGGGGCTCTATAGAACTGCCTCACTAAACATTTGTATATGTAAAATGCTAGACCTAGTTAGAAATAGATCAGGTACCAACACTATAGTATATTGTGGGGTGGGGTCTCTTTTGAATTGCCTCCTTGGGGTCATACAAATGTACATCCTAACTTGATAGTATATTGTGGGTGCTCGTTAGAACTGCTTCATTGGGACAATTCTAACGAGCAGCCAAAATCTATATTTTATGAAAAAAAATAAACTGAGATTAGAATGAGATAAGCCTTGACATCTGATTTATTCATTCAGTCATTCCATCATTTGTTTAGCTGAGCTAATTTATTTTACTGATTTTACTAAGACTGCCTTTGTATAGTTCATTTTACTTTTTTCTCCTTCTATAAGAAGAACAAAAACAAGAAGATGAATGGAAAAAACGTTCTATTATATCAATATAAAAAGTAATTCTTTTATTCAAACAGTTTGATTTTTATTTATTTATTTCTATTGTGTCAACTGATAATTTTTCTTCAAATCTGAAGCTTTAATTTATTTGTTTGTTTAATTTATTAGAACTAAATATACTATTTCATTAACCTTTATGAAGTATGTTTGTATTTTGTTTTTAGTAATTTAAAAATAAAAAATAAATAAATAAATTAGCCATGACTAAATTGTTATATCACAGGTATGTTTGTCTATTAAAACCAATTATGGAGTGTGTCTGCTGTTATATAATTGAGATAACAAGGTTAGCATCAAAAAGAGCAGAGCTGTCAATCACTTATGACAATCATTGTGATGTCCTAATAGCTCTCCATGTACAGCCAATCAGATCAATAGAATTTGATGTTAACCCTTCAGAGGTCAGACAAAGAATGACTCATGTTTTCCTGTGCTCCCTTATATAGTCCAGTCCAGTCTTTAAGATTTTGAATAGGCCATAAATATAACTTAATTTAACACAGGTCATAACATTTTTTTCATTATGATACGCCAATGTATATGTTTTCATACATATATCTAAATCAAATCCTATATACATGTAAAAACGTACATCGTTGCGCATGTATACTGTTTTAACAAAGTTGCCGTTGGAAGTTGTTTTTGTTTCCTTCTTCTAAGGGTATCAAAACGTTTAGTATATTTTCCTCCAAAGTAGTTACGCATGAAATTTCACGGTCACTAATTGCAGCCGTCTCATCATGAAAAGACGCCTCAAAATTTTTTACCCTCTAACACCCACTTTTGTATTTTAAAAATGGGGCTTATAGGGATATATATTAATTTTCTTATATCCATATATTATGGGTAATCCATAGAACCACCTCGTCGAGGCGGTTCAAACCGGAAGTCGAGTACTCATATTCTATGTTTTGAGCAGAAATTAAATAAAAGGAGAATTTTTCTTCTGAAAATTTTCATTTGTTTGTGGTAATATTTACAATATATTTGAACAGGCAAAAGTTCGTAATGTAAGTCGACCTAAGGAAGATAAATAGTTATTGGCACGGAAACACATAGACCAACATATAAAACAGATCACAGACTCAAAAATCCAATGAACAAATACGATTTTCTAACCAGGTAATTTTGGGCCGGAAGCAGAAACAAACATTATACTTAAACCCATATACTATATGCCTATCGGTGCTTTTATGGGTCATTGGCAAACAGTACAGAACCCAGATCAGACACCGCTTAACGCGGCGCCTGGTCTTGGTCTACACTGTTTGCTTAAAGAATATTCAGTTTTGTAAACTTTGCCAAAAACAAAACAAACCTGATACCCCTATAATTGGAAATGGACCAATATAACCTTACTATGTGGAAGATCCCATTGTCAAATATGGGTTAAATAATAACAGCTTGGTCTGCGCACAGAAATAATAGCACAAACGCTGTTCATGAAAATACAATTTAGAAAAAAAAACATTTTATATTGGGTTGTTTGAACTGAAAATGACTGTTTTGGCTCTGTCTAATCCCCCATTTCCCAGTGGTTGAAGCTGCTGACAGTTCTAAGGAGTTTCTAGTGTTATTAATTCAATGTGGACCTTTGCATCACATCTAGTGCATTTTCGTTACATGTATCAGTCGACTAAAAGTTACGAAGTACAAACGCTTCAGTGCTGATGCCAATTTGGCTATCCCAGATTTGTTGAAAATCTAGATAACTGTAAGTGTTAGTAAATAGCCGCGCTAGTCATGTCGATGTGAGGTCTAATTGTTGCGTGAGAGATTAGAATAGTGTGTTAGGCTTCGCAAACTGTGTAGACCCTGAACAAACGACAAAGAACGCGGCGTCTTCTTAAAATACTGGCATTTTATTGTACAGTCTCAGTTCAGGAGTGTTGTCGGCTAAACATAAAAACATAAAATAAATTAAAATGCATCCGTTACCCTGAAGCAGACGACATAATCCCAACCACGATGACGGACGCTACCAAGCAATTAACTTATCTATCAAATATTAAACGCCTGAGCTATTTACATATCTTAGTTAATTGCAAAAAAATGATAGTTTTGTTCCCGTTTGCTGATGCAAAGCCGCAGGAATTTCATCGACTCAATGAAGATTAAACTAATTAAGCGTAATTACTCGATAATTAGCCACTTGTTGCAACAGTTACATGTCAATGAGCACAATTTGAATCATTCATGTGTGGACGGGTACGGCATTCTTAAAAACAAAAGTCCAGATCAACAAAGGGTTTCAAAAATGTCTAGGGACAAAATTGCAAAGAAGAAAATATGATAAATGTGTAGAAGTATTATCAGGCGCGTATGATTCTCTATATGCTCCTGGTATTACGCCTGAACCTTTGGTTCGTATTGTTTTCTGAAGATTGTTTTTTTTTTTTTAATTTTTTATTTATTTATTTTTTTTAAATGCACTGTGTCGCCAAATATCATATTATGTTGGTTCAATTATTTCAGGGTTTCGCAAGACTGTCTCAAGGCTTTCAGTTTATAAATGGAGTGACAATAGTCCGATAACTTTCACTGCATGGTAAGAGTTATCTTCATTACTTTTCAGGTCTCATGCAATTTGTTTGACTTTCACACTACCTTTTCTTTGTTTATTTCATTTTCAGTTGAGATTTACTCAGTTGTTTCAGTGAGTATCTGTAATTCACCAGAGCGCATTGTTTTATGTCAAACGTTTTTGTTGACGTGACATTGCTGACGTCATGTGTACCAACAATTACAATAGTTGGCGTTCGATGGATAATCTGAAATCAGACTACAATTTTACGTATACTTGATCTTTTGGAGGACAGACCTGCAACACGAAGATAAAGTATGATTATACAGTTCTACTTTCGTAAGATTATTGCATCTGTGTTTCAAGCATAGGATGATTTTTGCATTGAAATAATAACAAGATGATGACTGATTTTCAAACAACACCACACCTCCTGAAATCCATGTCCTGACTGGAACTACTTTCATAGGAACGGCTGAATTTGAAAAATCAAAGGTCAAACATAAATGAAAATGTAACAAACTGTTCTTTTTTATTATTGATTACAGAGAAATATTTTGCATTTGTTTTAAGGTTTTCGTGTAAAAACATCATTCGCTATCGCTCTCTCTTATTTATCTGGACGCCTTTGAACAGTTGTAAATTTTTATCCGAAATCCATAAAAAACAAAACAAAAAAAAAAAAAAAAAACAACAACAACAAATACACTCTATATAAAATGGAGTAAACGAGGGTGTTTATTACACGGACTTGTCATAAACGTGATGTCTACGTTTAATTCTAACTTTTAAGTATAACCTTTATGTTTTTAATTGGTATGTTATTCCATTCATTTCTTGAAAATATATGTTTTGCACATCAGCATGAAGAAATTGTTGAGCTTTAGATGCAAAAGTAACTTCTGGTGTGAACTTTTAAGGCAGTTGCACAAACTATGAGTTTAGCTTGCTGTTTTATGAGACTTAGTTATCCCTTGGAACAATCCTTATATGTATTGTTCAAAACAGTACATGTTGTAAATGTAATACAGTTCTTCCTTGCGTTACCAATTACAGATTGGTCCTTCGTTAGACCAGTTTCTTTGAGAATAAAACGGTACAAGGGGCAAGTGGGAAGTAATGAAAACAAAGTTTCATCAAGATTCGTATTTATTCACTGTCCGCAAAGCCATTTATTCTAGAAAGGTATAACGCCTTTTCTACATGCAAATAGAAAACTTTATGGGAGTGTGGGTTAATTGTATAGATTCCTGATCATTGCCTTCACTTCTTTTTTATCACGGGATGCTCAGCTGTCCAAAATTAAAGTAGTGTACGTTGATCTGAATATGTCAAGAATTGAAATGATTTTTATTTTGCTTACATTATTCTGAATGTTTGTCAACTCTTGCAAACTATGCCCTGCTTCAAGTGAAAGTTGTTTTTAGATTTACAGTCCCGCCGTTGAAAATCATACAGTTTGATAGCATCAAAGCAAGCATTTCTGAGCAATGGCCTTCTTTTCATAACTTTTTACTTTGACGTTCTGTTGGAGTATACTGAAAACAATGGCTGTATTAAGGCGGTCTTTACGCACTACCATGGACTATTTCTTTACACTAAATAAGGAAAATGAATATTCCTGTAAACAATAGTTTTCCTTCAAAAAATATCATTTGCAAGGTTACTTGATAACCTGAGGAATAAATCACATATTTATTCTTTGCAAATATGCGTATAACGTGTTTACTGTTATGTCACAGGGTAGTATTTCGTTTAGGGCAAAGAGACATCCGTCACCAGACCTAGACACTCATTGCACAAAGATGTCCTTACGGTTTTCTGAGGACCACAAATGGGAGTCCATACCTTGTGATGTGCAAAGTGCAACTGTAGCTGTGTGTCAGTATCAGTGGAAAACGGCTATTACAAAAGACAACACGGGTTCGTATGTGTAAATGTTTAAGATTATGGAAAACAGTATTTACCCATTTGAAATTGAATAACCTCATTCTGACAATAACAAGTAGCGTCCATTTCAAGATCTAGCGGTGCCAGGTTATGCTATTTAAGCGTATTTATACCAAATTTAGTGACACAGGGGCCTTTCTGATGGAATATATAAAGCTGCTAGGTTGAGTTAGTAAATGAAATATAGAGGTGTCGATTGAGTTATTCAATGAAACTAGAGGTGACAGGTTGTGCTATTTAATGAAATCTAGAGGCGTAGAGCGTGATAGCTCAGTGGTTAGTGCACTTGCTTCTGATGCTAGAGGTCCCGGGTTCGATCCCCGGCAGCGGCGATAAAATTTCGGTGTCCGAACACGCTCCATTGCCATCATTTGCAGGGATGAATGTCAAAAAGTGCACCGTCCTTCGGATTGGGATGTTAACTGGAGGTCCCCTGTGCAGGGAGAACGATCCCCTGTGCAGGTTGAAGAACACTTAAGTAATTACATGATTACTATGTAGGCTTTCATCCTGCAACTAAAAATAAAAAATGAGTTCCTTTAAGAGCAATGAAAATATTCATAAGAAAGAAGATGGGTCATACTACGTAGTTTCGGCTAATAAAGCCTCATCAGTGACCCTGTTATTATCCGGCAAAGAAAGCCAAAGAAAACATACTGCAATTTTGCGAATTTCGAATAGGCAGTCGATACAAAGACTTATATAAATCAAAATGGGGTCCAAATAATTAAAAATCTGTCTAGAATATGAGTCTAAACCAATAATTTATTTCTGATTTCTCAGAATATTCACGCTGATCTCAAAGGACCAAAAGTAAAATATAAACTGTACTATGGTTGATGTACGCGGAGACGTTTTACGGCCGCCACACGGCACAGCACCAGCTGCAGTGAAGGCAAATAAAAATAAAAAATTAGTTCCTTTAAGAGCAATGAAAACATTCATAAGAAAGAAGATGGGTCATACTACGTTGTTTCGGCTAATAAATAAAAATAAAAAATGAGTTCCTTTAAGAGCAATGAAAACATTCATAAGAAAGAAGATGGGTCATAAAGCCTTATCAGTGACCCTGTTATTATCCGGCAAAGAAAGCCAGAGAAAACATACTGCAATTTTGCGAATTTCGAATAGGCAGTCGATAACCAAAACCTGGTATGTATGTAATGTACACCTGCGGTAATGGTTAAATGTGACCGACGCAGTATCAGTAAAAAGAAAGAAAGGACAGAAAGTCAGGTTGAGTTATATAATGAAATCTAGAGGTTCCAGGTTGAGTTATTTAACGATAACTAGAGGTTCCAGGCGGAGTTATGGAATGGATCTAGAGGCGTCAGGCTGAGTTATTTAATGAAATTAACAGCTGCCGGTTGAGTAAAATGAAACACGTTTGTCCATAATTTTAAAAATACTAATTTTCCAATTATTTAAGGCATTAGATTCAACATTTTCTCGCTTACACCAGCGTTCGTCCAAAGCAGCTGCAACTTCTTCTCGGCGTTTGGTGAAGTCAATATTGGAAGGAAGTCTATATTTGGGTCCCTTCGAAATAATAGATCTGATACGTGAATCCGAAATGATTTTCAAATTGCCTGAAATAATATGTCCGGCAGGCTGATTATAAAATTTTGAATCCTTTATTCTCAAGAATCTGAAGATCAAGATCCGATATTTGTTTATTATAGTTAAATATAATGTTTCGGAAAGTGAGTGGGTGTTGGAGTTTTACGTCCCACCAACAGCTCACTTCATACGGAGACTGGACCTCGGTTTAAAGACTCATCCGAAAGTCTTGAGAAGGCCGGGATCGATCCTGCGATCCCTGGTTTACAAGGCGAGTAGCGTAACCACTACACCACGGAGGCTTCTAATGTTTCGGATAGGTTTTTTGTGTTTGTAATAAAACATTGATGATGCTTTTTTTCAAAATATGATAGAACAGCCGATGACACTGTACTGACTCTAAATATATTAGGTAAATCGATAAATTCGATACCTTTATTAATAAACGGGATTTTGATAAAGTGTCTTAAATGATTTACTTTAGTGTCAATGTACGGACGAAGAGCTGAATATAAGATCTAGTAAGGAGAGCTGCTTCATATAATTCATGTTTCCTGTCATAGAACTTGTTAGCCGCATCATCTAATTTGTCGAAGGTGAACATAATTTAGAAAACATTTGGTGACGACCATATTTTAGAATCTTACTTAACGCACTACTTAAATCACCAAGTGTCAAAACAACCTTATGTTTGCGTTTAAAATTACCATGTTTACGTTTACCATGAGAACGTTAGTTACGTTTACGAATGTCTAAATGCGAGAAAACATCAACGTCTGGCATTTTAGGAATATTTCCTTTGTGATAAATATTATCATTAAACCCAAGTGGTAAATGAGGTCTGTAATGCGTTTATCCATATTAGTTCGATTTCTGGGAAGCCAATTGATCCTTTTGGGGAAAGTAACTGTCCTTTTGGTTTTCCGCTACTGATGTTTGAAGTAGGGTTTAGTTATTTCATGTTTGCGTTGCTTTCACTTTGGTGTTCTGATGGGTGATGGGGGTTAATTGGATCGATTCCTGGTCATCGCATTCAATTCTACTTCCTACACTGGATTGATTAAATAAACCTCACCATAAAACAACAACAACAAAAAAAAAAATAGAAAAAAAAACCGATTTACTACACATACTAGTTCTTGAAGCCTTCATGTGGACTGCCAAATTAATTTTGTTAATCGCGATGGAAGTCGGGGCGAGGATTGCGGCCGCGTAAAATCGAATTAAGGACCCCCCCTCCCAGTGAAATACTTTTCACTGACCGCTCCAAGGCTTTTCTTCTGCCGCGGTTTATATTTGTTACAGTTCGTCTTTGAATGTGTGTATCGCTTTTTTATTTTGGATAGCCAAATGATCATTTTGGGGGAAAGTAACTGTCCTTTTGGCTTGAACCACTTCTAAACTATCAGAATTATTAACTTCATATTTGATTGCCACCAAAATGTATGCGACTAAATATTACGACAATGGCAGAAATGGGAGATATTTGTTTTAGGTCGACTTCTAGATATTTGGATAAGTTATTAAATATTGAAAATACCTATTTTGATGGCTTGATAAGTCAAATTTACCCCACCCCCAGAACTTCAGTTAAATAAAGCATTTTGTTTCTGATACCGAGGCTCCGTTTTTTTATTTACATCTATCTATTGTAGATGGGTTTGTTTCTTGCAAAATGTATGATAAACGCGATGATTTTGATTTTGAGATTGTACATTTTCCTTTTTTGGATGGTGTTTTACCTCGTGCGCCATCCTATGGCGTTTATATTTAGAATTAATTCGATTTGCCAGAGTGTGTAGTCATGTAACTGACTTCAACACTCGTAATAAATTGTTAACTGCTATACTTCTTCATCAGCGTTATCGGTACCATAAACTACGCAAAGCCTTTTCAAAATTTTATAGACGCCATTATGATTTAATTTCAAAATTCAATATGGGACATAAATCTCTTCTGCAACAAGGCCTTTCAGAACCCGAATTTTATGGTGACTTCGTATATAAATTCACAAAAATATGTAACCGCAATGGCTTCAGCGCCTTATTTCTTTAATCGTTCTTCGATATAAAATGATGGGGTAAACATAAATGTTATACGACAGACTGCATGGATGGTAGTTAACCCAATCACGGTTTACAACTTTGCTTCCCTCTTTAATTGCATGCCGGTGGGTCAGGCCTCAGATTCTATGTCTATGACGGTCCCAGCGTAAAGGCTTTCTGAGAATTAGAGAGATCTAATTCAATGAAATAATAATTGGTGCCTGACACTTTGTCTCTGGTTGGGCCCATCGGAGTCTAACTGTTGGTTTTCTTTTGCTCCGGCGTTTCAGCGGTTTCTTTCTGTCGAGTCCTCAGCGTTGTTTCATCTCTGTGATTGTTTGATTTTTTGTGTTCACGGAGATGTTGCACTGATGAGTTAGGAGGCCTTCATGCGACACAAAGTATTTGTCTAAATCCCGACGGAAGTAAGGGCGAGAATTGTGGCCTTATGATCGATTTACCCCCCCCCCCCGCTCCCAGTGGAATTCGTTTCACTGGCCGTTTAAGTTAAACGTCCCCGTCAATACTATTAAGCTCATTTTGGAGGCGTTGCTTCCAATTTGGTGGGACCTTTACCCGACATTGAGATGAAAAGACATTTCAAGCCTTCTCGCCAAATGAAACCAAAAGGCTTATATGCATTTGACTGTCTGACTTACACCAACAAATTTCCCGGACAGGTTTAGTCCTCCGTTTATGTGTGGTAATTTCTAGCCCTGTGTAGAAACATCGTGCAACCGAATTTATTCCAAGCTTCGATGGGCGGGGGCGAATTTCAACTTACTCGTCGTCACAAGGTCATTTCTGTTTTATTATATTGCTCATAATCAAGAGTAAATGTTACATTGCGACTCTGAATGAAACCCTTTCAAACAAAGACATGTATATACAATGTTGGCCTGAAACATTTTTGTTTTGCAGCGAGCAGTACTGATATGGGGATGAACCCAATTTACGTCCATTTTCCAACGGCAAACGCAACTTCGATCTTCATTTGTGACAATACAGAAATCATATCGATCCTCGGGAAATGTGATAACGTATCGGATTGTTCGGATGGAAGTGACGAGGAACAGTGCGTCGACACAACAGGTAAGTAGTCACTGCAAACTGAAATATACACAATTAAAGTGAAGACAATGGACAGGAATCGATACAATTACCTTACATCTCATTACGTTAGCACAGCCTTGAAACATAGTGCATTATTTCACATCTCTAAAATGGCTACTTTTCTGATGAAAACCCATGATATTTTTCTTATTTATACTGCAAACTTAGGTTGTGGGTGCTCGTTAGAACCGCCTCAGTTAGGCGGTTCTAACGAGTATCCACAATCTATGTCTTGTAGCAGAAATAAGGAAAATCATGTATACCCCGTAAACCCTGGTTCTCTCTATAAAAAGTGGAGGCTTTGTTTGTTTGATTTAATGTTAAACATCCCCGTCAACACTGTTAAGGTAATTTTTGAGACGTCGCTTCCAATTTTGTGGGACTTTTTCATCTCTGCATGGCAGCATCATGCAGCCCATCTATTTCTTCAACCCAGATGGGCGGGGGCTGATAAAGTGGGGTTTATGGAGTTATTCATTTCACGGACTTGTTCGGGTGATGTCCCATCCAAGACAAGAATGATAAACAACACAATTGTTAGGCTTCTTCACGGTAATCAAAATTTCAGCGCATGTGAAATAGGAAAGCCCTATCACTAACCAATCAAAAGGTATGGCCAAGGTTCAAGTCTTAAGAAAGTAGGTCAAGGACACAAGGTCAAAAATTATGGTACCACTGAAAAGGTCTGTGAAAATGAATGCTCATCTGAAATATGAAATATGTTCTATAAAAGGGTTATCCTTTGGATGCTAGGAATACACCACAGAACTGAAAAATGTGAAGTGTGCATGTTTTTTTATGACCAGACTAGCTGGTTTCGGCCAATTAGGCCTCATCAGTGACCCTCAAATATTTTCAAAATTCCACAATGGAATCAATGATCCCAAAGGACTAGAAATGATTACCTACACGATGATGAAGGGCAGGGAGACTTTTACGGCCGTCACACATTCAAAGACACCAGCTGTAGTGGTATTAAATATGTTCTATTAAAGGGTTATACTTTGAAAGCAAGGAATACACAACAGAACTGAAAAATCACTTACCCGATCACATACAAATCGAAAGTGATGGCTAATGTTAACGTTTTTAAAAAGTAGGTCAAACATCAATTTCAAGGTCACAAGGTCAAAAGCTATGGTATCACTGGGAAGGTCTTGTGACATAGAATGCATAAGTGAAATATGAACGCCGTATCACTAACCAATCAAACGTTTTGGCCAACGTTAAGGTTTTTAAAAAGTAGGCGAAATGTCAAGGTCACAAGGTCAACAATTATGGGATCGTTGGAAAGGTCCTGTGACATAGAATGCACATATAAAATATAAAAGCCCTATCACTTACCAATCGAAAGTTATGCCCAATGCAAAAGTTTTTGAAAAGTAGTTCAAATGTCAAGGTTACAAGGTCAAAATTGATGGTACCATTGGAAAGATCTTGTGACACGGAATGCACAGCTGAACTATTTAAGCCCTATCAGTTACCATTCAAAAGTTATGCCCAGTGTTAAGGTTTTTTTTTTCGGACAGACGAACAGACTAACAGACAAAAAGAGAAACAGACGGACAGACAGACAGACCAAAAACTATATGCGCCCCGAATCCTTGATCCCGGGGACATAAAAAACTCACAAAATCACAAAAAACCTTTGTTAATTATATAACATGATTCACAAGTAGTAACAACATGCAAAGGAAAGCAGTGACAATGATAACCCGCAACAGACGCAATGCCAGGAAAGGTCTAATAATTATTAGGGGATTTAATCGTTCAAACATGACAACAGTTTTCGTCCATGGTTCTGTCGTGGTTTAGATCAATAAGAAGTTCAATCCCCTTGAGGGACGCACCAGTGCACAGCTCATAGAATGTACAAATCAAACGAAAACAGACATGAGAAAACAATGAGGACTCGACAGTACGAAAAAACTGAAATGCAGACGCATAAGATAACCAACAGCCGGGCGCAAGTGGGCCTTCGAGCGACAGAGCACCAGGCACCAACCAACCCACTCAGAAGGCAAGTCCTCAGGCTGAAACTGTTACACTGGCGGAAGTCTGACCCGCCGGAGTGAATCCGAAAGGGAAACAAGCACGACCGTGTCACGAAATAGGGCACCGAAATCATTTCAAAACTGCCATCTAACCACTTTCATGCCGTACCCAGTCCCAAATACCGAAGAACGATTTCCACAAAACCAGGTACCGAAATCATTGAAAAACAGAAGTGAAGGCAATGATTAGAAATCGATACAATTAACCCACATCTCCCATCAGAGACAACAAAGGGAAAGAAACACAAACATGAAACAACTATACACTAAGAAACATCAACAGCGGAAAGCCAATAGGACAGTTACTTTCCCACAAAATGGCCAATTGGCTATCCAAAACAAAATAATATAAGCGATACACACACCGAAAGACAAGCCATAACAAAAATAAACCACGACCAAAGGACCACCTTGGAAAGGTCAGTGAAACAAACTGGGGGGGGGGGGGGGAGCTTAAATCGTTTTTATGTGGCCACAATCCTCGCCCTTACTGCCGTCTACTAAGTCTATTAAAAATTCGAATGAGGCTTTAAATAAATTGAAATCCAGACGTTCTCGTGCTTCAAAGTAGAAGTGAAACAAAGATCAGGAATCAATACAATTAACTTAATCCACCCATCAATGACACCAAAGGGAAAGAAACACAAACATTAAGCGACCAGACCATAATGGAAACCTAAACAAAGGAAAGCCATTAGGACAGTCACTTTCCCATAAAAAGGCCAAATGACCATCCAAAATAAAAAGACACAAGTGATACACACAGTAAGTAACAAACAACAACATAAATAAACCGCCACAGAAGAACCGCCTTGGAACGGTCAGTGGAAAGATTTCCACTGGGGGGCTTAAATCGATTTTACGTGGCCACAACCCTCGCCTTTACATCTGTCGCGATTTAGACAAACAATTTGTTCAGTCCGCATGAAGGCCTCCTAACTCATCAGTGAAAAATCTCCGTGAACAAAAATAATCAAAGAACCACAGAGGTGAGACAACGGTGAGGACTTGACAGCAAGAAACCACTGAAATGCTGGAGCAAAAGAAAACCAACAGTTAAACTTCGATGGGGCCCGACCAGAGACATAGCATCACACACCAATCAACAATACTTTGAATTAGATCTCTCTAATTCACAATAGGCCTTTACGTTGGAACTGTCATAGAATCTGAGGCCTGAAACACCGGCGTGCAATTAAAGAGGGAAGCAAAGTTGCCAACCGTGATTGGGTTAACTACCATGCATGCAGTCTGTCGTATAACATTCATGTTGTACCCAATCTTTTTATATCGAAGAATGATTTTACGAAATTGGGTGCTGAAGTCATTGCGGTTATATATTTTTCTGAATTTATATACTAAGTCAACTTAAAAATTCGGGTTCCGATAGACCATGTTGCAGAAGAGATTTAAGGCCAATATTGAATTTTGAACTTAAATCAGAATGACGTCTTTAAAATTTTGAAAAGGCTTTGCATAGTTTATGGTATCGATAACCCTGATTAAGAAGTTTAGCCGTTAATAATTTATTACGAGTGTTGAAGTCAGTTACATTACTACACACTCTAGCAAATCGAATTAACTGTGAAATATAAACGCCATAGGACGGCGCGCGAGGAACATCACCATCCAAAAAAAGGAAACTTTACAATCTCAAAATCAAAGTCATCGCGTTTATCATAAATTTTGCACGAAACAAACCCATCTACAATAGATAGATGTAAATCCAAAAACGGGGCCTCGGTATCAGAAGAATTTGCTTTATTTAGCTGAAGTTCGGGGGGGGGGGTAAATCTGACTGATCAAACCATCGAAATAGGTATTATCAATATTTAATAAATCATCTAAATATCTGGAAGTGGAGCTCAAAGCTTCAATAATTTTAGATTGGTTATCAATCGAAAGCGACAGCATGAAATCTCTTTCATAACAATACAAGAACAGATCAGCCACAAGAGGTGCGCTATTCGTACCCATCGGAATACCCACAGTTTGTCTATACAACTAAGTACCGAATATATTATAAATATTGTCAAGTAGAAAGGTTAGGGTCTCACACACTTTCTGACATGACCAAAGTGTATAATTCTTAAGCTCTTTAGAAGTGAAAAATGCATTTCTGACATTACATGCAAGATAGAGAGAATCTTCTCTGTGAAAAGCCCATTAAATTAAATCATTAAGCTTTTCTTTTATAAGATTATGAGGAAGTGTAGTGTAAAGAGTGGAAAAATCGCAAGTAGACAGACTTGAAGCAAGAAAATGTCTGGATTTCAATTTATTTAAAACCTCGTTCGAATTTTTTATAGACCAAAACAGATTTCTTCCTGATCTTTCAAAGACTTTATCACAATATTTAATCACATGCGTTTTAATAGCAGTAAGACATGAAGTTAATAATTAAGAAAGTTCAGTGGTAGTGCAAGAGCTAGAATTTGCAATGAACCGTGCTTTGTAAGGTCTTTTATGAAGTTTTGGTAACCAGTATAGCGTAGGAAGCTTGTCTTGGCCTTCGGTAACACACACAGCAAACTTGGTGGCTGAATGACAAATATGTTTATCTACTATAGCTCTCTCTTCAGCTAAAGGCTGAAGTTCATAGGCCTTAGTACCACCAAGCTCCTGCTTAAGCGTGTTAACATAGTAGAGCCGTCACACAACGACGACGTTGTTAGCGGCCTTGTCTGCAGGGGCAAAAACAAACTTCTTATGAAATTCTTGAATACCTAGTTTAAGATGACGTAAAGACGTCTTAGGCTTAGTCGGTAATAAATTAGTATTTTGAGAATAGAAAGAAATGCGTTTATTCACCAGTTTTAAAATGCTAAGTTTCCAGTCCTTTAGGGCTTTATGCTCAACATACTCTCGCTTACACCATCGAATACCGAATTCATTCAAGCAAGCAGCGATTTCATCTCTACATTTACTGAAATTAATTTTAGAAGGAAACCGATATTTTGGTCTTTTAGAAATTATATTCCTTATCCTAGAATCAGGAATAATTTTCAAATTGCCAGTAATTACATGACCAGCAGCAGGATAGCAATACACTGAGTTTTTACAATCGCATGAATCAGGAGTATTAGTATCAATAAAAAGATTTGAAACAAGTTTATTTAAATTAAAAATGATAGATCTAACAGGTTTGTTACATTTATAGGAAATTATAGTTGGTTCAGTATTTTAATTATATGAGCAGGAATGGAAGAAAGCACCGAGCTATCACGGAAGATACTGGGCAAATCTATAAAATCCATACCCTTATTAATGAAGGATATTTTGAAGAAATGGCGTTTATGATTAATTTCAGAATCAATGTAAGGACGGAGAGTATGCTGAGTATAGCCTCTAGTTAAGAGAGCCGCATCTGATTAGAACTATCGTAGAATTTATTCGCCTCGGTAACCAGAAGACGTAAAACAGAAACGCGTAATGAACTTAAAAATGAAAGCATAGAGTGGCGTCCTTAATTTAATAATATAATTGACAGTCACTTCAGTCTAGTATTGTTTCGTTTAATCGCACGTAATTTAAGTTTAAAGTAACCATTTTTCCTGGTGCCGTGAGATCTAGTTCTGCGTGTTCGACATTCCAGGAGCGAGAAAATATCAAAATCCGGCATTCTGGAAATATTACCCTCATGATAAATTTTGTCATTAAATCCCAGTGGAAAAGGGGTCTGTAAAGACTTTTGATAATGTTTAATCTAGCTGTAGAATAGTATCGTAATAAAGTTTTTCCACTGGTTGTATAACAATGTTATTTACAGAATGACCTGTACGTCGAAAGTGACGGTACAAGAAAGTGTCAGTTTTCTTAGGCTTACTCATTCTACGATAATGCTCGTTCAATCTAGTTTTAAGCATGCGGTTAGTTTGACCGACGTACTGCATATTACAGTTTGCAGCACGGCATGTAATTAGATAAATTAAATCTGTAGACTGTCATGTCAAATCAGACATGTTAGCTACAGAAAAGCGACTACCGTTTACAGATTAAGTAACGGTAGACGCAGTGCTTAAATGCCAACAACATCTGCACCTCTTGGCATTGCACTTAGAAATACTAGGATACATTCCACTTCTTTTCCACGGATTAGTCTATTTTCGAAGGATATGCGATTTGAGTGGAGATAGTCTTATACGAAGACTACTCCCAAAAACATTGGTATTGCCTGCTCCATTGAGATTAACTGAAGTTAAAGAAGACAAATTTAAGGGTCTAACCAATACCGAAGGCAACATAGTATTAACGTTCTTAATAGAATGGGGAATCCGTACAGAAGAAGCAGAGTGTAACCTAAGGGGTGATATTGATATTTTAAATGTATTTGTGATACTCATGTGGGTTTAGAAGGTTTTGATGCCGTCAAAACTAAAGCAAGCCTGATAAAGACAGGTACTAATGTATTACGACTGTTGAAGATTCGATAGACAAACTTACAGGACGCCACAAGAGGAACATCCCCGTCCAAGAAAGGACTTCTGAAAATCAAAATCATAGTGCCGGCAAAATTTGTGCATGCAACAGACCTATCTAAAAAGTAAAATACATCCAAAAACGGGCCCTCGATATCATCTATTCACGAATCCTTAAAAAAGTCTTTCTTATTTTGTTGCAGAATCATGTACTTCCTTCCAGTTCCGGTGAGTACTATTAAATAAACACAAAACATAAAATGCCAGACGTTATACGTTCTATATATGTAGGTTCTTTCACTGTTAAACACGAAGACCAACTGCAACGAATTACTTACAAAAATCTTTTAGGTATTATACATAGTTGTCTCAAAAGAATATAACGTTTACGTTGTAGAAGGATGACCAGAACATCTACTTACGTTTTCGCTATTGTTTGCCGAACTAAGCAGGCGCAGTTGCTAAATGTGGTTTCTTTCGGATAAGAATGGGTGCTTTCACAAGACACTTTTCTATGATTTAACTAGTCGCCGCTACCCAAGGCGACTAGTTAAATCTATTAAACCACTGTTTAATATGGTATATTGTTATTAGCCAAGCGTAACAAAAAGGAGAAGTGAAAGCGAAATAGCAAACAAGTCTTTAAGATGAAACAAAATGTATTTACAAAATGCTGAAATAAACGCAACTTTACTTGGCTCTGTTTTCGGGTGTCCTTGGAATTCTGTTGTCTGATCCCACTGAATGAGCATTAAGTACAAAACGAATAATAATCCTTTGGTATATAAGCACAAAATTAAGAATTACATACATTTTCAGAAAACTCCATAAAACTGAACTGAAGGAAATACTTCTCTTTATATAGATTCAGAGATAATTCTAAATCTATGTGGAAAGAAATTTGCTCATATGCTAAATATAATCTGATCTTGAATGCTTTAATCTATTTTTGTAAACAAAATTTGTTTAACAACTATTATTATTCCCTGTTTCATATCATAGCTTTCGTTTTCACAATGTGCAATGAAAAGACAAAATATTACATAATCCTGTGGGTTAAACGTGGACATTAAAAGTACAGTAGAACTTCGATGGCTCGAACAGCGATGGCTCGTTTACCATGGATGTGTCGAACCCATTCTTGAGCCCTAGCGAAAATCTCTACATAAGAAAAAGTGGGGGATAATTAAGGAGATTATAGTCTTTTATCTTGCAAATGTATGCCGTATGTACTCATTAGAATCGATGGCTAGTCATCCACAGAGGCATTGAAACCATGCAGCAAAAGTGCGTGAAGTTGCCAGCAACGTAATTAATGGTAGTATGAAAAACAACTGGATATGTAGCTTGTAGCTGTTTCTCAAACGCAATGAAAACTGAATTATGCACTTTTGATACTTTAACTTGGGTATTCCTTTTGAGATTTGTATTTGCCATCTGTGGCGGCCTGAGTGTAAAGTGTTAATATTTTTGACATTGTTGTTGATTATACTTGGTTATTGCAGATTTTGCCTTGTATAAATTAGCCGCCTAATGCTAAAACGGACCTGAGCGTTATAATGATTACCAACTACAAGGGCTAGTTGGAAGACTTGTTTAGCAATTAAAAATATCACGGTCTCCTTGACATGTCTGCGACAAGCAAAGTCTGTGACGAAACTGTGCTTATGCACATACCCATTTGCTCATGAGGTTGCTTATATGTATTAATATCTGCAGTTGTGACGGTAAGAAGTGTGTATCCATCAGTGTGCTCTGTGACCATCTTCCAGATTGTATAGACGGATCTGATGAAGAATGTTGTAAGTATTAAAGGAATTTTTTTGTAGGGTTTGGCTCCCTAAAAACTATATATTTTTTTAATTTTCGTTTCCTGATGTGTAATAAGTATATAAGTATTATATACTCAATATAATTAGAACAAACTCGAAAAAAAAACGTTAAGAGCAATAACATAGGTGAGGACAAAATGTAAGTGCAAAATGGACAAGTTTTGACAGGCGTAAGTATGCAGGGCAATGGTTGAATAGTCATGAACTCAGGAGATTAAGCATCTAAAATATTTTTGTTGCCTGTCTAAACGCAGGCTGTTTCTTTTGCTTATTGAACTTATCCGTTAGCTAACACTAGTTATTTCTTAACAGATGTTTTGATCTATTTTTACATTCATTTTAGCTCACCAGAGCCGAAGGCTCCGGGGGAGCTTATAGTATAGGAAGTTGTCCGGCGTCTTTGTCGTCGTCTGCGTCTTCGTCGTAGTGTGACGTCAACATTTTCGAACGATATCTTCTCTGTAGCCACTGGGCCGATTGAGCCCAAATTTTGTTTGTCACATCCTTGGGATGGGGGATTGAAAGTTTATGTTTTTCGGCTCATTAGTTTGGTTGATATGGCAACTTAGAGTTTCCTTAAACTTATAATGGGAAAAAATGAAAAATGGCATTTACTGCTGATCGTTTGCAGATTATTAGACAAAACTTTCATACAAAAGGTCCATAAGCAGTCTACTATCAGCCATCTGATTTTGGGCCCACTGCCGCCAAAATGCAAGAAACCATACGCTCTATGAGGTCAAGGCTTTATGAAAATAATCACTATGTTTACCTTAACATGTTTTGTGTTTGTTATGCAATTCGGCTATTTAGTTTGGTTGCTATGACAACTTAGAGTTTCCTTTAACTTATGATGGGGAAAATTAAAAAATGGCATTAGTTGTCAAGCCTTTGCAGATATTTTGACAAACCTTCCATAGAATTTTTTTAAGCAATCTACTATTTACCATATGATTTAAGGCCTACTGCTTATTTGTATTGGTTGTCATGGAAACCAAAAAAAAATACTTAAAAAAAATCATCTCCTCAGAAACCAAATGCTCTATAAAGTATAGTCTTTATGCAAATATTCTCCATATTACCCTCAATGGATTCTGTGTGTGTTTTTTTTTCCTTTTATGAAATTAGGCTCTTTTGTTAGGTTGCTATGACAACTTAGAGGTTCTATTGACTCATAATGGAGAAAATTAAAAATTGCATTTACTGCCAAGTCTTTGCAGATATTTTGACAAAACATTCATCGAAATATTGCAAGCAATCTTCTGTCTGCCATATGAATTCAGACCTTTGAAGCTCCTGGACTTATTGTGTCCAAATTTGATCTGTAGAATCCTTGGGATCAAGTCTTAGTCCTTGGGATCAAGGCTTGGGATCAAGAATTATGGCCATGTAAAATCGATTTAAGCGCCCCAGTGTAATTCTTTCCACTGATCGTTCCAATGCGGTTCTTCTGTTGCAGTTTATTTATATTATTGTTGTTTATAACTTACTGTGAGGATCACTTGTGTCTTTATATTTTGGATGGCCATTTAGCCATTTTGTGGGAAAGTAACTGTCCTTATGGCCTTCCTTTGTTTAGGTTTCCATTATGGTCTGGTCGCTTCATGTTTGTGTTTCTTTTCCTTTGGTGTCTTAGATTGGTAGAGTAATTAATTGTATCGATTCCTGATCTTTGTTTTACTTCTACTTTCCATGGTTTTATCAAAATACATGGCTGTCAGTGGGCAGTGCCCCCTGGGCTCTGGTGAGCATAGTGGCCCATGGGCTTCTTTGCCGGTGTACTTTGACGACATATTATTGTAAACTGTGTGGATTTAACGATTACATACGAGTTTCTGGATTACAAAAATATGAAATATGAATTTATAATGTATCATCTTTGTACAAATAAATGTTTGAAATAACATAATAACAACCAGAATAACTTAAGATCAAAGATGTAACATAAAATCACACATGATACAAAAACACCTCTTTGTGTGTCAGTATGTGCTTTATCTGTGAATCACTTCCTCTTTAACCTTTTGGTGTATTAGATGTCAAACATTGCTTTATAAAGGAAACCAAGTAGTATAGAGAGTCGGGTTTTGGGACAAAAAATTGTTTTCATCCTCGCACCCAAAATACTGTGGGCCCACCCACCCCCGGGTGGGCCCCACCGAGTGGGGTGCAATAGAATAAAATATTTGTCCCAAACATCTACCACGGAGACGAGCTTCATTCAGCAATTAAATATCCTTAACCCAAAACAAGTCCACCAAACTATCCCCCTCGCACCAACCCGGTAGGGCCCACCCCATCCCCCAGGTGGACCCCACCGGGCAAGGTGCCTGGCGAAAACCAGTGTTTAGCTGCTGTTGGGACAGGCTCTTAGGTGGTTGTTTTATTTAGACAATACTTAAATATATAGATTCATACAGGGAAACATAGTGCAGGAGTGTACATGGATCAAGATCGGTACATGTGAAGCTAGTGGGAAGAGATGTCGAGGAACCTACTGGGGTCTCTTGATCTGTCAGGGTTGTGGGGTGGCTGTGAAGACGTTCCGTAAGCTGAGTAAACGACGCGCGCTACTACCGTTTATAATCAGTACTACCATAAGAAGCGCATGCTATGTCTTTCCGAAAAGTAGCCAGACGACTTTCAAAGATAATTTTCAATTAGAGAAAAGTTCAATGCATACATATATGAATTAGGGCTACTATGGATGAATTCATAAAGCAGTTATTGGCAGACGTACCTGATACTAATTCGACACTCCATCATGTTGTTCAAAACACCTTGGCTGAGCCTATCCCAGATTCTGTCAAAGGGCGCTTGTTAAAGCCCTTACAACCTGAAATATATCGACCTACTCCACCGCCACGCAAAAAGAAGGCCGCCAAGAGAAGAGGAATTTGACCCTATCTCCCGCAAGAAAGTCCTGAGATCCTTGAAATAGTATCAAGATGAGATCCTGGACTTGTTTGCATCTGCTGAGCAGATGAATGAAAAGATAGTCTTCACTCAGACCTCATGGGTCCTTGGGTCCTTGGCGACTTCTTGAGGGGCTGGCAGATGGACGTGCCTGCCAATAATCCCCATAGTACAGACCCCAGGACTTTCCTCGAGGCTGTGGTGCCCCAAATCAGTAGCAAGTTCGAGGAAGAGATCGAGGCGCTGGGTGGCGTGAAGTTCCAGTTGGCTCTCAAGATTCAGCTTCGGAAGGACAGCCCACACGGTAGTGAGGAGTACACAACTCCCGTGCTGCGCCACAAACAGGAGGCCCTTCTCCAGGCCAGGGGGCTCTCGATAAAATATTCCCACAGATCCATGAAACACTCGAAAAGTGGACACAGAGAGGGTCTGGCTGGGTTGTTGATCAGGTACAGACCCTTTTGCTGGACATTGCCAGATATCAGCCTCTTCGGGGAAAGTCCTACATTCCACTCCCAGCAGAATTAAGAAAAAAGAAGGCACTGGTTAACATAAACAAAAAGGACCAATACTGCTTTCGATGGACGCTCCGAGCGGCTCTGGCAAATCCGCCACCACCATATCACCCAGAGAGACTACGTTGGTATCCTACCAATGATGGTCTGAACTTTGAATGGATTGATAGTCCCACACCCATCTCTCAGATCTATAAAGTGGAGCGGCAGAACAACCTAGCCATTAATGTCTTTGACTGAGACAAGGGCATCACTGTCCTTTGTCTCAGCACACAACCACAAGAGATACCAAGGATCAATATGCTGCTGGTCAGTGCGAGTGAAAATCGCTTCCACTATACCTGGATAAAGAACTTCAACCGCCTCCTCTACAACCAAAGTAAGCACCGTGAGCGCAAGTATTTCTGTGAGCGCTGACTTCATGGTTACACGACAGAAGACCTGCTGGAGGCCCATAAGCTTGAGTGCGAAAGCATCAGCCAGACGGCTGTCCGGGTGGAGATGCCAGAAGAGGGTAAGAACAAGCTCATCTTCGAGAACCACCACAAGCAGCAACCAACCCCATTCGTCATCTTTGTAGACTTTGAGGCTCTCACCACCAAGATCGAGGGCCCCGAACGCGATCCTACAAAAAACAACACCCAACGAACACAACAACATGAGGCTTGCAGCTACTGCTATATCGTAATGCGATGTGTTGGAACAACACAGTCGCCGGTCGAGTATTTCGGCCGAAATGCAGCAGAGCACTTCTTAAAACCACTCCAGGAGGAGGAGCGCGAGATTAAGAGCGTGCTAGCCAACCCTAAAAGCATAAGGATGACACGAAGGGACTGTCGGGCCCATAACAATGCCGCGAATTGCTTTATATGCGAAAAACCGCTAGACGGTGACTCTGTCCTCGACCACTGTCATATCACAGGTAAATATCGATAGCAGCTCACAACGCCTGAAACCTTAAGCTGAGGCTAAGCCCAAAGACCACCGTCATTCCCGTGGTGTTCCAAAACCTCAGGGGGTACGACTCCCACCTGCTCATGCAGGCTATCTCGAAGGTTGAAGACAGAGTCTCCTGCATCCCCAACAACACAGAATAATACATCCCCTTCTCTCTCGGGCAGCTCCGTTTCATTGATAGCGCCCAGTTCTTGCTAGTTTCCCTTGACAAGCTGGTGGCGGAAAACCAACCTTGAGCTTTCAAGATCACGTCCCACTACGAGCCAAACCAGCAGAGGCACCAGCTCTCGACCCGGAAGGGTGTCTACCCCTACGAGTAAATAGACTCCTGGCAACGCTTCGCCGAGACCAAGCTCCCTCCGAAAGAGGCATTCTACAGCAAGCTCACCGACGAGCACATCAGCGGCGACGACTACGCCCACGCGCATAGAGTATGGGAGGTCTGTGGGTGTAAGACCCTGGGGGACTACCACGACCTCTACAATCGCGCAGATGTTCTCCTGCTGGCAGATGTCTTTGAGGAATTCCGAAAGGCATGCCTGACGCAGTATGGCTTAGACCCAGCACACTGCTATACCAGCCCGGGGCTTTCATGGGACGCCCTTCTCAAGAAGACAGGAGTGGAGCTCGAGCTACTCACAGATTACGACCAACATCTATTCATTGAGGAGGGGATGCGTGGAGGTATCTCAATGGTCTCAAAGCGCTATGCTAAACCAAACAATCCTCAGGTTGAGGATTATGACCCAGAAAAGCCTAGTAGCCACATCCTCTACCTACATGCGAACAATCTTCATGGTTGGGCTGTGAGTCAGGCTCTTCCCATCAGAGACTTCCAGTGGGTCGATGCATCGGAATGCCAGCGACTCGCAGAAACTATTGCAGGACAACCCGCAGACAGTGAAGAGCGCTATATCCTACAGGTGGGTATGGAATATCCAGCAGAGCTGCACAAGGCACACAATACCTATCCGCTAGCACCAGAGCGCCTAGTGGTCAAGGAGTAGATGTCGGAGTACCAGCGCGAACTTCTCGATGGAGCTTTGGGGGGAACACCTACAGAGGTTGAGAAGCTGGGACCCAACCTTTGCAACAAAGACCGTTACGTGCTCCACTTTCGGAATCTCCAGCGATACATGTCTCTTGGTATGCGTCTGATCAAGATTCATCGTGCCCTCCGGTTCCAGCAGAGCCCCTGGATGGAGCCCTACATCCGGATGAATACTGAGCTTCGAAAGAAGGCCACCAGTGACTTTGAGAAGGATCTCTACAAGCTCATGAACAATTCGGTCTTCGGCAAGACAATGGAGAACCTCCACAGGCGTGTCGACGTCAAGCTGGTCCGCGCTAAAGAGGAAGATAAACTAAGGCGTCTCATCGCAAGCCCAGCCTTTGCCAGAGCCAACATCTTCGACGATGATCTTGCAGCAGTCCAGATGCAAAAGAGCCGTCTAGTGCTCTGTCGACCGATTTACGTAGGTATGAGCATTCTTGACCTTTCAAAAACCCTGCTGTACGATTTCTATTACAACCGGCTCCAGAGGCAGTACGGAGAACACTGTCTGCTCCTCTACACAGACACTGACAGCCTCCTCCTCGAAATCGAGACAGAGGATGTCTACGAGGACATGGCCAAGCACCAGGGCCTCTACGAAACGTCCGACTTTCCGAAAGGCCACCCGCTGCATAGCACAGATAACGATAAGGTTCTCGGCAAGATGAAGGACGAGTGCGCCGGGCAATCAATCGCCTAAAATGTGGGCCTGCGGTCGACGATGTACTCCATCCTCCATGCATCTGGAAAGAACATCAAGAAGGCTTAGGGTGTGAGAAAAGCAACTGTCAAGAAGCGCATCAGGCATGAGCAGTTCAAAGAGGCTCTCTTTGAGAAGCAAACCTTCGGCCATGTCATGGATGTTCTTAGGTCAGAGTGCCATCGCATCTACGGGCAGCATCTCAACAAGGTGTCGCTGTCGCCCTTCGATTCCAAGCGTTGGATCGCAGACAATGGGGGTGGATACACTAGCTTATGGTTACAAAGATCGCTGTTGCCCTGCAACAACTACAACTGCACCTGACGTTACGCAAGAAGAGATGGATCCATTCTTAGAGGAGCTGCTCAGCGCTTTAGAACCCCATCCGGAGGAAGCTGAGTGTCGGGAGGCACAGCAAGAAGTTCGTCGCGCACAAAACCGCGCTGAGGTCCATCCAGCAAGTAATAAACCACGGGTTCGTCGGGCTTGGTCAGTGTGCGTCCGAGCCGGTGCACATCATGGGAACATATGGGATCAGTCGCTCGCCGGCGCCCCTCCCCTCAAGCTCGCCAGGCTGGTACAAATAGCGAACGCCGCCACCGGAGGGGATTTTTGTCTCCTCGAGACCAACAGGACGTCCATGCCGTCCAGGAACTACAGAGGGGGGGTGGGGGGGGCTTTTGTGTCACTGATCGCACCCTTATGGCCTCAGAGGGCTTTTTGCCGGTCAGTCGGGTGACCTCGCCATTCAGGGCTGCCACAACGGCAGGCAACCTTTTTACCCACTCTGTAGACCACTGACTAGGCTGCACCATCTCCTGCGCGACATGGTGCCCCAAGAGCCGCTCAGCCAAGGTACGATTGAAGCGCTCAACAATGCCCTGGTCCCGATGGATGTCAACCCGACCGCCCCGAACCTGGATAGAGTGCTTTGCCAACAGCTGGCTGACACAGCCCATGAACTCACGGCCGGAGTCAACCTGGAGCAATTTGGTCCACTCCGTAAGTAAATCCGAGCTAGGCCATCGGCGACCTCTGCCGCAGTCTTGTTGACCAGGGACTCAGTCTCATTGTAACGGCAGGCGACGTCAACAACCGTGAGAGCGTAGCGGAAGGTTTTCCGCCCAGCTCGGTCGTGTGGCAGAAAGAGCAGATCCGCCTGGTGTACTTCGTTCGGTGTGGCGATGTCGAATTTTGGCGGTGGCATGTGCCGTGGGGTAGGAAGGTAGATCTGCCAGATAGCCTGTCTTTTGAGCCAGTTCTTAGCCAGCTGCTGACTCACCTTGGCTGCAGACGCCAGCTTCTCACTGGCAACGAGCCCCTTCCAGTAGCCCTTTGGGCTTTAATATATGGCAGAGAGCTTACTGTCGGCCATTGCTACTAATGTTTTCCAACAGCCTGATAAGTCTCCAAAAAGAATGAAAAACTAAAACTCAACTCACTACTTAATTAATTAAAGATTACTTGGCGAGTTTGTAGGCCACAAAGCCGGTAGCAGCCATTCCAGGGATGATGAAGGCAATCTCGCGTTCTTTCTGGTCGTCACTCGGTTGCTAAAAGTCGGAGAGCTTAGGCTCGGGCCCAGGTCAGCAAGGCTGACAATTTTTTCGATAACCTACGCATACAGGGGCATCGCGTCATCGACGTCTTTGAAGGTTCAAACGGCGTGCCCGTGGCGGCGGAGTTCCTAAGAGATGAAATCAATACGCTCGGTCCATTTTCGAGACCAGTCTGCCTGTGCAGCCTGTAACTGTTCGACTGGTTTATCGTGACGCTTGCGTTCTCCGTCGACGCCAGAGCACTTCAAACTGGAGAACAAATAGTTCGATCCCGAAAACGCCAGGGCGTTCACAAGGGGACCGCCAACGAGCATAGCAATACTTACCATTTTACCGTCATTTAGTGACGATTACTTCATGATATCAGCAGGTATAATCCCCTGTTTAATTAGCATATCTTTGGTTGCCATGGCGGGAGCGACGTCAACTATGACCATACCCACATCACGGGCAAGCTTCGTGGGGGCTACCCCCAATCGCCATCTTGCCAAGCCGGGCGTATCCCACAGCGATGCCACAGACGACTGCACTATGGTAGAGCGCGTTGACAAGCATTTTACCATCAGTTGACGGAGTTGTCATGGTTGTTGTCGTTGCGACGCAACGGGCTTCACACCATATAGAATGGATCTGGCCTGGTCTCTAATTGTTTCACGTCCCGGGGTTTATCCTGTTGCGCAGCAACATGCGCAGATAACTTCCTATTCGAATTGTCTTTGTTGCTGTTGCTCTGCAAAACATGTTGCTGTTGCTCTGAGCAACTCACATGTTGCAGGGCAACTATAGCAATACCAACCGCAAGACAAACCCCGATGGTACATGGTGTCCAGGCTTTTTGTCCTTCTGGCAGATTACCGTGCTCTGCAACAATAACATCGTTAGCGGCGCCATCGTTATTAATAACATGGTGTTTTTCTTTGGTTTCCTGAAGCTCCTTGAGTAGTCTTTCTTGCTTGGCCTTTCGAGAAGCGGCCCCGGCACGACCGGCTGCAACCTTTTTCGGGTCTTTAGGCTTCGTCACTTGCGTCACTGTCTCCGCCAGTGGCGTCGCAAGTGCACCACGCTGAGTTGCAGCGTCCGGCTGTTGATCCATCATCGTATTCTCCGCCATCATTGTATGATGAATTGATGGGGCAGAAACCATCAAATCTGGCATGATTGAGAGTTGTTAACGTTGCGGTGAGCGGAGCTAACCACGTGCCATAGCGTGGCGGCCCGAGAACGCCAGCTCTGACAGCATGTCTTTCTTTTGTGTCAAAGCCTTCTTAGCGCTGCAGTCGTCTATTATGTATAGGGTCGGCTCGCCCTCGAACACCCGGTAAAACGTGAAGCCGCCCACCGGGGTCTAGAACGTAAATCTCAGAATCCGTCCAGATCCAGGGACGTTGCTGATACGTCCTGTTGTATCGTATGGTGGGACACAGAACCACTACGTGCTGAAATAAACCCCGGTAGGGGCCTTCGAGCAGATCGAGGATAAAAACGGTTTTTTCGCATCCCGTCTGTCCGCTAATTAGCGCCGAATTAGCCGTGCGCGGTAGGAAGTCTACTTACTTCGTTAATAATCGTTGCTCCGGAACATTTATTAATCGCTCCGTAACATTAATAGACCGCTGAGACGAACCGGCCATCTTCGATGTTAAGCTGTGCATCCATGATGACGTACAGGTAGATGTTCAATGCGCTAGCCGCCTCGTCTCTTTTCGTTAGCTGGACGGTCACACCTTCGCTGGCATTCTCTATCCGTCTGCTGGAGCCGTGGAGCCGACCGTCGTCGCTTGTCCTGAGGTCAAGCCACAGCGCGTACTCGCTGGTGAGGTATTCTGCAAGGCTGACGTCGGCTAGGTCCAGGTCTTTTTCGACCGTTGCCTCTTCAGGGTGTCGCTTGCTGCCGGCTTGGAAGAGCTTCCTCGCTTCATCATCTGGTAAGAGCGCACCACTAGGATGAAGAGTTGGTTGGGGATCCCCTCGATGGTGAACTCGACCTTGTCGATTTTCGGGTTATAGAAGACCTCAGTGTCGCGAGCGAAGGGCTGTTGGGCGGCTTCATCCTCAAAGAGCATCAAGATGCCATTCATGCTGCGGGCGGGCACGTTGAGATTGATATTCCAGAGGGTGTCGCTCTTGTCCTTGCGGTGCTGCAGTACCCGGTCATACAGGACTGGCACTGCCACCAGCTGAAGGGGGCGTGCTTCCAGCTGTCCCACGACTTGTTTGCCTTAGTGACGTCCCCGGTAAGCGGAGGGTTTTTGATAATGCTGCCAGGTGTCCCACGCCTTGTTTGCCTTAGTGACGTCCCAGTAAGCGGATGGTTCTGATAATCGAAGGCATCCGGGTACTTGGCAAGGAAGTGACTTCCCTTATCGACGACCATTATGACTAGGGTGGGCGCCCCTGCTGCTGACTTGAAATGGCAACCTGCCTAATATTTTGCAGAGCTATTTAACGTAAACGCCTTTGTATCCATAACCATTTTGGTGTTGTTGTGCTGTTCAAGTAAATACTTTTATTATTATGTACATCACACTCACTGTTGTTCAAAATGATGTGTCAATCAATCTTGCCAGGACCCTGTCAACGGGTGAGCTAGAGATTGCTCTCTGTGAGTTGACGTATTATTACTGGTGGTACAACATATGCTCGGCGAAAAGGAACAATAAGGTCTCAAATAACAAGACAAAAAAAAATACCTGGTCTGTGAGTTGAACGAAAATGTGTTTCAGCGGTTGGGCGCCGAACTCACTCTAAATGAACTCTCTGGTCTACTGCACTTGATAGTAAATAAGTTCTGAATAGTTTGGTCCTTTGGAAGCAAAGAATCACCAAAAAAACGAAAAAAGCAGACTCGGTTTTATTGAGTTTGTTCACGACCAGTATTGAAATGTGCAACACCGGCCACGCAAAGTCCGGAGAAGTCATAACAATGAATCGCGAATTAGCTAATCTCTTAGGCTTTTCCGACAATACTTTCAGAGCTCGTCCCCCTACCTTTATATTTGCCAATGACGACCTAAAAAAAGAATGAACCCCTCCAGACGTTCACTGCAGAGAAGCCACACAAGGTGGTCGTCCATCGTGAGGTCTACTTTTATCTTGCTAAATTAAGTACTTCAGACAATCGGCATAACGGTCGCCCCTCTACACTGCTTAGATCTGTCCCCGTCGAGAACGAAAAGTGTGGATCTGGTAGAACTGAATCATTTCCTGTCTTACAGTACAGAAGGTTGTCGTCAGGGCCTATTTCACAGCTAACTATCTCACATAGAGATACCAACAGGGAGATGTTACCATTCGATTATATGAGCGCAACGCTACATATAAGGAATGGTTGACGCAAGCGGTCCCGGTGGGATCAGAAAATGCCCTGGGGAGGCTTTGGCTGATCTTGGTGAAACTGAGGGGTTCGGTAAGGACGGAAAAGAAGATCAATTCTATGCCTCCCAGCTCTCTGATGGGGTCTACAAAAGAAAAGAGGTCGCCCAAGCGGGGTCATTGACATTCGGTGATCTCAGCGACGTAGATATCTCACATGCAGTTCCAAAGCGGGTTAATACGCTGGCCTTCACTGGGAGCAAGTGGGTTGCTTTTGCGGACCCCGTTCAACAAACTGGGTGGCTTATCGGCATCAAGATAGCGTCTCCGTACGTCGTGACTGGAAAACAGCACAAAATCAGAAAAGTAGTAAATAGTGGCCCTCGGCTGTGTTCGTATATCCCCGGGACGAAGAATACTGTCATTTCCGAAGATAACGTGCTGAAGACAAGCAACAACCGGCAGACAATCCTGAAAATAGTCTACGAATTCTCCCCAGCGGGACTCATTTATATGGACTTACCAACATCATCAAGCATCCTTCATCTAATTCTCAAAGATAGACCTGACGACTTTGTTGATGTGTTACCCGGCTTCAAGCTCATATGGCCACAAACGCATGCTACTAAGGAGGTATGGGTTCACATAGTCGGAAAAAGGGGCTGCTCCTGAAGTGCAGTTCACTCTTGAAGGAATCCAACACCAAGCTGAATACAGTCGTTTGGATATAAATACTATTTTTATAGGCCCAGTGTCTCTCAAAAGGCTACGATTTACGCCTTGTGCGCTCACAGCAGACCAAGCTATAGTCATTATTAGCCAGTAGTCTATTTAAACCCACCCAGCTCGAGGGGTAGTACACGATGGGCCTCTACCCAGGACTTGAAACAGGAGATAATCACCGACTTCAGAGATTTACACCCTTTCAATAAGTACTATTCATTTAGAGCGAAAGGTTAGATTATATTAGTACTATGACTATCTATCCACCACTTGATACTGGAGACAAATACCGCCTACAGCACGTGACCGAGGTCAAAATCCGTCTCGAAAAAGAACGAGACTTCATAGGCTCGCTGTACTAGAAATACAGACGTGGGGCTAATGTTGTTGATAGGATTGATACCGCGCTTACTGCGACTAGCGTAGGGCTCGCTGCTTCTGGCGTCGAGCTCTTGTCAACTATCATCGCGGCGCCTGTCGCCCTTGGCCTTCATGCGGGGGCCAATGTGTGTGGGTTGCCGGGTGTTGGCGGGTAATTTATTGGACGAAAACTCCAAACAAAAGCCAAAAAACACGACGAGATTCGTATCCTTGGCTGTGTCAAAATTGAACTCAAACACGGACCGCATTTCTATCGCGCTGAACGACTGAATTTTATTTTATTTTAGTATTCTTTATGTTGGTTGGCGCCTGATGCTCCGTCTTTGGTCGGGCCCCTCGGAGTCTGACTGTTGGTTTTCTTTTGCTCCAGCAATTCTGTTGTTGTATGCTGTCGAGTCCTCAACCTTGTTTCATCTCTGTAGTGTTTTGATTTGTATGTTCTCGGATATGTTACACTGATGAGTTAGGAAGCCTTCATGCGGACTAAACAAAATTAGTGTATACCGCGACAGAGGTAAGGGCGAGGATTATGGTCATGTAAAATCAATTTTGGCCCTCACGTGGAATTTTTTCCGCTGACCGTTCCAAGGCGGTTCTTCTGTGGCGGTTTGTTTATGTTGTTGTTTGTTACTACTTACTGTGAGTGCCGCTTCTGTCTTTTTATTTTGGATGGCCATTTGGCCATTTTGTGGGAAAGTAACTGTCCTTATGGCCATCCTTTGCTTAGATTTCCATTATACTCTGGTCGCTTCATGTTTGTCTTTCTTTCCCTTTGGTGTCTTTGATGGGTGGTGCAAGTTAATTGAATCGATTCCTGATCTTTGTTTTACTTCTACTTTACATCATAGTGTTGTTTATACTTTCTTGTCCTTTGGGATCATTGATTCCGTTGTGGAATTTTGAAAATACTTGAGGGTCACGGATGAGGCCTAAATGGCTGAAACTAGCTAGTCTGGCCCAGAAAACATGCACACTTCATATTTTTCCAGTTCTGTGGTGTATCCCTTGCTTCCAAAGGATAACCCTTTTAAAGAACATATTTAACGTCACTACAGCTGATGTCTGGGAATGCGTAGCGGCCGCAAAACGTCTCCCTGCCCTACATCATAGTGCAGTTTATATTTTCTTGTCCTTTGGGATCATTGATTCCGTTTTGGGATTTTGAAAATACTTGAGAGTCACTGATGAGGCGGAAATGGCCGAAACTAGCTAGTCTGGCCCAGAAAACATGCACACTTCATATTTTCCAGTTCTGTGGTGTATTCCTTGCTTCCAAAGGATAACCCTTTTATAGAACATATTATGCGTAAGCGGTTAACCAGTACAGTGCACATTCTTTCGCCACAAACTGACAACTGCCCTTCCCGAATCAGCAGAGGGGAGAGAATGACCGTAGAAAAGTTTTTGCCGACCCCGGCGAGTGTGGGGCCCACGTCCTCCAGATCGCCGGTCGTCCGACTGAGCTACCGGGGCCGGCTAAACTACAGTGTTGAATATTATCGAGAATAAACAGAAAAAAGAAAATAATTTGAAACAGTTATACGCAGTTACAAATATACGTCTTAAAATAGACACAAACTGAAAACAATTAAACCCCGCTCTAAACTAAAAATTTATGTAAGATAAACTGTAAAACAATACTTTCATATTTTTTAAATTTGTTAGATTTTTCTTTCAGCCGTAGAAGAATTGTTTTCGTTTGGTTTTAACTACACTTTGATATGTAACTGCGTAATATAAATATTTTATTGTCCTGTGTCACACTAGCTTCAGTACATGTATTGATTTTCCTATAACTATACAAACTTTTCTAGAAAGCCCCCGCCCATAGGGGCTTGAAGAAATATATGGGCTGCATGTTGCTTCCACGCAGAGCTGAATCCGGCCCGCACACTAGTACTGGTAAACCGCTTAGAGGATATAAGTAGAAGTAAAACAAAGATCAGGAATCGATACAATTAACTTACTCCACCCATCAAAGACACCAAAGGGAAAGAAATACAAACATTAAGCGACCAGACCAAATTTGCAATAAACCGTGCTTTGTAAGGTCTTTTATGAAGTTTTGGTAACCAGTATAGCGTAGGAAGCTTGTCTTGGCCTTCGGTAACACACACAGCAAACTTGGTGGCTGAATGACAAATATGTTTATCTACTATAACTCTCTCTTCAGCTAAAGGCTGAAGTTCATAGGCCTTAGTACCACCAAGCTCCTGCTTAAGCGTGTTAACATAGTGGAGCCGTCACACAACGACGACGTTGTTAGCGGCCTTGTCTGCAGGGGCCGAAACAAACTTCCTATGAAATTCTTGAATACCTAGCTTAGATGACGTAAAGACGTCTTAGGCTTAGATTGTAATAAGTTAGTATTTTGAGAATAGAAAGAACTGCGTTTATTCACTAGCTTTAAAATGCTTAGTTTCCAGTCCTTAAGGGCTTTATGCTCAACATACTCTCGCTTACACCATCGATTACCGAATTCATTCAAGGAAGCAGCGATTTCATCTCTTCATTTACTGAAATCAATTTTAGAAGGAAACCGATATTTCGGTCCTTTAGAAATTATATTACTTATCCTAGAATCAGGAATAATTTTCAAATTGCCAGTAATTACATGACCAGCAGCAGGATAGCAATACACTGAGTTTTTACAATCACATGAATCAGGAGTATTCGTATCAATATCAAGATCTGAAACAAGTTTATTAAAATTAAAAATGATAGATCTAACAGGTTTGTTATATTTATAGTAAATTATAGGTGTTTCAGTATTTTGAAAATAAGCAGGAATGGAAGAAAGCACAGAGCTCTCACGGAAGATACTGGGCAAATCTATAAAATCCATACCCTTATTAATGAAGGATATTTTGAAGACATGGCGTTTATGATTAATTTCAGAATCGATGTAAGGACGGAGAGTATGCTGAGTTTAGCCTCTAGTTAAGAGAGCCGCATCATATAACTGATTATAACTATCGTAGAATTTATTTGCCTCGGTGTCCAGAAGATGTAAAACAGAAGCGGGTAATGAACTTAAAAATGAAAGCATAGAGTGGCGTCCATGATTAAATAATATAATAGACAGTCACTTAAGTCTAGTATTGTTTCGTTTAAACGCACGTAATTTACGTGTAAAGTTTCAATTTTTCCTGGTGCCGTGAGATCTAGTTCTGCGTTTTCGACATTCCAGGAGCGAGAAAATATCAAAGTCCGGCATTCTAGAAATATTACCCTCATGATAAATGTTGGCATTAAATCCCAGTGGAAAAGGGGTCTGTAAACATTTAATCCATTTCAGTTCAGCCTCATGTCTTTTTATAATTTTGAATCTAGATGTAGAATTTGCATCGTAATAAAGTTTTTCCACTGGTTGTATAACAATGTTATTTACAGAATGACCTGTACGTCGAAAGTGACGGTACAAGAAAGTGTCAGTTTTCTTAGGCTTACTCATTCTACGATAATGCTCGTTCAATCTAGTTTTAAGCATGCGGTTAGTTTGACCGACGTACTGCATATTACAGTATGCAGCAAGTCATGTAATTAGATAAATTAAATCTGTAGACTGTCATGTCAAATCAGACATGTTAACTACAGAGAAGCGTCTACCGTTTACAGATGAAGTAACGGTAGACGCAGTGCATAAATGCGAACAACATCTGCACCTCTTGGCATTGGACTTAGAAATACTAGGATACATTCCACTTCTTTTCCACGGATTAGTATATTTTCGAAGGATGGGCGATTTGAGAGGAGATAGTCTTATACGAAGACTACTCCCAAAAACATTGGTATTGCCTGCTCCATTGAGATTAACTGAAGTTACAGAAGACAAATTTAAGGGTCTAACCAATACCGAAGGCAACATAGTATTAAAGTTCTTAATAGAATGGGTAATCCGTACAGAAGAAGCAGAGTGTAACCTAAGGGGTGATATTGATATTTTAAATGTATTTGTGATACTCATGAAAAGTATAAGTAAAACATAGATCAGGAATTGATACAATTAACTTACTCCACCCATAAAAGACACCAAAGGGAAAGAAATACAAACATTAAGCGACCAGACCATAATGGAAACCTAAACAAAGGAAGGCCATAAGGACAGTTACTTTCCCACTAAATGGCCATATGGCCATCCAAAATTAAAAGACACAAGTGATACACACAGTAAGCAACAAACAACAACATAAATAAATCGCCACGAAGCCTGTCCAGGATCCGCGTTGCGAGACGGACCGTCCATGCTAATAAACCCTATTGGTTTCATTGGGCGACAGGGCTTGAGATGTCATTTCATCTCATTGTAGGGTAAAAGTCCCACAACATTGGAAGCAACGTCTCCAAAATGACCTTTACAGTGTTGACGGGGACGTTAAACCTCAAATCAAACAAACAAACAAACTAGAATGGTAATATGTCGACGTTAACTGAGGCAAAATAAAAGGCCTCTTACGCACAGGGTGTGATTTGCAGTAAAGGTGCCTTAAGATACAACTTTTTGGGTAAACATAATAGGACCCGCTGGTTTGCGCTCGGCACCTCGCCCGGTGGGGCCCACCTGGTGGGGCGGGCCCTACCTTGTTGATGCAAGGGACGCGAGGGGGATAGTTTGGTGGAATTGTTTTGGGATTGGGAGATTTAAATTGCTGAGTGAAGCTCGTCTCGGTGGTAGATGCTTTGGATAAATATTTTATTCTATTGCACCCCACTCGTATAGTATAGTGGGTGCGGGGATGAAAACATATTTTTTTTGCCCAAAACCCCCACTCTCTATATAACTAACCATGTTCATTGCAATAGAACTATTGTTCCCAAAACTGCCTTCTGTTTTAATTTGTCGGTAATGCCAACAAAGAGGCTCCCTTTAATATTACTCCTCGGTGTACATTAGCAAAAATGTCATGTCTTTGATCAACTTTAAATGTGTTGCAGTGGTAAAGCACCGGATTTGAGATCGAGAGGTAGCCGGTTCGATCCTCGCAATAGCCACGTGTTGTCTCAATGAGCAAGAAACTTTATCCACTTTGCTTATTACTGGTTCCTACCCAGGAAAAGAGGGCCACATGGAAGATTAGAACTAGTACTAAATGTGTTACCCACTTTGAATAAGGTCGATTATTTTGATTATTATTATTTATTATTATGTAACATCAAACTACCATCAAGTGTCAGGAAGAAAATCTTGAAATAAACATACACTGTTGACTACATCAAAAATGTTTTTTACAACTCCATACTGCATGTAAACGAATGTTTTGGAAATTGCTAAAGCAACTCTCTGCAACTTTCTTTAGAATATTGAAATATTCTCTAACATTGATGTGAAGGGGTATTAAATGTATTCCCTGATAGTTTTATTATGCCGATTGGTACCTGACTCTCTGTCTATAATAGGGCCCACCGGATTCCAACTGTTGGTTTTCTGTTGTACCGGCATTTCAGTTATTTCATGCTCTCGAGTCCTCATTGTTGTCCTCATTGTTGTTATGCCCCCAACTTCGAAGACGTTGTGGGGTCATATTGCATTTGCCGTGTTCGTCCCTCCTTCCGTCCTTCCGTCCGTCCCGCATTTTACTGCATAGCATAACTTTTGAACCGTGCACGCTTGGTTTTTGAATTTTCATTTATGAATTCATTATGAAAAAAATAATTGACCCGTGTTTTTTCTCGTCAGGATTATGCCCCTTTCTGGAGTTATGCCCCTTTGAAAAATATGCTATGAAATTTGCGCTGAAACTTTACATACTGTTTGGGGATGATCAGAAAATTGAAATGATAAACTTTTGAAAGAAATCTGATTTGTTTTTACTTGCGGTATGGCCCTTTGAAACTCTGGACGTTTCAAAACTTGTGAGCAAGATATCGCCAAAACGATTTGAGCCATTGCCTTGAAACTTCACAGAATGATTCGGGATGATGAGTAGATGAAATGATTAACTTTTGGAAACAAATCCGAAATTTAAGCTCACCTGAGCCGAAGGCTCCAAGCATAGTAGGCCGTCTGTCGTCCGTCAGTCGTCCGTCCACACCTTTGACCAGTTATATCTCTGCAACCCGAGGCTGATCTCAACCATTTCTCATCTGTAGGATGCCTCTGCTAGGACATTGATGACAAAAGCTTCGAAATCGAACATAAACTTTGGTTGCTTTGGCCCTAACCCATAGACTTAGAATAAGCAAATGCTTGTCATCACCATAGCGCCTTCAGTTTTGATCGGATCTTTCCGAAAATTATATGTAAGGTGGCTGAGGATAAAAATACATGTCTTCGAAAACCGGCCAAGTAGGCTCGAAAATCATAGAATTACGTTCCCTTGCTTGCTGAAAATGCTTATTTTTGACATTGTCATCACTGCAGCCCCTTCATTTTTGATCGGATCTTCTTGAAACTTACAAATAAGTAAGCCAGGGTTAAAAGCTCGGATGAGTTCGAAACTTGGAGTTATCGGTCGATGACTCACAGAGTTATGTCCCCTACTTTGCTCAAAATAGTTATTCTTGACATTGTCATCACCTTAGACCCTTCCGTTTTGATCAGATCTTGAAACTTTCAAACAAGTAAGTCGGGGATAAAACCTCGGATGAGTTCGCAAACTAGCGATGTCTATCGACTACTCACGGAATTATGTCCCTACTTTGCTGAAAATGCTTAGTTTCGACCTTGTCATCATCGTAGCCCCTTCAGTTTTGATCGGATTTTCTTGAAACTTACAATTAAGTAAGTCAGGGTTAAAAGCTCGGATAAGTTCGAAAACTAGCGATTTCGGTCAATTACTTACGGCGTTATATCCCCTACATCTGTTCTATAAAAGGGTTATCTTTTGGGAGCAAGGAATTCACCATGTTTTGTTTGTCAGACTAGCTAGTTTCGGCCAATTAGACCTCCTCAGTGGCCCTTATGTATTTTCGAAATTCCACAATGGAGTCAATGATCCCAAAGGACAATGTCTGCGGGACTGACTTGGCCTCTACCAAATCTTTGGAGAGAGGAGCTTAACAAGAGCTTTTTACGCGAAAATATTGATGATTTTCACTGTCGTATGCTTTATATAACATGATGATCAGCTAAAGACCTTGCATCAATCAGTATTGCAACTCCACTACCTCTGTTTCTGGGGGATGGGGGCAAGATATCCCGGCTTGGTTATCTTACCCCAACCCCAATGCAGAATTTACAAGTTTACTGTTTACAGTTTCCTCCCAATAAAAACAACAACAAGAAATCAAGACAACATGTTGTGGGGTTTGTTTTCAGAGAAAAGAAAAAAATATATATTCCAAATATCTCAACTGTCTGATGAAATCGTCAAAGTCTACTGGTGTCCTGGACTCTGCCAAAACTTTGGAGAGGAAAGCTCTCCAAGAACTTTTCACTGGAACGTTTTGTTGATGTTCGCTGTTGTATGCTTTATTTAATATAACATTGCACCTACACTATCTCTGCTAGGGGTTGGAGAAAGATATTCCGGCTGAGGGAGTGGGTTATCCCCCGACCTTGTTATCTTGCCCCCCCCCCCCCCCCCACCCCAATTCATCCAGAATTATATTGAAAAGGTTACAGTTTTCACCCAAACATACACTCTTATAACAAAAATCAAGATATCACATTTTGTAAAGAAAACATTCATCGATTTCAACTATTTGATGAAATTGTCGAAGCCTTTTCAATGGAAGGCAATGGCTTGCATGCATAACAACTCTGTCCATTGGGGGCATGATATCCAAGCTGGGTTAACTTGTCACCCCACCACCACATACTCCTATCCAGAATGTTGTTAAGCAAACAGGTTTTACCCAGACAAGCACACTTATGGTCACACTAAATCAAGATATATCACTTACTCAGATACATTAACTGTATATCTGAAGTATATTGTAAAAACATCCAATTCTGTGACTGCCCTGGCCTCTACAGAAACTGTTGAGAAGGGAGTTCAGCGAGAGCTTTTTACTGGAAAGTACTGCTGATGTGCAACACTTGATATAAACATTACCATCATCTAAAGAGGTTGGATGAATTAGTATTTCACCTCCAATGCCTCTACTCCTGGATTGGGGGGGGGGGCGGCGGGGGGGGGGGGAGAGAGAGATTTTCCGGCATGGTAACCTTGTCCCCCAAATCTATTCTTAATTTGGAAAAGTTAACAGTTTGCACCTCAATTAGCAGTCAATATGCACAGCAATCACATTGCACATAAATATTACACAGTCAACATAGCGAAGAAACAGTAGCTTGTTCCAAACGCTTGTTCTCTCTCCGTGCACCCATCATTACACACAGGTTGGTGGTATTCAGAGTGCAACTGAGCAAACGGAAAAGGTGAATGTATACCAGCTACATGTGTTTAGACTGGCCATTTGTCACTGTATTATGGTTACATTCTTTATATATGGTAGTCATAATTCAAAGTCAAAATATACAGGGTGGGGGTTAAGATCTTAACCCCCATGGGGCGAGCTACCCAGTTTGGTAAAATAAACTTTACACCGGTTGTCATTGCAAAGTGGCAAAGTGCTGACTCTTTAACAAAAGGGTTCTTTCAGCAGTGGATTCGAGCCGCGATCAGGCCAATCTTATGACAACAAAGCGGAAACATGCTCGAACCAAATAAAGGGCATCTAATCCGTACTCTGCTACTCACGGATATAAGTAAACGAGGCTTAAAAAGACTCCAAAACAGTGTCATGAATACGGTCGCAATTTTTGGCTGTTAGGTACCTTGTGTTGTAATTACTTGTTTTATATGAATTTTCTTTCTTGCACGTACTTTTTTTGTATTGTCTCTTTAATTCTAAGACACGAAATATAATTTCTAAAAGACATGTATCTTAGCGGATTTGGTTGCCACATTTTGTTTTATTTTAAAATCAAGTCTCGCTACTTTGGACATCTCCTTCCTGATGCCCGGGACTTCCGTGGAGTGTGGGTCATGTTTGCTAATGTTGGCTCAGTGGGGGACGCCTATAAGTCATAGGTCGGTGTGTGCTCGGAGCGGGGATGTGCTGTGTTTGCTAGGTCTTGCTCATCATTCGTTTCAGTTTCAGAACTTTGGGGATGAGACGCACTGATGAAGATTAAATATATCAGAAAGGCCTCTGTGTCACTAGATTTTGGTATAGTTACGCCTTAATTCTAAAGGACCGAAATATCGATTTCCTTCGCAATTTGATTTTAATAAGTTTAGATATGAAATTGATGCAGCCTTGAGTAAATTTGGTAAACGATGGGGTTAACGAGAGTATGATGAGCATAAAGCGTTAAAAATTGAGACTTAGCATTCCGATACTAGAGTAAACAAACGCATTTCTATCTACTCTCAAAATACGAACTGTGTGTGTGTGAATTCGGGTTTAACGTCGCTTTCAACAATTTTTCAGTCATATCACGACGGTGTCTGGTTGCGACAGAGAGCTCAATGCTCACGTTTATAGTGCTGCCTCACTGAAGTATCATGTCCCAGACACATTACATGATACCACACCCAGTCACATTATCCTGACACTGGATCGACCAGTCCTAGCTCTACCCCGTAAACCTGAGTGCCAAGCGAGGAGCAGCTAGTACCATTTTTAACGACTTTGGTATGTCGCGGCCCGGGATCGAACCCGAGACCTCCCGTTCCCCGGAGCGGACACTCTACCAACTGAGCTATCGGGGCCGGTCAAAATACGAACTTATTAGGCCCTAAACCTAAGGCGTCTTTACGTATCCTAAAATACGAACTTATTACCTCCTAAATCTAAGACGTCTTAACGTCACCTTACACTAGGTTTTCAAGAATTTCATAAGAAGTTTGTTATGATTCCAGCAGACAAGGCCGCTAACAATGTGGTCGTTGTTTGACGGCTCCACTATTTTAACACTCTTCAGCAAGAACTTGGTGATACTAAGGCCTTGGTGGTACTAAGGTAATAACTTGGTGGTACTTGAACTGCAGCCTTTGGCTGTAGAGAGGGCTGTCGTTGATGACCACATTTGTCATCCAGCAACGAAGTTTGCTATATGTGTTACAGAAGGCCAAGACAAGCTTCCTACTTTATATTGGTTACCTAAACTTCACAAAATAGAAGTAAAACAAAGATCAGGAATTGATGCAATTAACTTACTCCACCCATAAAAGACACCAAAGGGAAATAAAAACAAACATTAAGCGACCAGACCATAATGGAAACCTAAACAAAGGAAGGCCATAAGGACAATTACTGTCCCACAAAATGGCCATATGGCCATCCAAAATTAAAAGACACAAGTGATACACACAGTAAGTAACAAACAACAACATAAATAAATCGCTACAGAAGAGCCGCCTTGGAACGGTCAGAGGAAGATTTCCACTGGGGGGCTTAAATCGATTTTACGTGGCCACAATCCTCGCCCGCACAAAGCATGGTTTTGTTGCAGATTCAAGCTCTTGTATCACCACTGAACTTTCAGAATTATTAACTTCATGTATTACTGCCATCAAAGAACATGTGATTAAATATTGCGACAAAGTCTTTGAAAATCAGGGAGATATCTATTTTGGTCTATAAAAATTATAATAATGTTTTAAATTAATTCATATCCAGATGTTTTGGTGCTTCAAGTCTGTCTACTTACGATTTTCCATCTTTATACTGCACTTCCTCGTAACCTTATAAAAGAAAATGTTAATGATTTAAATGAATGGACATTTCATAGGGAAGACTCCCATCTGCATGTAATGTAAGAAATGTTTTTTTTTTACTTCTGAAGAGCATAAAATTTATACTTTATGGTCATGTCAGAAAGTGTGTGAAGCTCTCACCTTTCTACTTGACAATATCTACATACGATTTGGTACCAAGTTATTTAGACAAAGTGTGGGTATTCCGATTGGTACGAATTGCACACAACTTGTAGCTGATCGGTTCTTGTTTTGTTATGAAAGAGACTTCATGATGTTCCTTTCCGTTAAAAGCCAATCTGAAATCATTGAAGCCTTCGGCCCGATTTCTAGATATTTGGTTGATTTATTAAAGACTGACAGTACCCATTTCGATTGTTTGAGCAATCAAATGTATACCCAGAACTTCAGTTAAATAAAGCAAATTCTTCTGATACGAGGTCCAGTTTTTGGATTTACATCTATCTACATGTTTCCTGCAAAATTTATGATAAACGCGATGATTTTGATTTTGAGATTGAAAATTTTCCTTTCTTGGGTGGTGATGTTCCTCCTGCGGAATCCTATGGCGTTTATATTTCGCAATTAATTCGATTTGCCGGAGTGTATCGTCATGTGACTGACCTCAACACTTGTAATAAATTAGTGACTGCTAAACCTCTTAATCAGGGTTATCGATATCATAAACTACGCGAAGCCCTTTCACAATTTTATAGACGACACTCCGATATAATTTCAAAACACAATGTTGGACTTAAATATGTTCTAGAAAGGGTTAGCCTTTAGAAGCAATGAATAGACCACAGAATAAATGGAAAATGTTTTCTAGGCCAGACTAGCTAGTTTCGTCCAATTAGGCCTCATCAGTGACCCTCAGATATATTCAAATTCCACAACAGAATCATCTGTCCAAAAGGACAAGAAATTATAAACTACACTATGAAATCTTTTTGGCATCAAGGTCTATCGGAACCCGAATTTTATGATGATTTAGTATAAAAATTCAGAAAAATATATAATTGCAATGACTTCAGCACTCAATTTCGTAAATTCATTCTTCGAAATAAAAAGATTGGGTACAACAAAAATGTTATACGACATGCATGGTAGTTATACCAATCACGGTTGACAACTTTGCTTCCCTCTTTAATTGAACGGTGGTGGGTCAGGCCTCAGATTCTATGACGGCTCCAGTGTAAAGGCTTACTGAGAGTTATTAGAGAGAATTTAATTGTATGTAGTGTTGGTTGGTGCATGATGTTCTGTCTCTGCTCAGGCCAATCGGGGACATACTGTTTATTTTCTTTTCAGTGGTTTATTGCTGTCGAGTCCTCACCATTGTTTCATCTCTGTGGTTATTTGATTTTTGTGTTCTCGGATATGTTGCACTGATAAGATAGGAGTCATTCATGCGGACTGAACAAAAAAGGGTGAGGATTGCGGCTTCGTGAGGTCGATTTGAGCCTCCCGGTGGGATTTGTTTTACTTACCGTTCCAGGGCGGTTCTCCTGTCGCGGTTAAGTTTTGTTACGGTTTTTAGTGCGTGTTTCGCTTATTTTGTTTTGGATAGCTAGTTGGCCATTTTATGGGATAGTTACTGTCCTTTTGGCTTTCCGCTATTGATGTTTTCATTAGGGTCTAGTTATTTTATGTTTATGTTTCTGTCCCTATGCTGTAACTGCTTGGAGCTGTGGGTTAATGATATCGATTCCTGACCATTGTCTTCACTTCTGTTTAAAACATCCTTGACGGTTATTTTCAATGTATGCAGCAATCACGGGTATTGGCTTGTTACATATGCCTAAAACAAGCAGTCATAGTGTGTTCTTGTCCGTTTGAAAGCTTTAGTAATTTATATAAACCCAATAATACTTAATTTGATGACGTTTACAATAGTGCTTAATTAAAGGTGCACTATTGAGCTACCGGGTCTCAAAATTTTTTTTTCTGGTTTTTATCTTCAATGCATACTCCTCTGCCATGTGTACACTTTTGGAGCCAAATACAGCTTCAGAACTTTGTGAAAATGGTCGTTTTTATTCGTGTTTACCCTTCGCTCTGAACATGTGTTCGGAATTTCTGTTCTAAAAATAAATCTATGACTTTACAAATACATGGCGACAGTATCGTCTCTGTGTGTCGTTACTTATGGCATGGTATTCAGCGTCATATTTTTTTCCGATTCAGGCATGGCCTAAGCAAACAGGGCCAAAACTGAACGTCGCATAACGTCATATATGGGGATTCTATTTTGTCACGAACTAAAAATAGATCTAACTAGTGTGCGAAACCTAGTTAGGGAATCCCTCTCAAACTCGTTTACCTGTCATCATAATTGTTCGCATTTTTGCATAAAATGCATTCATTTGTATTGTTTTAAAGAAAAATACCGGCTATATGTATTTTATTTTTGGAAGCATTTTTTCCATATAGCTCAATAATGCACCTTTAAGATACTTGTAGTTTTAAACATTTCATTTCAAAGAATGATATGTGTAATTATTTATACGATAAAGACATAAAACATCATTTCAGTATTAAAACGGAAACAATAAGCTTATTTATTCTGTTCAAAGTTTAGTCCACCTTGTAGGAAGGCTCCTGGGGAGCTTAAAGGATGGCAATCCATCCGTCGTCCGCCAACACTTTTGACCAATTATATCTCTGCAACTTGCAGGCTGATCTCAATCATTTCTAATCTGTAGCATGCCTCTAGTAGGGCATTGATGACATAAACCTCATATCAAAATCGAAAACAATTGGGTGCTATAGCAACCACAAGGTCCGATAGACTTACAATGGGAAACTGTTTGTCATCACCGTAGCGCCTTTAGTTTTGATCGGATGTTTCATAAACTGGCGATTAAAAACTCGTATGAGTTCGAAACCCGGCCAAGGCGGTCCATTTATCATACTGTTACATCACCTTGATTACCGGGAATGCCTTTTATTGACCTTGTCATCACCCTAGTCACCGTCATTTTGATCGAATCTTCCAGAAACTTAAATATAAGCAAAGTTAAGTCAGGGTTAAAAGCTCGGATGAGTTCTAAAACTGAAGATGTCGGTCGATAACTCATGAAGTTATGTTCCCTTCTTTGCTAAAATGCTTATTTTTTTGCCTTTTCGTACCCGTAGCGCCTTCAGTTGTAATCGGATCTTCTAGAAACTTACATACAAGTAAGGTAGGGACAAAAATGCATATGAGTTTGAAAACTGGTGTGTCCGGTATATATATCATAAAGTTATATCCCTTTGATTGCAGTAAACGCATATTTTTGATCTTGTCATCACCATAGCCCCTTTAGTTTTTACCGGATCTGCTTGAAACGTACAGGCATATAAGTCAGGGTTTAAAGCTCACATAAGCTCGAAACTTGGCGATGTCATTCCATTACTATTAGAGTTACATGCATTTGAATGCTGAAAATGCCCATTTTGGACACTTAAATCCCCAGAGGTCCTTTAACATTAATCGAATCTTCATGGAAATGACAAATTAGTAGGTTGGGGATAACATCTTTGGATGAGTCTGAAATCTGGCGAGGTCAGCCTATCTATCGTAGAGTTATTTACTATTATTATCCCTTTTATTAGTGAACCAGCCTGTTTTTTAGAACTTTTTCCGAAAACTAACGATGTTGACTTATTTGTGTCGCCCTCACTGAAGGGGAAGTAGCGGTGAAGGGGGCATATTGATTTTGGTGCGGAACACCTTTGCGTTGCCGTCGGGGTCTGCTTAGCCTGTTTGAAGAACTTTATCGCCTGAACGAATTCATGAATTCTGACCAAATTTCATGGTTACAACCCTAGTATGGGGGGAAACATGTTAGGTTGTTTTGGCCTTGACCCCATTTTTATGGCTATATGCTGCCAAAAGCTGTCGATTTTGACTCATACAATGACCTGTCTGCACTCGATCAGACAAGGAATTGACTAATTTTTTGTCAAAATTGGTACAAAATACCAAATTTAGACTTTCGTGACCATGGCTTATTCTAAAGGACACAGACTATAAAAGACTGTTAAATTTGGATTGTTTGCACCCTATCTTAGGAACACATGTCCCTCTTCTAAGTTTGGTTGCTGCACCTCACCTCATAAACGAGTCGACGAAATTTGGTCAAACTATCTATCTATTGTAGATGGGTTTGTTTCGTGCAAAATTTATGATAAACGCGATGACTTTGATTTTGAGATTGTAAATTTTCCTTTTTTGGATAGTGATGTTCCTCGTGCGCCATCCTATGGCGTTTATATTTCGCAATTAATTCGATTTGCTAGAGTGTGTAGTCATGTAACTGACTTCAACATTCGTAATAAATTATTAACGGCTAACCTCCTTAATCAGGGTTATCGGTACCATAAACTACGCAAAGCATTTTCAAAATTTTATAGACGCCATTCGGATTTAATTTCAAAATTCAATATTGGACTTAAATCCCTTCTGCAACAAGGTCTATCGGAACCCAAAGTTTATGGTGACTTAGTATATAAATTCAGAAAAATATATAACCGCAATGACTTCAGCACCCAATTTCGTAAAATCATTCTTCGATATAAAAAGATTGGGTACAACATGGATGTTATACGACAGACTTCATGCATGGTAGTTAACCCAATCACGGTTGGCAACTTTGCTTCCCTCTTTAATTGCACGCCGGTGGGTCAGGCCTCAGATTCTATGACGGCTCCAACGTAAAGGCCTATTGAGAATTAGAGAGATCTAATTCTTGGTAATGTTGGTTGGTGCCTGATGCTCTGTCCTTGGTCGGGCCCATCAAGGTCTAACTGTTGGTTTTTTTTTTTGCTCCAGCATTTCAGTGGTTTCTTGCTGTCGAGTCCTCACCGTTGTCTCACCTCTGTGGTTCTTTGATTTTTTGCGTTCACGGAGATGTTGGTCTGATGAGTTAGGAGGCCTTCATGCGGACTGAACAAATTATTTGTCTAAATCGCGACGGAAGTAAGGGCGAGGATTGTGGCCACGTAAAATCGATTTAAGCCCCCCAGTGGAAATCTTTCCACTGATCTTCCACTGACCGTTCCAAGGCGGTTCTTCTGTTGCGATTTATTTATGTTGTTGTTTGTAACTTACTGTGTGTATCACTTGTGTCTTTTAATTTTCGATGGCCATATGGCCATTTTGTGGGAAAGTAACTGTCCTTATGGCCTTCCTTTGTTTAGGTTTCCATTATGGTCTGGTAGCTTAATGTTTGTATTTCTTTCCCTTTGGTGTCTTTGGTGGGTGGAGTAAGTTAATTGTATCGATTCCTGATCTTTGTTTTACTTCTACTTTGGTACTATATACTGTTGCAACCGACCAAATGTTGATTAGATTTTTGTGACTTTGCTCTAATTTTTAAGGGAACAGTCCCCACAAAAATGTCAAGTTTGCTTTTCTGCTCCCTATACCACGAAGGAATCAATGAAATTTGGTCAAACGTAGTGCAGAGTATCATTGCTGACAGCTTAATGAAGATGACTTGTGGTGGAGTTTATAGTTGTGTGCAACTTGCTGTTAGCTCAAGTGACCGATTTAGGACCAGCATGGTCCTCTTGTTTCACGTTTTGTTGAAATATTCTCAAGTCCAAAAGGAAGTGAAGGCACTGATCAGGAATCGGTACAATTAACCAACAGCTCCTATCAGTGACACCAAAGGGACAGAAACACAAACTTGAAATTACTAAACCTTAATGGAAACATCAATGGCGGAAAGCCGACAGGATAGTTACTTTCCCCTAAAATGGCCACTTGGCTATCCAAAACAAAATAATATAAGTGATACACACACTCAAAGACAAACAATAACAAAAAAAAAACGCGACGAAAGAACTGCTTTGAAGGGTCAGTGAAACGAATTCTACTTGGGCGGGGGTGCTTAACTCGATTTTACGCAGCTACAATCCTCGCCCTTACTTATAGGGCGAAAAGTATAAATGGCATGTGTATACATATTGGTATTCTTGTTTGTTTGTTTGTTTGCATTGGAGTTTAACGGCCCAGTCAACACTATTTTACGTAATGTTTGAGCCGGTGAATTTACCTATCCACACTTAACTTGGGCACGTTTATACGTAAGCGGTAAATCACTACAGTGCACATTCTTTCGCCAGAAATCTTCTTGAATCAGCGGAAGGGAGAGAACGACCAAAGAACAAATTTCATGATCAATCTTCGCCATAGAATGTTGCCGACCCCGGCAGGTATCGAACCCGTGTCCTCCTAATCACCAGTCAGACGCTCATCCGACTGAGCTACATAGGCCGGCACTGGTAGTCATGACATGCAGGATATCTCACTATTTTCAACCTGTGGTCACGTGGGATGACAGTGGATATTGGTTCCTTCTTCCAAGAAGTATATTTTACATTTTATAGATTTTCCGAAATGCGGCTTAAATGAATATAGATGCAATAACCAAAAGTGCATACGTCATACTCAACGATGTGATGGGAAAGAAGATTGTTTTGATGGAAGTGACGAGGAAAGCTGCGGTAGGTTGACTGAATGGTATTTTTGTTTTCTAAATTATCCTCCCATAAACGCAAATATAAAATATTTGCAATAACGATAATTAAGTTAAGCTAATAGACATCTTATAAACAGAGTTTACATCATGGTTTTCTATATGGGGTAGCACAAGTGTGCTTCTAGCGCCCCTTTAAAAACCAAATCAATCAATAGTTTTCTATGATAAATCGAATTTGCAAATTTTGACAAACGAATAATATTTTCGCTGTTTAAACAGCTGAATCTAGAAAACAATGATTCAGTGAAAGTCATGCCCAGTTAAGGATTACTGTTCACAACTGTCGCACGATGTTTCTGTATACCTAGTATCACCAATCTATTTATATTAGTTGGTTACTCAGAAACAAGGCTTAGAGCAGTAGGCAACACAGCAACACGCCGATTTTTTTTTCTGTGATTTACAGATCAAAGTAACACATGTATTCAGGTTTCCGGCATAGTATTAAGAAAAACCGCATAAGCTTTGTTTCTGTTAGCACTCGCATGCGCTGGTCGACATGGTCACATACAGAGAGAGAGAGAGAGAGAGACTTTTTATTAGGCATCATGGTGACAGGAAGGTGCGTTTTTTAAAAATACACGGATAGAAATATAATAATTTGATAATGTTTGCAGCATTGATAGTCTGTAATTGATTTTAGAACAGTATTTGTTTTGCAAAACATTACGAAAACTCGCCTATTCAAATATATTGGTAAAAGTTTACCGCCATAAATGAAATTTTCCAGGTAAAAATCATCCTTATATTTTTCATATTTCTGCTCAAAACATAGATTATGGGTCCTCGTTAGAACCGCCTCGATAGAACCGCCTCATCGAGGCGGTTCTAACGAGTACCCACAATCTATGTTTTACTATTGCTTTTCATCGTGCCTTAATTTGACATCCTTTTGATACCTTACCTGATGCTGTGTCTCTGGTCGGGCCCATCGGGGACTAACTGTTAGTTTTCTTTTGCTCCAGCATTTCAGTAGTTTCGTGTTGTCGAGTCCTCACCGTTGTTTCATCTCTGTGGTTGTTTGATTTTTGTGTTCACGGAGATGTTGCACTCATGAGTTAGGAGACCTTCATGCGGACTGAATTTGAAAAGACATGTCATACAAAAATGTGCATGAATTTGTTGCAAAAATGCATGTTATATACGCGATCATTATACCGGGCTTATTGCATAAATATCGGCGAAAAATACTAGAACGCAAGAAACTCCTGCAATATGGTACTGATACAAACACATCATTTGGTACGAGCATGATATTGTGATGTTGAAATTTCCTCATTACAAACGTTATGTAATGTACGAGACAGGTAATGTTCAATACCGCAAATTGTTAGTAGATTGATCACGTTGGATGCGCGTGGCACAGTTTTCCATTACCGGATCACGTAGTAGAATGTATTTGCATACGACATGGTTGCTTTTCCGGTGTTTGATGGGTGAGGGAGTTGGCAGACAATACTAAGGTAAAGGTAAACATTAAGTCATATTTTGTTTTTAAATATCTACACAGAACCGTTTGACCCTTTTCCAATATTATTTGCCACAATCAATTTTGTTTAATTTCGAATATGCTGTCAAAAATCACTATATATGAACAACATATGCATGACTAAAACTATAAGCTTCGATTGTATGCGTTGAAATGTCCGCTACGTTTGGTTTCGAACATGACCGATTTGGTATGTTGGCTGTCGAGGGACGATCACTGCAAATAAATGAAATATTATGAAGTGTGCAGCCTCAGGTGTGTTAGATAACACATATAGTGATATACATGTTTGCTACATTACTACCAATAGCTGCAAATGGTAAAAATATTGATTTAATATTACTCATTTTCGAAAGTAGATTAGAGTCAAATAGCTTATAGTCTGTTCTCAAATATCATTTGCCACAATAAAATATATTCTAAAATAAAATGTGCCTTGTTAACAAGGCACTCTAGCTCTTTAACGTTTATTTTCAAAAGAAATGGTGAAGGGACATAAAGTCCCTTTACCGTATATGGCAATGTCCGAGACCATCAAAGCCGCTATTTACAGACATGCATTTGTTGACATTTCTTACAACGTATTTACACACTTCTCAAGACACTTTACTTTCTTCCACCTGGTAGACAAAATCTGTAACCATTTGCAGATTTATGTATAGAAAAGTATTACACTGAATGCAATGGAATGTTTGAAACTATATTCTCGCAGTTGCCTCGTCAAGTTTAGATACTTGATTGTTATGTACATAAGGCACTGGGATTGTTGGGTTTTTTTTAGTGAATGATATGTCTTTGTTATGTTTCACCGCCCTTAGAAAAGCTTTTATCTGTCTGGAGAGCAGACAAAAATATACCTAGGCTTTTTTGATCAACAGCAATATCCGGTTTGACTTATAGAAGCAAAGTCACTATAATGCCCGCGACTTTTAAAATATAATTGAAATAAACTTATTGCTTATGTTGACCGTGTATCCAAAGCAATTGCAATTGTGTTCCTTATTTATCACTTAATACCTGTTCAAATGCAATAGCCGTAAGTGATCTAGCTATTATGTGCTAAACAAAAGATTGCATATTTTCAGAGAACAATTTATGTTTCTGTCGTTTCTAATTTACCCTAAATTTCATTTAAAATGACTATTCGTTTCTTTACAATATATATAACCATATGCTCATTTTTTCCCGCTTAATCACCCGTATTATGTTTTCTATCACTGCAAGATGCGGTCTCTTGATGTTATTGACTGGTATAACGAACAAGTAGATCGTGGCGTACATTTGTCACTATTAAAATTTTATCTTATACCGACATATTTCTAGCTGTTGGTGTGAAACGACTTCTGATTTCATGCAAAAAAAGTTTAACTGGGTATGTGTACATGTAGATACTTTATTTGGACATATCGTTGACTGATTCTAACCAACTTTACATTTGACATTTTAAAGGACTAAAATCCCATTATATACTGTCAAAACAGTTCCGATACGCAAACTTTGCCTCTCTTACTGTAGCTACTACAGAAAAAAACTACACAAAGTTTGTTTTGTTTTGGTAAGAAGACTATTTTTTCCGTGCAAAAGCCCCATTGGTTTTTTGTTTTCGTAAACACATCATTGTAGGCTATTGCTTTAAACACCCAAAGGGTCACTGTGTCATTTTCACGAAGAAAATCATTAAAACTGGCTATGATTTAACATCACAAAATTTCCCTGTACCCTACATTTCTAAAATTCGATACATGTTACATATCTTCAAATATCATTTGTGTCTATTCACAAAAGATTTATAACTTAAGTTGCATCAGTTACGGGAAACATGCTATCAGATATTGACCTCCGATTCTTAGAAGTTGTGTGCAAATGCTGCTTTCAATGGGAACTCCATAGAAAATCGCAATCGATAGTGCTACATGCTACAAGATTTTTCTGGGTTTTTTTTACCATCATGATGAAGAGCAATGGTAGGAACAAAGCGTTTTTTGAAAAAAAAAAATAGCAAAAATTAATTGACAGGAATACAAATTTCAGCAGTTCGAAAATTGCTATATTTTTAATTGCAAGAGAGATAATTTGAGAATTTCACAAATTAAAACCTTACTTATAATGCGAGATCATGAGATATTGTAAAAGTAAAGTGTTATCCTATGTTGAGACGACATTTTCCTCCATCTTAGACATAAAAAGATTTCTGCGCATGCGCAATGTCCATTTTCTACCAAAATCTTTCTAGACATATATTGCAAGACAACTCTGGAGCGGAAACGTATGGGCAAATGCAAGTTTGAGCATTCTCTAGCTAAACGTCCTTTTTACATGTCTACAGCCAAATTTAGCTCAATAGTTGCCAGATATCTAGTGAGTTTCACCCGGAAGTTGGTATAGTTACTTTTTTGACTAAGTATATATGAGAATGAGTGTATATAACGCTAACCGTAAAAGTTTCCCTGTCAATCATCAGAATGTGGGCTGTATTTGAAATTCCATTGATTATTTTTCGGAATACAAAAATATTTGTAATAGTCACTAATGCAGCCTTTTTTACCGAAAGTAGCCCGATTGGCCAGAAAAAAAGTTTTACACTCCACGGGTTATAGTTCTGTGTTTTAGTCCTAATATCGAGAGGATGCCTTACTTTTTGACAGAACATTTAACATCACCACTGAAAGTATTGATAGAGTGTGTTGCGGGCGTAATAAGACTTCACCAGAGTGTTGGCTTTATTTGCTGGTTCTTTTTGGATCATTATTTCGAGATTGAAATTTTGAAAATAGTTTAGGCTCCCTTATACGCCATTGGAGGCCGAAATCAGCTGGCCTGGCCTAGTTTAATCTTATACACTCCACAGCGTTCACTTCTATGTTGAAGTCCTTGCTTCAAGAGGCGTACAGAACATTAGCACCCTCAAATACTTCCCTTTTGTAATAACTTTTAGTTGCGATAGTAGCTTTAGATGCAGACAAAAACTCATACCATGGCTTTGAAACCATTTGAATCAGCCTTAAAAAAAAAAAAAACAGTTTGATTAAGATAGACAATGTCGATATTTAAAATATACTTAAAACAAGTGCAACACTAACAAATACTTATATCGGCTGGGGTAACTTTAAAACGAAATAGAAACAAAGAAATGTTTTCATAACAAATGTGCAACAATAGCTGTGTGTTTTAACAACGGGTTGCCAATTACTGGTTGGTGCAATTTAGAACCTAGTTTTATGTATAAATGCCACAATGTAATACGTGGAAGTTTTCACATTCACTTTTTGTTTCAGTCTATCTAAAATCGTTTACAGAAAGTGTTACCCCTTGTCCTGCTGAGCCCAGATATGCCTTATCTTTAAACAATGTAGAAGCCATCTGATCAGGATCTACATTGTTTTTTATTCATTTTAGCTCACCTGAGCCGAAGGTTCATGTGAGGTATTAGTATACCACGAGCCGGCGTCCGTCGTCCGTCGTCCGTCGTCCGTCGTCGTCGTCCGTCGTCGTCGTCCGTCGTCCACACGTTCAAAGAAGTATATCTCCGGAACCAGTGGGCTAATCTTGATCAAATTTCATGTGAAGCATTATCAGGTAGGGGGAAAGGCTGCATACTGTTTTCGGGCAGATCGGATTGGAACTCTGGTTGCTATGGCAACAAATAGCTCCCATAGACTTAACATAGGAAAAAGTTTGTCATCACTCTAGCTCCGTCAATTTTTTTCTGATTGTCTTCATTCTTGCAGATAACGAGGACAGGCATGAAATCTCGATCAAGTTCGATTTTGGGCTGAATCGGATTATTCACTCAGGAGTTACGTGCCCTTGAGCGTTGAAAAAATTGCCTATTGACTTAACATGGGGAGAATGTTGTCATCACCGTAGCTGCTTCAATTATTTTCAGATTGGCTTTATTCTTGCAGATAACCAGCACAGCCATGAAATCTGGGTCAAGTTCTATAACTGGCAGAATCGGATCATTCACTTAGGAGTTACCTGCCCTTGTGTGTTTTTGCATTAGGGTTAATGGGAATTTCAAAAATGTATATCTTAAAGACTTCTTGGCCAACTTTGATCAAATTTCATGTGTCGCATTATTGGGCAAGTGGAAAGGCTTCATTAGGTTTTCAGGCAGATCTGAGTGGAACTCTGGTTGCCATGGCAACATCTAGCTCCCATAGACTTCACATAGGAAAAAGCTTGTCATCACTCTAGCTCCGTCAATTTTTTTCTGATCGACTTCATTCTTGCAGATAACCAGTACAGGCATAAAATCTCGGTCAAGTTCGATTTTTGGCCGAATCAGATAATTCACTCAAGAGTTACGTCCCCTTGAGCGCCCGAAAAATTGCCTATCGACTTAACATGGGGAAAATGTTGTCATCACTGTAGCTGCTTCAATTTTGTTCGGATTGGCTTCATTCTTACAGATAACCAGCACATCCATGAAATCTCGGTCAAGTTCGATAATTGGCAGAATTGGATCATACACTTAGGAGTTACCTGCCCTTGTGCATTTTTGCATAAGGGTTAATGTGAATTTCACTACTGGAATTATCACTTGCAGAACACAATATTATAATTATAGAGGTATTTAATGATATCAAGTAGCAAATGAGCTCTTGATAACTAAAACGACTGTGAATTCTTCCAGAATTTGGCCCTGGTGCATCTGAGCTTTAAAAAATAGATGTGGCGGCATAGTGCTTCCTCGCCAAATGAAACTTGACTAATCACTTGATGTTGGTTAAACCAAAGAGCTACAAAAGGTCAGCACCTACCAAGCTAAAGTGAAGCGAGTGACATCGACCATTGACTCCAGAAATTTCATTAGGGGTGTCTGTGGACGATGGGGCTGGGGATGTCATGTCAGGGCAAAATACTCACAAATCTGAAGCAACATCTCCAAAATATGTGTTGACAGGGACATGAAACCTTGATCAATCCAAAGCAAACTATCCAGAATTAAATATCACAAATGACAGAAGTACAAGTACACAGCAATTTACAATAGAGACAGCCAGTAAGGAAATCTACGGTTCAGGAATTTTGAAGATATATCTTCAACATGTTCAAACATCCGAAAAATGCTGGACCGATTGAAGTAAACTGCAGACTCGAGCCAGCCCATCATAATTGGCTAAAATGGTGACACTGGCATGATGTTCACCTTCCATTGGCTTATAATAATTTGTTCTCAGGTGAGCGGTTTAGGCTCATTGAGCCTCTTGTTGTAAATTTGTTGCATAATTTGCATCAAGAAATTTGATTGGTTGAAAATCGGTAGTGGGATGTGGCAGATTAAAATATTCAGCAGGACAAGTGTAAAGTCACGAAGCAAACCACGAATATCTCACCTTTTATGCCAAACAGCTACTTGAATCTAATATTTTACATTATTAGCGACAAACGTATTTTGCAGGGTATTGGTAGGGTCTACTTTGTCATGAGCATGAAACTCCGATTCGTTTTGCGTTGTATTCCAAAACATCTGTTGAGAGATGTGCTTTGCATGCGTTTAATGAATGCATTCTAACCAACTGAGTCTGAGAGTCTCAGACTTTCGCTGTTGAAGATTGCTTGCTTTTTTTTCAAGTTATTTTTACTGGCTTCAGAGGTCATATTGGCCATTATTTATGCGTATATGTCGGTTTTCACACAATAAAGTCTTTAAGTTAACAGCTTGTCAGGCTGTTTGGGGCTGACAACAGCGCATGCGCCGGTTTAATAAATATTGAAAACACTGAAAAGCCGAAATCAAACATGGTATATTACATGAACAAACTGAAACAAAACAGATAGACAACATTCAGCCTGTACATTTTCTTTGAACATTCAAGTTTCTGAGGCATCTTTACACATACATTGCTGTTTGTTTCATATTTATCAGATGTTCGTCTATTTGATGAATTTTGTTGTTTTCAGTTGAAAGCAACTGCAATGATAAGAATTCATTCTTGTGCAGCAGCACAGATTGTATTCCATATGTATTCGTCTGTGATGGAATAGCAGACTGTACCTCTGGTAGAGACGAACTGAACTGTCAGTTCCCCGACAGTTGTCAGGCTTGGTGGGAAGCAGGATATCATACAAGTGGCTTGTATAGCATACGTAAGTGTATATATTTGAATTATAATATAGATGGCGACAAATGAAAATGAGTTTTCTAACACGTACTTCTAAAGCAGAAGAAAAATGCTACACAGAAAAAGCGCATAAAGCACTGTCATTCTGCATATTTAGTTTTGCAAATGCACAGACAAAACAAAAACACGCCCCGTGTTACAAAATAACTCTTTTCCAGGTCAGGCTAGAATTGAACGTATAAAGTGTTTGAAATATATCGATTCCTGAGCACTGTGGTCATTTCTATATTTTATACATAAGCATTTTCGCCAGAATCTGAGACCTGCTCTTCTCGAATCAGAAACTGACAACGGCTGATTTTAATCAGCAGAAAAGATATAATGATCAGGGACATACTTAAATAGCAACCCCCTTCGACATTATTATTAAAAGGTATGCAGGCAATGGCCAGAAATTGACATAATTACTTCACACCTCCTATCCAAGACACCAAAGGGAAGGAAACACAAACATAAAGCATATTCACCGTAATGAAAACGTCACAAGCGGAAAGCCTAAAGAACAGTTACTTTCCAACGAAATTGCCAAAACAGCTATCCAAAATGAAAAAACAAATGCTATTAGCAATGGCCACAATTATAACCCGCGTTCCAGTTTCAGTGTAGATTTATACTTAATTACAATAATTATTGGACCGACGTGGATCATCCTTGTTTAACAATGTATTAAGACAATCAATAACAGTGTACGAAATCAGCAAGGTATGAATCAGGGTTGAGAAAACACAATCTTAGGAGAGTCACATTTTTAAGACCTATCCCTTTCTTGTTTGGAGGAAAAGATAAAAAAATCAGAAGGAACGAGCACGGAAACAAACGCTTTACAAGTGGTAAAAATCAGTCCCCTCTTCCTCATACGTTGGAATTATACTGCTTGTTAGCACATAACATTATTGCTCAATGACGTGTTTGTGTTCACATAAAACGAGTCTATCATTAGGAAAACATCTCCGTAACAAATAATGGCGTCCAACATGGTGTCAGAAAATGATAAATATTAGGTAAAATAATAACATTTTTATTATTTCTACTTTCAACATAGATTGTGGGTGCTCGTTAGAACCGCCTCAATGAGGCGGTTCTAACGAGTACCCACAATCTATGTTTTTGAGCAAAAATAAGGCAGATAACGCCCCCGTAAACCCCACTTTTCCCTGTATAAAGTGGGGTTTAGCGGGGTCTTCGTTTCACGGACTTGTTATCGTGATGATAATAAAGGAACACTACCAGAACCCGCTATAGGACCGTGGGTAAAGAAATCCCCAGGGAATATGATTGTAATAAAGCTATTTTTCTCCTCATATAGTTTACTGTTATCCGTATGACCACGATTTTGAGAAGCACTTTCTTATCCCCTTTTTCAGAGTGCATCTTTTTACATGAAAGCAATCAGAATGCCTTAAAATTTCATAAGCAGAAATAGCAGACACTGCGTAAAGTGAATTCATTTTCTTTTGCCCGTTGTTTACTGTCCAACACTTGCACTGATATTTTTGTTTGTTTGATTTGAGGTTTAACGTCCCCGTCAACACTGTAAAGGTCATTTTGGAGACGTTGCTTCCAATTGTGTGGGACTTTTACCCGACATTGAGATCAAATGACATCTCAAGCCCTGTCGCCCAATGAAACCAATAGGGTTTATTAGCATGGATGGTCCGCCTCGCACCGCGGTTCCTGGGCAGGCTTATAAATATATTTATATTAGATTCGGTACTAAGTTATTTAGACAAATTGTGGGTATTCCGATGGGTACTAATTGCGCACCTCTTGTGGCTGATCTGTTCTTGTATTGTTATGAAAGAGACTTCATTTTGTCGCTTTCCATTGATAACCAATCTGAAATTATTGAAGCTTTTAGCTCTACTTCTAGATATTTAGATGATTTATTAAATATTGATTATACCTATTTTGATGGTTTGATCAGTCAGATTTACCCCCTAGAACTTCAGTTAAATAAAGCAAATTCTTCTGATACCGAGGCCCCTTTTTAGCTCACCCTCACGTAGTGACGAGGTGAGCTTTTGGGATCACTTTTCGTCCGTCGTCCGTCGTGCGTCCGTCCGTGCGTGCGTCCGTGCGTCCGTCCGTGCGTCCGTAAACAATTCTTTAAACGACATCTCCTCCTAAACCACTGATCGGATTTTGACCAAACTTCACAGGAATGAACCTTAGGTGGTCCCCTTTCAAAGTTGTTCAAATGGTTCCGGTCTGTTGCACATCTAGGTCATAGGAGCCAAAAACAGATTTTTTTCACCAAAAACTTAAAAAATCTTCTTCTCTGAAACCACAAGGCCCAGGTCTTTGATATTTGGTATGAAGCTTCATCTGGTGGACCCCTACCAAGATTGTTCAAATTATAGTGCTGGGGCCAAAAATGCCCCCGCTCCGGGGCCCTTTGGTTTTACATGGGCTTATATAGGGAAACTCTTTAAAATCTTCTTCTCTGAAACCGTAAGGCCCAGGTCTTTGATATTTGGTATGAAGCTTCATCTAGTGGACCCCTACCAAGATTGTTCAAATTATAGTGCTGGAGCCAAAAATGCCCCCGCTCCGGGGCCCTTTGGTTTTACATGGGCTTATATAGGGAAAATCTTAAAAAATCTTCTCTGAAACCGCAAGGCCCAGGTCTTTGATATTTGGTATGAAGCTTCATCTAGTGGACCCCTACCAAGATTGTTCAAATTATAGTGCTGGGGCCAAAAATGCCCCCGCTCCAGGGCCCTTTGGTTTTACATGGGCTTATATAGGGAAGAGCTTTAAAAATCTTCTTCTCTGAAACCGTAAGGCCCAGGTCTTTGATATTTGGTATGAAGCTTCATCTAGGGGACCCCTTCCAAGATTGTTCAAATTATAGTGCTGGGGTCAAATATGCCCCCGCTCCGGGGCCCTTTGGTTTTACATGGGCTTATATAGGGAAAATCTTTAAAAATTTTCTTCTCTGAAACCGTAAGGCCCAGGTCTTTGATATTTGGTATGAAGCTTCATACCACACGGCCATTGTCCTTCTCCCCCCCACCCCCCCCCCCCCCACACACACACACCGGGGCCCTTTGGTTTTAAATGGGCTTATATAGGGAAAATCTTTAAAAATCTTCTTCTCTGAAACCGCAAGGCCCAGGTCTTTGCTATTTGGTATGAAGCTTCATCTAGTGGACTCCTACCAAGATTGTTCAAATTATAGTGCTTGGGCTAAAAATGCCACCGCCCCGGGGCCCTATGGTTTTACATGGGCTTATATGGGGAAAATCTTTAAAAATCTTTTTCTCGGAAACCCCAAGGGCCAGGTCTTTGCTATTTGGTATGAAGCTTCATCTAGTGGACCCCTACCAAGATTGTTCAAATTATAGTGCTAGGGCCAAAACTGCCCCCGACCTGGGGCCCTTTGGTTTTACATAGACTTATATAGAGATATTCCTTAAAATCTTCTTCTGAAACAGCAAGGCCATGGTCTTTGATATTTGGTGTGAAGCTTCCTCTAGTGGATCCTCTATCAAGATGGTTTAAATTACAGCGCTGAGGCCAAAAATGCCCCCGCCCTGGAGCCATTTGGTTTTATATAGGCTTATGTAGGGAATATCTTTAATAAAAATCTTCTTCTCTGAAAGCGCAAGGCCCAGGTCTTTGATATTTGGTATGTAGCATATCTAGTGGACCTTTGCCAAGATTGTTAAAATTATAGCCTTTGTTGATATTTGGTATGAAGCTTCACCTTTTTAGACGTCTCTGAACATTATGCACATTATAGCCCTTGGGTTAATAATGGCCCTCCCCTGGTCCCACTTGTTACTCTATGGATCAGGTGAGCGATCCAGGGCCATCATGGCCCTCTTGTTTAGATTTACATCTATCTATTGTAGATGGATTTGTTTCGTGCAAAATTTATGATAAACGCGATGACTTTGATTTTGAGATTGTAAATTTTCCTTTTTTGGATGGTGATGTTCCTCGTGCGCCATCCTATGGCGTTTATATTTCGCAATTAATTCGATTTGCTAGAGTGTGTAGTCATGTAACTGACTTCAACACTCGTAATAAATTATTAACGGCTAAACTTCTTAATCAGGGTTATTGGTACCATAAACTACGCAAAGCTTTTTCAAAATTTTATAGACGCCATTCTGATTTAATTTCAAAATTCAATATTGGACTTAAATCTCTTCTGCAACAAGGTCTATCGGAACCCGATTTTTATGGTGACTTAGTATATAAATTCAGAAAAATATATAACCGCACTGACTTCAGCACCCAATTTCGTAAAATCATTCTTCGATATAAAAAGATTGGGTACAACATGGATATTATACGACAGACTGCATGCATGGAAGTTAACCCAATCACGGTTGGCAACTTTGCTTCCCTCTTTAATTGCACGCCGGTGGGTCAGGCCTCAGATTCTATGACGGCTCCAACGTAAAGGCTTATTGAAAATTAAAGAGATAATGTTGGTTGGTGCCTGATGCTCTGTCTCTGGTCGGGCTCATCGGAGTCTAACTGTTGGTTTTCTTTTGCTCCAGCATTTCAGTGGTTTCTTGCTGTCGAGTCCTCACCGTTGTCTCACCTCTGTGGTTCTTTGATTTCTGTGTTCACGGAGATGTTGCACTGATGAGTTAGGAGGCCTTCATGCGGACTGAACAAATTATTTGTCTAAATCGCGGCGGAAGTAAGGGCGAGGATTGTGGCCACGTAAAATCGATTTAAGCCCCCCAGTGGAAATCTTCCACTGGCCGTTCCAAGGCGGCTCTTCTGTGGCAATTTATTTATGTTGTTGTTTGTTACTTACTGTGTGTATCGCTTGTGTCTTTTGATTTTGGATGGCCGTGTGGCCATTTTGTGGGAAAGTAACTGTCCATATGGCCTTCCTTTGTTTGGGTTTCCATTATGGTCTGGTCGCTTAGTGTTTGTATTTCTTTCCCTTTGGTGTCTTTTATGGATGGAGTAAGTTAATTGTATCAATTCCTGATCTTTGTTTTACTTCTACTTTAGATCCTCTAAGCGGTTTACCAGTACTAGTGTGCGGGCCGAATTCAGCTCTGCGTGGAAGCATCATGCAGCCCATATATTTCTTCTAGCCCATATGGGCGGGGCCGTCTTGCACTCTTATATGTTGGACAAGTCAATATGTCATTTAAGGGATTTGGGTCTACGTGTGAAAGTTAACGTTTTAACCGTCTTTAGATAATTTAATATTTCAGGTGGAAGTAATATCGAGTGTGATTTTGGACATGTATGGTCAGACAATACAATCGTGGCCAAGTTTCATAATATCGATCATGGAAGACTAGTTTCTTCTGATGTACGCAGTAACTTCTCTTATTCACATGAAGACACATTACTCAGCCTGGTTGAGTCTGGTTCCTGCTATCAAACCATCGATCAGCTTTGTCAGCCATGGGTTCAGCAGCTGTATGATATAGATAGGAACTATTATTCTTCATGGAGTCCTGAAAAATCCATTCATGCCTGTCAGTGTCTACGCTACAGACGTAAACTAACATCAAATGCAACAATAATTTTCCATAACAGGTAAAGTTACATGTATTATTTGTTTTATTTTCCTGCATTGGAAAAGGAAGACTGTAAATTGAGTTGCTTGCGCGACGATTAATAACGATTTAAAAGTAAAATAATCTTATTTTCTGGAAGGATGTTGAATCTTGAATTTTTTCCACTTTTATACTGCTCATTATTCAATATAACGCGCGAGTGTGTGTGAAAAGACTCTCCGTTTGTAGCGCACCGTTCTCGAAATCTGAAAGGTTTTTTTTTGGACATATCGATATATATAATTTTATTGCGAGTTATTTCTTCTTTTGGAATGTTTGTAGCATTCAATTCCATTTTCATTAAGATAACACACAAAAAGGAGATACAAGTATTTTGGAAGTTTAAAAGAACGACCTGCTTTTAACGAAATAGCGTGATTGTTAAATATAAATATTCAAATCATTGACAAAACTAGCTCATTATGACTACCATAAACATATAAGCGGACGTGAAATTCGACATTGATGCTTCTCATAGGACCTATGCTATTGAGGTTAAAGTGAAATAAAACCTAATGTGTTGTATTTATTGGAACACTTCATATGTCCACTGAAAAAAGATATTGCAACATGGATAATATTGCAATGAAAAATTTGTAGCGATGATGTTTATGTCTTTGGTTGGTGCCTGATGCTCTGTCTCTGGTCGGGCCCATCGGAGTCTAACTGTTGGTTTTCTTTTGCTCCAGCATTTCAGTGGTTTCTTGTTGTCGAGTCCTCACCGTTGTCTCACCTCTGTGGTTCTTTGATTATGTGTGTTCACGGAGATGTTGCACTGATGAGATAGGAGGCCTTCATGCGGACTGAACAAATTATTTGTCTAAATCGCGACGGAAGTAAGGGCAAGGATTGTGGCCACGTAAAATCGATTTAAGCCCCCAGTGGAATTCTTTCTACTGACCGTTCCAAGGCGGTTCTTCTGTGACGGTTTATTTATGTTGTTGTTTGTTACTTACTGTGTGTATCACTTGTGTCTTTTTATTTTGGATGGCCATATGGCCATTTTGTGGGAAAGTAACTGTCCTTATGGACTTCCTTTGTTTAGGTTTCCATTATGGTCTGGTCGCTTAATGTATGTGTTTCTTTCCCTTTGGTGTCTTTGATGGGTGGAGTAAGTTAATTGTATCGATTCCTGATCTTTGTTTTACTTCTACTTTGTATAATCTTAGTTGTCTAATGAAATCGTCAATGTCTGCTATTCGATCGATTATATATTATATATGTTACTCTCATTTTATTAAAACTTCTGTGTAAAAACTTGTAAAACAAACTAATTATAGGCAAAGGTGGGCTTACAGGTGTATAAAGTCCTTTGGTGTCTTCGATGGGTGGAGTAAGTTAATTGTATCGATTCCTGATCTTTGATTTACTTCTACTTTTCCTTATTTTAGCATTGTTGTTTGGTACTCGATAGAACTACCTCTTTGAGGCGGATTAAACAAATACCGAGATCTGTGTGAGGCAGGAAAACAAATACCATGATATCAAAGATTTGCCAATGCATAGACAATAAAGCAAGCAATTTATTTGTTTGTTTGCTTAAGAGATTTAGGACCAGGTTAGCACTATTCAGGTTAATACGAGCCTGTTAGTAAATCAAATCACAATTTCCTTGGCACGGCTTGGTCATAAGCAGCTAACAAGTTCAGTGTACACTACTTTTTCAGAAACTGACAACTTCCCTTCTTGAATCAGCGGACGTCAAAACTTGCCATAGAAATGACTTCTGGACACCGAAGCGAATAAATTCTACGATAGTTCTCATCAGTTATATGATGCGGCTCTCTTAACTAGAGGCTATACTCAGCATACTCTCCGTCCTTTCATTGATTCTGAAATTAATAATAAACGCCATTTCTTCAAAATATCCTTCATAAATAAGGGTATGGATTTTATAGATTTGCCCAGTATCTTCCGTGAGAGATCGGTGCTTTCTTCCATTCCTGCTTATTTTCAAAATACTGAAACACCTATAATTTGCTATAAATATAACAAACCTGTTAGATCTATCATTTTTAAATTCAATAAACTTGTTTCAGATCTTGATATTGATACTAATACTCCTGATTCATGTGATTGTAAAAACTCAAAGTATTGCTATCCTGCTGCTGGTCATGTAATTACTGGCAATTTGAAAGTTATTTCTGATTCTAGGATAAGGAATATAATTTCTAAAGGACCGAAATATCGGTGTCCTTCTAAAATTGATTTCAGTAAATGTAGAGATGAAATCGCTGCTTCCTTGAATGAATTCGGTAATCGATGGTGTAAGCGAGAGTATGTTGAGCATAAAGCCCTTAAGGACTGGAAACTTAGCATTTTAAAACTAGTGAATAAACGCATTTCTTTCTATTCTCAAAATACTAACTTATTACCTCCTAAGCCCAAGACGTCTTTACGTCATCTTAAACTAGGTATTCAAGAATTTCATAAAAAGTTTGTTTTTGGCCCCTGCAGACAAGGCCGCTAACAACGTCGTCGTTGTGTGACGGCTCCACTATGTTAACACGTTTAAGCAGGAGCTTGGTGGTACTAAGGCCTATGAACTTTAGCCTTTAGCTGAAGAGAGAGCTATAGTAGATAAACATGTTTGTCTTTCAGCCACCAAGTTTGCTGTGTGTGTTAACGAAGGCCAAGACAAGCTTCCTACGCTATACTGGTTACCAAAACTTCATAAAAAACCTTACAAAGCACGGTTTATTGCAAATTCTAGCTCTTGCACTACCACTGAACTTTCTAAATTATTAACTTCCTGTCTTACTGCTATTAAAACTCATGTAATTAAATATTGTGATGAAGTCTTTGAAAGATCAGGAAGAAATCTGTTTTGGTCTATAAAAAATTCGAATGAGGTTTTAAATAAATTGAAATCTAGACATTTTCGTGCTTCTAGTCTGTCTACCTACGATTTTTCCACTCTTTACACTACACTCCCTCATAATCTTATAAAAGAAAAGCTTAATGATTTAATTGAATGGGCTTTTCACAGAGAAGATTCTCTCTATCTTGCATGTAATGTCAGAAATGCATTTTTCACTTCTAAAGAGCATAAGAATTATACAGTTTGGTCATGTCAGAAAGTGTGTGATGCCCTCACCTTTCTACTTGACAATATTTTTATTAGATTCGGTACTAAGTTATTTAGACAAATTGTGGGTATTCCGATGGGTACTAATTGCGCACCTCTTGTGGCTGATCTGTTCTTGTATTGTTATGAAAGAGATTTCATTTTGTCGCTTTCCATTGATAACCAATCTGAAATTATTGAAGCTTTTAGCTCTACTTCTAGATATTTAGATGATTTATTAAATATTGATAATACCTATTTTGATGGTTTGATCAGTCAGATTTACCCCCTAGAACTTCAGTTAAATAAAGCAAATTCATCTGATACCGAGGCCCGGTTTTTGGATTTACATCTATCTATTGTAGATGGATTTGTTTCGTGCAAAATTTATGATAAACGCGATGACTTCGATTTTGAGATTGTAAATTTCCTTTTTTGGATGGTGATGTTCCTCGTGCGCCATCCTATGGCATTTATATTTCGCAATTAATTCGATTTGCTAGAGTGTGTAGTCATGTAACTGACTTCAACACTCGTAATAAATTATTAACGGCTAAACTCCTTAATCAGGGTTATCGGTACCATAAACTACGCAAAGCCTTTTCAAAATTTTATAGACGCCATTCTGATTTAATTTCAAAATTCAATATTGGACTTAAATCTCTTCTGCAACAAGGTCTATCGGAACCCGAATTTTATGGTGACTTAGTATATAAATTCAGAAAAATATATAACCGCAATGACTTCAGCACCCAATTTCGTAAAATCATTCTTCGGTATAAAAAGATTGGGTTCAACATGGATATTATACGACAGACTGCATGCATGGTAGTTAACCCAATCACGGTTGGCAACTTTGCTTCCCTCTTTAATTGCAAGCCGGTGGGTCAGGCCTCAGATTCTATGACGGCTCCAACGTAAAGGCTTATTGATAATTAGAGAGATAATGTTGGTTGGTGCCTGATGCTCTGTCTCTGGTCGGGCTCATCGGAGTCTAACTGTTGGTTTTCTTTTGCTCCAGCATTTCAGTGGTTTCTTGCTGTCGAGTCCTCACCGTTGTCTTACCTCTGTGGTTCTTTGATTTTTGTGTTCACGGAGATGTTGCACTAATGAGTTAGGAGGCCTTCATGCGGACTGAACAAATTATTTGTCTAAATCGCGACTGAAGTAAGGACGAGGATTGTGGCCACGTAAAATCGATTTAAGCCCCCCAGTGGAAATCTTCCACTGACCGTTCCAAGGCGGCTCTTCTGTGGCGATTTATTTCTGTTGTTGTTTGTTACTTACTGTGTGTATCACTTGTGTCTTTTAATTTTGGATGGCCATATGGCCATTTTGTGGGAAAGTAACTGTCCTTATGGCCTTCCTTTGTTTAGGTTTTCATTATGGTCTGGTCGCTTAATGTTTGTATTTCTTTCCCTTTGGTGTCTTTTATGGGTGGAGTAAGTTAATTGTATCAATTCCTGATCTTTGTTTTACTTCTACTTTGAATCATCAAAATTGTGCAAACCGTGGTGGAAGATGATGTAGAATTTTTGGGTCATGTGCAAACGGTTTAAATAATTTCTATGAAAGGGTTATACTTTGTTGGAAGCAAGGAATACACCACATATCTGAAAAGTATAGAGTATACAAGCCCCCAGCCTCCACGGGCCTAGCTACTTAGCTTCGGCCAATTAGGTCTCACCAGTGACCCTAAAATGTTAAAAAAACTTACAATGAGCCACCAAATGTCACAGGGAAGAGAAAAAACATAGCTCGACAGGGTCCCGAATCCAGGGCCTCTCGGAACCGTGCCAACACTCTACCGTCTGAGCTACTGAGCCACACGGTCGACCTGTTACATTCTGCTACATTTTGTAATTCCAGACTGTTTGCATTTCAAAAGCATATCATTCTTCTACCTTTCATATTTGAAGACTTTTTCAAAACATTTAACTTGCGTAGCGGCCGTAAAAGTCTCCCTGCTCTTCATCATAGTTTTGGTTATATTTTCTAGTCCTTTGGAATAATTGATTTCACTGAGGAATTTAGGAAACATGTGAGGGTTACTGATAAGACCTAAAATACCGAAGCTAGCTAGTCTGGCTAGGAAAATATTGTACACTCTAGTTTTCTTTTCCTTGCTATAACCCTTGCTTCCAAAGGATTACCCTTTTTTCAAAACAGTCGTGTTTTCGAGAAAAACATATTGTTTTTTTTTCTTTTTGATTTCCGCTCCAAATAAAGATTTTTGGTGCAAGGCGGTTCCAGCGAATACCAACAACCTAAATAAGGAATGTAATATATACCACTATAAACCTTCTACCACGTTCCAAAAGCAGTGCCCAAACTAGTGTATTTTGTTGTTGTTGTTTATTTTTTATTAAGATGACATGTTAAATGAATAAATGGCCTACTCGTCCAATATTATATCCAGCCGTACCAGACAACAAATTTACATTTATTAAACCGTGATTGTTTTTTATTTTTTATAGCAGTTTCATTAGCGGCTGCAGCGGAAAAGACCATGCTACCCAGGAGGCATTTCATATTGAGTTCGAGCACAGTGCTGCACATAGTATTCTGCAGTCAATGAAGTTGAAACGAGGGCATGTTTTTGATGTTGGCCAGCTACAGGTTGTTGTCCATCCAATAGTTTGCAGCAAAAGCATAGGTAGTATAATTTGAACCATTTCATCCAGGTTTTCCGAAATTGACTCTCCCATATTTGAATATACAAAAATGTAAAATTCTGTCAATATCATACGCATTATGAAAAACGCTTGTCTGATCTTCACGAGACGGACCGGTCATTTATCAGTCGTCTTATCTTGATTTGCAATCTTTGTAAAAGTATCTATACCGGCGGTCTACAGAGTTACTGTGTGTATCACTTGTGTCTTTTAATTTTGGATGGCCATATGGCCATTTTGTGGGAAAGTAACTGTCCATATGGCCTTCCTTTGTTTAGGTTTCCATTATGGTCTGGTCGCTTATTGTTTGTATTTCTTTCCCTTTGGTGTCTTTTATGGATGGAGTAAGTTAATTGTATCTATTCCTGATCTTTGTTTTACTTCTACTTTACTTAGAAAGTTTAATGGAGCATTATTCAAAATACTCATTACGATACAAAATTTCGAAAGAAATGAACGTATTAACGCTTTGGTACTACAACCTAAACTTCGTATTAGTAAATATCATAGCTTATTTTATATTTTAGGAACAGGTAAAAGTAATTGGCCATTTTGTGGTTAAGTAAGTGTCCTCTTGGCTTTCTGCTATTGATGTTTCCGTTAGGGTCTAGTAATTTAATGTTTGTTTTTGTGTGTCTTTCCCTTGGTGTCTCTGATGGGTGGTGTGAGTTAATTGTATCGATTCCTGAACATTGAAGTAAGAAAATTAAATGTACTTAGCTCTGCTATGAAATATCCTGAATGAATCTATTTTCCTTAATCCCACATAATTCACAAGTCCAAAATGAAAAGTAATATCCTTTAACAATCCAACACAGAATTTAGAAATAACCTTTCTTTTAAGCCCAAACTTCAAACTCCAAAGTCTGACTCAATGGGAAAAATCAAGCTCTTTTATAGACCCTAAGATTTCTCTAGAATGTTCCACAGGGCTGTGGAATAAGGTGATGTAATTTTCTAAAAATAATGCAAACCTGAACTGTCTGGAAGTTTCTGAAGTACTTTTCCTTGTAAACATGTTGTTTACAAAAATGAAATTAATCTGTGACTCAGTTTTCGAGAATCTTCTATGAGAAGATTAGCAAGATATTTATAGCACTACTAGGTCACCCAGTTGGGTGAAAGTGGGAATCAGAAAAATAAATTCTTATGCATAGCACTCACCCTCTTCGAGGAAAAGAAAGTTTTATGTATTAAAGCTTTCTTTTGCTTTTAGAATAATAAAACATTGAACATAGCATATAAAATTACAAATTTGAGATAGCCTCAACTTTAGCATCAATGGGTATCACTTGGCCTAGACCTACAACATGACCTAGAAATGTCAAACTTGCATGGCATAATTCACTTTTAGCAAGATTGATTGTCAATTTGGCATTACTCAGTCTATCAAAGAATGCTCTAATAGTCCCAATATGTTGATTCCACTGGTCATTGTATATGATAGCTTCATCGATATAAGCACTGCAGCCTTCCAGCCCTGCAATTACCATGTTTTTTAAGCGCTGAAATGTTGCCGGAGAGTTTTTCGTTCCAAATGGCATGACTTTATAGTTAAATAATCCGTCTGGTGTTGTGAATGCCAAAACCTCCTTTGCTCTACCTGTGAGTGGAATTTGCCAAAATCCTTTCAGAAGGTCGAATATCGTTATGTATTTGGCATTCCCTACGTTATCAATGCAGTCATTCATTCTTGGAATAGGAAAGCTATCTGTTTTACTTAAGGAATTAACTTTCCTAAAATCTGTACACATACGATATGTCCCATCAGGTTTTGGTACAAGAATACAAGGATAACTCCATTCACTTTGGTTTGGTTCAATAAAGTCATTGTCAAATAAATACTGAACTTCTTCTTTAAGATATTTTGTTTCATAGGATTCATCCTGTATGGATGTTGCTTAATGTTTGTGTTTCTTTCCCTTTGGTGTCTTTGATGGGTGGAGTAAGTTAATTGTATCGATTCTTGATCTTTGTTTTACTTCTGCTTAGAACCATTTATGTCCACATCGTGAAATATTTTGTCTGTCCAGGTTGGAATGTCAAGAATTAAGTGTTTATATTAAAAAATCAGCTGTTTCAGTTCATTCCGCTGATTTGGCTCTAGATGTGACAGTTTCTGGTCGAAATTCCTCAGAATGTCAGAATTCTGCAGTTTTGATGATGTGGGATCCGATGTCACTGAATTAATATCCTCACAGTCATTGTCACATGAATTAAGTGGAACAGAGCTAACTAGATTGCATGATGTTAAAGATGTATTGTCCCTATCTATGTATTCCTTAAGCATGTTAATATGACACAGCTGCTTTAGCTTGCGCCTCCCAGGAGTGTTTATTAAGTAGTTTACGTCACTGATCTTTATGTCTACAGTGTATGGACCATAATACCTGGCTTGCAAAGATTTTCTAGGAATAGGCAAAAAAGCTAGTACCTTATCACCTGGTTTAAAATTCCCTTCTTTTGTCCCAATAGCTGTTTCATTTTCCTTTGGGTTGAATGAAGATTGGTACGATCAGCCTCACAAACGTTCGAAAATCTAGTTTTGAAATCCGACACATACTGAAGTAAATTCAAGCAAGTGTCATCATTAGAGAGAATTTTTTTTTCAGAAGTTTCAAAGGACCACGAACAGTATGGCCAAACACTAATTCAAATGGACTGAAGCCAAGAGATTCTTGCAACAAATAAAAGCAAATGGATGCCTTTATCCCAGTCCTTCTCTGTGCCAAAGCAATATGATCTTATCATGTTTATCAATGTTTGATGGAATCGTACAAGGGCGCCTTGACTTTCAGGATGATAGGCCGATGACTTATATTGCACAATGCCTAGTTCATGCATTACTTGTTGAAATATTCCAGACATAAAATTTGAGCCTTGGTCTGACTGAACAGATTTAGGAAGCCCAACAAATGTGAAAAATTTCAATAAGGCCTTGACGATTGTCTAAGTGGAATGGTTTTAGGAAAACGTGTGGAAGCACACATAATAGTCAAAAGATATTCACAGCCAGACTTAGTTCTGGGCAAGGGACCCACACAGTCTACAATTATTCGACTGAAATGTTCATCAAAAACAGGTATAGGCTGCAAATGAACCTTAGGTATAGTCTGATTGGGTTTTCCTACCATTTGACATGTATGACAGGACCTACAATACTGGAAAACATCTTATTTTAACCCAGGCCAGTAAAAATGATTAAGAATCTTGTGATAGGTTTTATTTACTCCTAAATGTCCTGACATGGGATTCCATGTGCCAAGTTTAATATTTCGGGACGGTAAACCCGTGGAACCACTATCTGGTGGTTGACAGTCCACTCGTCCCCTGCTGAGACGTCTGGTGGACGCCATTTTCTCATAGGAATGTCATTTTTGACATAATAACAGACTGGGACCTGAGATACTTCCTGCCCTTCTAAAGCATTTTCAAACAAAGGCGAAAGTTCAGGATCCTTGTGCTGTTCTATAGCTAGTTGAGGCCCGGACATTTTGTCATGGCTTAGATCGAAAGATGAGTTATTCTCATGAAAATCGGCAGGCTTGACGACAGAGACCTTGTTATCTCGTCATTAAAAGACTGACCCATATAGGTATCAGTAAAATCAAATCCTGTTTCCCATCAGTTTGCTTGGCCTTACTTGCCATAGCCCTTGTGACGGCACAGGACGGAGATAAAGATCAGGAATTTCCTGCTCAATGGGATCAGGTGATTGATCAGTGCAGGATTTGAAGTCAAAAATGGGTTTATTATACACTTTGGTCATGTCAGAAAGTGTGTGATTGCCCTCACCTTTCTACTTGACGGTATTTATATTAGATTCGGTACTAAGTTATTTAGACAAAATTGTGGGTATTCGATGGGTACGAATTGCGCACCTCTAGTGGCTGATCTGTTCTTGTATTGTTATGAAAGAGACTTCATCGGGCTCATCGGAGTCTAACTGTTGGTTTTCATTTGCTCCAGCATTTCAGTGGTTTCTTGCTGTCGAGTCCTCACCGTTGTCTCACCTCTGTGGTTCTTTGATTTTTGTGTTCACGGAGATGTTGCACTGATGAGTTAGGAGGCCTTCATGCGGACTGAACAAATTATTTGTCTAAATCGCGACGGAAGTAAGGGCGAGGATTGTGGCCACGTAAAATCGATTTAAGCCCCCCCCCCCCAGTGGAAATCATGCCACTGACCGTTCCAAGGCGGTTCTTCTGTGGCGAGTCTAACTGTTGGTTTTCTTTGCTCCAGCATTTCAGTGGTTTCTTGCTGTCGAGTCCTCACCGTTGTCTCACCTCTGTGGTTCATTGATCTTTAGTGTTCACGAGATGTTGCACTGATGAGTTAGGAGGCCTTCATGCGGACTGAACAAATTATTTGTCTAAATCGCGACGAAATAATGGCGAGGATTTTGGCCACGTAAAATCGATTTAAGCCCCCAGTGGAAATCTTCCACTGACCGTTCCAAGGCGGCTCTTCTGTGGCAGTTTATTTATGTTGTTGTTTGTTACTTCTTACTGTGTGTATCACTTGTGTCTTTTGGTTTTGGATGGCCATATGGCCATTTTGTGGGAAAGTAACTGTCCTTATGGCCTTCCTTTGTTTAGGTTTCCATTATGGTCTGGTCGCTTAATGTTTGTATTTCTTTCCCTTTGGTGTCTTTTATAGGTGGAGTAAGTTAATTGTATCAATTCCTGATCTTTGTTTTACTTCTACTTTTCATGTTGTCGCTTTCCATCATAACCAATTTGAAATTATTGAAGCTTTTAGCTCAACTTCTAGATATTTAGATGATTTATTAAATATTGATAATACGTATTTCGATGGCTTGATCAGTCAGTCTTTGAATCGACCGCTTATTCGAAATTCGCAAAATTGCAGTATGTTTCCTCTGGCTTTCTTTGCCGGATCATTACAGGGTCACTGATGAGGCTTTATTAGCCGAAACTACGTAGTATGACCCATCTTCTTTCTTATGAATGTTTTCATTGCTCTTAAAGGAACTCATTTTTGATTTTTATTTGCCTTCACTGCAGCTGGTGTTGTGCCGTGTGGCGGCCGTAAAACGCCTCCCCGTACATCAAACCATAGTGCAGTTTATATTTTACTTTTGGTCCTTTGAGATCAGCGTGAATATTCTGAGAAATCGGAAATAAATTATTGGTTTAGACTCATATTCTAGACAGGTTTTTTTAATTATTTGGACCCCATTTTGATTTATTTCAGTCTTTGAATCGACTGCCTATTCGAAATTCGCAAAATTGCAGTATGTTTCCTCTGGCTTTCTTTGCCGGTTCATTACAGGGTCACTGATGAGGCTTTATTAGCCGAAACTACGTAGTATGACCCATCTTCTTTCTTATGAATGTTTTCATTGCTCTTAAAGGAACTCATTTTTTATTTTTATTTACCCCCCAGAACTTCAGTTAAATAAAGCAAATTCTTCTGATACCGAGGCCGCATTTCTGACATTACATGCAAAATAGAGAGAATTACAGTTCTCATTTTGTGCCGAACCACTAATGGTGCTTCGCCTTCGTTATGCGTTTACGGAAAATGTCTGCTAACAGATTTCTGGTTACAGAGTAGATACAAATATATCATAAAATGTTACCTTCAACGTTCAAAGAGCCATGAATTAGAACTTAGCAAAACCAGACTTATGGTTCTTGTGTTCTTCATGTCATCTTATTTTATTCTTTTTACATTTATGCAAGGCTTCAAGAAAATTTCCTATTGTAGAAAGGGCACAAGTGAGTGACTAGGTATAATATTTACAATGTTCAACGGGAGTCGATTCCAGAGTTAGGGTGCTTGTAATCTGTTTAATACATCATGGTGATGTACATTTGCATTAACGTTCAAGAAATTGTCTCTAACATTTTTTTTTCAAATTATAGAGACACAAATATATTACAGAAATCACTTTTTCAATGTTCGAATGGCCATAAAACCAAATGTAAATCATATAGAGTCATTGCGTTCTGAACCACAACTCCTACAAGTATTATAAATGCGTTACATCAAACTATTTGAAAGGTTTCCATCTTAGAGAGCAAACATGAGTAAACTATTGGTAGAAATGGCTATTTTCATTTTTTTACTATGTTCAAACGGCCACAACTTCAGAAGTAGTTTAACCAGAGTTATGGTGCTTGTGTTCTGCATGTTGTCTCATAGTGTTCTACTTTTGTGAGGGATTACATAAAAATATCTCGAACAGTTTCAAACTTACAAAGAGGACATGAGTACAAGGTAGAAAAAGCTATGTTCAATGTTCAAAGTTTTGACCTCCGCACATCGGGGCTTGAAGAAATAGATGGACTGCATGGTGCTTTCATGCAGAGCTGAAACCGACTGGTATTGTACTGGTAAACCGCTTAGAGGATCTAAACCTGCCCTAGCAAAGCGGTGCGAGTAGGACCGTCCATGCTTATAAACCCTATTGGTTTCATTGGGCGACAGGGCTTGAGATGTCATTTAATCTCATTGTCGGGCAAAATAGAAGTAAAACAAAGTTCAGGAATCGATACAATTAACTTACTCCACCCATCAAAGACACCAAAGGGAAAGAAACACAAACATGAAGCGACCAGACCATAATTGAAACCTGAACAAAGGAAGGCCATAAGGACAGTTACTTTCCCACAAAATGGCCAAATGGCCATCCAAAATAAAAAAAAACACAAGTGATACACACAGTAAGTAACAAACAACATCATAAATAAACCGCCACAGAAGAACCGCATTGGAACGGTCAGTGGAAAGAATTCCACTGGGGGGTGGGGGGTGGGGGGTGGCTTTAATCATTTTAAAAGGCCATAATCCTCGCCCTTGCCTCTGTCGCGGTATACACTAATTTTGTTTAGTCCGCATGAAGGCTTCCTAACTCATCAGTGTAACATCTCCGAGAACATACAAATAAAAAAAACTACAGAGATGAAACAAGGTTGAGGACTCGACAGCATACAACAACAGAAATGCTGGAGCAAAAGAAAACCAACAGTTAGACTCCGAGGGGCCCGACCAAAGACGGAGCATCAGGCGCCAACCAACATAAAGAATACAAACATAAAATAAAATTCCATTTATGCTTTTACGCTGGAACCGTCATATAATCTTAAGCCCGACCCACCGGTGTGCAATCAAAGATGGAAGCAAAGATGCCAACCGTGATTGGGTAAACCACCATGCATGCAATCTGTTTTATAACATTTAAAGTAGAAGTAAAACAAAGATCTGGAATTGATACAATTAACTTACTCCACCCATAAAAGACACCAAAGATAAAGAAATACAAACATTAAGCGACCAGAACATAATGGAAACCTAAACAAAGGAAGGCCATAACCACAAAATGGCCATATGGCCATCCAAAATTGAAAGACACAAGTGATACACACAGTAAGTAACAAACAACAACATAAATAAATCGCCACAGGAGAGCCGCCTTGGAACGGTCAGTGGAAGATTTCCACTGGGGGGGGCTTAAATCGATTTTACGTGGCCACAATCCTCGCCCTTACTTCCGTCGCGATTTAGACAAATAATTTGTTCAGTCCGCATGAAGGCCTCCCAATTCATCAGTGCAACATCTCCGTGAACACAAAAAAATCAAAGAACCACAGAGGTGAGACAACGGTGAGGACTCAACAGCAATAAACCACTGAAATGCTCGAGCAAAAGGAAACCAACAGTTAGACTCCGATGGGCCCAACCAGTGACAGAGCATCAAGCACCAACCAACATTACCAAGAATTAGATCTCTCTAATTAAAGTCCCACAAAATTGGAAGCAACGTCCCCAAAATGACATATACAGTGTTGACGGGGACGTTAAACCTCAAATTAAACAAACAAATCAATGTTCAAAGGACAATAACTCCAAAAGTAGACAAATCAGAGCTAAGGTTCATATGTCCTGCACGTCGTCTCATTGTGCTTCAAATGTGTATGAAGTTTCATGAAGAAATGTCCAACGGTGTCAGAGCTATGGAGCGGACACAAGTGCATGATAGAAATGGCTAAGATCAATGTTCAAAGGGCAATAACTCCAAAAATAGGAAAATCAGAGTTATAGTTCATCTGCTCTGCACGTTGTGTTATGGTTCTCTACATATCTGTAAAGTTTCGCGAAAATACCTCAAATGATATCAAATATCTTATTTCAAAGGGCAATAACTAAAAAGTAGGAAAATCAGAGTTAAGGTTCATATGTTCTGCAGGTCGTCTCATGGTGCACTACAAATATGTGAAGTTTCGGGAAAATATATCAAATAGTATCAAATGGTATCATTTGAGTTAGGGAGCGGACACGAAACTATGAGGCGCTGACGTATAGATGAACACTCAAAAGTTCGGAAGGTGTTACATAATACCCCGCCACCCGTGGCATAAAACGGGAAAGACAACAGATACGCTGATGTCTAAAACATCTTTATTTATTAAAAAAATGGCTGTTTGCAAAATGTTGTCAATGGTTTAGGTAGTATAACTGGCATTAGCAAAAGTAGAAAGGCTCTGCAATTTCAAATTGCCCACTCAGAAAATTTATCTCTATGGGATCAGTTACTAGGTAATCCTGATACTGTTAAATAAATAAACTGCAAAGGCAGCTAGAAGCTGACAAATTTCAGGAAATCTGGCGGTATATGCTCAACTGTAAAAGTTATGTGGTGTATTCTTTGTTTCAAAAGGATAACACTTTTACATCTTTTGGTATTCTGAAAACGTCTTAGAAAGCTTCATCAAATAAATTTGGTCATTTCACCTTAAATAAAAAGTTTATACTAAAACAGAAATATTAAGGAGACGCATAAATATGCGCGGTACATTTAATAATTGGTTTTCGCTTTCAGAGTTCGGAAATGGTACTACTGGGATTAGCTGTGGTAATGGGTTTACAGCTGCAAAAAACACGAGTTGCTTATATAAACTCGATGTCTTTGGACATATTGTAGGATGTCGGTCGCTAGAACATCTCCAAAACTGTGGTAAGAACAAACATTTTGTCTGAAATATTTATGAAATGGTAATTATAATAGCGTATATTCTTTACTCCATTTATGCCTCAGCAGAATTTACTGTTATAAAAAGTTAGGCCTTCGGAGAAATTCTTTTGGCCCCTTATTACTCCTTATGTTCCATTAATTAAATGTAAACCTTAGTCAATTATTTATTTGTCTTAAAGTGATACCATCATTTTGATACCTTGTCAAAAGTTTTGCAGGGTTTTTTCGGCTAGGTAAATGTCTCCAGAATATCATACGATGCATGTTACTTTCTAGTTGGCTTATTTTAGAACATTTAAAGTTGTTTGTGACATTCACAGTTGCCACAATACGGCGATAGCATACTTTAAATATTCTTGGTTATAGATTGTTTACATATTATGTACTTCCGAACCATGTACGATATATCTAACGTTTTTTAATAGCAACACTCATTCATACTTGAATTATTCCAAACTTCACTGGAATAATCCTTGGGAGGTATTAACCGAAATTGTTTCAAAGAAGTGGGATAAAAGCAGCACCCTAGTTGCAGTTGCAACAAAATAGAAGTTAAGGCAATGATAAGGAATCGATACAATGATCCCACAGCTCCCATCAGAGACACCCAGGGAAAGAAATACAAACATGAAAAAACTGCCCCCTAATGGAAACATCAGTAGCGGAAAGCCAAAAGGAAAGTTACTTTCCCACAAAATGGCCAATTGGCTATCCAAAAACAAAATAATATAAGCGATACAAACACTCATAGACAAACCATAACACAAATAACCCACGACAGAAGAACCGCCTTGGAACGGTCAGTGAAACGAATTCCACTTGGGAGCTTAAATCAATTTGGCGTGGCCACAATCCTCGCCCTAATTTCCGTCGCAATTTAGACAAATAATTTGTTCAGTCCGCATGAAGGCCTCCTAACTCGTCAATGCTAAATCCCCGTGAACACGAAAAACAATCAACCACAGAAATGAAACAACGGTGAGGACTCGACAGCAAGAAACCATTGAAATGCTGGAGCAAAAAAGAAACCAACAGTTAGACTCAGGTGGGCCCAACCAGAGAGAGAGCAAGCACTGGAAATAAAGAAAAAGCCTTTAAATGTTATTTAAAAAAACAGAGGGTCCAGATCTTTGATTTTAGAATGGAGCTTCATATAGTAGACCTCTACCTATGTTGTACAAGTTACAGCACTGGGGCCAGCAAATGTTCTGCCCAAGTGCCAACTTGCTTTATACAGACGTAAAGGGAAAAACATCTTGAAAATCGTCTTGTCTGAAAACAGTAATTTGGTACACAGCTTCATTTAGTAGACCTCTCTGCCAGAATTGTTCAAACTGTGACACTGGCACCAAAAAAGGTCCCTACGCGGGGATGCACATTTTTCACATAGACTCATATAGGGAAGTTTTATAAAATTTATTTCCTGAAACCAGAGGGCTCAGACATTTTGATATGTGGTACACATCTTCGTCTGGCGCACATCTGCCAGTTTTCTAGGCCTCTGATATTAGATATTAAACTTTGTCTAGTGCCGCTCTTCCAAGATTGTTATGACTACAGCCCTGAGGCAAAAACTGGCTGGACCCAGGGGTTATTATGTTAATATAGACTAATATAGAGAAAAACATTAAGACTTTAAGTCTGAATCCAGAAGGTCAATACTTCAGATATTTAGTACACACCTTCGTCTGGCGGACCTCAGCCAAGATCATGTAAATTATAGCGCTGTGGCTAAAAATGGTCCCTTCCCGCCTGCATGAGGCTGATCATGATATCAGGCCAGCGATGTCTGGCCCACTAGGACCAAAAATTTATATTGAAAAGTATGCTTTGTGTCTTCCTTAAAATTGTCTTCAGGTGGTGATACTGAACTACACAAAATGTCATGATTGAATAGAATGTCGAAAACATTTTGCCTTATTTATTCTCTTTTATGCACCGATATTTAGCCATAAGATTAGCTCAATGTGGATAAAAATCTCTAATGTAGTAAAACTATTCATAGACCCAGGTATGATCGAGTCCTTATACTTTAGTTATAAGTAATACCGTATCTTCGGGCTCGTTTTCAGCTTTTTGTTTTATTAATTAAAGTGTTTTCTTTCAGATTCGTTTGAATGTCCGTCAGATTATTTCAAATGTCCAGACAGTTTCTGTATAGAGAAACAATATGTATGCGATGGCGTGGTCCAGTGTCTGAATGGAGAAGATGAAGAGGGCTGTGGTAGGTGTTCTTTAAAAACTGTGCATGCAAACTGCGCATGTTAAACTATATCCAAAGCGTTCTCGCTAGAGAGTGTATGAAGAAGGATAACCTTGAAGAGTTACTTGTAAGCTAACCAGTCTAATTCGAAAGAAAAAAACGTATACTGAACTGAAAAAGAAACGCAACTTTTTAAGCCAAAAGATTTCCATACAACCATCATTTTACGTTTCCCTTTCATACTTTTTAAATTTTTTTAAGCAGAAAACATTTGGGCGATATGTACAGTTTAACGTTCCACTTGGATATTCGTTGTTTTCAACATTTCCTCGTGCAGTACATTAAATGTATACAGTATATTCATCATATTGGCATATTGTGTTACCTGGAGTTTAGGTCTCAAGAGTTCGGTAAAATGTCTCTACGGAATATTGTGCGTTTGACGCAAGATCAAAGTAAGGTAGCGGTCCAAATGCTTCTACGTGGGACGTCTCAGGCTGTCATCGCCAGAAACTTCCAAGTGAGTAAATCGACGATAACCCGCTTGTACCAGCGTCTACGTCAAACGGGAACGACAAATAACAGGCCCAGAAGTGGACGGCCAAACGTCGAGACACGTCTACAGGAATCGCCTTTTCGAGAGTTTGGCTTACGTCCTCGTCGTCCGTACGTTGGTATGCCATTAACACCACGACGACGTCAGGTTAGAATAGCGTGGCTAACCCAACATAGGCCAAACCTGTTTCCCCTCCGACACTGGCTCTAATGTTTTCTGACGAGTCCATGTACTTGTTGTAAAGAGCTGTCGGCCGTCAACGTGTGTATAGGCGTGACGGAGAGCGTTATCGTGACAATTGTTTGGTTGAACGTGATCGATTTGGAGGCGGTGGGTTGATGGTTTGGGCTGGCATATCTTATGGTCATAGTACGCCCTTGGTATTCATTGATGGATCTTTGACGGCTCGGCGTTACGTTGACGTCATTTTACGACCGGTAGTTGTTCCATATGTACGACAGCACAACGTAACGCTTCAACAGGATAACGCTCGGGCCCATGTAGCTCAGCATGGCGTTTCTTAAGCAAAACAACGTTGACGTGATGCACTGGCCTCCGTATAGTCCAGATCTCTCTCCTATAGAACATTTGTGGGACGTCTTGGGTAGGCGCGTACTTAACACCCCAAGCCGCCAACAACGCGTCAAGCCTTGTATCTTGCGCTCATACAGGAGTGGAATGCTATTCCCCAGGCAGAGATCAATCGTTTAATCCTGTCAATGACCAGGCGTGTGCGTGCAGGACTGAATGCAAGTGGAGGACATCCTCGCTATTAACTGCTTATGTTTTGAACTTGTGAATTGACTACCTCTCTGACAAAAAGGATTTGTGTTCCAAACATTCTTACTGGAAATTGAACTCTCTATGGTAGTTACATTCAGGAATCATTATATCATTGCGTCATTAAATCGATTTTCTGCAAACATGATTATTTCTGCAAATACTCGCATTTATATTTGAAGTTGCGTTTCTATTTCGGTTCAGTATATTTTAATTCGGAAAACAAATAAACTGTTGAATAAAATATCCATCCTGAGGATGCATTTATTCATATCGTACACAACCAGTGCGACCGTTTTAATGCCAAGCTCTGCTACGGAAGGCCAGTTGCCTTACTACTCTGGCCTTTGCCGATCTCTAATATACGCTTGGTTCGATTTAAGTGAAATAATCTTTAAAGGGCCGTACAACAAAAACAGAAAGGGATTTACATGGGTGTGGTAAGGCGGGCTGCGTGCGTGGTGGTTGGCCCAGTCTCGGTAGACAGCGTTGCTTCCCTCTTTGGTTGCGCGCCGGTGGGTCAGGCCTCGGGTTCTGTGGCGGTTCCGGTATAAATGCTCGTGTTGGTTGGTGCCTGGTGCTTTGTCTCTGGTCGGGCCCGTCGGGGTCTGGCCGTTGGTTTTCTTTTGCTCCGGCGTTTCGGTGGTTTCTTGCTGTCGGGTCCTCGCCGTTGTTTCGTCTCTGTGGCTGTTTGATTTTTGTGTTAACGGAGATGTTGCGCTGGTGAATTGGGAGACCTTCATGCCGACTGGGCAGATTGTTTGTCTTAATCGCGACGGAAGTAAGGGCGAGGATTGTGGCCACGTAAAATGGATTTAAGCGCCCCCCCCCCCCCGACCCCCAGTGGAATTCGTTTCCGCTGACCGTTTCAAGGCGGTTCTTCTGTCGCGCTTCATCTAGTGGACTGCTTCCAAGCTTGTTCAAATTATAGCCACTTGGCCAAGAATGTACTAGAGACACTGATACTTAGGTGAGCGATTCAGGGCCCTGTGGGTTTCATCTAATGGACCTCTACCAAGAGCCTTGGGACCAAAAATTTCCCTGCGCCGGGAACCATTAGCTCTACATAGGCATATATAGGGAAAGCCTTTAAAAGTCTTCTTGTCTGAAACAAAAATACCCAGGTCTTTGATGTTTGACGTGAAACTGCGTCTAGTGGACCTCTACTGAGATTGTTCAAATTATAGCCCTGGTGCCAAATAATGCCCCCCCGCGCCGGGGCCCACTGGTTTTACATAGGATTATATAGGGAAAACCTTTAATTTTTTTTTGTCTGAAACTAGAAGGCCCAGGTCTCCGATATTTGATATGAAGCTTCATCTTGTGGACCGCTACCAAGCTTGTTCAAATTATAGCCCTTGGACCAAGAATGTACCAGAGACACTGCTACTCAGGTGAGCGATTCAGTGCCCTTTGGGCCCTCTTGTTTTTTACTTTTACTTTCATTTTGATTTTAGAGACCAGGCAATGTTATTCTGAGTATAGATGTTTGAAGTCGAACATATGCCTTCAAAAACATCATCTTTGTGATGGCTTTACGCAATGTCCTGGAGGCGAGGACGAGAGATTGTGTAATTTCACGTAAGTCATTACTTAAACTATTCACGTTAACTATACTTATTTCTTTTGGACAAGCATACGAAAACTTAATATTGTAATATGTGCTGCTTGTACAGGCATACAAGTACATATAGGTTGGTTTTGTCTAATTCGTTTTTATTACCAAATCTGCAAACTTTTAAGTATGAAACTGACCTGCTAAAAAAATTTAAACTGCAGAGTGATGCGATTTTGAAATTTATGAGCAAGACAAGTAATATTCTATAATGATCTAAGTAGGAAAACTGTCTCATTTTCTGTATTTGCACACCACGTTTCATTGCAGAGACTGTGCGTTTCGACATGCGCTACAATAACACACTCGTGCGACATAGTGCATTTTTACATCTCCAAAGTGGCTTATTGTCCGATGAAAGTCCGTGTTATTTTTTTCTTATTTATACTGCAAACAAAGGTTGTTGGTGCTTGTTGAGGAGGCTCTAACGAGTACCCACAACCTATGTCTTGGAGCAAACAAACGAAAATAATGTGAGTGTTTGAGTGAGTGTTTCAGTTTTACGTCCCACCAACAGCTAAGGTCATACGGAGACGGGACCTCGGTTTAAAGACTCATCCGAAAGTCTGGAGAAGCCCGGGATCGAACCGGCGACCCCTGGTTTACAAGGCGAGTAACGTAACCACTCGACCACGGAGGCTTCTGACGAAAATAATGTAAACCCCATTTAACCTCCGTTTTCTCTATAAAAAGTGGAGTTTGTTGTTTATTTCACGGACTTGTTCACGTGATTTTTATGAGATATTGTCCCAAATGTTTTGAAGAGAGTGTGTCCCAAATGGTTTGAGGAGAGTTATTGATTAAGCCCCCACCTGTCGGAACTTAACGAAATGAATGGGCTGCATGAAGCTTCCACACAGAGCTGAAACCGACTGCACACGAGTACTGGTAAACCACTTAGAGGATCTAAGCCTGTCCAGGCTAAACGGTGCGAGTCGGACCGTCCATGCCAATAAAAACTTTTCGTTTCATTGGACGACAGGGATTGAGATGTCATTTCATCTCAATGTCGGGTAAAAGCTCACAAAATTGGACGCTACGTCTCTTAAATGACCTATACAGTGTTGATGGGGAAGTTAAATATCAAATCAAACAAGGGTATTTATTACCTAAATTTACATGACAATAAACAGAAAGTGACAGAATCACTGAAGATAGGCCACGAGTTCCATGAGGCTTTCAAAGCACAACTGTACATACAAAAAACACGTATGTCATGATAAGGCGTTTCTTACATAAAGTAGAAGTAAAACAAAGATCAGGAATCGATACAATTAACTTACTCCACCCACCAAAGACACCAAAGGGAAAGAAATACAAACATTAAGCGACCAGACCATAATGGAAACCTAAACAAAGGAAGGCCATAAGGACAGTTACTTTCCCACAAAATGGCCATATGGCCATCCAAAATTAAAAGACAAGTGATATACACAGTAAGCAACAAACAACAACATAAATAAATCGCCACAGAAGAGCCGCCTTGGAACGGTCAGTGGAAGATTTCCACTGGGGGGCTTAAATCGATTTTACGTGGCCACAATCCTCGCCCTTACTTCTGTCGCGATTTAGACAAATAATTTGTTCAGTCCGCATGAAGGCCTCCTAACTCATCAGTGCAACATCTCCGTGAACACAAAAATCAAAGAACCACAGAGGTGAGACAACGGTGAGGACTGCTTATTTTCAAAATACTGAAACGTCTCAAATTTGCTATAAATATAACAAACCTGTTAGATCTATCATTTTTAATTTCAATAAACTTGTTTCAGATCTTGATATTGATACAAATACTCCTGATTCATGTGATTGTAAAAACTCAGTGTATTGATATCCTGCTGCAGGTCATGTAATTACTGGCAATTTGAAAATTGTTCCTGTTTCTAGGATAAGGAATATAATTTCTGAAGGACCGACATATCGGTTTCCTTCTAAAATTGATTTCAGTAAATGTACAGATGAAATCGCTGCTGCCTTGAATGAATTCGGTAATCGATGGTGTAAGCGAGAGTATGTTGAGCATACAGCCCTTAAGGACTGGAAACTTAGCATTTTAAAACTAGTGAATAAACGCATTTCTTTCTATTCTCAAAATACTAACTTATTACCTCCTAAGCCTAAGACGTCTTTACGTCATCTTAAACTAGGTATTCAAGAAGTTCATAAGAAGTTTGTTTTGGCTTCTGCATACAAGGCCGCTAACAACGTCGTCGTTGTGTGACGGCTCCACTATGTTAACACGCTAAAGCAGGAGCTTGGAGGTACTAAGGCCTATGAACTTCAGCCTTTAGCTGAAGAGAGAGCTATAGTAGATTAACATATTTGTCATTCAGCCACCAAGTTTGCTGTGTGTGTTACAGAAGGCCAAGACAAGCTTCCTACGCTATACTGGTTACCAAAACTTCATAAAAGACCTTACAAAGCACGGTTTATTACAAATTCTAGCTCTTGCACTACCACTGAACTTTCTAAATTATTAACTTACTGTTGTACTGCTATTAAAACGCATGTGATTAAATATTGTGATAAAGTAGAAGAAAAACAAAGATCAGGAATCGATACAATTAACTTACTCCACCCATCAAAGACACCGAAGGGAAAGAAACACAAACATTAAGCGACCCGACCATAATGGAAACCTTAACAAAGGAAGGCCATAAGGACAGTTACTTTCCCACAAAATGGCCATATGGCAATCCAAAACAAAAAGACACAAGTGACACACACAGTAAGTAACAAACAACAGCATAAATAAACCGCCACAGAAGAACCGCCTTGGAACGGTCAGTGGAAAGATTTCCATTGGGGGGCTTAAATCGATTTTACGTGGCCACAATCCTCGCCCTTACTTCCGTCGCGATTTAGACAAATACTTTGTTCAGTCCGCACGAAGGCCTCCTAACTCATCAGTGCAACATCTCCGTGAACACAGAAAATCAAAGAACCACAGAGGTGAGACAACGGTGAGGACTCGACAGCAAGAAACCACTGAAATGCTGGAGCAAAAGAAAACCAACAGTTAGACTCCGATGGGCCCGACCAGAGACAGAGCATCATGCACCAACCAACATTACCAAGAATTAGATCTCTCTAATTCTCAATAAGCCTTTACGTTGGAGCCGTTATAGAATCTGAGGCCTGACCCACCGGCGTGCAATTAAAGAGGGAAGCAAAGTTGCCAACCGTGATTGGGTTAACTACCATGCATGCAGTCTGTCGTATAACATCCATGTTGTACCCAATCTTTTTATATCGAAGAATGATTTTACGAAATTGGGTGCTGACGTCATTGCGTTTATATATTTTTTCTGAATTTATATACTAAGTCACCATAAAATTCGGGTTCCTGTAGACCTTGTTGCAGACGAGATTTAAGTCCAATATTGAATTTTGAAATTAAATCAGAATGGCGTCTATAAAATTTTGAAAAGGCTTTGCGTAGTTAATAATGTATTGCGAGTGTTGAAGTCAGTTACATGACTACACACTCTAGCAAATCGAATTAATTGCGAAATATAAACGCCACAGGATGGCACACGAGGAACATCACCATCCAAAAAAGGAAAATTTACAATCTCAAAATCAAATTCATCGCGTTTATCATAAATTTTGCACGAAACAAACCCATCTACAATAGATAGATGTAAATCCAAAAACCGGGGCCTCTGTATCAGAAGAATTTGCTTTATTTAACTGAGGTTCTGGTGGGAGGAGGGTAAATTTGACTGATCAAACCATCTAAATAGGTATTTTCAATATTTAATAAATCATCTAAATGAAGTGGCGCTAAAAGCTTCAATAATTTTATATTGGTTATCAATGGAAAGCGACAACATGAAGTCTCTTTCATAACAATACAAGAATAGATCAGCCACAAGAGGTGCGCAATTCGTACCCATCGGAATGCCCACAATTTGTCTAAATAACTTATTACCGAATCTAATATAAATATTGTCAAGTAGAAAGGTGAGGGCATCACACACTTTCTGCCATGACCAAAGTGTATAATTCTTATGCTCTTTAGAAGTGAAAAATGCATTTCTCACATTACATGCAAGATAGAGAGAATCTTCTCTGTGAAAAGCCCATTCCATTAAATCATTAATATTTTCTTTTATAAGAGTATGAGGAAGTGTAGTGTAAAGAGTGGAAAAATCGTAAGTAGACAAACTTGAAACACGAATATGTCTGGATTTCAATTTATTTAAAACTTCGTTCGAATTTTTTATAGACCAAAACAGATTGCTTCCTGATCTTTCAAAGACTTTATCACAATATTTAATCACATGCGTTTTAATAGCAGTAAGACAGGAAGTTAATAATTTAGAAAGTTCAGTGGTAGTGCAAGAGCTAGAATCTGCAATATACCGTGCTTTGTAAGGTATTTTATGAAGTTTTGGTAACCAGTATAGCGTAGGAAGCTTGTCTTGGCCTTCGGTAACTCACACAGCAAACTTGGTGGCTGATTGACAAATATGTTTATCTACTATAACTCTCTCTTCAGCTAAATGCTGAAGTTCATAGGCCTTAGTCCAAGCTCCTGCTTTAGCGTGTTAACATAGTGGAGCCGTCACACAACGACGGCGTTGTAAGCGGCCTTGTCTGCAGGGGCCAAAACAAACTTCTTATGAAATTCTTGAATACCTAGTTTAAGATGACGTAAAGACGTCTTAGGCTTAGGAGGTAATAAGTTAGTATTTTGAGAATAGAAAGAAATGCGTTTATTCACTAGTTTTAAAATGCTAAGTTTCCAGTCCTTAAGGGCTTTATGCTCAACATACTCTCGCTTACACTATCGATTACCGAATTCATTCAAGGAAGCAGCCATTTCATCTCTACATTTACTGAAATCAATTTTAGAAGGAAACCGATATTTCGTAAGCCTGTTAATCGATTTTGTACAAAATGGAATCTTCCGCAGTATAGTAGGCAGAGGTCCATTTCAATTTTTAGGGGTGTCAGATTTTTTATCTTTAAATATTTTGGAAATAGCTAAGTTTTTTACAAACAGTATAGGCCCTGATCAGACGCCAAGTTTTGTGGCGTCTGGTCTTGGCCTACACTGTTTGTCAGTATCCCGTTTTGGGGTTTCCTAAACAAAATGGGTTAAGAAAATAGTTTTGCTTTTTTGTTTCTTTCAGATGTCCAGACACATGTTTGTGTCTAGGTTTTCTAGTCACATGTTCGGAGATAGACGGAAGTGTAACATCGGAAAGAATACGTATTTCAGCAAATACACGAATGCTTGATATCAGTGGAAATGTTCACGCCTTTTCGTCCATCTCTTTTAACGAGAGTTCTGTGATGAATCTTATTCATTTGAATCTATCTGCCTGTGGCATACAAAATATTTCTTCGAATTTTTTTTATTTTATGAGAAACTTGAAAGTCCTTGACCTGAGTTCAAATTATTTGATACATTTACCATCTCAGATCTTCTTGTTTCAAACACGATTGAAACATTTGCGGTTAGAACACAACAAGCAATTATTATTGATTGATAACGAAGCATTTTTAGGCTTGGAGTCAATGAGCTACCTCGGCTTAAATAATCTTCAAATACAACGAATTTCGAAACGTGCATTTGCCCACCTGAACTTGGAATATCTTGATTTGACTAAAAATATTATCCGGAATTGTGAAGAAAATGCTTTTGAAACACTGATTGCAAGACGAATCTATCTCAACGAAACTAACATACAAGAGTTTTCTGTTGACTTGTTCAAAGGTTTGACGCATACTAGTTTAATAGTTACCAACGCATTCAAATTATGTTGTGTACGGCCATACTTTCTCAGCGAAAGCAGTTGTTTTCCCCAAAAAGATGAATTTTCGTCATGCGAAGATCTAATGAGAAACGATATTCTTCGGCCCTTATTGTGGATAGTGGGGATATTGGCTTTGATCGGGAACGTTTTAGCATTTCTTTATCGCATTTCTGACACAAAGAGACTGAAACTTGGATATGGTATTTACGTAACAAATCTTTCAATTTCAGATTTCCTGATGGGAATGTACCTTATAATTATTGCGAGTGCCGATATGCATTACCGAGGAAACTATTTCTTGAATGACGAAATTTGGCGAAATAGTTTTCTATGTAATCTTGCAGGCGTATTAGCCACGTTGTCTAGTGAGACTTCAATTTTATTTATTTGTTTGATAACATTAGATAGACTTTTCGTTGTTCGGTATCCACTTGGAGAAGTTCGCATGACTCAGAAACCTGCATGGATACTCTCAGTTGCCGCATGGCTGATGGGAATATTTATTTCTGTCTTCCCTATTCTGTACAAGCCGTACTTCAAAGGTGAATTTTATTCAAAATCTGGCATTTGTTTGGCTCTGCCTTTATCACGTGAGAGGCCAACTGGTTGGTTGTACTCCGTAATTCTATTCATAGGATTTAACTTTCTGACTATCAGCTTAGTAATAGTTGGTCAGTGGTTGATTTTTTCGGAAGTGACTTCATCAATAGAAAAAGTTACATCAAAAAGTAAGCTAGCGCGCAAGAAAGAGTTACGAGTGGCTCGCAATCTTCTTCTGGTGGCCACGACAGACTTCCTCTGCTGGTTCCCAATAGGAATATTAGGTAAGTCTTACATTTTTACAAATCACAACTGTGATACATGAAGCAATGAGCAGAGCAATAACATTTCCATTGACAGTGATACAGATATCAGCTGATATAACAAGTCAATAAAATATATACCAAAATTACCATTTGGGATCATTGTTTGTTTACACACAACTCAACGATAGTCAAACGTCATGAACATTCAGTGAATTATAAACCTCTGTCAAAACCGAAAGGACCTAAATCCGAAATCTAATGTGTGTTAAAAATTCTTGCTAGCTGAACTTAATAAAGTGATAGCCTGATGCCTCCAGTTGACCTGTCTCAATAGCTACGTCGGTCGGTATATGCTCGGAGGGGGATGTGCTGTGTTTGCCGGGTCTTGTCCATCCACCATTTCGGTTTTAGAATTTTGGGGTTGAGACACACTGATGAAGATTAAATATCAGAAAGGCCTCTGTGTCACTAAAATCGGTATAGTTACGCCTTAACTGAACTTAATAAAGTGATAGAATAAAAAGCTAAAAGGTTACCGTTGGAAACAAAGAACACATAAAAGAACGAACATCGGAGACTTGGTTTCACTGAGTCTCTCCATAAAGCAATGTAGTTTTTAAGGATGTTTACGCCCCCTATAGCCATATTAACTGGATTTTTATAAAAAATAGTTCGAATTGCTCATGTAAACTGGGTAGGACCAAAATGAAATTGTCATTGATTGTCAAAATGAGTTTTTCCCATTAATAAATGCAATATAGAAGGACTATGGTCGAGCTTCTTTTCAGTATATTTCGTCAGATTATAGATATCTACGGTGAATTATCGATGTTTCGACACGGATGGCTCTATTTTAACGGGTTGTTTTTTCGAATGCATGTAGTACATGACACTTTTTCTTGTACACTTAGATCTAAATGTGCGTGTATAAATTTTGCTTACGAGTTATTTTAAGAGTTGTTTTTATTTTACTCTAAAGTATATCGTGTACACTCCTTAGAATGAGGCAAATCTTATAATTACAAATAAAATTTACGTATTTTGTAGGCTATTTAGGATACATGCCTCATTTACCAAATGATCAGGAGCTATGATTTAAACTCAATGGCTCGACGTTTCAGGTCTTAAACAAAGTTGCCTGGTCTCAAAGTTTATCGATCTATTGGCCTTCACTTTTATACGACAAGGCATAACTAGGCTCATGAAGACAATGAAAACTCACAATCTACCCTACAAAAACGTACGAACTGATTTTTTATCATTGCTCTGATTGAGATCCGGATCTATATTTGATATCTAAAACACGTGAATACAAAAAGGTAAATCTTACCAGAAAAGAAAGTTCACTGTCTGCTAGAGGGCCAAGCTGTTAACGTTGTCCCGTAACTTGGCTAACGGGCAATCGGTCCTTACATGTGAGCCCCGCCAAGCGAATTTGTGTCTTCGAGCATTCCGTCATGACAAATTTTAACTGCGCATGCCCAGCCATTCAGAGGGGCCAGGGATATGGCTTTCTGTCTGAAGGTTCCTCTTGATTCACCGCTTGTATGAGCGAGCAGCAAAGGTTCTGGCGAGACTGCGCGGATGCGCAGGCTCGCCTGAACCTTCGCTGCTCGCATAGGCGATAAGTACCAAAATCGCTTGACGGGGCCCATCTGATGTATCGGTTTAAATCAAACATTTGCATACTGGAAATGATTCGTAATAGGCTTGTATGAAATATAGATTCTGCTGGGTCTATGTTGCGAAATCTGACTATGTCATGCTTAAATTACCTGCGACGGGTTTGTAGCATTGAAATTCTAGTTCCTTTTGTTTCAAATAGCAATGACACATTTAATGGAATGGCTCGGGGTCATTGAAGAAAACCAACACCGCCGCCATCTGTTCACACCACATCAACGTATCTTAAAGGCTTGTCATTCATAATTATAAAAACGAAAGATATAACATTGGCAGTGTCCTTGCAATGTAAAACCCTGTGCAACAATATGTAGACTAAAGCAACACTGGTTTCTGGCACAGACAAAACCGAGTACTTTATCATTTGCTGGGACATCCCGTTTACAAATTATGTAATTAATACCATTGGCGATCCTATCTTTTATAGCGAACACAGGCTTTTACAAGGGCATACTTTTATGCTAATGTTTGCTAAAAAAAATTGGGCACCCGTAAATACCGAATCGATGAAGCATATAATCTATGTTTCGCGTAGCGCTTTGAAACATCAAATATTTTCATCTAAAAAAGTTAGTTCTAACGATATATGAGCCCCGTCAAGCGATTTTGGTACTTATCGCCTATGCGAGCAGCGAAGGTTCAGGCGAGCCTGCGCATCCGCGCAGTCTCGCCAGAACCTTCACTGCTCGCTCATACACGCAGTGAATCAAGAGGAACCTTCAGACAGAAAGCCATATCGCTGGCCCCTCTGAATGGCTGGGCATGCGCAGTTAAAATTTGTCATGACGGAATGCTCGAAGACACAAATTCGCTTGGCGGGGCTCATATAAGAAAACATTCGCTCACGTAGGTATTATATTGGGAGTTTCATTCGCACCGTAGAGTGTGCAAGATTCGTTCGTACTCGTTTGCATATCGTACAGTTCTATGCTTCTAAGGTATCTACAGTCGAACTTCAATGGCTCGAACAGCTTCGGGCCCTCGAAAATCAGTTCGTGACAGGGGTAGTTCGAGCCACTGAGGTTACTGTCAGGAGGCATAACGAGATGCTTTTAGACATCTTTTCGGTGTTCTATAATGAAAATGTATGCTGTGTGTACTCATTAAAATCGCCTCATCGAGGCGATTCTAATGAGTACAGACAGCATACATTTACAAGATAAAATACTAAAGTCGCCTTAATTATCCCCTACCATTTCTTATGTAGAGGATTTCGCAAGGGACTCAAGAATGGGTTCGACGCATCCATGGTAAACGAGCCATCGGTGTTCGAGCCAACGAAGTTCTACTGTATATGCTAAACTTATTTCGTTTCAGGAACACACTTTATGCTCAAAGTATTTTATTTTTCTCGAGAGAAACTTTTTCCTGCATACATATGACCGAATGACAGTATACATTTTAAAAGACAAGCAGTTTTAAAATATACAAATGTAGCATTTCAATGGTAATTCATAAGATAAAACTTACAATTTAATTATTGTTGCATTATTTTTACAGGAATTGTTGCTTTGAGTGGAAGGTCAGTTTCTGGAGATGTATATGCTTGGATAGCAGTGTTTGTTCTGCCAATTAACTCCGCCTTAAATCCATGTCTGTATACACTGACTGCTATTCTAAAGAAAGACGTAAGGCATTTGCTTTTACTTCTTAAGATAAACTGACATGTTTCCGTCTGAAATGGGAAAACATCGATATACAGTCGAACTTCAATGGCTCGAACACCTTTGGGACCATGAAAATCTGTTCGGGACAGGGGTAGTTCGAGCAAATGAGGGCTACTACCAGGAGGCATAACGAGATACTTTAGGACATCTTTCGGTGTTCTGTATTGAAAAAAGTGTGCTGTGTGTACTCATTAGAATCGCCTCATCGAGGCGATTCTAATAAGTACATACAACATACATTTGCAAGATAAAACACGAAAATATCATAAATCATACCCTCTCTATTTCTTATGTAGAGAATATCCCTAGGAACTCATGAACGGGTTCGACTCAGCCATGGTAAACGAGCCATCGGTGTTCGAGTCATCGAAGTTCTACTGTATGTGCATTACATCAAGTCAAAATTCAACTAATGGTGATCAGTGTCTAGTTGTTTATACCATAGTTTGCTTAACAAGCTCGTGAGTGCTCAAAAATACATTTGTTCTAGCAAGTGTAATATCTAAAATAGAACTAAATATGTTCCAGAAAGGGTTATCCTTAGGAAGCAAAGAATACATCACAGAATTTGAAATAAGGAGTGTACAGGTTTTCTGGGCCAGACTGGCTAGTTTCGACCAGTTAGGCCTCATCAGTGTCCCTGAAAATTTTCAAAATTCCACAATATAATCAATGATCCCACGGGACAAGAAAATATAAAGTACACTATGATGTAAGGCAGGGTAGACCTTTTACGGCCGCCACACATTCACAGACACTAGCTGTAGTGACGTTAAATATGTTTTAGAAAGGGTTATCCTTTGGAAGCAAGAAATTAAGTCCGTGATCAGAAATCGGTAAAATTGCCTCAGTATTCACATCCAAGACAACAAAGGGAAAGAAACACAAACCCAAAATGAACCCCGCCGTCGTGAAAATGTCATAAGCACAAAGCCAAAATTACAACTACTTTCTATAAAATGGCCAAATGGCTGGCAAAAATACTACATACAGAAGCAATACATTCCTGCAAAGACGAACTATCACAACAAGTGCTCTACAGGCGGGGCGGTGCATTATACGCCCTTAGCAAGTAATCGGCTCTAACGCATAGATGTTTACTGACAAAAAGTAGGAGGGTTAGACAAAAAAGAAAAGTTCATAGATGGACAGATGGACATTTTCAGCTAATAATTGGTAGACTGTTACCGCTAAACAAAATGCGCTGCTTCATATCATGGTCTATCGCCCCCGCCCATGCAGAGCTGGAACCGACCGCACACGAGTACTGGTAAACTTAGAGGATCTCAGCTTGCCCAGGCAAAGGTGTGCGAGTAGGACCGTCCATGCTTACAAACCCTATTGGTTTCATTGGGCGACAGGGCTTGAGATGTCATTTCATCTCAATGTCGGGTAAAAGACCCACACAATTGGAAGCAACGTCTCCAAAATGACCTATACAGTGCTGACGGGGGCGTAAAACCTCGAATAAAAAAATCATATCATGGTCTATATACAAATCACCTTTTCAGCTTGATGGGGTTATAAACTAAATAAAAAATCGGCTGGAAATGAAAAGTGACACGGAAAAAACTTTGCTAATCATCACGCGAACAAGTCCGTGAAATGAAGACCCCCCTAAACCCCACTTTATATAGAGAAAACTTGGGTTTACGGGGGTATTCATTATTTTTCTTATTTCTGTTCCAAGACATAGATTGTGGGTACTCGTTAGAACCGCCTCAATGAGGCGGTTCTAACGAGCACCCACAATCTATGTTGAAAGCAGAAATAATCAAGATGTTATCATTTTTACCATATATTTATCATTTTCTGACACCATGTTGGACGCCATTATTTCTTACGGACATGTTTTCCTAATGTTTTGACGGATAGTAGCCTCAAAATATGCTGCTCCACACCATGTTGTACAAGGGTTTAAGCCAGATGGGATGTTGATTGCTTGTATTTGGGTTAAACGACACGGAAACAATTGTGAGTCATTTGTGTCGTTTCCCAGATAGAATAAGAGATAGCAGGGGAGATGAAAGTGAGGGACCGAGGAGCAGAAGAAATTGGGAATTAGGAATAGAGACACCATAATGTAGAACGATGCATATTATTTATATGTTATAGCCCACCAAATATTGTTTATTTGTTGCTAACCTCTCCAATGGTTTAAATCCATCAAGCAGGGTGATTATGACATTATGGGGTTCATTTTGGGTTTGTGTTTCTTTCACTTTGTTGTCTTTGGTGTGAATACTGAAGAAATTGAATGGAAGTGTAGATGTAGAAGAAGCAACACTAATCCCACCTCTACCATTTCCTCCTACAAAGACAGCAGATATTGTACAACTGTAAGCCAATATCAGTTGGACGTCCAAGTGGGTAAGGATACATTTCACCTTTGCCTCACCCAACACACCCTGCTTGATGGATTTAAACCATTGGAGAGGTTAGCAACAAATAAACAATATTTGGTGGGCTATAACATATTAATAATATGCATCGTTCTACATTATGGTGTCTCTATTCCTAAAGTCCAAGCTAGGTCGGATGAATACAATAGGGGGGGTTAGCCAGATACAAAACAACAACAGCAATGTTCATAAGGACATAATTCTGCTAATATTTGGCGGACCTTTACCTCGAAATAATATGGTCTGCTTGACATCATGATCTAGCTATATATCAAGTTTCGCCTAGATTGACTGTTAATGGTAAGAGGGGTTAGCCGGAAACAAAACAAAATGTTTACATTTTTAAGGGACATATGTCTATAAAAGTTTCATTGTATAACTTTATATCGAGTGTCAGCTTTATCGGATCGAAGTGGAAAGATTTTGTCAGAAATTTTCAAGGGGGTATATCTCTATTAAATTTTGGTTGACAGTTACCTCGAAACAACAAGCTCTGCTCCACATCGTGGTTTAATTGTACATAAATTTTCGGCTTCATCGGATCTAAATTGCAGGCGGAGTTAGCCGGAAATAAAATGTTTACAAATCTTTTCAAAGGGAGGAAACTCTATTATTATTTGGTGGTCTGTAGCCTCAAGACAATACGCGCTGCTCCACTTCATGGTCTAACTGTATATTAAGATTCTGTTTAATCGGGTGTAAATGTAGGAGGAGTTATCCGCAGGCAAGTATTTACAGAGTGTTTGAAATGGACATAAATATTAATATTTGGTGGACTGTAATATCGAAACAATATGCGCTGCTCCACATCTTGGTCTAACTATATACCAAAATTCAAATTGGAATGCAAATTGTAGGAGGAATTATTCCAAATAAAATTTTACAGAAATTTCCAAAGGCGCATAACTCTTTTAATATTTGGTGGATAGTATCTCAAAGGAACATAACTCTATAAATATTTGTTGATTTGGTGGACTCTAACCTTGAAAAAATATGCGTTGCTCCAAGTCTTCATCTAACTATATACCACTTTTGATGGAACATTAATTGCATGAGACGTTAGCTAGAAACGAAATGTTTACAGAAATTTTCAAAGGGCCATAACTCTGTTTATATCAGGTTGACAGTTGCATCGAATAATGTGCACTGCTCGGCATCTTGGCCTAAGTAAATGTCAAATTTCAACTTGACCGGGTGTAAAAAATATAGGAGGCGTTAACCAAAAAATGGTGTTATCCGAAAAAATATTTACAGAAGGACGGATGGACGGACCGTCAGATAGACGGACGGACGGACGGACGGATGCCGAGTGGCATAATATAATACGACATTAAAAGGGCATTTAATAATAAACCACAACAGAAGACCCGCCGCGGAAAGATCAAAATCTACTTACATTGTGCATGGCAAAATTAGTAGCAAATTTGCGAGTATATGCATATTTGCCATTTTGTTTGTTTGATTTGAGGTTTAACGTCCCCGTCAACACTGTAAAGGTCATTTTGTAGACGTTGCTTCCAATTTTGTGGGACTTTTACCCGACATTGAGATGAAATGACATATCAAGCCCTGTCTCCCAATGAAACCAATAGGGCTTATTAGAATAGACGGTCCGCCTCGCACCGCGGTTCCTGGACAGGCTTAGATCCTCTAAGCGGTTTACCAGTACTAGTGTGCGGGCCGGATTCAGCTCTGCGTGGAAGCATCATGCAGCCCATATATTTCTTCAAGCCCCTATGGGCGGAGGCTTTGCATATTTGCCATATTAAATGATCCGAGTTATATTGGTTCACGACACCAGGTTCACGACACCATTAGTTTTGAACAACTGAATTCATAAAGTGCCAGGATCAAAGAACAAGCTTTCAATAGCCCTAAGAAAAGCAACCAAACCATTAATGGTTAATGACAAACGCAACAGAAATCAAACCAATCAGTTCTGTTGTCCTAGACGAGAATAGAACAAAGATTTAAAAAAATAAATAAAAAATAACCAAAATGAATTTTAAAAGGTCTGTCATAGGTTATGTTAATTGTTTCAGTAAAAAAAACTCTCACTGCCCTTCAGTACAGTGTAGTATATATTGTCTTGCCCTTTGGGATCATTGATACCATTGTGGAATGAATTTTGAATATATTTTAGGGTCAGTGATTGGCCGAAACTAGCTAGTCTAGTTTACCTAATTTTTCTTATTTATGCTCTAAAATATAGATTGTGGGTACACGTTAGAACCGCCTCATCGAGAATTTTCTTTTTTCTGCTCTAAAATATAGATTGTGGGTACTCGGTAGAAACGCCTCGATTAGGCGGTTCTAACGTGTACCAACAACCCATATTTTTAGCAGAAATAAGAAAAATATCACAATTTTTCATCATAAAATTTTCGCTTTCCAGCGTTAAAATTGGCAATGTATTTGTATGGGCGTGTTTTCATAATGTTCAATTTTTAACTGAAGGTTCATGTATTGATTCAGTCGCAATAAGTGTTCCTTAAAGACTGATTGTAACGGCGATGGCTCGAAAACAGATGTTTTGTTTACCATGACAATTTTAACACGTTTTTGAGTCCCAAGGAAAATCCAGAGATATTCAAATGTTTAAAATAAATTCGGTAAAGCTTCTAATGGGACCGTGAACATAAATGTTGTGTGTATCTATGAGAATCCCCTCATTTGCCTCTGTGAGACAATTATAATGATTACACATGATTTTCCTAAATTATACAGAACAAAATGAAAAAAAAAACAATATTCCTATACCTGTCGATATTAGCTAAACTCATAAGTACCCGTCTTGAACTATTTTCCATGGTCCCAAAGGTCTTCTAAAGATTTAGGTTCGTAGGTTCTTGCTTAGTGGACTTCAAGAATCAGATATTGGTATGGCTAAGAGAAAACTGTATGTACTGCTATTTTAAAACACATCAATGGAGGCTTATATTGAAATTTATTTTCAGACTATGGCACCAGAAATGGATGAACACACACGGACTTTGACGTTTGAAAGATGTATGTAAAATTTATATTAATTTATGACTCTTTTTAAGCCAGTAAACAAAGGTTTCTAGAACCTCTATATCTTCTACCACAATGTATGTCCGATTGATTCAACATCTGGTGAATAATATATTGTGAAGCGTTTGCTTGTTCACTTTATAATCAACATAAATGAATGACTTAATATATACACATGGGCATTAATTAAACACCAGCAAAATTATCGTTAATTATGAAAACGACAGCACAATCAGACCATCATGCACTGTCCCATTGAAATTGAACACGGGCATCTCGATATTCACCATTTGGTCTTGGCTTAGTGGTGGTGTGGGATGCATATACGACGACTGCAAGCTGGACCTTATAAACCATACATAGGACACTTATTGCCCAAATACATCAATAGGATGTGCTAGAGGCGGTAATAATTCCTCGTTTTGACAACCATTTTCTCGCAACATGCCCAATAGTCATGGACGATAGCGCCAGATCTTACCGAGGAAGAGCTTTAATCACCAACCTGCGAATCAACGCAATCGATACGTTACCATGGCCAGCAAGGGGGGCTGACCTCAACCGATTAAAGCATTTATGGGGTTTTCTGGGTCATAAACTCGGGATGGCCCAGTGAGATATTTACAAAAAAATGGAGCAGACACGCTACAAGGAATGGCAGAGAATCCTCTTGGACCACATCAGGCGCCTTGTTGCCAGCATGAGGAGGCTTTTCTTAGCTCTGGCCAACAGTGTAACAGCCATCATCTTTGCTTCATCTCAGTGTTTGAATTTGATTTATGTCGCTGTGAGGATGCATTGATTGAGTTAGGAAATCTTTATGCAAACCGAATATTTAATGTTTATTGTTGAGAACAACACCCAAACCTAGGGCGAATATTCGGCCAGTAAAAACTCTTTAAGCACCCCCCACCCACCCCCCCCCTACCCCAGTAGCATATGCTGCTGACCAGTAGTTTTGGTGTTGGTCGTTTGCTGTTATTTTTGTTGTATGTCTTCGAATGTGTTGTAAAGTAGAAGTAAAACAAAGATCAGGAATCGATACAATTAACATACTCCACCCATCAAAGACACCAAAGGGAAAGAAACACAAACATTAAGCGACCAGACCATAATGGAAACCTAAACAAAGGAAGGTCATAAGGTCAGTTACTTTCCCACAAAATGGTCATATGGCCATCCAAAATAAAAAGACACAAGTGATACACACAGTAAGTAACAGACAACAACATAAACTAGAGCTATCACTAAATGTGATGAATACCCCCACAAAAACTGCGGCATTTTGCATTTTTTTTCACTTGAAAGGGGCCATAACTATGTCGAAAATTGACGAATTGTAGTGGAAATCGAACTTGACCTGTATTTTATGATGTTACATCAGTGTACCAAACATTATAAAAATCGGTGAAGCGCTTTTTGAGTTATCGTATGGAAACCAAGTCAACAGACCGACCGACCGACCGACCGACCGACAGACAGACAGACCGACCGACCGACCCACCCACCGACCGACCGACCGACCGACCGACCGACAAGCTCACTCCTATATACCCCCACCCCAAATTTCATTTTTGGGGTATAATAAACCGCCACAGAAGAACCGCTTGGAACGGTCAGGGGGGCTTAAATCGATTTTACGTGGCCACAATCCTCGCCCTTACCTCCGTCGCAATTTAGACAAATACTTTGTTCAGTCCGCATGAAGTCCTCCTAACTCATAAGCGCAACATCTCCATGAACACAAAAAATCAAAGAACCACAGAGGTGAGACAACGGTGTTTGATGTTTATTGTTTTCTAGTGGTCTGATCAGCCCGTTTGGGAAAGAGAGGGCTGATTGTTCCATTTCATAAACACTGCTATTTTTTCTTGTTTAATGTGTGTTTCCTTTTCCTCTTGGTGTCGAGAGGCGGCTGCGTCTTGTGGTTATAGCGCTCCCTGGGTCTTGATTTTAAATTTTCGCATATGTAAAGCGGGGATACTGCAGTTACTGATGCATCTGTCAGTAATGGATTAGTAAAGCATGTATTCTAAATATATTAAACATTCGAATTCCCAACGTAAGTGTCTCCTTTTTTCAATTATGGTTTTGTGAGGGTCAAGAACGTCTCTTGGGGAGTTTACAGGTAATATTGCTAATAAAGTGTTATACAATTTAGCATTCAGGGCTCCTCGGAGTATAACTGTTGGTTTTCTTTTGCTCCAGCAATTTTGTTGTTGTATGCTGTCGAGTCCTCAACCTTGTTTCATCTCTCTAGTTTTTTGATTTGTATGTTCTCGGAGATCTTGCACTGATGAGTTAGGAAGCCTTCATGCGGACTAAACAAAATTAGTGTATACCGCGACAGAGCTAAGGGCGAGGATTATGGCCATGTAAAATCGATTTAAGCCCCCCCCCAGTGGAAATCTTTCCACTGACCGTTCCAAGGCGGTTTTTCTGTGTCGGTTTATTTATGTTGTTGTTTGTTACTTACTGTGTGTATCACTTGTGTCTTTTTATTTTGGATGGCCATTTTGCCATTTTGTGGGAAAGTAACTGTCCTTATGGCCTTCCTTTGTTTAGGTTTCCATTATGGTCTGGTCGCTTCATGTTTGTGTTTCTTTCCCGTTGGTGTCTTTGACGGGTGGAGTAAGTTAATTGTATCGATTCCTGATCTTTGTTTTACTTCTACTTTTCATGTTTGTTTCAGTCACTAGCTCATATGTTGTTAGTACCTAGCTAAGACCAATTAATGCAATTTATAACCTGGAGATCAGCATGAAGTCATCAAATCGTTCACATAATAAAACATATAAAGTATAAAAAGTATAACATGTTATAATGGAAAGTGTCTTGGAAATGCGAACACTGTAAAGTGTATTTATTGAAAATGTCTGATATATTTTTTTGAAACACATGCAGTTTGAAGTACATGCTGCATTATTTCAATTTAAGCAAACCCTCATCAGATGCCACGTTCTATGGCGTCTGACCTGGATCTACACTGTTTGCCAAACCCTACCCGTACAGCTAATCCTATTAGGCAACATGCTGACCTTACTGCGATAAAATTAATGCTGTTTGTTACCTGGATTTCCAACAAATAAGTGATAGCCATGTGGACTTTTTCACTGCTTTTGTGCCAAGTTACATGTTCGACTGCCCCTGCCCATGAGGCTTTAAGAAATAGATTTGGCTCCATGACGCACACGACTGCACACGAGTATTTGCAAACTGCATTGAGGTTCTTATCCTGCTCAGGGAAAGTGGTGCCAGTCGGACCATCCATGCATATAAAGCATATGGGTTCTATTGGAGGTCAGGGCTTGAGATGTCATTTCATCTTAAGGTCGGCTGAAATTTTCAGAATATTGGATGCAACGTCTACAGTGCTGACGGGGACGTCAAACCTAAAATCAAACAATCAAAACAATGGGTCGACCGTCGACCTAAAATTATCGATAAAATGTGAATGAAAATCGTTACAAAAGCTTTTGCATGTAACCATTATGAATAAGGCAAGACAACCGTATTGCAACCTAATTATTGGCTGTATAGCCATTTATCAGATTGTTGTTTTATTTTTCTTATTTGAGGCTTGATGTCCCCGTCAACACTGTTTAGGTCAATAAATGATACAGTAACATTAATTTAGCACAAATGTATTCGTCTTCAACTAATATTAACATAGTTTAAATCCAACATTAACTTACAAAAACTATCAGGTATCAGGAAATATGCTGACTAAATTTAATGCATTCTAAAGCAGCCAGCTAAATGACCACCGTCTAATAATTTACGGTCCCACAAGGCAACTACGTAACAATGATTGACAGAAAACCAGTTATAATTGGATTCATTAAATACGAGTATGTATATATATAGCATACTAAATACTGTTAGTATGAATGTACTTGTATCCACCTCTGAATAAAATCGCCAAAGAAAAATACCAAAAGTGCTTAATTAATGACCAGGTGCGTATGTATTTTATTGATGATAGAAAAATGCATACTATCAGTTACTTCTATTTTATCATCCTGCTGAACAATGTGGCGAGGGAATAGGGTTTTCCTCAATGATTTACCGTCTGCATTTATCAAAGGATTTTTAGCTCACCGGAGCCAAAGGCTCTGGGTCAGCTTATAGTTTAGGCAGTCGTATGTCGTCGTTGTCGTCGTTTGCGTCGACATTTTCAACTGAATCTACCTGGCCAATTGAAACAAAATTCCTTGTGGGGCCTCTATGGGAACGAAAGTTTGTTCGTGAGGACTGGCTTATTTAGACCAATATGATATCCATGGGTATATATGGTAAAAACCTTTAAAAATCTCCTCAGGTACCGAACGACCGATGCCCATGAATCTTAGTATGCAGCATCGGAGACTCGGGCACTACCAAGTAAGTTGAAAAGGTGCCCTATCGTTGACCTCGACCTGTTCCACGGCAACGTCAAATTTGGTCACTTAGACATTTGTATGGAAAAAAGCAAAACAGTGTTTTTTTTCGATAGCATGGTAGCTTGTTGCAATAAGCTGAATGGAAGTTTATCAATTCCAAAGACCAAGGTTATTTACTGACTTTTGTCCTGGATGGCTCAAATTCAGTATTCACTTAAACTGATGGGTTTTATTGAAACAAAATCACATGTGATGCCTCTATGGGAAGAGGAAACGAAAGTTTGTTCTTGAGGAATCGGTTACGTGACCAATACGGCCGCCATGCCCATATATGGTTAACAAATTAAATCTTCTCGTCAGGAACCGAACGGCCGATGACATTGAAACTTCGAATACAGCATCGAGGACTCGGACCCAACCAAATCTATTCAAATGATGACCTTTAGTTGACCTTGACCTGTTTTACGGGAAGGTCAAATTTGGTCAGTTAGACATTCGTATGGAAAAAAGCAAAACGGTGGACATTCCTGATTGCCTGGTTGTCTATAGAATCAAAAATGATATATCTGCAGTCAGCTGAATGGAATTCTATCAATTCCAAAAAAAATCAAAATAAAGACCCAGGTAGCGCCACAATCTCAAGACGCAGCCCACTCTCGACACCAAGCGGAAGAGGAAACATACACAAAACAAGAAAAACTTGTGTTTATGAAATGGACCCATCAGCCCTTTCTTCCTAATACAGGGTATTCAGTCCATTAGAAAACACTAAAAAACAACTCACAATTAAGGCGTAACTATACCAAATTTAGTGACACAGAGGCCTTTCTGATATTTAATCTTCATCGGTGTGTCTCAAACCCAAAGTTCTGAAACCGAAACGGATGATGGACAAGTCCCGGCAATCACAGCACATCCTCCTCCGAGCACACACCGACCGACGCAGCTCATGAGACAGGTCAAGTTGAGGCATCAGGCAAGAGACGCCCGCCCGCGGTCTTATAGGCTCCCCACGGAGCCAACATCAGCAAACATGGCGCACACTCCACGGAAGCCCCGGACATCAGGAAGGAGATGTTCTAAGTAGCGAGACTTGCAAAATTTAAAATATAACAAAAGTGGCTACTAAATCCGCTAAGATACATGTCTCACCTGACAAGTCAGTCTAAGTTTAAAAAAAAAGAATTTTATGCTGCAAAAATTAAAGATATTATATAGTTATTTAAATCAGTAGCTGAGTACTTACGTCAACACCGCAGTATCAACCTCAGCACTGAGGAACTGATACTGAGCTGATGATACCCTCTGGGACGAACGAATCATCAACCTGCGGAGATATCGACCCAGTGGTTGCAATGGCGTAACTATACCAAATTTAGTGACACAGAGGCCTTTCTGATATCTTCATCAGTGTGTCTCAACCCAAAGTTCTGAAACCGAAACGGATGATGGACAAGTCCCGACAAACACAGAACATCCTCCTCCGAGCACACACCGACCGACGCAGCTCAAGAGACAGGTCAACTGGAGGCATCAGGCAAGAGACGCCTACATAAGGACTATTAGGCGTCCCACACCGAGCCAACATCAGCAAACATGGCCCACACTCCACGGAAGCCCCGGGTATCATGAAGGAGATGTCCAAAGTAGCGAGACTTGCAAAATTTAAAATATAACAAAATGTGGCAACCAAATCCGCTAAGATACATGTCTCACCTGATAAGTCAGTCTTAGTTTTAGAAAAACTAGAATTTTATGCTGCAAAAATTAAAGATATAATATAGTTATTTAAATCAGTAGCTGAGTACTGACGTCAACACCGCAGTATCAACATCAGCACTGAGGAACTGATACTGAGCTGATGATACCCTCTGGGACGAACGAATCATCCACCAGCAGAGATATCGGCCGAGTGGTTGCAATTAAGGCGTAACTATACCAAATTTAGTGACACAGAGGCCTTTCTGATATTTAATCTTCATCAGTGTGTCTCAACCCCAAAGTTCTGAACCCGAAACCGATGATGGACAAGTCCCGGCAAACACAACACATTCGCAGACATCCAAAACAACAGCAAATGACCAACAACAAAACTACCGACCCAGAACGGTCAGCCACATATTCCACTTGTGTGTGTGAGTGTGGGGGGGGGGGGGGGGTGACGTGGGCTTAAAGATCCTTTACCGTCCGAATCCTCGCCCTAGGTTAGGGTGTTGTTCCAAACAATAAACATTATATATTCGGTTTGCATAATGATTTCCCAACACAATCAATGCATCATCACAGAGACATAAATCAAATTCAAATAATGAGATGAAGCAAAGATGAGGGCTGCTAGCCGATCCCCCTTACACTGTTGGCCAGAGCTAAAGAAAATCATTAGTTAAACCATAGATTCAGATGAGATTGACGCGATATGATCGGAATCTCCACTGAATTTCAGCGTTTGCCTTGATCTCGAAGGTTTATAATTCGATTTGAGAATTTATAGAAACCAGTATTAGCTTTAACTAAAATCTTGGTCAGCGCAGGTTATGGTAAAAGTTCACAGTCATTTACTGACCTTTGTCCCGGATGCCTCAGATTCAATTTTTTTTTATCTTCTTCCCAACTTAAACTGGCGGGTTTGTTGAAACCAAATTACATGTGGAGCTTCTATGGGTAGGGGAAGGAAATTTGTTAATAAGGACTGGGTCACATGACTAATGATTGCCATGCTCATATATGGTAAAAAATAACATTTAGTTCTCAGGAACCAAATGGCCGATGACCTACAAATTTGTATGTAGTCTCGGGGACTCAGGCCCTACCAAATTTGATCAAATGATGACCTTTGGTTGACTTTGACCTCTTTTATTTCAAGGTCAAATTTGGTTATTTAGACATTTGTATGGAAAAGGGGAAGAAAATGAGTATTTCTAATTCCAAGTGAAGTCCAGAAGTATAGGACACCATTAAAATACGAGTAATTTGAGAAACCACCCGAAATAATCTGAATAATTACAGTAGTGGTCCCTAATTACAAGGTCATATATATGACCGTTTCATTAAGGCCACATGTTGTTTCAATTTTCATTCACCCAGTTCAGTGTTTGCCAAAAATAAGCCGTCTTGTGCGAGGGATTTGTATCACCTGCGATGCCTTGTTAAAATGGTTCTTTGCTTACATCAGTTTCCATTAATGTTTTAACACCCTGCGAGCTACCACACGCTTAGTAAAAATTTTAATCACTAATTTGGCATTTTATGAAAGTACCAAATTTGTTCTTTAAAAACTAACTGTTTTGAAATTGGATGATATGTCGAAAGAATCTGAGGCATATTAAACCTAATAACACAGGAATATGACACTGAGCAGAATATCATAATATTGAACAGTGAGTCGTGAGTTTGACAGCAGTGAACGAAATGATCAGGAATCGACACAATTACCAAACACCTCCAAAATAAAAAACGAACATAAACTACTTTAATATAATGAAAACGTCACAAACATACAGCAACATTTGAGACTGGCTATTCAATTCGCAAAATTGCAGTATGTTTCCTCTGGCTTTCTTTGCCGGATCATTACAGGGTCACTGATGAGGCTTTATTAGCCGAAACTACGTAGTATGGCCCATCTTCTTTCTTATGAATGTTTTCATTGCTCTTAAAGGAACTCATTTTTGATTTTTATTTGCCTTCACTGCAGCTGGTGTTGTGCCGTGTGGCGGCCGTAAAACGTCTCCCCGTACATCAACCATAGTGCAGTTTATATTTTACTTTCGGTCCTTTGAGATCAGCGTGAATATTCTGAGAAATCAGAAATAAATTATTGGTTTAGACTCATATTCTAGACAGGTTTTTAATTATTTTGACCCCATTTAGATTTATATCAGTCTTTGAATCGACTGCCTATTCAATTTTCAAAATTGCAGTATGTTTCCTCTGGCTTTCTTTGCCGGATCATTACAGGGTCACTGATGAGGCTTTATTAGCCGAAACTACGTAGTATGACCCATCTTCTTTCTTATGAATGTTTTCATTGCTCTTAAAGGAACTCATTTTTGATTTTTATTTGCCTTCACTGCAGCTGGTGTTGTGCCGTGTGGCGGCCGTAAAACGTCTCCCCGTACATCAACCATAGTGCAGTTTATATTTTACTTTCGGTCCTTTGAGATCAGCGTGAATATTCTGAGAAATCAGAAATAAATTATTGGTTTAGACTCATATTCTAGACAGGTTTTTAATTATTTTGACCCCATTTAGATTTACATCAGTCTTTGAATCGACTGCCTATTCAATTCTCAAAATTGCAGTATGTTTCCTCTGGCTTTCTTTGCCGGATCATTACAGGGTCACTGATGAGGCTTTATTAGCCGAAACTACGTAGTATGGCCCATCTTCTTTCTTATGAATGTTTTCATTGCTCTTAAAGGAACTCATTTTTGATTTTTATTTACTCATGTTTTGCTGAACCATCACGAAAACGCGCCTATATAAGTGTTACCCCCTTAAACCCTACTTTTATATAGAACAACAGGGTAAACCTTGTAGTTCTTATTTCTGCTCTCAATGAGGCGGTTCTAACGAATACTCACAATCGATATTTTGAACATTTAGACAGTTCTAATGAGTACACAATGTCTATAGTTCGAGCAGAAATAAGAAAACTATCACAATTTTTCATCTTAAAATTTTCGTTTTTTCGGTGGTAAAGTTTACAATGCACTTAGGTAGGCGTGTTTTCGTAATGCTGTGATATGCTCTGCAGTCAGTGCAGATCCAGATGAGACTGACGCGATGTGATCGGCATACGCACTAAATGTGAGCGTTTGCCTTGATCTCAAAGGTTCATAATTCGCTTTGTGAATTTATAGAAACAAGTATTAGTTTTAACTAAAATCTTGAGTCTATGGTTAGCGCAGGTTATGTGTAAAAGTAAAATGACAAAATTGTTCATGTTTATGGTGTACTACTGTATTTGTCAATGATGAATTTTATAACAGCAAAAGATTCCTATTGTTCAAACTAATTTCATATTTAAAAAAAATTACTGGTGTTTCACTATGGCAACGATTGGTGAAAACGAAACGAAAAATCAGTAATACAGATACATCTACTTAGATTTCTTCATTTCACATTTTCATTACGATAACACATCCGTGTGACGTAGTGCAGTTTTTCATATATTCAAAATGGCTACTTTTCTTATGAAAACCACGTGATATTTTTTCTCATTTATACTGCAAACATATGCAAATGGTGCTCGGTGAGGCGGTTCTAACGAGTACCCACAACCTATGTCTTGGAGCAGACACAAGGAAATAATGTATACGCCCGTAAACCCCAGCTTTCTCTATATAAAATATGTGGAGTGGGGTGTTCACTTCACAGACAAGTTTACGTGATGTAGGTCAACCTAATTGAAAATTTCGCCATCCAGTCTACTAGTAGGCGTATAACATTTTTCGTCAATAGACAACAAGTACAAAATTTACGGGAGGGGAATCAACATCGTGTAAACACAGAATACATGTTTATTTTATAAGCATGAGAGCATGTAAAGCGCTCTTGTCAATCTCAGATTTAAATCATTTTGACTAGTAACACTGGTGAATAGTAAAGAAGAAACCAACATCCAATCAATCATGACCTTTTCTTAAACTCTCAGCGGGCAAAACTAAACCTCATAACGTCTACGTCCGCTACGGCATAGAAATGAATATGACATCATGTAATCTAATTTATTATTTGATGTTCAAAAATCGGTGTGGAAAAATTAATCCATTTAGCAGAATAATAGATAATGATCGCAGATGCGATTACATAGCCCGATTACATAGCCTACTCTATGATGAAAGACGGATGGAGATTTCGCAAACATTCATTCTAGCTCCACATACGGAGGAACTTAAGTGTCTCGAACGCCGATGCCTCGTTTACCATGACTTATACCGGTTCTCATTCCTAAGAAATTCTTCTGATAACACTAGATAACGCATATTTTGGGATAATTTAGAAATAATTATATAACAATATGATCTCATAAGAGTCGCCCGGATAAGGCTATTCTAATGATTATGTACAGCATTCCCATAGAAAATCATAAATATATACTTTAATTATTCCCGTTTAGCCAACCTGGCCTGACAATTTACCATTTTTGCATTATTTCCTGGCCCCGAGCTTACAAACTATCAAAATTTGGAAAACAGGTAACCTGACTGCCCTGACCTTTTAACACTGATAACTTTCAGATCATGAAGCAGAAGATAATGCTAAAAATGTGAATAAGTAACCCTCAATGGCCCAAAACTAACACTGTCTCAAACAGCATTTCATGGTAATAAGGATGTTTTAGCCATAATCACTGAGATTGGATATTCTGTTTATCCTACCTGGCCAAGTAATTAGAACTTTATAGCGGCTTTAACAAGATATGTCGTGTGCTAAAATGATTAATGCTATGCATATCCATTAACTGTCAAAAGCCACTCCATGTGTATTGATTCCCGCTTTCGATAAGTGGTTCTTATTTTACGTTTTTCCATTCATAATATTCAGCGCAAGTGATGCAGTTTTTTGAGGTATGGAAGCTGGGATCGTTTTTCATGAAAGGCAAAGATGGGTATAAAACACTGACGGGCTTGTACGATGGGAGGAGACTAACTGTTCGCCAGAGCCTAAAGATTGCGAAAGGAATACTCTTTTGCTTACATCGTCTTCATATTCGTGGAATTGCACAGAAGAATTTGACGATAAAAGATATATTTGTCAAGATAAGTACTTCTGTAAGTATCAAGATAAAAAAAAAGCAAGCCCCCGCCCATAGGGGCTTGAAGAAATATATGGGCTGCATGATGCTTCCACGCAGAGCTGAATCCGGCCCGTACACTAGTACTGGTAAACCGCTTAGAGGATCTAAGCCTGTCCAGGAACCGCGGTGCGAGGCGGACCGTCCATGCTAATAAACCCTATTGGTTTCATTGGGCGACAGGGTTTGAGATGTCATTTCATCTCAATGTCGGGTAAAAGCCCCACAAAATTGGGAGCAACATCTCAAAAATGACCTTTACAGTGTTGACGGGGACGTTAAACCTCAAATCAAACAAAAAAATCTATTTGAAATCAGTCTGCGGTGGGATGTGATTATACCTAGAAATATATACAATGTTCCGGCAATCTTAATGATTTCCGGTTTTGACCACTATCAACTAAGAAATTGTTAGTGTAAATGATTTGCGTGCCCATCGATACTATAAAGGTCATTTTGGAGACGTTGCTTCCGATATTGTGGGACTTCTACCGACACGGAGATAAAATGACATCTCAAGCCCCATCGCTCAAAGCAACTGCAAGGGTTTCAGAAGAGATTCAACACCACTTTCTCCAGGCAGGCTAACCCTTTCTTTCTATTCCTGGGCTAAGGATTATCATTTCTAGAACTTATTTAACCTCACTACAGCTGGTGTTAGGGAATGTTTGGCGGCCGTAAAAAGTCTCCCTGCCCTTCATCATAGTGTAATTCATATTTTCTTAGCCTTGGGATCATTGATTTTGTTGTGGAGTTTGATGTACAATCAATAATTTTCAAGTTCTGTGGTGTATTCCTTGATTCCAAAGGATAACCCTATTTAGAACATATATAGTAACTGTTGGTTTGCTCCAGCATTTCTTTGGTTTATTGCTGTCGAGTCCCCACCGTTGTTTCATCTGTGTGGTTGTTTAATTTTTGTGTTCTCGGAGATGTTGCACTGATGAGTTAGGACGCCTTCATGCGGACTGAACGTATTATTTTCTAAATCGCGACGGAAGTAGGGGCGATGACTGCCGCCGCGTAAAATTGATTTAACAACCCCAGTGAAATTCTTTAAACTGACCGTTCCAAGGCGGTTCTTCTGTCGCGGCTTATTTTGTAATTGTTAATCTTTGCTTAATTTTTTTATTTGGATAGCCAATTGGCCATTTTGTGGGAAAGTAACTGTATTTTAGGCTTTCCGCTTTTGCTGTTTCCATTAGGGTCTGGGTGTTTTATGGTTGTGTTTGATTTACGCTCGCGTCTTCGATGGGAGCTTTGTGTTAATTGTAACGATTTCTGATCATTGCCTTCACTTCTATTAAACTGTCTAAGAGGTTTACAAGCACTCAAGTACTCAAGTTCGGTCGGTTTCGGCAGTCCAATATTCTACTTCAAACCCGATGGTCGGGAGTGAGGGGGCGATTGGCGGGAGCGTGGGTTGCTGCTTAGTATGATCGCGGTGTAACGGCAGTTTCTTACCAGGTAAAGAGTTTGGCCGGCCCGGTTCATCCCCAACTGACTAGTCAGTATCTTCCCCACCCAATCGGTTTCCTCTCCAACTGTTTTAGAACCATTGCCAACGTGTTATACATAGTAGATGTAAAACAAAGATCAGGTATCGATACAATTAACTTACTCCACCCACCAAAGACACCAAAGGGAAAGAAACAAAAACATTAATTTACCAGACCATAATGGAAACCCAAACAAAGGAAGGCCACAAGGACAGTTACTTTCCCACAAAATGGCCATATGGCCATCCAAAATAAAAAGACACAAGTGATACACACAGTAAGTAACAAACAACAACATAAATAAATCGCCACAGAAGAACCGCCTTGGAAAGGTCAGTGGAAAGATTTCCACTGGGGGGCTTAAATCGATTTTACATGGCCACAATTCTCGCCCTTACTTCCGTCGGGATTTAGACAAATAATTTGTTCAGTCCGCATGAAGGCCTCCTAACCCATCAGTGCAACATCTCCCTGAACACAAATAATCAAAGAACCACAGAGGTGAGACAACGGTGAGGACTCGACAGCAAGAAACCACTGAAATGCTGGAGCAAAAGAAAACCAACAGTTAGACTCCGATGGGTCCGACCAGAGACAGAGCATCAGGCACCAACCACCATTACCTTGAACTAGATCTCTCTAATTCTCAATAAGCCTTTGCGTTGGAACCGTCATAGAATCTGAGGCGTGACCCACTGGCGTGCAATTAAAGAGGGAAGCAAAGTTGCCAACCGTGATTGGGTTAACTACCATGCATGCAGTCTGTCGTATAACATCCATGTTGTACCCAATCTTTTTATATCGAAGAATGATTTTACGAAATTGGGTGCTGAAGTTATATATTTTTCTGAATTTATATACTAAGTCACCATAAAATTCGGGTTCCGATAGACCTTGTTGCAGAAGAGATTTAAGTCCAATATTGAATTTTGAAATTAATTCAGAATGGCGTCTTTTATATTTTGAAAAGGCTTTGCGTAGTTTATGGTACCGATAGCCCTGATTAAGAAGTTTAGCCGTTAATAATTTATTACCAGTGTTGAAGTCAGTTAAATGACTACACACTCTAGCAAATCGAATTAAATGCGAAATATAAACGCCATAGGACGGCGCACGAGGAACATCACCATCCAAAAATGAAAATTTACAATCTCAAAATCAAAGTCATCGCGTTTATCATAAATTTTGCACGAAGCAAACCCATCTACAATAGATAGATATAAATCCAAAAACGGGGCCTCTGTATCAGAAGAATTGTCTGTATTTAACTGAAGTTCTGGGGGGTAAATCTGACTGATCAAACCATCGAAATAGGTATTATCAGTTTTTGATAAATCATCTAAATATCCAGAAGTGGAGCTAAAAGCTTCAATAATTTCAGATTGGTTATCAATGGAAAGCGACAATATGAAGTCTCTTTCATAACAATACAAGAACAGATCAGCCACAAGAGGTGCGCAATTCGTCTCCATCGGAATGCCCACAATTTGTCTAAATAACTTAGTACCGAATGTAATATAAATGTTGTCAAGTAGAAAGGTGAGGGCATCACACACTTTCTGACATGACCAAAGTGTATAATTATTATGCTCTTTAGAAGTGAAAAATGCATTTCGGACATTGCATGCAAGATAGAGAGAATCTTCTCTGTGAAAAGCCCATTCAGTTAAATCATTAAGCTTTTCTTTTACAAGATTATGGGGAAGCGTAGTGTGAAAAGAGTGGAAAAATCGTAAGAGGACAGACTTGAAGCACGAAAATGTCTGGATTTCAATGTCTAACCCTACATGCGTCACACTTTGTCAAAATTAAGAAAAAATGAAAACATTCTAATAAGTTTTGAATCATTAAAGCATGTATCGCAAACTTTGCTCATTTTCGAGGAAGAACCGACCTAATACACCAGGAAAAATATTTTGTTTCTTGTATACGAGATGTTCGTCTAAGGCCATTCCAGGCGTTTCTTAGAGATACTCAGGACATTCCAGGCGTTTAATATTAACTTGATTGTCACTGATGAGGCCAGTTAGCAAAATCACCGCTTTGGTCTTGCTCAGATAGCTTGATCCTTGATATTTATTCTTAAAGTTTGTATGTGTTGTTTGTTACGAGAGGCTAGCTTTATTTCACTTCACAGCTGCTGTTAAGTCATCGAGGAAAATTCCGGTCTTTGAAAATTAAAAATAGGGGTCACTGATGGGAATGTTTTACCGACACTAGTTAGACTACCCCAGAACTCTTGATTACTGCCCGAGAGACCTTGATTTATGTTTAGGTATGTTTATTTGTTTTAAAAGGCAACCTTTAAGGTTTGACTCCACCTAAGAAATTTAAAACAAATTCGTTTTAATAATACCACCTCTGTAATATAGCTATGAAAATTTCAAAATCACTGAGCCAGTATAAGTAGCATAATTGATGAGATTCTGTAAGTCAAAGTTGTATCATAGAACCCGCTGGACCTCCAGAAAGTACGTTAACTCATCTCATGCCTGATTACACTTTTCTGGAGTCAATGTCTGTTTGTCTGAACATTGATATTTGCCATTTGCCTATGGATTAATGATTTTGGATTCACGCTTTTATACTACGACCTAAACTACTCAAAGCACGCCCTTTTGTTTGTCGTTTCTGCAAGTGATTCCATCCATTTAAATAAAGTGCGTGCGGTTTCATGATACTTGATAAATTATCATTAGTATAATATGGGCTTGACTTCGTTTGTGTTTCTAAAGCAGATTTACACTATTATAGAATTAGTATAATTTTGCCCAGTAGATGTCAAAAAGTTACAGATACAAATGAGAACAAAAATAATTAAATATAGACCAAGTTCACTGACTGCATGTATGGTAATTAAATCAATCACGGTTCATAACTTTCCTCCCCTCTTTAATTGCACGCCGGTGGTTCAGTTCTCTGATTCTATGACGGTCCCAGCGTAAAGACTTGCTGGTCATGTAATTACTGGCAATTTGAAAATTATTCCTGATTCTAGGATAAGGAATATAATTTCTAAAGGACCGAAATATCGGTTTCCTTCTAAAATTGATTTCAGTAAATGTAGAGATGAAATCGCTGCTTCCTTGAATGAATTCGGTAATCGATGGTGTAAGCGAGAGTATGTTGAGCATAAGGCCCTTAAGGACTGGAAACTAAGCATTTTAAAACTAGTGAATAAACGCATTTCTTTCTATTCTCAAAATACTAACTAGTTACCTCCTAAGCCTAAGACGTCTTTACGTCATCTTAAGCTAGGTATTCAAGAATTTCATAAGAGGTTTGTTTTGGCCCCTGCAGACAAGGCCGCTAACAACGTCGTCGTTGTGTGACGGCTCCACTATGTTAACACGTTTAAGCAGGAGCTTGGTGGTACTGAGGCCTATGAACTTCAGCCTTTAGATGAAGAGAGAGTTATAGTAGATAAACATATTTGTCATTCAGCCACCAAGTTTGCTGTGTGTGTTACCGAAGGCCAAGACAAGCTTCCTACGCTATACTGGTTACCAAGGCTTCATGGGAGACCTTACAAAGCACGGTTTATTGCAAATTCTAGCTCTTGCACTACCGCTGAACATTCTAAATTATTAACTTCCTGTCTTGCTGCTATTTAGGCGCATGTGATTAAATATTGTGATGGAGTCTTTGAAAGATCAGGAAGAAATCTGTTTTGGTCTATAAAAAATTCGAATGAGGTTTTAAATAAATTGAAATCCAGACATTTTCGTGCTTCAAGTCTGTCTACTTACGATGTTTCCACTCTTTACACTACACTTCCTCATAATCTTTTAAACGAAAAACTTAATGATTTAATTGAATGGGCTTTTCACAGAGAAGATTCTCTCTATCTTGCAAGTGGTGTCAGAAATGCATTTTTCACTTCTAAAGAGCATAAGAATTGTACACTTTTGTCATGTCAGAAAGTGTGTGATGCCCTCACCTTTCTACTTGACAATATATATATTAGATTCTGTGCTAGGTTGTTTGGACAAATTGTGGGTATTCCGATAGGTACGAATTGCGCACCTCTTGTGGCTGATCTGTTCTTGTATTGTTATGAAAGAGACTTCATGTTGTCGCTTTCCATTGATAACCAATCTGAAATTATTGAACCTTTGGCTCCACTTCTAGATATTTAGATGATTTATTGAATGTTGGTAGTGCCTATTTCGATGGTTTGATCGGTCGGATTTGCCCCCCCCCCCCCAGGGCTTCAATTAAATAAAGCGGGTTCTTCTGATACCGAGGCCCCGTCTTTGGGTTTGCATCTGTCTATTGTAGATGGGTTTGTTTCGTGCAAATTTATGATAAACGCGATGACTTTGATTTTGAGATTGTAAAATTTCCTTTTTAATGGTGATGTTCCTCGTGCGCCGTCCTGTGGCGTTTTTGTTTCGCGGTTGGTTCGATTTCCTAGAGTGTGTAGTCATGTAACTGACTTCAACACTCGTAATGGATTATTAACGGCTGAACTCCTTAGTCAGGGTTATCGGTGCCGTAGGCTGCGCAAGGCATTTTCAAAATTTTATAGACGCCATTCTGATTTGGTTTCAAGGTTCAGTATTGGACTTGAGTCTCTTCTGCAACAGGGTCTGTCGGAGCACGAATTTTATGGTGACTTAGTATATAGGTTCAGGAAAATATGTGATCGCAATGACTTTGGCGCCCAATTTCGTGAAGTCATTCTTCGATATAAAAAGATTGGGTACGGCGTGGATGTTATACGACAGACTGCATGCATGGTGGTTGGCCCAGTCACGGTTGGCAACTTTGCTTCCCTCTTTGGTTGCACGCCGGTGAGTCAGGCCTCAGATTCTATGACAGCTCCAGCGTGAAGGCTTATTGAGAGTTAGAGAGATCTAATTCTTGGTAATGTTGGTTGGTGCCTGATGCTCTGTCTCTGGTCGGAGTCTAACTGTTGGTTTTCTTTTGCTCCAGCATTTCAGTGGTTTCTTGCTGTCGAGTCCTCACCGTTGTCTCACCTCTGTGGTTCTTTGATTTTTTTGTGTTCACGGAGATGTTGCACTGATGAGTTAGGAGGCCTTCATGCGGACTGAACAAATTATTTGTCTAAATCGCGGCGGAAGTAAGGGCGAGGATTGTGGTCACGTAAAATCGATTTAAGCCCCACCCCCAGTGGAAACCTTTCAACTGACCGTTCCAAGGCGGTTCTTCTGTGGCGATTTATTTATGTTGTTGTTTGTTACTTACTGTGTGTATCACTTGTGTCTTTTAATTTTGGATGGCCATATGGCAATTTTGTGGGAAAGTAACTGTCCTTATGGCCTTGCTTTGTTTAGGTTTCCATTATGGTCTGGTCGCTTAATGTTTGTATTTCTTTCCCTTTGGTGTCTTTGATGGGTGGAGTAAGTTAATTGTATCGATTCCTGATCTTTGTTTTACTTCTACTTTACTTTTGTAATGTTGGTTGGTACCCGGTGCAATGTCTCTGTTTGGGGACATTGCAGTCTGAATGATGCTTTTTTGCACCAGCATTTCAGTTGTTTCTAGCTTTTGAGTCCTTACCGTTGTTTCAGTTCTGTGTTTGTTTTTTGTTGTTGTTTTGTTTTGTTTTCTCAGATATTGCACTGATGAGGTAAGAGGACTTCATGCGGACTGAACAGATTGTTTCTCAAAATCGCGACGGAAGTGAGGGCGAGGATTACGTCAGCGTAATATCTATTTAAGCAACCCCTCCCCCTAAGTGTGTTGTTTTTTCCACTGACCGTTCCAAGGTGGTTCTCCTGCCGCGATTATTTTTTATGTTTGTCTTTGAGTGTGTGTATTGCTTGTTTTTTTAGTTCACCTGAGCCGAAGGATCCGGGGCAGCTATTGTGATCGCTCACCGTCGACATCGTACGCCCGTCCGTTCACAATTCCTTTTAACGACATCTCCTACCAAACCACAGAACAAAATTTGAACAAACTTGGCAGAAATGTTCTTTGGATGGACGAATCCTAAAGTTGTTCAAAGAATTCCATTTCATGCAGAACTCTAGTTGCCTTGGCAACGGAAATGGGAAAATAAGAAGAAAAAAAACGTTAAAAATCTTCTTGTCTGAAACCAGAAGGCTCAGGTATTCGATATTTGATATGAAGCTACATCTAGTAGACCTCTACCAAGATTGTTCAAATTATAATAAAAATCAAAAATGAGTTCCTTTAAGAGCAATGAAAACATTCATAAGAAAGAAGATGGGTCATACTACGTAGTTTCGGCTAATAAAGCCTCATCAGTGACCCTGTAATGATCCGGCAAAGAAAGCCAGAGGAAACATACTACAATTTTGCGAATTTCGAATAGGCAGTCGATTCAAAGACTGATATAAATCAAAATGGGGTCCAAATAATTAAAAACCTGTCTAGAATATGAGTCTGAACCAATAATTTATTTCTGATTTCTCAGAATATTCACGCTGATCTCAAAGGACCAAAAGTAAAATATAAACTGCACTATGGTTGATGTACGGGGATACTTTTTACGGCCGCCACACGGCACAACACCAGCTGCAGTGAAGGCAAATAAAAATCAAAAATGAGTTCCTTTAAGAGCAATGAAAACATTCATAAGAAAGAAGATGGGTCATACTACGTAGTTTCGGCTAATAAAGCCTCATCAGTGACCCTGTAATGATCCGGCAAAGAAAGCCAGAGGCCAAAACTGCCCACCCACCCCGCGCGCTAGGACCCACCGACTTTACATTGGCTTATATAGGGAACACCGTTAAAGATCGTCTCGTCTGAAACCAGAAGGCCAGGTCTTTGATATTTGGTTCATGTATGAAGCTTCATCTAATGGATCTATTCCAAGTTTGTTCAAATTGTAGCCCTGGGTCCAAAAATGACCCCGCCCCGAGTCCTACTGGTTTTACATAGGTTTAAACATGTATGAGGAATACCTTTGAAAATCTTCTTGTCTGAAACCAGAAGGACCAGGTCTTTGATATTTGGTATGAAGTTTCATCGAGTGGACTGGACGTGTACCAAGATTGTTCCAATTATTGCCTCTGGCTAAAAATGACCCTGCCCCAGGCGCCCAGATGTTTTACATAGGCGTAGATTTGGAAAGACCTTTAAAAATCTTCATGCCTGAAACCAGAAGGCCCAGGTCTTTGATATTTGGTAGAAATCTTCATGCGGTGGACCTCTACCACGATTTTTTAAATCATAGCTTTGGGGCCAACTGGGTTTACATTGGCTTATATAGGGAAATTTTAAAAATTTTCTTGTCTGATACCAGAGGGCCCAGATCGTTGATATTTGGTGTGAAGCTTCATCTAGTTTTTTGTTTGTTTGATTTGAGGTTTAACGTCCCCATCAACACTGTAAAGGTCATTTTGTAGACCTTGCTTCCAATTTTGTGGGACTTTTACCCAGATGAAATGACATCTCAAGCCCTCTCGCCCAATGAAACCAATAGGGTTTATAAGCATGGACGGTCCGCCTCGCACCGCGGTTCCTGGGCAGGCTTAGATCCGCTAAGCGGTTTACCAGTACTAGTGTGCGGACCGGATTCAGCTCTGCATGGAAGCCCCATGCAGACCAGCTTCATCTAGTGGACCGCTTCCAAGATTGTTTAAATTACAGCCCTGGGGTCACAAATGGCCCCACCTTGGGGCTCACTGGTTTTATATGCTTACGTAGTGACGAGGTGAGCTTTCGACTCACTTTTTGTCCGTTGTCTGACGTACGTGTGTATGTGCGTGCGTGCGTGTGTGTGTGCGTAAACTTTTGCTTCAAACTACATCTCCTAAACCACAGATAGGATTTTGACCAAACTTCATAGGTGGTCCCATTTCAAAGTTGTTCAAATGGTTCCGGTCCGTTGCACATCCGGGTCACAGGAGCTAAAAATATTTTTTTTTTATTGAAAACTTAAAAAATCTTCTTCTCTGAAATCGCATGGCCCAGGTCTTTGATATTTGGTATGAAGCTTCATCTAGTTGACCTCTACCAAGATTGTTCAAATTATAGCCCTGGGGCCAAACATGCCACCGCCCCGGGGCCACTTTGGTTTTACATAGGCTTATATAGGGAAATTCTTTAAAAATGTTATCCTGAAACCACAAGGCCCAGATCTTTGATATTTGGTATGAAGCTTCATCTTGTGGAACTTTACCAAGATTGTTCAAATTATAGCCCTGGGGCCAAACATGCCCCCGCCATGGGACACTTTGGTTTAACATAGGCTTATAAAGGGAAATTTCCAAAAAAATCTTCTCCTATAAAACCACAAGGCCCAGGTCTTTGATATTTGGTATGAAGCTTCATCTAGTGAACATCTACCAAGATTGTTCAAATTATATCCCTGGGCCAAATATGCCTCCGCCCCATGGCCCTTTGGTTTATTGACGTTTTTTCTTTCAAGAAAAAAGTCCGTCTTTGAGTAAAGCGATGTCCGTGCGGGCGGGCGGGCGGCCGGCCGGCCGGGCGTCCACATCCTGGTTTACCTTTTGGTTATTCATAGGCTTATATAGTATAAATCTTTAAAAATCTTCTACTCTGAAACCACAAGGCCCAGGTCTTTGATATTTGGTTTGAGGCTTCATCTAGTGACCCTCTATCAAGATTGTTAAAATTATAGGCATAGGGCGAAAAATGCTTTCACCTGCGGGCCCTTTGGTTTTACATTGGCTTATTAAGTAAGGGCGGGATTGTGGCCACGTAAAATCATTTAAGCCCCCCAGTGGAATTCGTTTCCGCTGACCGTTCTAAGGCGGTTCTTATGTCGCGGTTTATTTTTGTAATGTTTGTCTTTGGGTGTTTGTGTCGCTTATATTATTTTATTTTGGATAGTCGTTTGGCCATATTGTGGGAAAGTAACTGTCCTATTGGCTTTCCGCTGTTGGTGTTTCCTTTGGGGTCTGTTGCATCATGTTTGTATTTCTTTCCCTTTGGTGTCTCTGAAGAGAGCTGTGGGTTAATTGTATCGATTCCTGATGATTGCCTCTACTTCTATTTAACCCTCTCTAGAACATGTGTAAGACACCTGGTGTCTTGGAATTTGTGGCGGCCGAGAAAAGTCTCCCTGCCCTACATCATAGTGTAGTTTATATTTTCTTGCCCTTTGGAATCTTTGTCCATTGTTGAATTTTGAAAATATCTGAGGGCCACTGATGAGGCCTGAATGGCCGAAACTAGCTAGTCTGGCCCAGAAAACACCTAACTAACCTAACCCTACATTTTCTAGTTCTGTGGTGTATTCCTTGCCTCCAAATGATAACCCTCTCTGGAACATATTTATATAGGAAAACCTTTAAGGATCTTTTTTGTCTGAAACCAAGAGTCCCAGGTCTTTATTTGGAATGAAGCTTCATCTAGTGAACCTATAACAAGAAGCTTCATCTAGTGAATCTATAACAAGATTGTTCAAAATATAGCCATGGGGCCAAATATGGCCTCCTGGCGGGGTCCACTGGATTTACATGGACTTATATAGGGAAAGCCTTTGAAAATCTTCTTGTGTGAAACCAGAATGCTCAGATGTTTGATATTTGGTATGAAGCTTCTTCTAGTACACCCCTACCAAGATTGTTCAAATTATAGCCATGGGGTCAAAAATGGCCGCGCCTTTGGCCCAGTGGTTTTACATAGACAAATATAGGGAAAACTTTTAAAACTCTTCTTGACTGAAACCTGATGGCCAGGTCTTGGGATCTGGTATGATTCTTTGTCTAGTGGACCTCTACAACAAATGTTGCCCTGGGGCCAAAAAAGCCCCACCCTTGGCCCAGTGATTTTACATAGACTTACATATTGTAAACCTTTAAAAAATCTTCTTCTCTGAAACCAGAAGGCCCCGGTCTCTGATATTTCGTATGAAGCTTCATCTAGTAGTCCTCTATCAAGATTGTTAAAATTTTAGACCCACTTGGTCAAGCCCTGGGTCCTTCTGGTTTTACATAGACTTATATTGGGAAACATTTAAACATTTTGTCTGAAGACCTCCTGGTCTGAAACTAGAAGGCCCAGGCCTTTGATATTCATTTAGTACACCTCCACCAAGATTGTTCAAATTATAGACCTGGGGCAAAATATTGCCCCAACCGGGGATCTACATTCAAATTTCTGAGCTCAGATGAGCGATATAGGACCATCATGGTCCTTTTGTTTTGTGTTTTGTTTTGTTTTGGATAGTTAATTGACCATTTTGTGGGAACGAAACTGTCATTTGGGTTTCCGGTAATGCTCGCCGGTGGGTCAGTGCTCAGATTCTTTTCATTAGGGTCTAGTATGTTTCTTTCTCTTTGGTATCTGTCTGATGGGAGGTTTGGGTTAAATGTACCGATTCCTGATCTTTACCCTAACTTCTGTTTTTCTGACAACTCGGACTAGAACAACTTTGGAACAACGAATATTTGTATGAGGAGATGTTTGTCTTTAGTGTCAATTAGACCTTTCCATTTGAAGTTTACTAGAGGTCACTGTTGAGGCCAGTTGCCAAAATAGACCCTATGGTATTGCTAAGATAACTTGATTCTTGATAGTATTATTTTTGTGCATTTCTAAAACACGCCTATTCAAATAGATTGTATTTTGTACCGCCGAAAAGACGAAACTTTAAAAAAATGTGATGTTTCTCTTATTTCTGCTCTAAAATATATATTGTAGTCACTCGTTAGAACCACCTCATAAAGATTAGCTCTGCCAGCCCCAATTTTACTATATGAAAGTGGGATTAAAATTATACAGGCGTGTTTTCGTGTTGTTTTATGTGATCTTTGTTTGAAAGGCAGCCGCTCTATTCGTATTTCAGTTCACCCCTTCGAGGACAATTCCGAGTCTTACAAATAATTAGGGTCGCTGATGGGGCCGACTTAGCCGATTCCAGCTAGATTACCCCCGAAACTTTTATTACTTTTATTTTGACACGATTTATATTATGTCTTTGGTATGATCTTATTCAAAAGACAACTTTTATAATTTTATTTTACGAAAGAAATTTGAAATGAATTCGTTTTAACGGTTGTTACCATTCTACCTCTATCATATCATGAACGCTAACAAGTCCGTGAAATGAACACCCCCTTACACCCCACTTTATATAGAGAAAACTGGGGTTTATGGGGGTAAACATCATTTTCCTTATTTCTGCTCCAAGACATAGGTTGTGGGTACTCGTTAGAACCGCCTCATTGAGGCGGTTCTAACGAGCACCCAATACCTATAAATTGGAAGCAACGTCTCCAAAATGACCTTTACAGTATAGACGGTGACATTAAACCTCAAATCCTACAAACATTTGTTTTTTATAATTTTTATTTTTTTTATTTTTATTTATTTATTTATTTATTTATTTTTTTTGCAAGTTTTTCCACACTTTAAGTTGAGTGCGTGCCGTTTCACGATATCTGATTAATTACTATTTAGACATTATTGCATCGTCTTTGTTAATTTTTTAAAACACCTTTACAAGATTATAGAATTAGTCTACATTTTGCCTTTTATTAATATTCAATTAGATATCAACACATTACGAAAACACGCCTATGCAAATACATTGTTAATTTATCCGCCGAAAATACGAACATTTTAAGATGAAAAATTGTGATATTTTTCTTATTTCTGTTCTAAAATAAAGATTGTTGTACTCGTTAGAACCGCCCCATCGAGGTGGTTCTAACGAGTACACACTATCTATATTTTAGAACAGAAATAAGGAAAATAAGGTAAATTCCCGTAATCCCCAGTTTAACTATATAGAAGTGGGGTTCAAGGGGGTCAAAATTATATACGCATGTTTTCGTGACGAAAAACAGATATAAATTAGGGCATGAACATGAGAAATAATAATAAAAAAAAAAACACAAAACACTGGCAAACCTCAATGGCTTGAATAACTTTTGGACCATGAATATTTGTTCGAAGTAGGGGTAGTTCGAGAAAATATTGATTCTGGGTACTCGCCTCGACGTTCAAACGAGTACCCACAATCAATACTTTAATGCAGAAATAAGGAGAATAAGGTATACCCCATTATACCCCAGTTTACTGTATAAAAGTGTGGTTCAAGGGGGTCAAACTTTGCATTAGGCGAGAATTCTTTACGTATGAGCAACGGCAAGCAACATCACGAAAACACGCCTATATAATTATGACCCCCTTGGACCCAACTTTTAAATAGTAAAGCATGGGTTTACATGGGTAAACTCTTTTTTCTTATATCTGCTCTAAAATAAAGATTGTGGTGTACTCGTGAGGATATTGCACACAACGAAGACTTTTATCAAAATATGTGGAAGTCGGGTTGACCTGAGTACACGCTCGTTCGCAGGCTCGAAGACCCGTTGTTTGCTTCGCCCGGTCCATATGCATTTGTTTCATCGGAAATTATTTTATTCATACAACTTTGCAATTGGTCCCTTTCTTTACTGGCTTCGCATTGAGGTACAAATATCAAACACCAATGCAAGCAAAGCCAAACATGGGATACATGTGTGCCATATATTTCAGGGAAGATATTCTATAGCGATTGACAGTCGTCCAGAGTTGGCATTAAAAGACAAAATAAAGGCGGAAAACATGAAGAACTTTGGCGTCATTTTCACCGAACTACTGAATGCTTGCGAACTGAATTGAGGAAAAATGCTGGGATACTGGCAGTTGAGCTATCTTCCAAACCGATTGTAAAGATAACACAACCTGGCATCCATAAACTTTGAAATGAACTCCTGCTTATTATAAGGATTATTCCACTCAGTACAAAATGGATTAACTTTACGAAAACACGCCTATACAAATACATTGAAAGCTGTACCGCCGAAAAACTAAAATTTTAAGATGAAAAATTGTGATATTTTTTTCTTGTTACTGCTCAAAATATAGATTGTGGTACTCGTTAGAACCGCCTCATCGAGTCTGTTCTAACGAGTACCCCGATGAGGTGGTTCTAACGAGTACCCACAATCTATTTTTTGAGCAGAAATAAGAAAAATAAAGTATACCCCTGTAAACTTCATTTTTACTATATAAAAGTGGGGTTCGAGGGGGTGAAAATTATAAAGGCGTGTTTTCGTGATGAGTGTACCATACGTTTAATTCCGTTTAGTTATAACGAGACGAGTCTCGCTGACTTATTTTTTATTTTGTTAACAATTGAAAAGGCGGCTGGGTATTAATCCCTTACTTTTTGTATGACAATTTTATGTGTAGTCTTTTCATTGAATGTAACGGTTTGATTATGGTTAAGTTGTTTTATAGTTTGTTAGCTTACCTGCTCCAGGTAAGCTTATGCCGTTGGCTGTTGTCCGTTGTCTGTCGTCCGCCCGTCCGTCCATTGTTAGCATTCCACTTTTTCGACATCTCCTCCCGAACTGAAAGTAAGATTAAGCTGCTACCTAGTGGGAGGCATCCTATTGACATGGAGTTTCAGATTTGCTAAAATGGTTCCGTTCGGATTTCAAACTGATTCAGATTTGCTAAAATCGTTCCGTTCCGATATCCAAGATGGTTGCTGTGGCGGCCATCTTGAAATTATTCAAACGACATCACCTCCCAAAACAAAGGTCGAATTGAGCTTAAACTTGATGGGGGGTCATTGGGGTGACTCGGAGATTCAGATTTAATTCTGATTTAATTTCAAAATTCAATATTGGACTTAAATCTCTTCTGCAACAAGGTCTATCGGAACCCGAATTTTATGTTGAATTAGTATATAAATTCAGAAAAATATATAACCGCAATGACTTCAGCACCCATTTTCGTAAAATCATTCTTCGATATAAAAAGATTGGGTACAACATGGATATTATACGACAGACTGCATGCATGGTAGTTAACCCAATCACGGTTGGCAACTTTGCTTCCCTCTTTAATTGCACGCCGGTGGGTCAGGCCTCAGATTCTATGACGGCTCCAACGTAAAGACTTATTGAAAATTAGAGAGATAATGTTGGTTGGTGCCTGATGCTCTGTCTCTGGTTGGGCTCATCGAAGTCTAACTGTTGGTTTTCTTTTGCTCCAGCATTTCAGTGGTTTCTTGCTGTCGAGTCCTCACCGTTGTCTCACCTCTGTGGTTCTTTGATTTTTGTGTTCACGGAGATGTTGCACTGATGAGTTAGGAGGCCTTCATGCGGACTGAACAAATTATTTGTCTAAATCACGACGGAAGTAAAGGCGAGGATTGTGGCCACGTAAAATCGATTTAAGCCCCCCAATGGAAATCTTCCACTGACCGTTCCAAGGCGACTCTTCTGTGGCGATTTATTTATGTTGTTGTTTGTTACTTACTGTGTGTATCACTTGTGTCTTTTGGTTTTGGATGGCCATATGGCCATTTTGTGGGAAAGTAACTGTCCTTATGGCCTTCCTTTGTTTAGGTTTCCATTATGGTCTGGTCGCTTAATGTTTGTATTTCTTTCCCTTTGGTGTCTTTTATGGGTGGAGTAAGTTAATTGTATCAATTCCTGATCTTTGTTTTACTACTACTATGCATATCAGGGCTGTTTTGTTTGTGCCGTGTGGCGGCTGTAAAAGGTCTCCCCGTACATGCATTTAATGCTCTTATTTTTCCAATCCTCAGGGATTGCTTATACAATTGCTTTTCACTGTTCCATCAATTGACATCCTTTAGATACCTGTTGAAGGTCATTATTAAACCGATGTTCGTTCCTCGTTGTATAACAACTGCTTGTTTGACATCCCTGTACTTTAAGTAGACTAGGATGTTTTGTGGGCTTTTGTTGTACCTTCCTTCTTTTCGAAGGAATCTTCTTCAGTAATTTTATATGCTGTTTTATTTATTTATTCAATAACGGTATGAACATCGCTTTGGTTTTGACGGTATCACAACCTTATTAACCAAAATGAGTATTACAAATACATTTAAAATATCAATATCACCCCTTAGGTTACACTCTGCTTCTTCTGTACGGATTCCCCATTCTATTAAGAACTTTAATACTATGTTGCCTTTGGTATTGGTTAGACCCTTAAATTTGTCTTCTGTAACTTCAGTTAATCTCAAAGGAGCAGGCAATACTAATGTTTTTGGGAGTAGTCTTCGTATAAGACTATCTCCTCTCAAATCGCCCATCCTTCGAAAATATACTAATCCGTGGAAAAGAAGTAGAATGTATCCTAGTATTTCTAAGTGCAATGCCAAGAGGTGCAGATGTTGTTCGCATTTAAGCACTGCGTCTACCGTTACTTCATCTGTAAACGGTAGACGCTTCTCTGTAGTTAACATGTCTGATTTGACATGACAGTCTACAGATTTAATTTATCTAATTACTTGACGTGCTGCAAACTGTAATATGCAGTACGTCGGTCAAACTAACCGCATGCTTAAAACTAGATTGAACGAGCATTATCGTAGAATGAGTAAACCTAAGAAAACTGACACTTTCTTGTACCGTCACTTTCGTCGTACAGGTCATTCTGTAAATAACATTGTTATACAACCAGTGGAAAAACTTTATTACGATGCAAATTCTACATCTAGATTCAAAATAATTAAAAGACATGAAGCTGAACTGAAATGGATTAAATTTTTACAGACCCCTTTTCCACTGGGATTTAATGACAACATTTATCATGAGGGTAATATTTCCAGAATACCGGACTTTGATATTTTCTCACTCCTGGAATGTCGAAAACGCAGAACTAGATCTCACGGCACCAGGAAAAATGGTAACTTTAAACGTAAATCACGTGCGTTTAAACGAAGCAATACTAGACTGAAGTGACTGTCAATTATATTATTAAATCATGGACGCCACTCTATGCTTTCATTTTTAAGTTCATTACCCGTTTCTGTTTTACGTCTTCTGGACACCGAGGCGAATAAATTCTACGATAGTTCTCATCAGTTATATGATGCGGCTCTCTTAACTAGAGGCTATACTCAGCATACTCTCCGTCCTTACATTGATTCTGAAAATTATCATAAACGCCATTTCTTCAAAATATCCTTCATTAATAAGGGTATGGATTTTATAGATTTGCCCAGTATCTTCCGTGAGAAAGCGGTGCTTTCTTCCATTCCAGCTTATTTTCAAAATACTGAAACACCTATTATTTACTATAAATATAACAAACCTGTTAGATCTATCATTTTTAATTTCAATAAACTTGTTTCAGATCTTGATATTGATACTAATACTCCTGATTCATGTGATTGTAAAAACTCAAAGTATTGCTATCCTGCTGCTGGTCATGTAATTACTGGCAATTTGAAAATTATTCCTGATTCTAGGATAAGGAATATTATTTCTAAAGGACCGAAATATCGGTTTCCTTCTAAAATTGATTTCAGTAAATGTAGAGATGAAATCGCTGCTTCCTTGAATGAATTCGGTAATCGATGGTGTAAGCGAGAGTATGTTGAGCATAAAGCCCTTAAGGACTGGAAACTTAGCATTTTAAAACTAGTGAATAAACGCATTTCTTTCTATTCTCAAAATACTAACTTATTTCCTCCTAAGCCCAAGACGTCTTTACGTCATCTTAAACTAGGTATTCAAGAATTTCATAAGAAGTTTGTTTTGGCCCCTGCAGACAAGGCCGCTAACAACGTCGTCGTTGTGTGACGGCTCCACTATGTTAACACGCTTAAGCAGGAGCTTGGTGGTACTAAGGCATATGAACTTCAGCCTTTAGCTGAAGAGAGAGCTATAGTAGATAAACATGTTTGTCTTTCAGCCACCAAGTTTGCTGTGTGTGTTAACGAAGGCCAAGACAAGCTTCATACGCTATACTGGTTACCAAAACTTCATAAAAAGCCTAACAAAGCCCGGTTTATTGCAAATTCTAGCTCTTGCACTACCACTGAACTTTCTAAATTATTAACTTCCTGTCTTACTGCTATTAAAACGCATGTAATTAAATATTGTGATAAAGTCTTTGAAAGATCAGGAAGAAATCTGTTTCGGTCTATAAAAAATTCGAATGAGGTTTGAAATAAATTGAAATCTATACATTTTCGTGCTTCTAGTCTGTCTACCTACGATTTTTCCACTCTCTACACTACACTTCCTCATATTCTTATAAAAGAAAAGCTTAATGATTTAATTGAATGGGCTTTTCACAGAGAAGATTCTCTCTATCTTGCATGTAATGTCAGAAATGCATTTTTCACTTCTAAAGAGCATAAGAATTATACACTTTGGTCATGTCAGAAAGTGTGTGATGCCCTCACCTTTCTACTTGACAATATTTATATTAGATTCGGTACTAAGTTATTTAGACAAATTGTGGGTATTCCGATGGGTACTAATTGCACACCTCTTGTGGCTGATCTGTTCTTGTATTGTTATGAAAGAGACTTCATTTTGTCGCTTTCCATTGATAACCAATCTGAAATTATTGAAGCTTTTACCTCTACTTCTAGATATTTAGATGATTTATTAAATATTGATAATACCTATTTCGATGGTTTGATCAGTCAGATTTACCCCCTAGAACTTCAGTTAAATAAAGCAAATTCTTCTGATACCGAGGCCCCGTTTTTGGATTTACATCTATCTATTGTAGATGGATTTGTTTCGTGCAAAATTTATGATAAACGCGATGACTTTGATTTTGAGATTGTAAATTTTTCTTTTTTGGATGGTGATGTTCCTCGTGCGCCATCCTATGGCGTTTATATTTCGCAATTAATTCGATTTGCTAGAGTGTGTAGTCATGTAACTGACTTCAACACTCGTAATAAATTATTAACGGCCAAACTCCTTAATCAGGGTTATCGGTACCATAAACTACGCAAAGCCTTTTCAAAATTTTATAGACGCCATTCTGATTTAATTTCAAAATTCAATATTGGACTTAAATCTCTTCTGCAACAAGGTCTATCGGAACCCGAATTTTATGGTGACTTGGTATATAAATTCAGAAAAATATATAACCGCAATGACTTCAGCACCCAATTTCGTAAAATCATTCTTCGATATAAAAAGATTGGGTACAACATGGATATTATACGACAGACTGCATGCATGGTAGTTAACCCAATCACGGTTGGCAACTTTGCTTCCCTCTTTAATTGCACGCCGGTGGGTCAGGCCTCAGATTCTATGACGGCTCCAACGTAAAGACTTATTGAAAATTAGAGAGATAATGTTGGTTCGTGCCTGATGCTCTGTCTCTGGTTGGGCTCATCGGAGTCTAACTGTTGGTTTTCTTTTGCTCCAGCATTTCAGTGGTTTCTTGCTGTCGAGTCCTCACCGTTGTCTCACCTCTGTGGTTCTTTGATTTTTGTGTTCACGGAGATGTTGCACTGATGAGTTAGGAGGCCTTCATGCGGACTGAACAAATTATTTGTCTAAATCGCGACGGAAGTAAGGGCGAGGATTGTGGCCACGTAAAATCGATTTAAGCCCCCCAGTGGAAATCTTCCACTGACCGTTCCAAGGCGGCTCTTCTGTGGCGATTTATTTATGTTGTTGTTTGTTACTTACTGTGTGTATCACTTGTGTCTTTTGGTTTTGGATGGCCATATGGCCATTTTGTGGGAAAGTAACTGTCCTTTTGGCCTTCCTTTGTTTAGGTTTCCATTATGGTCTGGTCGCTTAATGTTTGTATTTCTTTCCCTTTGGTGTCTTTTATGGGTGGAGTAAGTTAATTGTATCAATTCCTGATCTTTGTTTTACTTCTACTTTGCTAAAATCGTTCCGTTCAGATATCCAAGATGGCCGCCATGGCGGCCATCTTGAAAATCTTCAAGCGACATATCCTCCTGAACCAAAGGTCAAATTGAGCTGAAACTTGATGGGATGCCACGGGGTGACATGGAAATTTAGATTTCGTTCAGATATCCAAGATGGCCACAATGGCGTCCATCTAGAAAACCTTCAAACAACACCCTCTCCTGAATAAATGTCGAATTGAGCTGGAACTTGATGGGAGGCATCGGGTTGGCATGGAGATTCAGATTTTGCGGCCATCTTGGAATTCTTCAAACTACAACTCCTACCGAACCAATGGCGGCCATCTTGAAATTATTCAAACTACAAGTCGTCCTTAACCAAAGGTCGGATTGAGCTGAAACTTGATTGGAGGCATATGGACAGCATGGAGATTCAGAATTGCCGAAATTATTCTGTTATATGAGCCCCGCCAAGCGAATTTGTGTCTTCGAGCATTCCGTCATGACAAATTTTAACTGCGCATGCCCAGCCATTCAGAGGGGCCAGGGATATGGCTTTCTGTCTCAAGGTTCCTCTTGATTCACTGCTTGTATGAGCGAGCAGCGAAGGTTTTGGCGAGACTGCGCGGATGCGCAGGCTTGCCTGAACCTTCGCTGCTCGCATAGGCAATAAGTACCAAAATCGCTTGACGGGGCCCATCTAAAGATGGCTTCAATGCTGGCCAGCTTGAAAATCTTCAAACTACATCAAGTTGAATTGAGCCGAAACTTGATGGAAGGCATTCGGTAGAAATGGAGATTCTGACTTCTTTAAACCTTTCTGTTCTGATATTCCGGATGGCTGCCGATGTTGGCCATCTTGAAAATCTTCAAACCACATCTACTACCGAATGGTCTGTCGCACTGAGTTGAAATCGATGAGAGGTTTTTGGGTGACATGGAGATTCAGAATTGCTAGAATTGTTGCATTCTGATAACCCAAATGGCAGCCATCTTGAAATTCCACAAAGCACCCGTGAGATAATTGCTTATAAGACTTAAAGGGAGGAGCAGCTCAGGAGTAGTCAGTATATGTCAAACTCGCTGAGTCCAAAAAAGATTTAGAATTGTGGATTTTTTGAAAGTGATCATAGCTTTCTTTGTGTTATAGTTTATTTGCAAGTTTGGTTGACTTTGTTTACTTTTTATTGCAAAAAAATGCCAAAGGTAGGTGCAAACGAAAGCTCTTGCCTGCCAAACTATTCAGTTCTACTCTGCATCAACATCGTCTCTTCTTGAATCCTAAATCTGAAAAAGCTGTTCATAAACTTTAATCAGATTCAGGAGCATCAAATAAACATGCAGATTCAGAACAAAATGGCTACCAAGGCGCAATGTAATATATGATCAGCCTCATCCAGGTGAGCGGTTCTGGCCCACTTGGGCATCTAGTTTCTTTCCCTTTGGGGTCTTGGATTGTAGGTGTGACGTATTTGTATCGATTCCTAATCACTGCTTTTATTTCTGTTTTTATTCATTGCGATAACACATCCGTGAGGCATAGTGCATTTTTATCCAAAAACATCGACATCATTCTAATGAAAATTTGTGACATGTTTACTCCAAATATAGGTTGGGGGTGCTCGTTAGAACTGCCTCATCGAGGCGGTTCTAAGAGTATCTGAAACATTTGTCTTGGAGCAGAAATAAACAAAAATAATGTATACCCCCTTAAATCTCATTTTTCCAATATTAAGTTGGATTTAGAGGGCTGTTCATTTCACGGATTTGTTAACTTTATAGTGCCGTACCAATATATAATTTTACTGTATATTAATAAATATAGCAAATTGCGAACAGAGATCTGTATTGATGAATTAAGGCTGATTAACTTCCTTAGATGTGCTGCGCATGCGCAGTCTTGTGTTGTTAAAAGTAATCAATCGAACCCGTGTGTGTACAGCTAACTAAGAAAAATATTTTTTTTTAAGCATAGTGTTTGTCATTTCATCCACAACATTCATAGACTTTTATACTGCAGTTCAGTTGTCCCGCACATCGGGACTTGAAGAAATAGATGGGCTGCATGATGCTTCCATGCAGAGTTGAAACCGATCCGCACACGAGTACTCGAGCAAGCAAAGCGTTGCAAGTCGGACCGCCGTGCTTATAAACCCTATTGCTTTCATTGGGCGGCAGCGCTTGAGATCTCATGTCATCTGAATATCGGGTAAAAGTCCTACAAAATTGGAAGCGACGTCTCCAAAATGACCTTTGCATTGTTGATGCGGACCTTAAACCTCAACTCAAACAAACAAAAACTGCAGTTCACAATCTTTTGAATCACAACAGTACTTAGCAGATGTCCGAATGTCCGAATTCTCCGATTTTATAGGTTATTGTGCTATTCCATTATACATGTACACGGTATTTGTTATTTGCTGTATGTTTTAAATGAATGCTTGTTTAATTCTCATACCCTGAGTTAAGGGGCCTTGAAAAATCTTTGACCTGACTTGCCTTGCAAGAGAAAAAATGAGCAGTTAAGCAAAAACATTACTGGCAGAGTTTCAGAAGCGATACTTGAAAACCTGAACATGAAAGTACCATAGCCTGACTGGATAGCACTTGGCTATTCGGGACGAATCTCATTATGCAGGTGGGAATGAAAAAGGTCGAAGGTGTGGCTCGGTATCTCAGTCGGTAGAGTGTTTGTACGGTTTACGAGAGGCCCTCGGTTCGCAGAGTTAAAACTGACCGCACATGAGTACTGGTAAACCACTTTAAACTACATCTATTTTATTTGGCGGCAAGGATGAGATGTTATTTAATCTCAAGCCACGTCTCAAAAATGACCCAAATAGTGTTAACAAGGACGGTGATTTGTTTGTTTGTTTGTTTGTTTGTTTGAGATTTAACGTCCCCGTCAACACTGTATAGGTCATTTTTGAGCCTTTGCTACCAATTCTATGGGACTTTTTCCTGATATTGAGATGAAATTATAGGCCGATATCATGAAGTCACCTTTGCACCATTTAGGCACTACCATCCTATGGGTGTCCCGCCAAAACTTGAGGCCCTTATAACTCGCTTGTGTGTATTGCGATTGAGCTGAAATTTTGCATGCTGCTAGCAGACCTCAGTGCCTAGTTGCTTGCAAAATTTCGTGCCGCTACGAAGCGTATCTTGTGAGTTATAAGCCTTCAAACTTCGAGGAAAATAAAGTTTGTGCCTATTTTGCGGGAATACGAAATAAGATACAGCGGTGCAGTATGTATCCTTCAACAGGCATTTATGTGCCCTACCATCGTGCAAAATCCCGGTAACACTGGGGCACGAGAAAGTGCCGAAATAAAGGACTCTTTTTTACATTGAGGGCTATGGGAAAAATGAAGAAAACGCCGCTACTCAGCCTAGAGGACGAATACAATAGCAATTTTTACACCGTTAGTCCGTCCCAATAAAGTACGCCCTCGGGCCAAATTACAGATCGCTGCGTAAAATAGAGGCCAAGAAAATTGACTTAGAAATTTTGGTGGTCGGCGTGTTGTGGGTACGAGAATCTCATTTTGGTCACTTTCACGTAGAAGCATGAAAATGGTGCCAAAACGTGCCCATGCGTGTCCAACCAACTCATGAATATTGGAAAATTGTTTCTCTCAAATAGTTTTGGAGATATAAGGGTCCAAAGTTAAAGGAAATTGACCTTTCAAGGGCCATAACTCGAAACTCAATGAAGGAAGACAACTCCCATTTTACCCCATGGCATTTGGGTTAAGGGCGCATCATTTGGCACCAATTATAGGCCGATATCATGAAGTCACCTTTGCACCATTTAGGCACTACCATCCTATGGGTGTCCCGCCAAAACTTGAGGCCCTTATAACTCGCTTGTGTGTATTGCGATTGAGCTGAAATTTTGCATGCTGCTAGCAGACCTCAGTGCCTAGTTGCTTGCAAAATTTCGTGCCGCTACGAAGCGTATCTTGTGAGTTATAAGCCTCCAAACTTCGAGGAAAATAAAGTTTGTGCCTATTTTGCGGGAATACGAAATAAGATACAGCGGTGCAGTATGTATCCTTCAACAGGCATTTATGTGCCCTACCATCGTGCAAAATCCCGGTAACACTGGGGCACGAGAAAGTGCCGAAATAAAGGACTCTTTTTTACATTGAGGGCTATGGGAAAAATGAAGAAAACGCCGCTACTCAGCCTAGAGGACGAATACAATAGCAATTTTTACACCGTTAGTCCGTCCCAATAAAGTACGCCCTCGGGCCAAATTACAGATCGCTGCGTAAAATAGATGCCAAGAAAATTGACTTAGAAATTTTGGTGGTCGGCGTGTTGTGGGTACGAGAATCTCATTTTGGTCACTTTCACGTAGAAGCATGAAAATGGTGCCAAAACGTGCCCATGCGTGTCCAACCAACTCATGAATATTGGAAAATTGTTTCTCTCAAATAGTTTTGGAGATATAAGGGTCCAAAGTTAAAGGAAATTGACCTTTCAAGGGCCATAACTCGAAACTCAATGAAGGAAGACAACTCCCATTTTACCCCATGGCATTTGGGTTAAGGGCGCATCATTTGGCACCAATTATAGGCCGATATCATGAAGTCACCTTTGCACCATTTAGGCACTACCATCCTATGGGTGTCCCGCCAAAACTTGAGGCCCTTATAACTCGCTTGTGTGTACTGCGATTGAGCTGAAATTTTGCATGCTGCTAGCAGACCTCAGTGCCTAGTTGCTTGCAAAATTTCGTGCCGCTACGAAGCGTATCTTGTGAGTTATAAGCCTTCAAACTTCGAGGAAAATAAAGTTTGTGCCTATTTTGCGGGAATACGAAATAAGATACAGCGGTGCAGTATGTATCCTTCAACAGGCATTTATGTGCCCTACCATCGTGCAAAATCCCGGTAACACTGGGGCACGAGAAAGTGCCGAAATAAAGGACTCTTTTTTACATTGAGGGCTATGGGAAAAATGAAGAAAACGCCGCTACTCAGCCTAGAGGACGAATACAATAGCAATTTTTACACCGTTAGTCCGTCCCAATAAAGTACGCCCTCGGGCCAAATTACAGATCGCTGCGTAAAATAGAGGCCAAGAAAATTGACTTAGAAATTTTGGTGGTCGGCGTGTTGTGGGTACGAGAATCTCATTTTGGTCACTTTCACGTAGAAGCATGAAAATGGTGCCAAAACGTGCCCATGCGTGTCCAACCAACTCATGAATATTGGAAAATTGTTTCTCTCAAATAGTTTTGGAGATATAAGGGTCCAAAGTTAAAGGAAATTGACCTTTCAAGGGCCATAACTCGAAACTCAATGAAGGAAGACAACTCCCATTTTACCCCATGGCATTTGGGTTAAGGGCGCATCATTTGGCACCAATTATAGGCCGATATCATGAAGTCACCTTTGCACCATTTAGGCACTACCATCCTATGGGTGTCCCGCCAAAACTTGAGGCCCTTATAACTCGCTTGTGTGTATTGCGATTGAGCTGAAATTTTGCATGCTGCTAGCAGACCTCAGTGCCTAGTTGCTTGCAAAATTTCGTGCCGCTACGAAGCGTATCTTGTGAGTTATAAGCCTTCAAACTTCGAGGAAAATAAAGTTTGTGCCTATTTTGCGGGAATACGAAATAAGATACAGCGGTGCAGTATGTATCCTTCAACAGGCATTTATGTGCCCTACCATCGTGCAAAATCCCGGTAACACTGGGGCACGAGAAAGTGCCGAAATAAAGGACTCTTTTTTACATTGAGGGCTATGGGAAAAATGAAGAAAACGCCGCTACTCAGCCTAGAGGACGAATACAATAGCAATTTTTACACCGTTAGTCCGTCCCAATAAAGTACGCCCTCGGGCCAAATTACAGATCGCTGCGTAAAATAGAGGCCAAGAAAATTGACTTAGAAATTTTGGTGGTCGGCGTGTTGTGGGTACGAGAATCTCATTTTGGTCACTTTCACGTAGAAGCATGAAAATGGTGCCAAAACGTGCCCATGCGTGTCCAACCAACTCATGAATATTGGAAAATTGTTTCTCTCAAATAGTTTTGGAGATATAAGGGTCAAAAGTTAAAGGAAATTGACCTTTCAAGGGCCATAACTCGAAACTCAATGAAGGAAGACAACTCCCATTTTACCCCATGGCATTTGGGTTAAGGGCGCATCATTTGGCACCAATTATAGGCCGATATCATGAAGTCACCTTTGCACCATTTAGGCACTACCATCCTATGGGTGTCCCGCCAAAACTTGAGGCCCTTATAACTCGCTTGTGTGTATTGCGATTGAGCTGAAATTTTGCATGCTGCTAGCAGACCTCAGTGCCTAGTTGCTTGCAAAATTTCGTGCCGCTACGAAGCGTATCTTGTGAGTTATAAGCCTCCAAACTTCGAGGAAAATAAAGTTTGTGCCTATTTTGCGGGAATACGAAATAAGATACAGCGGTGCAGTATGTATCCTTCAACAGGCATTTATGTGCCCTACCATCGTGCAAAATCCCGGTAACACTGGGGCACGAGAAAGTGCCGAAATAAAGGACTCTTTTTTACATTGAGGGCTATGGGAAAAATGAAGAAAACGCCGCTACTCAGCCTAGAGGACGAATACAATAGCAATTTTTACACCGTTAGTCCGTCCCAATAAAGTACGCCCTCGGGCCAAATTACAGATCGCTGCGTAAAATAGAGGCCAAGAAAATTGACTTAGAAATTTTGGTGGTCGGCGTGTTGTGGGTACGAGAATCTCATTTTGGTCACTTTCACGTAGAAGCATGAAAATGGTGCCAAAACGTGCCCATGCGTGTCCAACCAACTCATGAATATTGGAAAATTGTTTCTCTCAAATAGTTTTGGAGATATAAGGGTCCAAAGTTAAAGGAAATTGACCTTTCAAGGGCCATAACTCGAAACTCAATGAAGGAAGACAACTCCCATTTTACCCCATGGCATTTGGGTTAAGGGCGCATCATTTGGCACCAATTATAGGCCGATATCATGAAGTCACCTTTGCACCATTTAGGCACTACCATCCTATGGGTGTCCCGCCAAAACTTGAGGCCCTTATAACTCGCTTGTGTGTATTGCGATTGAGCTGAAATTTTGCATGCTGCTAGCAGACCTCAGTGCCTAGTTGCTTGCAAAATTTCGTGCCGCTACGAAGCGTATCTTGTGAGTTATAAGCCTTCAAACTTCGAGGAAAATAAAGTTTGTGCCTATTTTGCGGGAATACGAAATAAGATACAGCGGTGCAGTATGTATCCTTCAACAGGCATTTATGTGCCCTACCATCGTGCAAAATCCCGGTAACACTGGGGCACGAGAAAGTGCCGAAATAAAGGACTCTTTTTTACATTGAGGGCTATGGGAAAAATGAAGAAAACGCCGCTACTCAGCCTAGAGGACGAATACAATAGCAATTTTTACACCGTTAGTCCGTCCCAATAAAGTACGCCCTCGGGCCAAATTACAGATCGCTGCGTAAAATAGAGGCCAAGAAAATTGACTTAGAAATTTTGGTGGTCGGCGTGTTGTGGGTACGAGAATCTCATTTTGGTCACTTTCACGTAGAAGCATGAAAATGGTGCCAAAACGTGCCCATGCGTGTCCAACCAACTCATGAATATTGGAAAATTGTTTCTCTCAAATAGTTTTGGAGATATAAGGGTCCAAAGTTAAAGGAAATTGACCTTTCAAGGGCCATAACTCGAAACTCAATGAAGGAAGACAACTCCCATTTTACCCCATGGCATTTGGGTTAAGGGCGCATCATTTGGCACCAATTATAGGCCGATATCATGAAGTCACCTTTGCACCATTTAGGCACTACCATCCTATGGGTGTCCCGCCAAAACTTGAGGCCCTTATAACTCGCTTGTGTGTATTGCGATTGAGCTGAAATTTTGCATGCTGCTAGCAGACCTCAGTGCCTAGTTGCTTGCAAAATTTCGTGCCGCTACGAAGCGTATCTTGTGAGTTATAAGCCTCCAAACTTCGAGGAAAATAAAGTTTGTGCCTATTTTGCGGGAATACGAAATAAGATACAGCGGTGCAGTATGTATCCTTCAACAGGCATTTATGTGCCCTACCATCGTGCAAAATCCCGGTAACACTGGGGCACGAGAAAGTGCCGAAATAAAGGACTCTTTTTTACATTGAGGGCTATGGGAAAAATGAAGAAAACGCCGCTACTCAGCCTAGAGGACGAATACAATAGCAATTTTTACACCGTTAGTCCGTCCCAATAAAGTACGCCCTCGGGCCAAATTACAGATCGCTGCGTAAAATAGAGGCCAAGAAAATTGACTTAGAAATTTTGGTGGTCGGCGTGTTGTGGGTACGAGAATCTCATTTTGGTCACTTTCACGTAGAAGCATGAAAATGGTGCCAAAACGTGCCCATGCGTGTCCAACCAACTCATGAATATTGGAAAATTGTTTCTCTCAAATAGTTTTGGAGATATAAGGGTCCAAAGTTAAAGGAAATTGACCTTTCAAGGGCCATAACTCGAAACTCAATGAAGGAAGACAACTCCCATTTTACCCCATGGCATTTGGGTTAAGGGCGCATCATTTGGCACCAATTATAGGCCGATATCATGAAGTCACCTTTGCACCATTTAGGCACTACCATCCTATGGGTGTCCCGCCAAAACTTGAGGCCCTTATAACTCGCTTGTGTGTATTGCGATTGAGCTGAAATTTTGCATGCTGCTAGCAGACCTCAGTGCCTAGTTGCTTGCAAAATTTCGTGCCGCTACGAAGCGTATCTTGTGAGTTATAAGCCTTCAAACTTCGAGGAAAATAAAGTTTGTGCCTATTTTGCGGGAATACGAAATAAGATACAGCGGTGCAGTATGTATCCTTCAACAGGCATTTATGTGCCCTACCATCGTGCAAAATCCCGGTAACACTGGGGCACGAGAAAGTGCCGAAATAAAGGACTCTTTTTTACATTGAGGGCTATGGGAAAAATGAAGAAAACGCCGCTACTCAGCCTAGAGGACGAATACAATAGCAATTTTTACACCGTTAGTCCGTCCCAATAAAGTACGCCCTCGGGCCAAATTACAGATCGCTGCGTAAAATAGAGGCCAAGAAAATTGACTTAGAAATTTTGGTGGTCGGCGTGTTGTGGGTACGAGAATCTCATTTTGGTCACTTTCACGTAGAAGCATGAAAATGGTGCCAAAACGTGCCCATGCGTGTCCAACCAACTCATGAATATTGGAAAATTGTTTCTCTCAAATAGTTTTGGAGATATAAGGGTCCAAAGTTAAAGGAAATTGACCTTTCAAGGGCCATAACTCGAAACTCAATGAAGGAAGACAACTCCCATTTTACCCCATGGCATTTGGGTTAAGGGCGCATCATTTGGCACCAATTATAGGCCGATATCATGAAGTCACCTTTGCACCATTTAGGCACTACCATCCTATGGGTGTCCCGCCAAAACTTGAGGCCCTTATAACTCGCTTGTGTGTATTGCGATTGAGCTGAAATTTTGCATGCTGCTAGCAGACCTCAGTGCCTAGTTGCTTGCAAAATTTCGTGCCGCTACGAAGCGTATCTTGTGAGTTATAAGCCTCCAAACTTCGAGGAAAATAAAGTTTGTGCCTATTTTGCGGGAATACGAAATAAGATACAGCGGTGCAGTATGTATCCTTCAACAGGCATTTATGTGCCCTACCATCGTGCAAAATCCCGGTAACACTGGGGCACGAGAAAGTGCCGAAATAAAGGACTCTTTTTTACATTGAGGGCTATGGGAAAAATGAAGAAAACGCCGCTACTCAGCCTAGAGGACGAATACAATAGCAATTTTTACACCGTTAGTCCGTCCCAATAAAGTACGCCCTCGGGCCAAATTACAGATCGCTGCGTAAAATAGAGGCCAAGAAAATTGACTTAGAAATTTTGGTGGTCGGCGTGTTGTGGGTACGAGAATCTCATTTTGGTCACTTTCACGTAGAAGCATGAAAATGGTGCCAAAACGTGCCCATGCGTGTCCAACCAACTCATGAATATTGGAAAATTGTTTCTCTCAAATAGTTTTGGAGATATAAGGGTCCAAAGTTAAAGGAAATTGACCTTTCAAGGGCCATAACTCGAAACTCAATGAAGGAAGACAACTCCCATTTTACCCCATGGCATTTGGGTTAAGGGCGCATCATTTGGCACCAATTATAGGCCGATATCATGAAGTCACCTTTGCACCATTTAGGCACTACCATCCTATGGGTGTCCCGCCAAAACTTGAGGCCCTTATAACTCGCTTGTGTGTATTGCGATTGAGCTGAAATTTTGCATGCTGCTAGCAGACCTCAGTGCCTAGTTGCTTGCAAAATTTCGTGCCGCTACGAAGCGTATCTTGTGAGTTATAAGCCTTCAAACTTCGAGGAAAATAAAGTTTGTGCCTATTTTGCGGGAATACGAAATAAGATACAGCGGTGCAGTATGTATCCTTCAACAGGCATTTATGTGCCCTACCATCGTGCAAAATCCCGGTAACACTGGGGCACGAGAAAGTGCCGAAATAAAGGACTCTTTTTTACATTGAGGGCTATGGGAAAAATGAAGAAAACGCCGCTACTCAGCCTAGAGGACGAATACAATAGCAATTTTTACACCGTTAGTCCGTCCCAATAAAGTACGCCCTTGGGCCAAATTACAGATCGCTGCGTAAAATAGAGGCCAAGAAAATTGACTTAGAAATTTTGGTGGTCGGCGTGTTGTGGGTACGAGAATCTCATTTTGGTCACTTTCACGTAGAAGCATGAAAATGGTGCCAAAACGTGCCCATGCGTGTCCAACCAACTCATGAATATTGGAAAATTGTTTCTCTCAAATAGTTTTGGAGATATAAGGGTCCAAAGTTAAAGGAAATTGACCTTTCAAGGGCCATAACTCGAAACTCAATGAAGGAAGACAACTCCCATTTTACCCCATGGCATTTGGGTTAAGGGCGCATCATTTGGCACCAATTATAGGCCGATATCATGAAGTCACCTTTGCACCATTTAGGCACTACCATCCTATGGGTGTCCCGCCAAAACTTGAGGCCCTTATAACTCGCTTGTGTGTATTGCGATTGAGCTGAAATTTTGCATGCTGCTAGCAGACCTCAGTGCCTAGTTGCTTGCAAAATTTCGTGCCGCTACGAAGCGTATCTTGTGAGTTATAAGCCTTCAAACTTCGAGGAAAATAAAGTTTGTGCCTATTTTGCGGGAATACGAAATAAGATACAGCGGTGCAGTATGTATCCTTCAACAGGCATTTATGTGCCCTACCATCGTGCAAAATCCCGGTAACACTGGGGCACGAGAAAGTGCCGAAATAAAGGACTCTTTTTTACATTGAGGGCTATGGGAAAAATGAAGAAAACGCCGCTACTCAGCCTAGAGGACGAATACAATAGCAATTTTTACACCGTTAGTCCGTCCCAATAAAGTACGCCCTTGGGCCAAATTACAGATCGCTGCGTAAAATAGAGGCCAAGAAAATTGACTTAGAAATTTTGGTGGTCGGCGTGTTGTGGGTACGAGAATCTCATTTTGGTCACTTTCACGTAGAAGCATGAAAATGGTGCCAAAACGTGCCCATGCGTGTCCAACCAACTCATGAATATTGGAAAATTGTTTCTCTCAAATAGTTTTGGAGATATAAGGGTCCAAAGTTAAAGGAAATTGACCTTTCAAGGGCCATAACTCGAAACTCAATGAAGGAAGACAACTCCCATTTTACCCCATGGCATTTGGGTTAAGGGCGCATCATTTGGCACCAATTATAGGCCGATATCATGAAGTCACCTTTGCACCATTTAGGCACTACCATCCTATGGGTGTCCCGCCAAAACTTGAGGCCCTTATAACTCGCTTGTGTGTATTGCGATTGAGCTGAAATTTTGCATGCTGCTAGCAGACCTCAGTGCCTAGTTGCTTGCAAAATTTCGTGCCGCTACGAAGCGTATCTTGTGAGTTATAAGCCTTCAAACTTCGAGGAAAATAAAGTTTGTGCCTATTTTGCGGGAATACGAAATAAGATACAGCGGTGCAGTATGTATCCTTCAACAGGCATTTATGTGCCCTACCATCGTGCAAAATCCCGGTAACACTGGGGCACGAGAAAGTGCCGAAATAAAGGACTCTTTTTTACATTGAGGGCTATGGGAAAAATGAAGAAAACGCCGCTACTCAGCCTAGAGGACGAATACAATAGCAATTTTTACACCGTTAGTCCGTCCTAATAAAGTACGCCCTTGGGCCAAATTACAGATCGCTGCGTAAAATAGAGGCCAAGAAAATTGACTTAGAAATTTTGGTGGTCGGCGTGTTGTGGGTACGAGAATCTCATTTTGGTCACTTTCACGTAGAAGCATGAAAATGGTGCCAAAACGTGCCCATGCGTGTCCAACCAACTCATGAATATTGGAAAATTGTTTCTCTCAAATAGTTTTGGAGATATAAGGGTCCAAAGTTAAAGGAAATTGACCTTTCAAGGGCCATAACTCGAAACTCAATGAAGGAAGACAACTCCCATTTTACCCCATGGCATTTGGGTTAAGGGCGCATCATTTGGCACCAATTATAGGCCGATATCATGAAGTCACCTTTGCACCATTTAGGCACTACCATCCTATGGGTGTCCCGCCAAAACTTGAGGCCCTTATAACTCGCTTGTGTGTATTGCGATTGAGCTGAAATTTTGCATGCTGCTAGCAGACCTCAGTGCCTAGTTGCTTGCAAAATTTCGTGCCGCTACGAAGCGTATCTTGTGAGTTATAAGCCTTCAAACTTCGAGGAAAATAAAGTTTGTGCCTATTTTGCGGGAATACGAAATAAGATACAGCGGTGCAGTATGTATCCTTCAACAGGCATTTATGTGCCCTACCATCGTGCAAAATCCCGGTAACACTGGGGCACGAGAAAGTGCCGAAATAAAGGACTCTTTTTTACATTGAGGGCTATGGGAAAAATGAAGAAAACGCCGCTACTCAGCCTAGAGGACGAATACAATAGCAATTTTTACACCGTTAGTCCGTCCCAATAAAGTACGCCCTTGGGCCAAATTACAGATCGCTGCGTAAAATAGAGGCCAAGAAAATTGACTTAGAAATTTTGGTGGTCGGCGTGTTGTGGGTACGAGAATCTCATTTTGGTCACTTTCACGTAGAAGCATGAAAATGGTGCCAAAACGTGCCCATGCGTGTCCAACCAACTCATGAATATTGGAAAATTGTTTCTCTCAAATAGTTTTGGAGATATAAGGGTCCAAAGTTAAAGGAAATTGACCTTTCAAGGGCCATAACTCGAAACTCAATGAAGGAAGACAACTCCCATTTTACCCCATGGCATTTGGGTTAAGGGCGCATCATTTGGCACCAATTATAGGCCGATATCATGAAGTCACCTTTGCACCATTTAGGCACTACCATCCTATGGGTGTCCCGCCAAAACTTGAGGCCCTTATAACTCGCTTGTGTGTATTGCGATTGAGCTGAAATTTTGCATGCTGCTAGCAGACCTCAGTGCCTAGTTGCTTGCAAAATTTCGTGCCGCTACGAAGCGTATCTTGTGAGTTATAAGCCTTCAAACTTCGAGGAAAATAAAGTTTGTGCCTATTTTGCGGGAATACGAAATAAGATACAGCGGTGCAGTATGTATCCTTCAACAGGCATTTATGTGCCCTACCATCGTGCAAAATCCCGGTAACACTGGGGCACGAGAAAGTGCCGAAATAAAGGACTCTTTTTTACATTGAGGGCTATGGGAAAAATGAAGAAAACGCCGCTACTCAGCCTAGAGGACGAATACAATAGCAATTTTTACACCGTTAGTCCGTCCCAATAAAGTACGCCCTCGGGCCAAATTACAGATCGCTGCGTAAAATAGAGGCCAAGAAAATTGACTTAGAAATTTTGGTGGTCGGCGTGTTGTGGGTACGAGAATCTCATTTTGGTCACTTTCACGTAGAAGCATGAAAATGGTGCCAAAACGTGCCCATGCGTGTCCAACCAACTCATGAATATTGGAAAATTGTTTCTCTCAAATAGTTTTGGAGATATAAGGGTCCAAAGTTAAAGGAAATTGACCTTTCAAGGGCCATAACTCGAAACTCAATGAAGGAAGACAACTCCCATTTTACCCCATGGCATTTGGGTTAAGGGCGCATCATTTGGCACCAATTATAGGCCGATATCATGAAGTCACCTTTGCACCATTTAGGCACTACCATCCTATGGGTGTCCCGCCAAAACTTGAGGCCCTTATAACTCGCTTGTGTGTATTGCGATTGAGCTGAAATTTTGCATGCTGCTAGCAGACCTCAGTGCCTAGTTGCTTGCAAAATTTCGTGCCGCTACGAAGCGTATCTTGTGAGTTATAAGCCTCCAAACTTCGAGGAAAATAAAGTTTGTGCCTATTTTGCGGGAATACGAAATAAGATACAGCGGTGCAGTATGTATCCTTCAACAGGCATTTATGTGTCCTACCATCGTGCAAAATCCCGGTAACACTGGGGCACGAGAAAGTGCCGAAATAAAGGACTCTTTTTTACATTGAGGGCTATGGGAAAAATGAAGAAAACGCCGCTACTCAGCCTAGAGGACGAATACAATAGCAATTTTTACACCGTTAGTCCGTCCCAATAAAGTACGCCCTTGGGCCAAATTACAGATCGCTGCGTAAAATAGAGGCCAAGAAAATTGACTTAGAAATTTTGGTGGTCGGCGTGTTGTGGGTACGAGAATCTCATTTTGGTCACTTTCACGTAGAAGCATGAAAATGGTGCCAAAACGTGCCCATGCGTGTCCAACCAACTCATGAATATTGGAAAATTGTTTCTCTCAAATAGTTTTGGAGATATAAGGGTCCAAAGTTAAAGGAAATTGACCTTTCAAGGGCCATAACTCGAAACTCAATGAAGGAAGACAACTCCCATTTTACCCCATGGCATTTGGGTTAAGGGCGCATCATTTGGCACCAATTATAGGCCGATATCATGAAGTCACCTTTGCACCATTTAGGCACTACCATCCTATGGGTGTCCCGCCAAAACTTGAGGCCCTTATAACTCGCTTGTGTGTATTGCGATTGAGCTGAAATTTTGCATGCTGCTAGCAGACCTCAGTGCCTAGTTGCTTGCAAAATTTCGTGCCGCTACGAAGCGTATCTTGTGAGTTATAAGCCTTCAAACTTCGAGGAAAATAAAGTTTGTGCCTATTTTGCGGGAATACGAAATAAGATACAGCGGTGCAGTATGTATCCTTCAACAGGCATTTATGTGCCCTACCATCGTGCAAAATCCCGGTAACACTGGGGCACGAGAAAGTGCCGAAATAAAGGACTCTTTTTTACATTGAGGGCTATGGGAAAAATGAAGAAAACGCCGCTACTCAGCCTAGAGGACGAATACAATAGCATTTTTTACACCGTTAGTCCGTCCCAATAAAGTACGCCCTCGGGCCAAATTACAGATCGCTGCGTAAAATAGAGGCCAAGAAAATTGACTTAGAAATTTTGGTGGTCGGCGTGTTGTGGGTACGAGAATCTCATTTTGGTCACTTTCACGTAGAAGCATGAAAATGGTGCCAAAACGTGCCCATGCGTGTCCAACCAACTCATGAATATTGGAAAATTGTTTCTCTCAAATAGTTTTGGAGATATAAGGGTCCAAAGTTAAAGGAAATTGACCTTTCAAGGGCCATAACTCGAAACTCAATGAAGGAAGACAACTCCCATTTTACCCCATGGCATTTGGGTTAAGGGCGCATCATTTGGCACCAATTATAGGCCGATATCATGAAGTCACCTTTGCACCATTTAGGCACTACCATCCTATGGGTGTCCCGCCAAAACTTGAGGCCCTTATAACTCGCTGGTGTGTATTGCGATTGAGCTGAAATTTTGCATGCTGCTAGCAGACCTCAGTGCCTAGTTGCTTGCAAAATTTCGTGCCGCTACGAAGCGTATCTTGTGAGTTATAAGCCTTCAAACTTCGAGGAAAATAAAGTTTGTGCCTATTTTGCGGGAATACGAAATAAGATACAGCGGTGCAGTATGTATCCTTCAACAGGCATTTATGTGCCCTACCATCGTGCAAAATCCCGGTAACACTGGGGCACGAGAAAGTGCCGAAATAAAGGACTCTTTTTTACATTGAGGGCTATGGGAAAAATGAAGAAAACGCCGCTACTCAGCCTAGAGGACGAATACAATAGCAATTTTTACACCGTTAGTCCGTCCCAATAAAGTACGCCCTTGGGCCAAATTACAGATCGCTGCGTAAAATAGAGGCCAAGAAAATTGACTTAGAAATTTTGGTGGTCGGCGTGTTGTGGGTACGAGAATCTCATTTTGGTCACTTTCACGTAGAAGCATGAAAATGGTGCCAAAACGTGCCCATGCGTGTCCAACCAACTCATGAATATTGGAAAATTGTTTCTCTCAAATAGTTTTGGAGATATAAGGGTCCAAAGTTAAAGGAAATTGACCTTTCAAGGGCCATAACTCGAAACTCAATGAAGGAAGACAACTCCCATTTTACCCCATGGCATTTGGGTTAAGGGCGCATCATTTGGCACCAATTATAGGCCGATATCATGAAGTCACCTTTGCACCATTTAGGCACTACCATCCTATGGGTGTCCCGCCAAAACTTGAGGCCCTTATAACTCGCTTGTGTGTATTGCGATTGAGCTGAAATTTTGCATGCTGCTAGCAGACCTCAGTGCCTAGTTGCTTGCAAAATTTCGTGCCGCTACGAAGCGTACCTTGTGAGTTATAAGCCTTCAAACTTCGAGGAAAATAAAGTTTGTGCCTATTTTGCGGGAATACGAAATAAGATACAGCGGTGCAGTATGTATCCTTCAACAGGCATTTATGTGCCCTACCATCGTGCAAAATCCCGGTAACACTGGGGCACGAGAAAGTGCCGAAATAAAGGACTCTTTTTTACATTGAGGGCTATGGGAAAAATGAAGAAAACGCCGCTACTCAGCCTAGAGGACGAATACAATAGCAATTTTTACACCGTTAGTCCGTCCCAATAAAGTACGCCCTCGGGCCAAATTACAGATCGCTGCGTAAAATAGAGGCCAAGAAAATTGACTTAGAAATTTTGGTGGTCGGCGTGTTGTGGGTACGAGAATCTCATTTTGGTCACTTTCACGTAGAAGCATGAAAATGCCCATGCGTGTCCAACCAACTCATGAATATTGGAAAATTGTTTCTCTCAAATAGTTTTGGAGATATAAGGGTCCAAAGTTAAAGGAAATTGACCTTTCAAGGGCCATAACTCGAAACTCAATGAAGGAAGACAACTCCCAGTTTACCCCATGGCATTTGGGTTAAGGGCGCATCATTTGGCACCAATTATAGGCCGATATCATGAAGTCACCTTTGCACCATTTAGGCACTATCATCCTATGGGTGTCCCGCCAAAACTTGAGGCCCTTATAACTCGCTTGTGTGTATTGCGATTGAGCTGAAATTTTGCATGCTGCTAGCAGACCTCAGTGCCTAGTTGCTTGCAAAATTTCGTGCCGCTACGAAGCGTATCTTGTGAGTTATAAGCCTTCAAACTTCGAGGAAAATAAAGTTTGTGCCTATTTTGCGGGAATACGAAATAAGATACAGCGGTGCAGTATGTATCCTTCAACAGGCATTTATGTGCCCTACCATCGTGCAAAATCCCGGTAACACTGGGGCACGAGAAAGTGCCGAAATAAAGGACTCTTTTTTACATTGAGGGCTATGGGAAAAATGAAGAAAACGCCGCTACTCAGCCTAAAGGACGAATACAATAGCAATTTTTACACCGTTAGTCCGTCCCAATAAAGTACGCCCTCGGGCCAAATTACAGATCGCTGCGTAAAATAGAGGCCAAGAAAATTGACTTAGAAATTTTGGTGGTCGGCGTGTTGTGGGTGCGAGAATCTCATTTTGGTCACTTTCACGTAGAAGCATGAAAATGGTGCCAACACGTGCCCATGCGTGTCCAACCAACTCATGAATATTGGAAAATTGTTTCTCTCAAATAGTTTTGGAGATATAAGGGTCCAAAGTTAAAGGAAATTGACCTTTCAAGGGCCATAACTCGAAACTCAATGAAGGAAGACAACTCCCATTTTACCCCATGGCATTTGGGTTAAGGGCGCATCATTTGGCACCAATTATAGGCCGATATCATGAAGTCACCTTTGCACCATTTAGGCACTATCATCCTATGGGTGTCCCGCCAAAACTTGAGGCCCTTATAACTCGCTTGTGTGTATTGCGATTGAGCTGAAATTTTGCATGCTGCTAGCAGACCTCAGTGCCTAGTTGCTTACAAAATTTCGTGCCGCTACGAAGCGTATCTTGTGAGTTATAAGCCTTCAAACTTCGAGGAAAATAAAGTTTGTGCCTATTTTGCGGGAATACGAAATAAGATACAGCGGTGCAGTATGTATCCTTCAACAGGCATTTATGTGCCCTACCATCGTGCAAAATCCCGGTAACACTGGGGCACGAGAAAGTGCCGAAATAAAGGACTCTTTTTTTACATTGAGGGCTATGGGAAAATGAAGAAAACGCCGCTACTCAGCCTAGAGGACGAATACAATAGCAATTTTTACACCGTTAGTCCGTCCCAATAAAGTACGCCCTCGGGCCAAATTACAGATCGCTGCGTAAAATAGAGGCCAAGAAAATTGACTTAGAAATTTTGGTGGTCGGCGTGTTGTGGGTACGAGAATCTCATTTTGGTCACTTTCACGTAGAAGCATGAAAATGGTGCCAAAACGTGCCCATGCGTGTCCAACCAACTCATGAATATTGGAAAATTGTTTCTCTCAAATAGTTTTGGAGATATAAGGGTCCAAAGTTAAAGGAAATTGACCTTTCAAGGGCCATAACTCGAAACTCAATGAAGGAAGACAACTCCCATTTTACCCCATGGCATTTGGGTTAAGGGCGCATCATTTGGCACCAATTATAGGCCGATATCATGAAGTCACCTTTGCACCATTTAGGCACTTTCATCCTATTGGTGTCCCGCCAAAACTTGAGGCCCTTATAACTCGCTTGTGTGTATTGCGATTGAGCTGAAATTTTGCATGCTGCTAGCAGACCTCAGTGCCTAGTTGCTTGCAAAATTTCGTGCCGCTACGAAGCGTATCTTGTGAGTTATAAGCCTTCAAACTTCGAGGAAAATAAAGTTTGTGCCTATTTTGCGGGAATACGAAATAAGATACAGCGGTGCAGTATGTATCCTTCAACAGGCATTTATGTGCCCTACCATCGTGCAAAATCCCGGTAACACTGGGGCACGAGAAAGTGCCGAAATAAAGGACTCTTTTTTTACATTGAGGGCTATGGGAAAATGAAGAAAACGCCGCTACTCAGCCTAGAGGACGAATACAATAGCAATTTTTACACCGTTAGTCCGTCCCAATAAAGTACGCCCTCGGGCCAAATTACAGATCGCTGCGTAAAATAGAGGCCAAGAAAATTGACTTAGAAATTTTGGTGGTCGGCGTGTTGTGGGTACGAGAATCTCATTTTGGTCACTTTCACGTAGAAGCATGAAAATGGTGCCAAAACGTGCCCATGCGTGTCCAACCAACTCATGAATATTGGAAAATTGTTTCTCTCAAATAGTTTTGGAGATATAAGGGTCCAAAGTTAAAGGAAATTGACCTTTCAAGGGCCATAACTCGAAACTCAATGAAGGAAGACAACTCCCATTTTACCCATGGCATTTGGGTTAAGGGCGCATCATTTGGCACCAATTATAGGCCGATATCATGAAGTCACCTTTGCACCATTTAGGCACTACCATCCTATGGGTGTCCCGCCAAAACTTGAGGCCCTTATAACTCGCTTGTGTGTATTGCGATTGAGCTGAAATTTTGCATGCTGCTAGCAGACCTCAGTGCCTAGTTGCTTGCAAAATTTCGTGCCGCTACGAAGCGTATCTTGTGAGTTATAAGCCTTCAAACTTCGAGGAAAATAAAGTTTGTGCCTATTTTGCGGGAATACGAAATAAGATACAGCGGTGCAGTATGTATCCTTCAACAGGCATTTATGTGCCCTACCATCGTGCAAAATCCCGGTAACACTGGGGCACGAGAAAGTGCCGAAATAAAGGACTCTTTTTTACATTGAGGGCTATGGGAAAAATGAAGAAAACGCCGCTACTCAGCCTAGAGGACGAATACAATAGCAATTTTTACACCGTTAGTCCGTCCCAATAAAGTACGCCCTCGGGCCAAATTACAGATCGCTGCGTAAAATAGAGGCCAAGAAAATTGACTTAGAAATTTTGGTGGTCGGCGTGTTGTGGGTACGAGAATCTCATTTTGGTCACTTTCACGTAGAAGCATGAAAATGGTGCCAAAACGTGCCCATGCGTGTCCAACCAACTCATGAATATTGGAAAATTGTTTCTCTCAAATAGTTTTGGAGATATAAGGGTCCAAAGTTAAAGGAAATTGACCTTTCAAGGGCCATAACTCGAAACTCAATGAAGGAAGACAACTCCCAGTTTACCCCATGGCATTTGGGTTAAGGGCGCATCATTTGGCACCAATTATAGGCCGATATCATGAAGTCACCTTTGCACCATTTAGGCACTATCATCCTATGGGTGTCCCGCCAAAACTTGAGGCCCTTATAACTCGCTTGTGTGTATTGCGATTGAGCTGAAATTTTGCATGCTGCTAGCAGACCTCAGTGCCTAGTTGCTTGCAAAATTTCGTGCCGCTACGAAGCGTATCTTGTGAGTTATAAGCCTTCAAACTTCGAGGAAAATAAAGTTTGTGCCTATTTTGCGGGAATACGAAATAAGATACAGCGGTGCAGTATGTATCCTTCAACAGGCATTTATGTGCCCTACCATCGTGCAAAATCCCGGTAACACTGGGGCACGAGAAAGTGCCGAAATAAAGGACTCTTTTTTACATTGAGGGCTATGGGAAAAATGAAGAAAACGCCGCTACTCAGCCTAAAGGACGAATACAATAGCAATTTTTACACCGTTAGTCCGTCCCAATAAAGTACGCCCTCGGGCCAAATTACAGATCGCTGCGTAAAATAGAGGCCAAGAAAATTGACTTAGAAATTTTGGTGGTCGGCGTGTTGTGGGTGCGAGAATCTCATTTTGGTCACTTTCACGTAGAAGCATGAAAATGGTGCCAACACGTGCCCATGCGTGTCCAACCAACTCATGAATATTGGAAAATTGTTTCTCTCAAATAGTTTTGGAGATATAAGGGTCCAAAGTTAAAGGAAATTGACCTTTCAAGGGCCATAACTCGAAACTCAATGAAGGAAGACAACTCCCATTTTACCCCATGGCATTTGGGTTAAGGGCGCATCATTTGGCACCAATTATAGGCCGATATCATGAAGTCACCTTTGCACCATTTAGGCACTATCATCCTATGGGTGTCCCGCCAAAACTTGAGGCCCTTATAACTCGCTTGTGTGTATTGCAATTGAGCTGAAATTTTGCATGCTGCTAGCAGACCTCAGTGCCTAGTTGCTTGCAAAATTTCTTGCCGCTACGAAGCGTATCTTGTGAGTTATAAGCCTTCAAACTTCGAGGAAAATAAAGTTTGTGCCTATTTTGCGGGAATACGAAATAAGATACAGCGGTGCAGTATGAATCCTTCAACAGGCATTTATGTGCCCTACCATCGTGCAAAATCCCGGTAACACTGGGGCACGAGAAAGTGCCGAAATAAAGGACTCTTTTTTACATTGAGGGCTATGGGAAAAATGAAGAAAACGCCGCTACTCAGCCTAGAGGACGAATACAATAGCATTTTTACACCGTTAGTCCGTCCCAATAAAGTACGCCCTCGGGCCAAATTAGAGATCGCTGCGTAAAATAGAGGCCAAGAAAATTGACTTAGAAATTTTGGTGGTCGGCGTGTTGTGGGTACGAGAATCTCATTTTGGTCACTTTCACGTAGAAGCATGAAAATGGTGCCAAAACGTGCCCATGCGTGTCCAACCAACTCATGAATATTGGAAAATTGTTTCTCTCAAATAGTTTTGGAGATATAAGGGTCCAAAGTTAAAGGAAATTGACCTTTCAAGGGCCATAACTCGAAACTCAATGAAGGAAGACAACTCCCAGTTTACCCCATGGCATTTGGGTTAAGGGCGCATCATTTGGCACCAATTATAGGCCGATATCATGAAGTCACCTTTGCACCATTTAGGCATTATCATCCTATTGGTGTCCCGCCAAAACTTGAGGCCCTTATAACTCGCTTGTGTGTATTGCGATTGAGCTGAAATTTTGCATGCTGCTAGCAGACCTCAGTGCCTAGTTGCTTGCAAAATTTCGTGCCGCTACGAAGCGTATCTTGTGAGTTATAAGCCTTCAAACTTCGAGGAAAATAAAGTTTGTGCCTATTTTGCGGGAATACGAAATAAGATACAGCGGTGCAGTATGTATCCTTCAACAGGCATTTATGTGCCCTACCATCGTGCAAAATCCCGGTAACACTGGGGCACGAGAAAGTGCCGAAATAAAGGACTCTTTTTTACATTGAGGGCTATGGGAAAAATGAAGAAAACGCCGCTACTCAGCCTAGAGTCCGAATACAATAGCATTTTTTACACCGTTAGTCCGTCCCAATAAAGTACGCCCTCGGGCCAAATTACAGATCGCTGCGTAAAATAGAGGCCAAGAAAATTGACTTAGAAATTTTGGTGGTCGGCGTGTTGTGGGTACGAGAATCTCATTTTGGTCACTTTCACGTAGAAGCATGAAAATGGTGCCAAAACGTGCCCATGCGTGTCCAACCAACTCATGAATATTGGAAAATTGTTTCTCTCAAATAGTTTTGGAGATATAAGGGTCCAAAGTTAAAGGAAATTGACCTTTCAAGGGCCATAACTCGAAACTCAATGAAGGAAGACAACTCCCATTTTACCCCATGGCATTTGGGTTAAGGGCGCATCATTTGGCACCAATTATAGGCCGATATCATGAAGTCACCTTTGCACCATTTAGGCACTATCATCCTATTGGTGTCCCGCCAAAACTTGAGGCCCTTATAACTCGCTTGTGTGTATTGCGATTGAGCTGAAATTTTGCATGCTGCTAGCAGACCTCAGTGCCTAGTTGCTTGCAAAATTTCGTGCCGCTACGAAGCGTATCTTGTGAGTTATAAGCCTTCAAACTTCGAGGAAAATAAAGTTTGTGCCTATTTTGCGGGAATACGAAATAAGATACAGCGGTGCAGTATGTATCCTTCAACGGGCATTTATGTGCCCTACCATCGTGCAAAATCCCGGTAACACTGGGGCACGAGAAAGTGCCGAAATAAAGGACTCTTTTTTACATTGAGGGCTATGGGAAAAATGAAGAAAACGCCGCTACTCAGCCTAGAGGACGAATACAATAGCAATTTTTACACCGTTAGTCCGTCCCAATAAAGTACGCCCTCGGGCCAAATTACAGATCGCTGCGTAAAATAGAGGCCAAGAAAATTGACTTAGAAATTTTGGTGGTCGGCGTGTTGTGGGTACGAGAATCTCATTTTGGTCACTTTCACGTAGAAGCATGAAAATGGTGCCAAAACGTGCCCATGCGTGTCCAACCAACTCATGAATATTGGAAAATTGTTTCTCTCAAATAGTTTTGGAGATATAAGGGTCCAAAGTTAAAGGAAATTGACCTTTCAAGGGCCATAACTCGAAACTCAATGAAGGAAGACAACTCCCATTTTACCCCATGGCATTTGGGTTAAGGGCGCATCATTTGGCACCAATTATAGGCCGATATCATGAAGTCACCTTTGCACCATTTAGGCACTATCATCCTATTGGTGTCCCGCCAAAACTTGAGGCCCTTATAACTCGCTTGTGTGTATTGCGATTGAGCTGAAATTTTGCATGCTGCTAGCAGACCTCAGTGCCTAGTTGCTTGCAAAATTTCGTGCCGCTACGAAGCGTATCTTGTGAGTTATAAGCCTTCAAACTTCGAGGAAAATAAAGTTTGTGCCTATTTTGCGGGAATACGAAATAAGATACAGCGGTGCAGTATGTATCCTTCAACGGGCATTTATGTGCCCTACCATCGTGCAAAATCCCGGTAACACTGGGGCACGAGAAAGTGCCGAAATAAAGGACTCTTTTTTACATTGAGGGCTATGGGAAAAATGAAGAAAACGCCGCTACTCAGCCTAGAGGACGAATACAATAGCAATTTTTACACCGTTAGTCCGTCCCAATAAAGTACGCCCTCGGGCCAAATTACAGATCGCTGCGTAAAATAGAGGCCAAAAAAATTGACTTAGAAATTTTGGTGGTCGGCGTGTTGTGGGTACGAGAATCTCATTTTGGTCACTTTCACGTAGAAGCATGAAAATGGTGCCAAAACGTGCCCATGCGCGTCCAACCAACTCATGAATATTGGAAAATTGTTTCTCTCAAATAGTTTTGGAGATATAAGGGTCCAAAGTTAAAGGAAATTGACCTTTCAAGGGCCATAACTCGAAACTCAATGAAGGAAGACAACTCCCAATTTACCCCATGGCATTTGGGTTAAGGGCGCATCATTTGGCACCAATTATAGGCCGATATCATGAAGTCACCTTTGCACCATTTAGGCACTATCATCCTATGGGTGTCCCGCCAAAACTTGAGGCCCTTATAACTCGCTTGTGTGTATTGCGATTGAGCTGAAATTTTGCATGCTGCTAGCAGACCTCAGTGCCTAGTTGCTTGCAAAATTTCGTGCCGCTACGAAGCGTATCTTGTGAGTTATAAGCCTTCAAACTTCGAGGAAAATAAAGTTTGTGCCTATTTTGCGGGAATACGAAATAAGATACAGCGGTGCAGTATGTATCCTTCAACGGGCATTTATGTGCCCTACCATCGTGCAAAATCCCGGTAACACTGGGGCACGAGAAAGTGCCGAAATAAAGGACTCTTTTTTACATTGAGGGCTATGGGAAAAATGAAGAAAACGCCGCTACTCAGCCTAGAGGACGAATACAATAGCAATTTTTACACCGTTAGTCCGTCCCAATAAAGTACGCCCTCGGGCCAAATTACAGATCGCTGCGTAAAATAGAGGCCAAGAAAATTGACTTAGAAATTTTGGTGGTCGGCGTGTTGTGGGTACGAGAATCTCATTTTGGTCACTTTCACGTAGAAGCATGAAAATGGTGCCAAAACGTGCCCATGCGTGTCCAACCAACTCATGAATATTGGAAAATTGTTTCTCTCAAATAGTTTTGGAGATATAAGGGTCCAAAGTTAAAGGAAATTGACCTTTCAAGGGCCATAACTCGAAACTCAATGAAGGAAGACAACTCCCATTTTACCCCATGGCATTTGGGTTAAGGGCGCATCATTTGGCACCAATTATAGGCCGATATCATGAAGTCACCTTTGCACCATTTAGGCACTATCATCCTATTGGTGTCCCGCCAAAACTTGAGGCCCTTATAACTCGCTTGTGTGTATTGCGATTGAGCTGAAATTTTGCATGCTGCTAGCAGACCTCAGTGCCTAGTTGCTTGCAAAATTTCGTGCCGCTACGAAGCGTATCTTGTGAGTTATAAGCCTTCAAACTTCGAGGAAAATAAAGTTTGTGCCTATTTTGCGGGAATACGAAATAAGATACAGCGGTGCAGTATGTATCCTTCAACGGGCATTTATGTGCCCTACCATCGTGCAAAATCCCGGTAACACTGGGGCACGAGAAAGTGCCGAAATAAAGGACTCTTTTTTACATTGAGGGCTATGGGAAAAATGAAGAAAACGCCGCTACTCAGCCTAGAGGACGAATACAATAGCAATTTTTACACCGTTAGTCCGTCCCAATAAAGTACGCCCTCGGGCCAAATTACAGATCGCTGCGTAAAATAGAGGCCAAGAAAATTGACTTAGAAATTTTGGTGGTCGGCGTGTTGTGGGTACGAGAATCTCATTTTGGTCACTTTCACGTAGAAGCATGAAAATGGTGCCAAAACGTGCCCATGCGTGTCCAACCAACTCATGAATATTGGAAAATTGTTTCTCTCAAATAGTTTTGGAGATATAAGGGTCCAAAGTTAAAGGAAATTGACCTTTCAAGGGCCATAACTCGAAACTCAATGAAGGAAGACAACTCCCATTTTACCCCATGGCATTTGGGTTAAGGGCGCATCATTTGGCACCAATTATAGGCCGATATCATGAAGTCACCTTTGCACCATTTAGGCACTATCATCCTATGGGTGTCCCGCCAAAACTTGAGGCCCTTATAACTCGCTTGTGTGTATTGCGATTGAGCTGAAATTTTGTATGCTGCTAGCAGACCTCAGTGCCTAGTTGCTTGCAAAATTTCGTGCCGCTACGAAGCGTATCTTGTGAGTTATAAGCCTTCAAACTTCGAGGAAAATAAAGTTTGTGCCTATTTTGCGGGAATACGAAATAAGATACAGCGGTGCAGTATGTATCCTTCAACAGGCATTTATGTGCCCTACCATCGTGCAAAATCCCGGTAACATTGGGGCACGAGAAAGTGCCGAAATAAAGGACTCTTTTTTACATTGAGGGCTATGGGAAAAATGAAGAAAACGCCGCTACTCAGCCTAGAGGACGAATACAATAGCAATTTTTACACCGTTAGTCCGTCCCAATAAAGTACGCCTTCGGGCCAAATTACAGATCGCTGCGTAAAATAGAGGCCAAGAAAATTGACTTAGAAATTTTGGTGGTCGGCGTGTTGTGGGTACGAGAATCTCATTTTGGTCACTTTCACGTAGAAGCATGAAAATGGTGCCAAAACGTGCCCATGCGTGTCCAACCAACTCATGAATATTGGAAAATTGTTTCTCTCAAATAGTTTTGGAGATATAAGGGTCTAAATTTAAAGGAAATTGACCTTTCAAGGGCCATAACTCGAAACTCAATGAAGGAAGACAACTCCCAATTTACCCCATGGCATTTGGGTTAAGGGCGCATCATTTGGCACCAATTATAGGCCGATATCATGAAGTCACCTTTGCACCATTTAGGCACTATCATCCTATGGGTGTCCCGCCAAAACTTGAGGCCCTTATAACTCGCTTGTGTGCATTGCGATTGAGCTGAAATTTTGCATGCTGCTAGCAGACCTCAGTGCCTAGTTGCTTGCAAAATTTCGTGCCGCTACGAAGCGTATCTTGTGAGTTATAAGCCTTCAAACTTCGAGGAAAATAAAGTTTGTGCCTATTTTGCGGGAATACGAAATAAGATACAGCGGTGCAGTATGTATCCTTCAACAGGCATTTATGTGCCCTACCATCGTGCAAAATCCCGGTAACACTGGGGCACGAGAAAGTGCCGAAATAAAGGACTCTTTTTTACATTGAGGGCTATAGGAAAAATGAAGAAAACGCCGCTACTCAGCCTAGAGGACGAATACAATAGCAATTTTTACACCGTTAGTCCGTCCCAATAAAGTACGCCCTCGGGCCAAATTACAGATCGCTGCGTATAATAGAGGCCAAGAAAATTGACTTAGAAATTTTGGTGGTCGGCGTGTTGTGGGTACGAGAATCTCATTTTGGTCACTTTCACGTAGAAGCATGAAAATGGTGCCAAAACGTGCCCATGCGTGTCCAACCAAGTCATGAATATTGGAAAATTGTTTCTCTCAAATAGTTTTGGAGATATAAGGGTCCAAAGTTAAAGGAAATTGACCTTTCAAGGGCCATAACTCGAAACTCAATGAAGGAAGACAACTCCCATTTTACCCCATGGCATTTGGGTTAAGGGCGCATCATTTGGCACCAATTATAGGCCGATATCATGAAGTCACCTTTGCACCATTTAGGCACTGTCATCCTATGGGTTTCCCGCCAAAACTTGAGGCCCTTATAACTCGCTTGTGTGTATTGCAATTGAGCTGAAATTTTGCATGCTGCTAGCAGACCTCAGTGCCTAGTTGCTTGCAAAATTTCGTGCCGCTACGAAGCGTATATTGTGAGTTATAAGCCTTCAAACTTCGAGGAAAATAAAGTTTGTGCCTATTTTGCGGGAATACGAAATAAGATACAGCGGTGCAGTATGTATCCTTCAACAGGCATTTATGTGCCCTACCATCGTGCAAAATCCCGGTAACACTGGGGCACGAGAAAGTGCCGAAATAAAGGACTCTTTTTTACATTGAGGGCTATGGGAAAAATGAAGAAAACGCCGCTACTCAGCCTAGAGGACGAATACAATAGCAATTTTTACACCGTTAGTCCGTCCCAATAAAGTACGCCCTCGGGCCAAATTACAGATCGCTGCGTAAAATAGAGGCCAAAAAAATTGACTTAGAAATTTTGGTGGTCGGCGTGTTGTGGGTGCGAGAATCTCATTTTGGTCACTTTCACGTAGAAGCATGAAAATGGTGCCAAAACGTGCCCATGCGCGTCCAATATTGGAAAATTGTTTCTCTCAAATAGTTTTGGAGATATAAGGGTCCAAAGTTAAAGGAAATTGACCTTTCAAGGGCCATAACTCGAAACTCAATGAAGGAAGACAACTCCCAATTTACCCCATGGCATTTGGGTTAAGGGCGCATCATTTGGCACCAATTATAGGCCGATATCATGAAGTCACCTTTGCACCATTTAGGCACTATCATCCTATGGGTGTCCCGCCAAAACTTGAGGCCCTTATAACTCGCTTGTGTGTATTGCGATTGAGCTGAAATTTTGCATGCTGCTAGCAGACCTCAGTGCCTAGTTGCTTGCAAAATTTCGTGCCGCTACGAAGCGTATCTTGTGAGTTATAAGCCTTCAAACTTCGAGGAAAATAAAGTTTGTGCCTATTTTGCGGGAATACGAAATAAGATACAGCGGTGCAGTATGTATCCTTCAACAGGCATTTATGTGCCCTACCATCGTGCAAAATCCCGGTAACACTGGGGCACGAGAAAGTGCCGAAATAAAGGACTCTTTTTTACATTGAGGGCTATGGGAAAAATGAAGAAAACGCCGCTACTCAGCCTAGAGGACGAATTCAATAGCAATTTTTACACCGTTAGTCCGTCCCAATAAAGTACGCCTTCGGGCCAAATTACAGATCGCTGCGTAAAATAGAGGCCAAGAAAATTGACTTAGAAATTTTGGTGGTCGGCGTGTTGTGGGTACGAGAATCTCATTTTGGTCACTTTCACGTAGAAGCATGAAAATGGTGCCAAAACGTGCCCATGCGTGTCCAACCAACTCATGAATATTGGAAAATTGTTTCTCTCAAATAGTTTTGGAGATATAAGGGTCTAAATTTAAAGGAAATTGACCTTTCAAGGGCCATAACTCGAAACTCAATGAAGGAAGACAACTCCCAATTTACCCCATGGCATTTGGGTTAAGGGCGCACCATTTGGCACCAATTATAGGCCGATATCATGAAGTCACCTTTGCACCATTTAGGCACTATCATCCTATGGGTGTCCCGCCAAAACTTGAGGCCCTTATAACTCGCTTGTGTGCATCGCGATTGAGCTGAAATTTTGCATGCTGCTAGCAGACCTCAGTGCCTAGTTGCTTGCAAAATTTCGTGCCGCTACGAAGCGTATCTTGTGAGTTATAAGCCTTCAAACTTCGAGGAAAATAAAGTTTGTGCCTATTTTGCGGGAATACGAAATAAGATACAGCGGTGCAGTATGTATCCTTCAACAGGCATTTATGTGCCCTACCATCGTGCAAAATCCCGGTAACACTGGGGCACGAGAAAGTGCCGAAATAAAGGACTCTTTTTTACATTGAGGGCTATGGGAAAAATGAAGAAAACGCCGCTACTCAGCCTAGAGGACGAATACAATAGCAATTTTTACACCGTTAGTCCGTCCCAATAAAGTACGCCCTCGGGCCAAATTACAGATCGCTGCGTATAATAGAGGCCAAGAAAATTGACTTAGAAATTTTGGTGGTCGGCGTGTTGTGGGTACGAGAATCTCATTTTGGTCACTTTCACGTAGAAGCATGAAAATGGTGCCAAAACGTGCCCATGCGTGTCCAACCAACTCATGAATATTGGAAAATTGTTTCTCTCAAATAGTTTTGGAGATATAAGGGTCCAAAATTAAAGGAAATTGACCTTTCAAGGGCCATAACTCGAAACTCAATGAAGGAAGACAACTCCCATTTTACCCCATGGCATTTGGGTTAAGGGCGCATCATTTGGCACCAATTATAGGCCGATATCATGAAGTCACCTTTGCACCATTTAGGCACTGTCATCCTATGGGTTTCCCGCCAAAACTTGAGGCCCTTATAACTCGCTTGTGTGTATTGCAATTGAGCTGAAATTTTGCATGCTGCTAGCAGACCTCAGTGCCTAGTTGCTTGCAAAATTTCGTGCCGCTACGAAGCGTATATTGTGAGTTATAAGCCTTCAAACTTCGAGGAAAATAAAGTTTGTGCCTATTTTGCGGGAATACGAAATAAGATACAGCGGTGCAGTATGTATCCTTCAACAGGCATTTATGTGCCCTACCATCGTGCAAAATCCCGGTAACACTGGGGCACGAGAAAGTGCCGAAATAAAGGACTCTTTTTTACATTGAGGGCTATGGGAAAAATGAAGAAAACGCCGCTACTCAGCCTAGAGGACGAATACAATAGCAATTTTTACACCGTTAGTCCGTCCCAATAAAGTACGCCCTCGGGCCAAATTACAGATCGCTGCGTAAAATAGAGGCCAAGAAAATTGACTTAGAAATTTTGGTTGTCGGCGTGTTGTGGGTACGAGAATCTCATTTTGGTCACTTTCACGTAGAAGCATGAAAATGGTGCCAAAACGTGCCCATGCGTGTCCAACCAACTCATGAATATTGGAAAATTGTTTCTCTCAAATAGTTTTGGAGATATAAGGGTCCAAAGTTAAAGGAAATTGACCTTTCAAGGGCCATAACTCGAAACTCAATGAAGGAAGACAACTCCCATTTTACCCCATGGCATTTGGGTTAAGGGCGCATCATTTGGCACCAATTATAGGCCGATATCATGAAGTCACCTTTGCACCATTTAGGCACTATCATCCTATGGGTGTCCCGCCAAAACTTGAGGCCCTTATAACTCGCTTGTGTGTATTGCGATTGAGCTGAAATTTTGCATGCTGCTAGCAGACCTCAGTGCCTAGTTGCTTGCAAAATTTCGTGCCGCTACGAAGCGTATATTGTGAGTTATAAGCCTTCAAACTTCGAGGAAAATAAAGTTTGTGCCTATTTTGCGGGAATACGAAATAAGATACAGCGGTGCAGTATGTATCCTTCAACAGGCATTTATGTGCCCTACCATCGTGCAAAATCCCGGTAACACTGGGGCACGAGAAAGTGCCGAAATAAAGGACTCTTTTTTACATTGAGGGCTATGGGAAAAATGAAGAAAACGCCGCTACTCAGCCTAGAGGACGAATACAATAGCAATTTTTACACCGTAAGTCCGTCCCAATAAAGTACGCCCTCGGGCCAAATTACAGATCGCTGCGTAAAATAGAGGCCAAGAAAATTGACTTAGAAATTTTGGTGGTCGGCGTGTTGTGGGTACGAGAATCTCATTTTTGTCACTTTCACGTAGAAGCATGAAAATGGTGCCAAAACGTGCCCATGCGTGTCCAACCAACTCATGAATATTGGAAAATTGTTTCTCTCAAATAGTTTTGGAGATATAAGGGTCCAAAGTTAAAGGAAATTGACCTTTCAAGGGCCATAACTCGAAACTCAATGAAGGAAGACAACTCCCATTTTACCCCATGGCATTTGGGTTAAGGGCGCATCATTTGGCACCAATTATAGGCCGATATCATGAAGTCACCTTTGCACCATTTAGGCACTGTCATCCTATGGGTGTCCCGCTAAAAAACTTGAGGCCCTTATAACTCGCTTGTGTGTATTGCGATTGAACTGAAATTTTGCATGCTGCTAGCAGACCTCAGTGCCTAGTTGCTTGCAAAATTTCGTGCCGCTACAAAGCGTATCTTGTGAGTTATAAGCCTTCAAACTTCGAGGAAAATAAAGTTTGTGCCTATTTTGCGGGAATACGAAATAAGATACAGCGGTGCAGTATGTATCCTTCAACAGGCATTTATGTGCCCTACCATCGTGCAAAATCCCGGTAACACTGGGGCACGAAAAAGTGCCGAAATAAAGGACTCTTTTTTACATTGAGGGCTATGGGAAAAATGAAGAAAACGCCGCTACTCAGCCTAGAGGACGAATACAATAGCAATTTTTACACCGTTAGTCCGTCCCAATAAAGTACGCCCTCGGGCCAAATTACAGATCGCTGCGTAAAATAGAGGCCAAGAAAATTGACTTAGAAATTTTGGTGGTCGGCGTGTTGTGGGTACGAGAATCTCATTTTGGTCACTTTCACGTAGAAGCATGAAAATGGTGCCAAAACGTGCCCATGCGTGTCCAACCAACTCATGAATATTGGAAAATTGTTTCTCTCAAATAGTTTTGGAGATATAAGGGTCCAAAGTTAAAGGAAATTGACCTTTCAAGGGCCATAACTCGAAACTCAATGAAGGAAGACAACTCCCATTTTACCCCATGGCATTTGGGTTAAGGGCGCATCATTTGGCACCAATTATAGGCCGATATCATGAAGTCACCTTTGCACCATTTAGGCACTATCATCCTATGGGTGTCCCGCCAAAACTTGAGGCCCTTATAACTCGCTTGTGTGTATTGCGATTGAGCTGAAATTTTGCATGCTGCTAGCAGACCTCAGTGCCTAGTTGCTTGCAAAATTTCGTGCCGCTACGAAGCGTATATTGTGAGTTATAAGCCTTCAAACTTCGAGGAAAATAAAGTTTGTGCCTATTTTGCGGGAATACGAAATAAGATACAGCGGTGCAGTATGTATCCTTCAACAGGCATTTATGTGCCCTACCATCGTGCAAAATCCCGGTAACACTGGGGCACGAGAAAGTGCCGAAATAAAGGACTCTTTTTTACATTGAGGGCTATGGGAAAAATGAAGAAAACGCCGCTACTCAGCCTAGAGGACGAATACAATAGCAATTTTTACACCGTAAGTCCGTCCCAATAAAGTACGCCCTCGGGCCAAATTACAGATCGCTGCGTAAAATAGAGGCCAAGAAAATTGACTTAGAAATTTTGGTGGTCGGCGTGTTGTGGGTACGAGAATCTCATTTTGGTCACTTTCACGTAGAAGCATGAAAATGGTGCCAAAACGTGCCCATGCGTGTCCAACCAACTCATGAATATTGGAAAATTGTTTCTCTCAAATAGTTTTGGAGATATAAGGGTCCAAAGTTAAAGGAAATTGACCTTTCAAGGGCCATAACTCGAAACTCAATGAAGGAAGACAACTCCCATTTTACTCCATGGCATTTGGGTTAAGGGCGCATCATTTGGCACCAATTATAGGCCGATATCATGAAGTCACCTTTGCACCATTTAGGCACTATCATCCTATGGGTGTCCCGCCAAAACTTGAGGCCCTTATAACTCGCTTGTGTGTATTGCGATTGAGCTGAAATTTTGCATGCTGCTAGCAGACCTCAGTGCCTAGTTGCTTGCAAAATTTCGTGCCGCTACGAAGCGTATCTTGTGAGTTATAAGCCTTCAAACTTCGAGGAAAATAAAGTTTGTGCCTATTTTGCGGGAATACGAAATAAGATACAGCGGTGCAGTATGTATCCTTCAACAGGCATTTATGTGCCCTACCATCGTGCAAAATCCCGGTAACACTGGGGCACGAGAAAGTGCCGAAATAAAGGACTCTTTTTTACATTGAGGGCTATGGGAAAAATGAAGAAAACGCCGCTACTCAGCCTAGAGGACGAATACAATAGCAATTTTTACACCGTAAGTCCGTCCCAATAAAGTACGCCCTCGGGCCAAATTACAGATCGCTGCGTAAAATAGAGGCCAAGAAAATTGACTTAGAAATTTTGGTGGTCGGCGTGTTGTGGGTACGAGAATCTCATTTTTGTCACTTTCACGTAGAAGCATGAAAATGGTGCCAAAACGTGCCCATGCGTGTCCAACCAACTCATGAATATTGGAAAATTGTTTCTCTCAAATAGTTTTGGAGATATAAGGGTCCAAAGTTAAAGGAAATTGACCTTTCAAGGGCCATAACTCGAAACTCAATGAAGGAAGACAACTCCCATTTTACCCCATGGCATTTGGGTTAAGGGCGCATCATTTGGCACCAATTATAGGCCGATATCATGAAGTCACCTTTGCACCATTTAGGCACTGTCATCCTATGGGTGTCCCGCTAAAAAACTTGAGGCCCTTATAACTCGCTTGTGTGTATTGCGATTGAACTGAAATTTTGCATGCTGCTAGCAGACCTCAGTGCCTAGTTGCTTGCAAAATTTCGTGCCGCTACAAAGCGTATCTTGTGAGTTATAAGCCTTCAAACTTCGAGGAAAATAAAGTTTGTGCCTATTTTGCGGGAATACGAAATAAGATACAGCGGTGCAGTATGTATCCTTCAACAGGCATTTATGTGCCCTACCATCGTGCAAAATCCCGGTAACACTGGGGCACGAAAAAGTGCCGAAATAAAGGACTCTTTTTTACATTGAGGGCTATGGGAAAAATGAAGAAAACGCCGCTACTCAGCCTAGAGGACGAATACAATAGCAATTTTTACACCGTTAGTCCGTCCCAATAAAGTACGCCCTCGGGCCAAATTACAGATCGCTGCGTAAAATAGAGGCCAAGAAAATTGACTTAGAAATTTTGGTGGTCGGCGTGTTGTGGGTACGAGAATCTCATTTTGGTCACTTTCACGTAGAAGCATGAAAATGGTGCCAAAACGTGCCCATGCGTGTCCAACCAACTCATGAATATTGGAAAATTGTTTCTCTCAAATAGTTTTGGAGATATAAGGGTCCAAAGTTAAAGGAAATTGACCTTTCAAGGGCCATAACTCGAAACTCAATGAAGGAAGACAACTCCCATTTTACCCCATGGCATTTGGGTTAAGGGCGCATCATTTGGCACCAATTATAGGCCGATATCATGAAGTCACCTTTGCACCATTTAGGCACTATCATCCTATGGGTGTCCCGCCAAAACTTGAGGCCCTTATAACTCGCTTGTGTGTATTGCGATTGAGCTGAAATTTTGCATGCTGCTAGCAGACCTCAGTGCCTAGTTGCTTGCAAAATTTCGTGCCGCTACGAAGCGTATATTGTGAGTTATAAGCCTTCAAACTTCGAGGAAAATAAAGTTTGTGCCTATTTTGCGGGAATACGAAATAAGATACAGCGGTGCAGTATGTATCCTTCAACAGGCATTTATGTGCCCTACCATCGTGCAAAATCCCGGTAACACTGGGGCACGAGAAAGTGCCGAAATAAAGGACTCTTTTTTACATTGAGGGCTATGGGAAAAATGAAGAAAACGCCGCTACTCAGCCTAGAGGACGAATACAATAGCAATTTTTACACCGTAAGTCCGTCCCAATAAAGTACGCCCTCGGGCCAAATTACAGATCGCTGCGTAAAATAGAGGCCAAGAAAATTGACTTAGAAATTTTGGTGGTCGGCGTGTTGTGGGTACGAGAATCTCATTTTGGTCACTTTCACGTAGAAGCATGAAAATGGTGCCAAAACGTGCCCATGCGTGTCCAACCAACTCATGAATATTGGAAAATTGTTTCTCTCAAATAGTTTTGGAGATATAAGGGTCCAAAGTTAAAGGAAATTGACCTTTCAAGGGCCATAACTCGAAACTCAATGAAGGAAGACAACTCCCATTTTACCCCATGGCATTTGGGTTAAGGGCGCATCATTTGGCACCAATTATAGGCCGATATCATGAAGTCACCTTTGCACCATTTAGGCACTATCATCCTATGGGTGTCCCGCCAAAACTTGAGGCCCTTATAACTCGCTTGTGTGTATTGCGATTGAGCTGAAATTTTGCATGCTGCTAGCAGACCTCAGTGCCTAGTTGCTTGCAAAATTTCGTGCCGCTACGAAGCGTATCTTGTGAGTTATAAGCCTTCAAACTTCGAGGAAAATAAAGTTTGTGCCTATTTTGCGGGAATACGAAATAAGATACAGCGGTGCAGTATGTATCCTTCAACAGGCATTTATGTGCCCTACCATCGTGCAAAATCCCGGTAACACTGGGGCACGAGAAAGTGCCGAAATAAAGGACTCTTTTTTACATTGAGGGCTATGGGAAAAATGAAGAAAACGCCGCTACTCAGCCTAGAGGACGAATACAATAGCAATTTTTACACCGTAAGTCCGTCCCAATAAAGTACGCCCTCGGGCCAAATTACAGATCGCTGCGTAAAATAGAGGCCAAGAAAATTGACTTAGAAATTTTGGTGGTCGGCGTGTTGTGGGTACGAGAATCTCATTTTGGTCACTTTCACGTAGAAGCATGAAAATGGTGCCAAAACGTGCCCATGCGTGTCCAACCAACTCATGAATATTGGAAAATTGTTTCTCTCAAATAGTTTTGGAGATATAAGGGTCCAAAGTTAAAGGAAATTGACCTTTCAAGGGCCATAACTCGAAACTCAATGAAGGAAGACAACTCCCATTTTACCCCATGGCATTTGGGTTAAGGGCGCATCATTTGGCACCAATTATAGGCCGATATCATGAAGTCACCTTTGCACCATTTAGGCACTATCATCCTATGGGTGTCCCGCCAAAACTTGAGGCCCTTATAACTCGCTTGTGTGTATTGCGATTGAGCTGAAATTTTGCATGCTGCTAGCAGACCTCAGTGCCTAGTTGCTTGCAAAATTTCGTGCCGCTACGAAGCGTATCTTGTGAGTTATAAGCCTTCAAACTTCGAGGAAAATAAAGTTTGTGCCTATTTTGCGGGAATACGAAATAAGATACAGCGGTGCAGTATGTATCCTTCAACAGGCATTTATGTGCCCTACCATCGTGCAAAATCCCGGTAACACTGGGGCACGAGAAAGTGCCGAAATAAAGGACTCTTTTTTACATTGAGGGCTATGGGAAAAATGAAGAAAACGCCGCTACTCAGCCTAGAGGACGAATACAATAGCAATTTTTACACCGTAAGTCCGTCCCAATAAAGTACGCCCTCGGGCCAAATTACAGATCGCTGCGTAAAATAGAGGCCAAGAAAATTGACTTAGAAATTTTGGTGGTCGGCGTGTTGTGGGTACGAGAATCTCATTTTGGTCACTTTCACGTAGAAGCATGAAAATGGTGCCAAAACGTGCCCATGCGTGTCCAACCAACTCATGAATATTGGAAAATTGTTTCTCTCAAATAGTTTTGGAGATATAAGGGTCCAAAGTTAAAGGAAATTGACCTTTCAAGGGCCATAACTCGAAACTCAATGAAGGAAGACAACTCCCATTTTACCCCATGGCATTTGGGTTAAGGGCGCATCATTTGGCACCAATTATAGGCCGATATCATGAAGTCACCTTTGCACCATTTAGGCACTATCATCCTATGGGTGTCCCGCCAAAACTTGAGGCCCTTATAACTCGCTTGTGTGTATTGCGATTGAGCTGAAATTTTGCATGCTGCTAGCAGACCTCAGTGCCTAGTTGCTTGCAAAATTTCGTGCCGCTACGAAGCGTATCTTGTGAGTTATAAGCCTTCAAACTTCGAGGAAAATAAAGTTTGTGCCTATTTTGCGGGAATACGAAATAAGATACAGCGGTGCAGTATGTATCCTTCAACAGGCATTTATGTGCCCTACCATCGTGCAAAATCCCGGTAACACTGGGGCACGAGAAAGTGCCGAAATAAAGGACTCTTTTTTACATTGAGGGCTATGGGAAAAATGAAGAAAACGCCGCTACTCAGCCTAGAGGACGAATACAATAGCAATTTTTACACCGTTAGTCCGTCCCAATAAAGTACGCCCTCGGGCCAAATTACAGATCGCTGCGTAAAATAGAGGCCAAGAAAATTGACTTAGACATTTTGGTGGTCGGCGTGTTGTGGGTACGAGAATCTCATTTTGGTCACTTTCACGTAGAAGCATGAAAATGGTGCCAAAACGTGCCCATGCGTGTCCAACCAACTCATGAATATTGGAAAATTGTTTCTCTCAAATAGTTTTGGAGATATAAGGGTCCAAAGTTAAAGGAAATTGACCTTTCAAGGGCCATAACTCGAAACTCAATGAAGGAAGACAACTCCCATTTTACCCCATGGCATTTGGGTTAAGGGCGCATCATTTGGCACCAATTATAGGCCGATATCATGAAGTAACCTTTGCACCATTTAGGCACTATCATCCTATGGGTGCCTACCCCGCCCATAGGGGCTTGAAGAAATATATGGGCTGCATGATGCTTCCACGCAGAGCTGAATCCGGCCCGCACACTAGTACTGGTAAACCGCTTAGAGGATCTAAGCCTGTCCAGGAACCGCGGTGCGAGGCGGACCGTCCATGCTAATAAACTTTATTGGTTTCATTGGGCGACAGGGCTTGAGATGTCATTTCATCTCGATGTCGGGTAAAAGTCCCACAAAATTGGAAGCAACGTCTCCAAAATGACCTTTACAGTGTTGACGGGGACGTTAAACCTCAAATCAAACAAACAAACAAACAAACATCCTATGGGTGTCCCGCCAAAACTTGAGGCCCTTATAACTCGCTTGTGTGTATTGCGATTGAGCTGAAATTTTGCATGCTGCTAGCAGACCTCAGTGCCTAGTTGCTTGCAAAATTTCGTGCCGCTACGAAGCGTATCTTGTGAGTTATAAGCCTTCAAACTTCGAGGAAAATAAAGTTTGTGCCTATTTTGCGGGAATACGAAATAAGATACAGCGGTGCAGTATGTATCCTTCAACAGGCATTTATGTGCCCTACCATCGTGCAAAATCCCGGTAACACTGGGGCACGAGAAAGTTCCGAAATAAAGGACTCTTTTTTACATTGAGGGCTATGGGAAAAATGAAGAAAACGCCGCTACTCAGCCTAGAGGACAAATACAATAGCAATTTTTACACCGTTAGTCCGTCCCAATAAAGTACGCCCTCGGGCCAAATTACAGATCGCTGCGTAAAATAGAGGCCAAGAAAATTGACTTAGAAATTTTGGTGGTCGGCGTGTTGTGGGTACGAGAATCTCATTTTGGTCACTTTCACGTAGAAGCATGAAAATGGTGCCAAAACGTGCCCATGCGTGTCCAACCAACTCATGAATATTGGAAAATTGTTTCTCTCAAATAGTTTTGGAGATATAAGGGTCCAAAGTTAAAGGAAATTGACCTTTCAAGGGCCATAACTCGAAACTCAATGAAGGAAGACAACTCCCATTTTACCCCATGGCATTTGGGTTAAGGGCGCATCATTTGGCACCAATTATAGGCCGATATCATGAAGTCACCTTTGCACCATTTAGGCACTATCATCCTATGGGTGTCCCGCCAAAACTTGAGGCCCTTATAACTCGCTTGTGTGTATTGCGATTGAGCTGAAATTTTGCATGCTGCTAGCAGACCTCAGTGCCTAGTTGCTTGCAAAATTTCGTGCCGCTACGAAGCGTATCTTGTGAGTTATAAGCCTTCAAACTTCGAGGAAAATAAAGTTTGTGCCTATTTTGCGGGAATACGAAATAAGATACAGCGATGCAGTATGTATCCTTCAACAGGCATTTATGTGCCCTACCATCGTGCAAAATCCCGGTAACACTGGGGCACGAGAAAGTGCCGAAATAAAGGACTCTTTTTTACATTGAGGGCTATGGGAAAAATGAAGAAAACGCCGCTACTCAGCCTAGAGGACGAATACAATAGCAATTTTTACACCGTTAGTCCGTCCCAATAAAGTACGCCCTCGGGCCAAATTACAGATCGCTGCGTAAAATAGAGGCCAAGAAAATTGACTTAGAAATTTTGGTGGTCGGCGTGTTGTGGGTACGAGAATCTCATTTTGGTCACTTTCACGTAGAAGCATGAAAATGGTGCCAAAACGTGCCCATGCGTGTCCAACCAACTCATGAATATTGGAAAATTGTTTCTCTCAAATAGTTTTGGAGATATAAGGGTCCAAAGTTAAAGGAAATTGACCTTTCAAGGGAATTAATTCGAAACTCAATGAAGGAAGACAACTCCCATTTTACCCCATGGCATTTGGGTTAAGGGCGCATCATTTGGCACCAATTATAGGCCGATATCATGAAGTCACCTTTGCACCATTTAGGCACTATCATCCTATGGGTGTCCCGCCAAAACTTGAGGCCCTTATAACTCGCTTGTGTGTATTGCGATTGAGCTGACATTTTGCATGCTGCTAGCAGACCTCAGTGCCTAGTTGCTTGCAAAATTTCGTGCCGCTACGAAGCGTATCTTGTGAGTTATAAGCCTTCAAACTTCGAGGAAAATAAAGTTTGTGCCTATTTTGCGGGAATACGAAATAAGATACAGCGGTGCAGTATGTATCCTTCAACAGGCATTTATGTGCCCTACCATCGTGCAAAATCCCGGTAACACTGGGGCACGAGAAAGTGCCGAAATAAAGGACTCTTTTTTACATTGAGGGCTATGGGAAAAATGAAGAAAACGCCGCTACTCAGCCTAGAGGACGAATACAATAGCAATTTTTACACCGTTAGTCCGTCCCAATAAAGTACGCCCTCGGGCCAAATTACAGATCGCTGCGTAAAATAGAGGCCAAGAAAATTGACTTAGACATTTTGGTGGTCGGCGTGTTGTGGGTACGAGAATCTCATTTTGGTCACTTTCACGTGGAAGCATGAAAATGGTGCCAAAACGTGCCCATGCGTGTCCAACCAACTCATGAATATTGGGAAATTGTTTCTCTCAAATAGTTTTGGAGATATAAGGGTCCAAAGTTAAAGGAAATTGACCTTTCAAGGGCCATAACTCGAAACTCAATGAAGGAAGACAACTCCCATTTCACCCCATGGCATTTGGGTTAAGGGCGCATCATTTGGCACCAATTATAGGCCGATATCATGAAGTCACCTTTGCACCATTTAGGCACTATCATCCTATGGGTGTCCCGCCAAACCTTGAGGCCCTTATAACTCGCTTGTGTGTATTGCGATTGAGCTGAAATTGTGCATGCTGCTAGCAGACCTCAGTGCCTAGTTGCTTGCAAAATTTCGTGCCGCTACGAAGCGTATCTTGTGAGTTATAAGCCTTCAAACTTCGAGGAAAATAAAGTTTGTGCCTATTTTGCGGGAATACGAAATCAGATACAGCGGTGCAGTATGTATCCTACAACAGGCATTTATGTGCCCTACCATCGTGCAAAATCCCGGTAACACTGGGGCACGAGAAAGTGCCGAAATAAAGGACTCTTTTTTACATTGAGGGCTATGGGAAAAATGAAGAAAACGCCGCTACTCAGCCTAGAGGACGAATACAATAGCAATTTTTACACCGTTAGTCCTTCCTAATAAAGTACGCCCTCGGGCCAAATTACAGATCGCTGCGTAAAATAGAGGCCAAGAAAATTGACTTAGAAATTTTGGTGGTCGGCGTGTTGTGGGTACGAGAATCTCATTTTGGTCACTTTCACGTAGAAGCATGAAAATGGTGCCAAAACGTGCCCATGCGTGTCCAACCAACTCATGAATATTGGAAAATTGTTTCTCTCAAATAGTTTTGGAGATATAAGGGTCCAAAGTTAAAGGAAATTGACCTTCCAAGGGCCATAACTCGAAACTCAATGAAGGAAGACAACTCCCATTTTACCCCATGGCATTTGGGTTAAGGGCGCATCATTTGGCACCAATTATAGGCCGATATCATGAAGTCACCTTTGCACCATTTAGGCACTATCATCCTATGGGTGTCCCGCCAAAACTGGAGGCCCTTATAACTCGCTTGTGTGTATTGTGATTGAGCTGAAATTTTGTATGCTGCTAGCAGACCTCAGTGCCTAGTTGCTTGCAAAATTTCGTGCCGCTACGAAGCGTATCTTGTGAGTTATAAGCCTTCAAACTTCCAGGAAAATAAAGTTTGTGCCTATTTTGCGGGAATACGAAATAAGATACAGCGGTGCAGTAAGTATCCTTCAACAGGCATTTATGTGCCCTACCATCGTGCAAAATCCCGGTAACACTGGGGCACGAGAAAGTGCCGAAATAAAGGACTCTTTTTTACATTGAGGGCTATGGGAAAAATGAAGAAAACGCCGCTACTCAGCCTAGAGGACGAATACAATAGCAATTTTTACACCGTTAGTCCGTCCCAATAAAGTACGCCCTCGGGCCAAATTACAGATCGCTGCGTAAAATAGAGGCCAAGAAAATTGACTTAGAAATTTTGGTGGTCGGCGTGTTGTGGGTACGAGAATCTCATTTTGGTCACTTTCACGTAGAAGCATGAAAATGGTGCCAAAACGTGCCCATGCGTGTCCAACCAACTCATGAATATTGGAAAATTGTTTCTCTCAAATAGTTTTGGAGATATAAGGGTCCAAAGTTAAAGGAAATTGACCTTTCAAGGGCCATAACTCGAAACTCAATGAAGGAAGACAACTCCCATTTTACCCCATGGCATTTGGGTTAAGGGCGCATCATTTGGCACCAATTATAGGCCGATATCATGAAGTCACCTTTGCACCATTTAGGCACTATCATCCTATTGGTGTCCCGCCAAAACTTGAGGCCCTTATAACTCGCTTGTGTGTACTGCGATTGAGCTGAAATTTTGCATGCTGCTAGCAGACCTCAGTGCCTAGTTGCTTGCAAAATTTCGTGCCGCTACGAAGCGTATCTTGTGAGTTATAAGCCTTCAAACTTCGAGGAAAATAAAGTTTGTGCCTATTTTGCGGGAATACGAAATAAGATACAGCGGTGCAGTATGTATCCTTCAACAGGCATTTATGTGCCCTACCATCGTGCAAAATCCCGGTAACACTGGGGCACGAGAAAGTGCCGAAATAAAGGACTCTTTTTTACATTGAGGGCTATGGGAAAAATGAAGAAAACGCCGCTACTCAGCCTAGAGGACGAATACAATAGCAATTTTTACACCGTTAGTCCGTCCCAATAAAGTACGCCCTCGGGCCAAATTACAGATCGCTGCGTAAAATAGAGGCCAAGAAAATTGACTTAGAAATTTTGGTGGTCGGCGTGTTGTGGGTACGAGAATCTCATTTTGGTCACTTTCACGTAGAAGCATGAAAATGGTGCCAAAACGTGCCCATGCGTGTCCAACCAACTCATGAATATTGGAAAATTGTTTCTCTCAAATAGTTTTGGAGGTATAAGGGTCCAAAGTTAAAGGAAATTGACCTTTCAAGGGCCATAACTCGAAACTCAATGAAGAAAGACAACTCCCATTTTACCCCATGGCATTTGGGTTAAGGGCGCATCATTTGGCACCAATTATAGGCCGATATCATGAAGTCACCTTTGCACCATTTAGGCACTATCATCCTATGGGTGTCCCGCCAAAACTTGAGGCCCTTATAACTCGCTTGTGTGTATTGCGATTGAGCTGAAATTTTGCATGCTGCTAGCAGACCTCAGTGCCTAGTTGCTTGCAAAATTTCGTGCCGCTACGAAGCGTATCTTGTGAGTTATAAGCCTTCAAACTTCGAGGAAAATAAAGTTTGTGCCTATTTTGCGGGAATACGAAATAAGATACAGCGGTGCAGTATGTATCCTTCAACAGGCATTTATGTGCCCTACCATCGTGCAAAATCCCGGTAACACTGGGGCACGAGAAAGTGCCGAAATAAAGGACTCTTTTTTACATTGAGGGCTATGGGAAAAATGAAGAAAACGCCGCTACTCAGCCTAGAGGACGAATACAATAGCAATTTTTACACCGTTAGTCCGTCCCAATAAAGTACGCCCTCGGGCCAAATTACAGATCGCTGCGTAAAATAGAGGCCAAGAAAATTGACTTAGAAATTTTGGTGGTCGGCGTGTTGTGGGTACGAGAATCTCATTTTGGTCACTTTCACGTAGAAGCATGAAAATGGTGCCAAAACGTGCCCATGCGTGTCCAACCAACTCATGAATATTGGAAAATTGTTTCTCTCAAATAGTTTTGGAGATATAAGGGTCCAAAGTTAAAGGAAATTGACCTTTCAAGGGCCATAACTCGAAACTCAATGAAGGAAGACAACTCCCATTTTACCCCATGGCATTTGGGTTAAGGGCGCATCATTTGGCACCAATTATAGGCCGATATCATGAAGTCACCTTTGCACCATTTAGGCACTATCATCCTATTGGTGTCCCGCCAAAACTTGAGGCCCTTATAACTCGCTTGTGTGTACTGCGATTGAGCTGAAATTTTGCATGCTGCTAGCAGTCCTCAGTGCCTAGGAGCTTGCAAAATTTCGTGCCGCTACGAAGCGTATCTTGTGAGTTATAAGCCTTCAAACTTCGAGGAAAATAAAGTTTGTGCCTATTTTGCGGGAATACGAAATAAGATACAGCGGTGCAGTATGTATCCTTCAACAGGCATTTATGTGCCCTACCATCGTGCAAAATCCCGGTAACACTGGGGCACGAGAAAGTGCCGAAATAAAGGACTCTTTTTTACATTGAGGGCTATGGGAAAAATGAAGAAAACGCCGCTACTCAGCCTAGAGGACGAATACAATAGCAATTTTTACACTGTTAGTCCGTCCCAATAAAGTACGCCCTCGGGCCAAATTACAGATCGCTGCGTAAAATAGAGGCCAAGAAAATTGACTTAGAAATTTTGGTGGTCGGCGTGTTGTGGGTACGAGAATCTCATTTTGGTCACTTTCACGTAGAAGCATGAAAATGGTGCCAAAACGTGCCCATGCGTGTCCAACCAACTCATGAATATTGGAAAATTGTTTCTCTCAAATAGTTTTGGAGATATAAGGGTCCAAAGTTAAAGGCAATTGACCTTTCAAGGGCCATAACTCGAAACTCAATGAAGGAAGACAACTCCCTTTTTACCCCATGGCATTTGGGTTAAGGGCGCATCATTTGGCACCAATTATAGGCCGATATCATGAAGTCACCTTTGCACCATTTAGGCACTATCATCCTATTGGTGTCCCGCCAAAACTTGAGGCCCTTATAACTCGCTTGTGTGTACTGCGATTGAGCTGAAATTTTGCATGCTGCTATCAGACCTCAGTGCCTAGTTGCTTGCAAAACTTCGTGCCGCTACGAAGCGTATCTTGTGCGTTATAAGCCTTCAAACTTCGAGGAAAATAAAGTTTGTGCCTATTTTGCGGGAATACGAAATAAGATACAGCGGTGCAGTATGTATCCTTCAACAGGCATTTATGTGCCCTACCATCGTGCAAAATCCCGGTAACACTGGGGCACGAGAAAGTGCCGAAATAAAGGACTCTTTTTTACATTGAGGGCTATGGGAAAAATGAAGAAAACGCCGCTACTCAGCCTAGAGGACGAATACAATAGCAATTTTTACACCGTTAGTCCGTCCCAATAAAGTACGCACTCGGGCCAAATTACAGATCGCTGCGTAAAATAGAGGCCAAGAAAATTGACTTAGAAATTTTGGTGGTCGGCGTGTTGTGGGTACGAGAATCTCATTTTGGTCACTTTCACGTATAAGCATGAAAATGGTGCCAAAACGTGCCCATGCGTGTCCAACCAACTCATGAATATTGGAAAATTGTTTCTCTCAAATAGTTTTGGAGATATAAGGGTCCAAAGTTAAAGGAAATTGACCTTTCAAGGGCCATAACTCGAAACTCAATGAAGGAAGACAACTCCCATTTTACCCCATGGCATTTGGGTTAAGGGCGCATCATTTGGCACCAATTATAGGCCGATATCATGAAGTCACCTTTGCACAATTTAGGCACTATCATCCTATGGGTGTCCCGCCAAAACTTGAGGCCCTTATAACTCGCTTGTGTGTATTGCGATTGAGCTGAAATTTTGCATGCTGCTAGCAGACCTCAGTGCCTATTTTGCGGGAATACGAAATAAGATACAGCGGTGCAGTATGTATCCTTCAACAGGCATTTATGTGCCCTACCATCGTGCAAAATCCCGGTAACACTGGGGCACGAGAAAGTGCCGAAATAAAGGACTCTTTTTTACATTGAGGGCTATGGGAAAAAATAAGAAAACGCCGCTACTCAGCCTAGAGGACGAATACAATAGCAATTTTTACACCGTTAGTCCGTTCCAATTAAGTACGCCCTCGGGCCAAATTACAGATCGCTGCGTAAAATATAGGCCAAGAAAATTGACTTAGAAATTTTGGTGGTCGGCGTGTTGTGGGTACGAGAATCTCATTTTGGTCACTTTCACGTAGAAGCATGAAAATGGTGCCAAAACGTGCCCATGCGTGTCCAACCAACTCATGAATATTGGAAAATTGTTTCTCTCAAATAGTTTTGGAGATATAAGGGTCCAAAATTAAAGGAAATTGACCTTTCAAGGGCCATAACTCGAAACTCAATGAAGGAAGACAACTCCCATTTTACCCCATGGCATTTGGGTTAAGGGCACATCATTTGGCACCAATTATAGGCCGATATCATGAAGTCACCTTTGCACCATTTCGGCACTATCATCCTATGGGTGTCCCGCCAAAACTTGAGGCCCTTATAACTCGCTTGTGTGTATTGCGATTGAGCTGAAATTTTGCATGCTGCTAGCAGACCACAGTGCCTAGTTGCTTGCAAAATTTCGTGCCGCTACGAAGCGTATCTTGTGAGTTATAAGCCTTCAAACTTAGAGGAAAATAAAGTTTGTGCCTATTTTGCGGGAATACGAAATAAGATACAGCGGTGCAGTATGTATTCTTCAACAGGCATTTATGTGCCCTACCATCGTGCAAAATCCCGGTAACACTGGGGCACGAGAAAGTGCCGAAATAAAGGACTCTTTTTTACATTGAGGGCTATGGGAAAAATGAAGAAAACGCCGCTACTCAGCCTAGAGGACGAATACAATAGCAATTTTTACACCGTTAGTCCGTCCCAATAAAGTACGCCCTCGGGCCAAATTACAGATCGCTGCGCAAAATAGAGGCCAAGAAAATTGACTTAGAAATTTTGGTGGTCGGCGTGTTGTGGGTACGAGAATCTCATTTTGGTCACTTTCACGTAATAGCATGAAAATGGTGCCAAAACGTGCCCATGCGTGTCCAACCAACTCATGAATATTGGAAAATTGTTTCTCTCAAATAGTTTTGGAGATATAAGGGTCCAAAGTTAAAGGAAATTGACCTTTCAAGGGCCATAACTCGAAACTCAATGAAGGAAGACAACTCCCATTTTACCCCATGGCATTTGGGTTAAGGGCGCATCATTTGGCACCAATTATAGGCCGATATCATGAAGTCACCTTTGCACCATTTAGGCACTATCATCCTATGGGTGTCCCGCCAAAACTTGAGGCCCTTATAACTCGCTTGTGTGTATTGCGATTGAGCTGAAATTTTGCATGCTGCTAGCAGACCTCAGTGCCTAGTTGCTTGCAAAATTTCGTGCCGCTACGAAGCGTATCTTGTGAGTTATAAGCCTTCAAACTTCGAGGAAAATAAAGTTTGTGCCTATTTTGCGGGAATACGAAATAAGATACAGCGGTGCAGTATGTATCCTTCAACAGGCATTTATGTGCCCTACCATCGTGCAAAATCCCGGTAACACTGGGGCACGAGAAAGTGCCGAAATAAAGGACTCTTTTTTACATTGAGGGCTATGGGAAAAATGAAGAAAACGCCGCTACTCAGCCTAGAGGACGAATACAATAGCAATTTTTACACCGTTAGTCCGTCCCAATAAAGTACGCCCTCGGGCCAAATTACAGATCGCTGCGTAAAATAGAGGCCAAGAAAATTGACTTAGAAATTTTGGTGGTCGGCGTGTTGTGGGTACGAGAATCTCATTTTGGTCACTTTCACGTAATAGCATGAAAATGGTGCCAAAACGTGCCCATGCGTGTCCAACCAACTCATGAATATTGGAAAATTGTTTCTCTCAAATAGTTTTGGAGATATAAGGGTCCAAAGTTAAAGGAAATTGACCTTTCAAGGGCCATAACTCGAAACTCAATGAAGGAAGACAACTCCCATTTTACCCCATGGCATTTGGGTTAAGGGCGCATCATTTGGCACCAATTATAGGCCGATATCATGAAGTCACCTTTGCACCATTTAGGCACTATCATCCTATGGGTGTCCCGCCAAAACTTGAGGCCCTTATAACTCGCTTGTGTGTATTGCGATTGAGCTGAAATTTTGCATGCTGCTAGCAGACCTCAGTGCCTAGTTGCTTGCAAAATTTCGTGCCGCTACGAAGCGTATCTTGTGAGTTATAAGCCTTCAAACTTCGAGGAAAATAAAGTTTGTGCCTATTTTGCGGGAATACGAAATAAGATACAGCGGTGCAGTATGTATCCTTCAACAGGCATTTATGTGCCCTACCATCGTGCAAAATCCCGGTAACACTGGGGCACGAGAAAGTGCCGAAATAAAGGACTCTTTTTTACATTGAGGGCTATGGGAAAATTAAGAAAACGCCGCTACTCAGCCTAAAGGACGAATACAATAGCAATTTTTACACCGTTAGTCCGTCCCAATAAAGTACGCCCTCGGGCCAAATTACAGATCGCTGCGTAAAATAGAGGCCAAGAAAATTGACTTAGAAATTTTGGTGGTCGGCGTGTTGTGGGTACGAGAATCTCATTTTGGTCACTTTCACGTAGAAGCATGAAAATGGTGCCAAAACGTGCCCATGCGTGTCCAACCAACTCATGAATATTGGAAAAATGTTTCTCTCAAATAGTTTTGGAGATATAAGGGTCCAAAGTTAAAGGAAATTGACCTTTCAAGGGCCATAACTCGAAACTCAATGAAGGAAGACAACTCCCATTTTACCCCATGGCATTTGGGTTAAGGGCGCATCATTTGGCACCAATTATAGGCCGATATCATGAAGTCACCTTTGCACCATTTAGGCACTATCATCCTATGGGTGTCCCGCCAAAACTTGAGGCCCTTATAACTCGCTTGTGTGTATTGCGATTGAGCTGAAATTTTGCATGCTGCTAGCAGACCTCAGTGCCTAGTTGCTTGCAAAATTTCGTGCCGCTACGAAGCGTATCTTGTGAGTTATAAGCCTTCAAACTTCGAGGAAAATAAAGTTTGTGCCTATTTTGCGGGAATACGAAATAAGATACAGCGGTGCAGTATGTATCCTTCAACAGGCATTTATGTGCCCTACCATCGTGCAAAATCCCGGTAACACTGGGGCACGAGAAAGTGCCGAAATAAAGGACTCTTTTTTACATTGAGGGCTATGGGAAAATTAAGAAAACGCCGCTACTCAGCCTAGAGGACGAATGCAATAGCAATTTTTACACCGTTAGTCCGTCCCAATAAAGTACGCCCTCGGGCCAAATTACAGATCGCTGCGTAAAATAGAGGCCAAGAAAATTGACTTAGAAATTTTGGTGGTCGGCGTGTTGTGGGTACGATAATCTCATTTTGGTCACTTTCACGTAGAAGCATGAAAATGGTGCCAAAACGTGCCCATGCGTGTCCAACCAACTCATGAATATTGGAAAATTGTTTCTCTCAAATAGTTTTGGAGATATAAGGGTCCAAAGTTAAAGGAAATTGACCTTTCAAGGGCCATAACTCGAAACTCAATGAAGGAAGACAACTCCCATTTTACCCCATGGCATTTGGGTTAAGGGCGCATCATTTGGCACCAATTATAGGCCGATATCATGAAGTCACCTTTGCACCATTTAGGCACTATCATCCTATGGGTGTCCCGCCAAAACTTGAGGCCCTTATAACTCGCTTGTGTGTATTGCGATTGAGCTGAAATTTTGCATGCTGCTAGCAGACCTCAGTGCCTAGTTGCTTGCAAAAGTTCGTGCCGCTACGAAGCGTATCTTGTGAGTTATAAGCCTTCAAACTTCGAGGAAAATAAAGTTTGTGCCTATTTTGCGGGAATACGAAATAAGATACAGCGGTGCAGTATGTATCCTTCAACAGGCATTTATGTGCCCTACCATCGTGCAAAATCCCGGTAACACTGGGGCACGAGAAAGTGCCGAAATAAAGGACTCTTTTTTACATTGAGGGCTATGGGAAAAATGAAGAAAACGCCGCTACTCAGCCTAGAGGACGAATACAATAGCAATTTTTACACCGTTAGTCCGTCCCAATAAAGTACGCCCTCGGGCCAAATTACAGATCGCTGCGTAAAATAGAGGCCAAGAAAATTGACTTAGAAATTTTGGTGGTCGGCGTGTTGTGGGTACGATAATCTCATTTTGGTCACTTTCACGTAGAAGCATGAAAATGGTGCCAAAACGTGCCCATGCGTGTCCAACCAACTCATGAATATTGGAAAATTGTTTCTCTCAAATAGTTTTGGAGATATAAGGGTCCAAAGTTAAAGGAAATTGACCTTTCAAGGGCCATAACTCGAAACTCAATGAAGGAAGACAACTCCCATTTTACCCCATGGCATTTGGGTTAAGGGCGCATCATTTGGCACCAATTATAGGCCGATATCATGAAGTCACCTTTGCACCATTTAGGCACTATCATCCTATGGGTGTCCCGCCAAAACTTGAGGCCCTTATAACTCGCTTGTGTGTATTGCGATTGAGCTGAAATTTTGCATGCTGCTAGCAGACCTCAGTGCCTAGTTGCTTGCAAAATTTCGTGCCGTTACGAAGCGTATCTTGTGAGTTATAAGCCTTCAAACTTCGAGGAAAATAAAGTTTGTGCCTATTTTGCGGGAATACGAAATAAGATACAGCGGTGCAGTATGTATCCTTCAACAGGCATTTATGTGCCCTACCATCGTGCAAAATCCCGGTAACACTGGGGCACGAGAAAGTGCCGAAATAAAGGACTCTTTTTTACATTGAGGGCTATGGGAAAATTAAGAAAACGCCGCTACTCAGCCTAGAGGACGAATACAATAGCAATTTTTACACCGTTAGTCCGTCCCAATAAAGTACGCCCTCGGGCCAAATTACAGATCGCTGCGTAAAATAGAGGCCAAGAAAATTGACTTAGAAATTTTGGTGGTCGGCGTGTTGTGGGTACGAGAATCTCATTTTGGTCACTTTCACGTAGAAGCATGAAAATGGTGCCAAAACGTGCCCATGCGTGTCCAACCAACTCATGAATATTGGAAAATTGTTTCTCTCAAATAGTTTTGGAGATATAAGGGTCCAAAGTTAAAGGAAATTGACCTTTCAAGGGCCATAACTCGAAACTCAATGAAGGAAGACAACTCCCATTTTACCCCATGGCATTTGGGTTAAGGGCGCATCATTTGGCACCAATTATAGGCCGATATCATGAAGTCACCTTTGCACCATTTAGGCACTATCATCCTATGGGTGTCCCGCCAAAACTTGAGGCCCTTATAACTCGCTTGTGTGTATTGCGATTGAGCTGAAATTTTGCATGCTGCTAGCAGACCTCAGTGCCTAGTTGCTTGCAAAAGTTCGTGCCGCTACGAAGCGTATCTTGTGAGTTATAAGCCTTCAAACTTCGAGGAAAATAAAGTTTGTGCCTATTTTGCGGGAATACGAAATAAGATACAGCGGTGCAGTATGTATCCTTCAACAGGCATTTATGTGCCCTACCATCGTGCAAAATCCCGGTAACACTGGGGCACGAGAAAGTGCCGAAATAAAGGACTCTTTTTTACATTGAGGGCTATGGGAAAAATGAAGAAAACGCCGCTACTCAGCCTAGAGGACGAATACAATAGCAATTTTTACACCGTTAGTCCGTCCCAATAAAGTACGCCCTCGGGCCAAATTACAGATCGCTGCGTAAAATAGAGGCCAAGAAAATTGACTTAGAAATTTTGGTGGTCGGCGTGTTGTGGGTACGAGAATCTCATTTTGGTCACTTTCACGTAGAAGCATGAAAATGGTGCCAAAACGTGCCCATGCGTGTCCAACCAACTCATGAATATTGGAAAATTGTTTCTCTCAAATAGTTTTGGAGATATAAGGGTCCAAATTTAAAGGAAATTGACCTTTCAAGGGCCATAACTCGAAACTCAATGAAGGAAGACAACTCCCATTTTACCCCATGGCATTTGGGTTAAGGGCGCATCATTTGGCACCAATTATAGGCCGATATCATGAAGTCACCTTTGCACCATTTAGGCACTATCATCCTATGGGTGTCCCGCCAAAACTTGAGGCCCTTATAACTCGCTTGTGTGTATTGCGATTGAGCTGAAATTTTGCATGCTGCTAGCAGACCTCAGTGCCTAGTTGCTTGCAAAATTTCGTGCCGCTACGAAGCGTATCTTGTGAGTTATAAGCCTTCAAACTTCGAGGAAAATAAAGTTTGTGCCTATTTTGCGGGAATACGAAATAAGATACAGCGGTGCAGTATGTATCCTTCAACAGGCATTTATGTGCCCTACCATCGTGCAAAATCCCGGTAACACTGGGGCACGAGAAAGTGCCGAAATAAAGGACTCTTTTTTACATTGAGGGCTATGGGAAAATTAAGAAAACGCCGCTACTCAGCCTAGAGGACGAATACAATAGCAATTTTTACACCGTTAGTCCGTCCCAATAAAGTACGCCCTCGGGCCAAATTACAGATCGCTGCGTAAAATAGAGGCCAAGAAAATTGACTTAGAAATTTTGGTGGTCGGCGTGTTGTGGGTACGATAATCTCATTTTGGTCACTTTCACGTAGAAGCATGAAAATGGTGCCAAAACGTGCCCATGCGTGTCCAACCAACTCATGAATATTGGAAAATTGTTTCTCTCAAATAGTTTTTGAGATATAAGGGTCCAAAGTTAAAGGAAATTGACCTTTCAAGGGCCATAACTCGAAACTCAATGAAGGAAGACAACTCCCATTTTACCCCATGGCATTTGGGTTAAGGGCGAATCATTTGGCACCAATTATAGGCCGATATCATGAAGTCACCTTTGCACCATTTCGGCACTATCATCCTATGGGTGTCCCGCCAAAACTTGAGGCCCTTATAACTCGCTTGTGTGCATTGCGATTGAGCTGAAATTTTGCATGCTGCTAGCAGACCTCAGTGCCTAGTTGCTTGCAAAATTTCGTGCCGCTACGAAGCGTATCTTGTGAGTTATAAGCCTTCAAACTTCGAGGAAAATAAAGTTTGTGCCTATTTTGCGGGAATACGAAATAAGATACAGCGGTGCAGTATGTATCCTTCAACAGGCATTTATGTGCCCTACCATCGTGCAAAATCCCGGTAACACTGGGGCACGAGAAAGTGCCGAAATAAAGGACTCTTTTTTACATTGAGGGCTATGGGAAAATTAAGAAAACGCCGCTACTCAGCCTAGAGGACGAATACAATAGCAATTTTTACACCGTTAGTCCGTCCCAATAAAGTTCGCCCTCGGGCCAAATTACAGATCGCTGCGTAAAATAGAGGCCAAGAAAATTGACTTAGAAATTTTGGTGGTCGGCGTGTTGTGGGTACGATAATCTCATTTTGGTCACTTTCACGTAGAAGCATGAAAATGGTGCCAAAACGTGCCCATGCGTGTCCAACCAACTCATGAATATTGGAAAATTGTTTCTCTCAAATAGTTTTGGAGATATAAGGGTCCAAAGTTAAAGGAAATTGACCTTTCAAGGGCCATAACTCGAAACTCAATGAAGGAAGACAACTCCCATTTTACCCCATGGCATTTGGGTTAAGGGCGCATCATTTGCCACCAATTATAGGCCGATATCATGAAGTCACCTTTGCACCATTTCGGCACTATCATCCTATGGGTGTCCCGCCAAAACTTGAGGCCCTTATAACTCGCTTGTGTGTATTGCGATTGAGCTGAAATTTTGCATGCTGCTAGCAGACCTCAGTGCCTAGTTTCTTGCAAAATTTCGTGCCGCTACGAAGCGTATCTTGTGAGTTATAAGCCTTCAAACTTCGAGGAAAATAAAGTTTGTGCCTATTTTGCGGGAATACGAAATAAGATACAGCGGTGCAGTATGTATCCTTCAACAGGCATTTATGTGCCCTACCATCGTGCAAAATCCCGGTAACACTGGGGCACGAGAAAGTGCCGAAAAAAAAGGACTCTTTTTTACATTGAGGGCTATGGGAAAAATGAAGAAAACGCCGCTACTCAGCCTAGAGGACGAATACAATAGCAATTTTTACACCGTTAGTCCGTCCCAATAAAGTACGCCCTCGGGCCAAATTACAGATCGCTGCGTAAAATAGAGGCCAAGAAAATTGACTTAGAAATTTTGGTGGTCGGCGTGTTGTGGGTACGAGAATCTCATTTTGGTCACTTTCACGTAGAAGCATGAAAATGGTGCCAAAACGTGCCCATGCGTGTCCAACCAACTCATGAATATTGGAAAATTGTTTCTCTCAAATAGTTTTGGAGATATAAGGGTCCAAAGTTAAAGGAAATTGACCTTTCAAGGGCCATAACTCGAAACTCAATGAAGGAAGACAACTCCCATTTTACCCCATGGCATTTGGGTTAAGGGCGCATCATTTGGCACCAATTATAGGCCGATATCATGAAGTCACCTTTGCACCATTTAGGCACTATCATCCTATGGGTGTCCCGCCAAAACTTGAGGCCCTTATAACTCGCTTGTGTGTATTGCGATTGAGCTGAAATTTTGCATGCTGCTAGCAGACCTCAGTGCCTAGTTGCTTGCAAAATTTCGTGCCGCTACGAAGCGTATCTTGTGAGTTATAAGCCTTCAAACTTCGAGGAAAATAAAGTTTGTGCCTATTTTGCGGGAATACGAAATAAGATACAGCGGTGCAGTATGTATCCTTCAACAGGCATTTATGTGCCCTACCATCGTGCAAAATCCCGGTAACACTGGGGCACGAGAAAGTGCCGAAATAAAGGACTCTTTTTTACATTGAGGGCTATGGGAAAATTAAGAAAACGCCGCTACTCAGCCTAGAGGACGAATACAATAGCAATTTTTACACCGTTAGTCCGTCCCAATAAAGTACGCCCTCGGGCCAAATTACAGATCGCTGCGTAAAATAGAGGCCAAGAAAATTGACTTAGAAATTTTGGTGGTCGGCGTGTTGTGGGTACGATAATCTCATTTTGGTCACTTTCACGTAGAAGCATGAAAATGGTGCCAAAACGTGCCCATGCGTGTCCAACCAACTCATGAATATTGGAAAATTGTTTCTCTCAAATAGTTTTTGAGATATAAGGGTCCAAAGTTAAAGGAAATTGACCTTTCAAGGGCCATAACTCGAAACTCAATGAAGGAAGACAACTCCCATTTTACCCCATGGCATTTGGGTTAAGGGCGAATCATTTGGCACCAATTATAGGCCGATATCATAAAGTCACCTTTGCACCATTTCGGCACTATCATCCTATGGGTGTCCCGCCAAAACTTGAGGCCCTTATAACTCGCTTGTGTGTATTGCGATTGAGCTGAAATTTTGCATGCTGCTAGCAGACCTCAGTGCCTAGTTGCTTGCAAAATTTCGTGCCGCTACGAAGCGTATCTTGTGAGTTATAAGCCTTCAAACTTCGAGGAAAATAAAGTTTGTGCCTATTTTGCGGGAATACGAAATAAGATACAGCGGTGCAGTATGTATCCTTCAACAGGCATTTATGTGCCCTACCATCGTGCAAAATCCCGGTAACACTGGGGCACGAGAAAGTGCCGAAATAAAGGACTCTTTTTTACATTGAGGGCTATGGGAAAATTAAGAAAACGCCGCTACTCAGCCTAGAGGACGAATACAATAGCAATTTTTACACCGTTAGTCCGTCCCAATAAAGTACGCCCTCGGGCCAAATTACAGATCGCTGCGTAAAATAGAGGCCAAGAAAATTGACTTAGAAATTTTGGTGGTCGGCGTGTTGTGGGTACGATAATCTCATTTTGGTCACTTTCACGTAGAAGCATGAAAATGGTGCCAAAACGTGCCCATGCGTGTCCAACCAACTCATGAATATTGGAAAATTGTTTCTCTCAAATAGTTTTGGAGATATAAGGGTCCAAAGTTAAAGGAAATTGACCTTTCAAGGGCCATAACTCGAAACTCAATGAAGGAAGACAACTCCCATTTTACCCCATGGCATTTGGGTTAAGGGCGCATCATTTGGCACCAATTATAGGCCGATATCATGAAGTCACCTTTGCACCATTTCGGCACTATCATCCTATGGGTGTCCCGCCAAAACTTGAGGCCCTTATAACTCGCTTGTGTGTATTGCGATTGAGCTGAAATTTTGCATGCTGCTAGCAGACCTCAGTGCCTAGTTTCTTGCAAAATTTCGTGCCGCTACGAAGCGTATCTTGTGAGTTATAAGCCTTCAAACTTCGAGGAAAATAAAGTTTGTGCCTATTTTGCGGGAATACGAAATAAGATACAGCGGTGCAGTATGTATCCTTCAACAGGCATTTATGTGCCCTACCATCGTGCAAAATCCCGGTAACACTGGGGCACGAGAAAGTGCCGAAATAAAGGACTCTTTTTTACATTGAGGGCTATGGGAAAAATGAAGAAAACGCCGCTACTCAGCCTAGAGGACGAATACAATAGCAATTTTTACACCGTTAGTCCGTCCCAATAAAGTACGCCCTCGGGCCAAATTACAGATCGCTGCGTAAAATAGAGGCCAAGAAAATTGACTTAGAAATTTTGGTGGTCGGCATCTCATTTTGGTCACTTTCACGTAGAAGCATGAAAATGGTGCCAAAACGTGCCCATGCGTGTCCAACCAACTCATGAATATTGGAAAATTGTTTCTCTCAAATAGTTTTGGAGATATAAGGGTCCAAAGTTAAAGGAAATTGACCTTTCAAGGGCCATAACTCGAAACTCAATGAAGGAAGACAACTCCCATTTTACCCCATGGCATTTGGGTTAAGGGCGCATCATTTGGCACCAATTATAGGCCGATATCATGAAGTCACCTTTGCACCATTTCGGCACTATCATCCTATAGGTGTCCCGCCAAAACTTGAGGCCCTTATAACTCGCTTGTGTGTATTGCGATTGAGCTGAAATTTTGCATGCTGCTAGCAGACCTCAGTGCCTAGTTGCTTGCAAAATTTCGTGCCGCTACGAAGCGTATCTTGTGAGTTATAAGCCTTCAAACTTCGAGGAAAATAAAGTTTGTGCCTATTTTGCGGGAATACGAAATAAGATACAGCGGTGCAGTATGTATCCTTCAACAGGCATTTATGTGCCCTACCATCGTGCAAAATCCCGGTAACACTGGGGCACGAGAAAGTGCCGAAATAAAGGACTCTTTTTTACATTGAGGGCTATGGGAAAAATGAAGAAAACGCCGCTACTCAGCCTAGAGGACGAATACAATAGCAATTTTTACACCGTTAGTCCGTCCCAATAAAGTACGCCCTCGGGCCAAATTACAGATCGCTGCGTAAAATAGAGGCCAAGAAAATTGACTTAGAAATTTTGGTGGTCGGCGTGTTGTGGGTACGAGAATCTCATTTTGGTCACTTTCACGTAGAAGCATGAAAATGGTGCCAAAACGTGCCCATGCGTGTCCAACCAACTCATGAATATTGGAAAATTGTTTCTCTCAAATAGTTTTGGAGATATAAGGGTCCAAAGTTAAAGGAAATTGACCTTTCAAGGGCCATAACTCGAAACTCAATGAAGGAAGACAACTCCCATTTTACCCCATGGCATTTGGGTTAAGGGCGCATCATTTGGCACCAATTATAGGCCGATATCATGAAGTCACCTTTGCACCATTTAGGCACTATCATCCTATGGGTGTCCCGCCAAAACTTGAGGCCCTTATAACTCGCTTGTGTGTATTGCGATTGAGCTGAAATTTTGCATGCTGCTAGCAGACCTCAGTGCCTAGTTGCTTGCAAAAGTTCGTGCCGCTACGAAGCGTATCTTGTGAGTTATAAGCCTTCAAACTTCGAGGAAAATAAAGTTTGTGCCTATTTTGCGGGAATACGAAATAAGATACAGCGGTGCAGTATGTATCCTTCAACAGGCATTTATGTGCCCTACCATCGTGCAAAATCCCGGTAACACTGGGGCACGAGAAAGTGCCGAAATAAAGGACTCTTTTTTACATTGAGGGCTATGGGAAAAATGAAGAAAACGCCGCTACTCAGCCTAGAGGACGAATACAATAGCAATTTTTACACCGTTAGTCCGTCCCAATAAAGTACGCCCTCGGGCCAAATTACAGATCGCTGCGTAAAATAGAGGCCAAGAAAATTGACTTAGAAATTTTGGTGGTCGGCGTGTTGTGGGTACGAGAATCTCATTTTGGTCACTTTCACGTAGAAGCATGAAAATGGTGCCAAAACGTGCCCATGCGTGTCCAACCAACTCATGAATATTGGAAAATTGTTTCTCTCAAATAGTTTTGGAGATATAAGGGTCCAAAGTTAAAGGAAATTGACCTTTCAAGGGCCATAACTCGAAACTCAATGAAGGAAGACAACTCCCATTTTACCCCATGGCATTTGGGTTAAGGGCGCATCATTTGGCACCAATTATAGGCCGATATCATGAAGTCACCTTTGCACCATTTCGGCACTATCATCCTATGGGTGTCCCGCCAAAACTTGAGGCCCTTATAACGCGCTTGTGTGTATTGCGATTGAGCTGAAATTTTGCATGCTGCTAGCAGACCTCAGTGCCTAGTTGCTTGCAAAATTTCGTGCCGCTACGAAGCGTATCTTGTGAGTTATAAGCCTTCAAACTTCGAGGAAAATAAAGTTTGTGCCTATTTTGCGGGAATACGAAATAAGATACAGCGGTGCAGTATGTATCCTTCAACAGGCATTTATGTGCCCTACCATCGTGCAAAATCCCGGTAACACTGGGGCACGAGAAAGTGCCGAAATAAAGGACTCTTTTTTACATTGAGGGCTATGGGAAAAATGAAGAAAACGCCGCTACTCAGCCTAGAGGACGAATACAATAGCAATTTTTACACCGTTAGTCCGTCCCAATAAAGTACGCCCTCGGGCCAAATTACAGATCGCTGCGTAAAATAGAGGCCAAGAAAATTGACTTAGAAATTTTGGTGGTCGGCGTGTTGTGGGTACGAGAATCTCATTTTGGTCACTTTCACGTAGAAGCATGAAAATGGTGCCAAAACGTGCCCATGCGTGTCCAACCAACTCATGAATATTGGAAAATTGTTTCTCTCAAATAGTTTTGGAGATATAAGGGTCCAAAGTTAAAGGAAATTGACCTTTCAAGGGCCATAACTCGAAACTCAATGAAGGAAGACAACTCCCATTTTACCCCATGGCATTTGGGTTAAGGGCGCATCATTTGGCACCAATTATAGGCCGATATCATGAAGTCACCTTTGCACCATTTCGGCACTATCATCCTATGGGTGTCCCGCCAAAACTTGAGGCCCTTATAACTCGCTTGTGTGTATTGCGATTGAGCTGAAATTTTGCATGCTGCTAGCAGACCTCAGTGCCTAGTTGCTTGCAAAATTTCGTGCCGCTACGAAGCGTATCTTGTGAGTTATAAGCCTTCAAACTTCGAGGAAAATAAAGTTTGTGCCTATTTTGCGGGAATACGAAATAAGATACAGCGGTGCAGTATGTATCCTTCAACAGGCATTTATGTGCCCTACCATCGTGCAAAATCCCGGTAACACTGGGGCACGAGAAAGTGCCGAAATAAAGGACTCTTTTTTACATTGAGGGCTATGGGAAAAATGAAGAAAACGCCGCTACTCAGCCTAGAGGACGAATACAATAGCAATTTTTACACCGTTAGTCCGTCCCAATAAAGTACGCCCTCGGGCCAAATTACAGATCGCTGCGTAAAATAGAGGCCAAGAAAATTGACTTAGAAATTTTGGTGGTCGGCGTGTTGTGGGTACGAGAATCTCATTTTGGTCACTTTCACGTAGAAGCATGAAAATGGTGCCAAAACGTGCCCATGCGTGTCCAACCAACTCATGAATATTGGAAAATTGTTTCTCTCAAATAGTTTTGGAGATATAAGGGTCCAAAGTTAAAGGAAATTGACCTTTCAAGGGCCATAACTCGAAACTCAATGAAGGAAGACAACTCCCATTTTACCCCATGGCATTTGGGTTAAGGGCGCATCATTTGGCACCAATTATAGGCCGATATCATGAAGTCACCTTTGCACCATTTAGGCACTATCATCCTATGGGTGTCCCGCCAAAACTTGAGGCCCTTATAACTCGCTTGTGTGTATTGCGATTGAGCTGAAATTTTGCATGCTGCTAGCAGACCTCAGTGCCTAGTTGCTTGCAAAAGTTCGTGCCGCTACGAAGCGTATCTTGTGAGTTATAAGCCTTCAAACTTCGAGGAAAATAAAGTTTGTGCCTATTTTGCGGGAATACGAAATAAGATACAGCGGTGCAGTATGTATCCTTCAACAGGCATTTATGTGCCCTACCATCGTGCAAAATCCCGGTAACACTGGGGCACGAGAAAGTGCCGAAATAAAGGACTCTTTTTTACATTGAGGGCTATGGGAAAATTAAGAAAACGCCGCTACTCAGCCTAGAGGACGAATACAATAGCAATTTTTACACCGTTAGTCCGTCCCAATAAAGTACGCCCTCGGGCCAAATTACAGATCGCTGCGTAAAATAGAGGCCAAGAAAATTGACTTAGAAATTTTGGTGGTCGGCGTGTTGTGGGTACGAGAATCTCATTTTGGTCACTTTCACGTAGAAGCATGAAAATGGTGCCAAAACGTGCCCATGCGTGTCCAACCAACTCATGAATATTGGAAAATTGTTTCTCTCAAATAGTTTTGGAGATATAAGGGTCCAAAGTTAAAGGAAATTGACCTTTCAAGGGCCATAACTCGAAACTCAATGAAGGAAGACAACTCCCATTTTACCCCATGGCATTTGGGTTAAGGGCGCATCATTTGGCACCAATTATAGGCCGATATCATGAAGTCACCTTTGCACCATTTAGGCACTATCATCCTATGGGTGTCCCGCCAAAACTTGAGGCCCTTATAACTCGCTTGTGTGTATTGCGATTGAGCTGAAATTTTGCATGCTGCTAGCAGACCTCAGTGCCTAGTTGCTTGCAAAAGTTCGTGCCGCTACGAAGCGTATCTTGTGAGTTATAAGCCTTCAAACTTCGAGGAAAATAAAGTTTGTGCCTATTTTGCGGGAATAAGAAATAAGATACAGCGGTGCAGTATGTATCCTTCAACAGGCATTTATGTGCCCTACCATCGTGCAAAATCCCGGTAACACTGGGGCACGAGAAAGTGCCGAAATAAAGGACTCTTTTTTACATTGAGGGCTATGGGAAAAATGAAGAAAACGCCGCTACTCAGCCTAGAGGACGAATACAATAGCAATTTTTACACCGTTAGTCCGTCCCAATAAAGTACGCCCTCGGGCCAAATTACAGATCGCTGCGTAAAATAGAGGCCAAGAAAATTGACTTAGAAATTTTGGTGGTCGGCGTGTTGTGGGTACGAGAATCTCATTTTGGTCACTTTCACGTAGAAGCATGAAAATGGTGCCAAAACGTGCCCATGCGTGTCCAACCAACTCATGAATATTGGAAAATTGTTTCTCTCAAATAGTTTTGGAGATATAAGGGTCCAAAGTTAAAGGAAATTGACCTTTCAAGGGCCATAACTCGAAACTCAATGAAGGAAGACAACTACCATTTTACCCCATGGCATTTGGGTTAAGGGCGCATCATTTGGCACCAATTATAGGCCGATATCATGAAGTCACCTTTGCACCATTTAGGCACTATCATCCTATGGGTGTCCCGCCAAAACTTGAGGCCCTTATAACTCGCTTGTGTGTATTGCGATTGAGCTGAAATTTTGCATGCGGCTAGCAGACCTCAGTGCCTAGTTGCTTGCAAAATTTCGTGCCGCTACGAAGCGTATCTTGTGAGTTATAAGCCTTCAAACTTCGAGGAAAATAAAGTTTGTGCCTATTTTGCGGGAATACGAAATAAGATACAGCGGTGCAGTATGTATCCTTCAACAGGCATTTATGTGCCCTACCATCGTGCAAAATCCCGGTAACACTGGGGCACGAGAAAGTGCCGAAATAAAGGACTCTTTTTTACATTGAGGGCTATGGGAAAATTAAGAAAACGCCGCTACTCAGCCTAGAGGACGAATACAATAGCAATTTTTACACCGTTAGTCCGTCCCAATAAAGTACGCCCTCGGGCCAAATTACAGATCGCTGCGTAAAATAGAGGCCAAGAAAATTGACTTAGAAATTTTGGTGGTCGGCGTGTTGTGGGTACGATAATCTCATTTTGGTCACTTTCACGTAGAAGCATGAAAATGGTGCCAAAACGTGCCCATGCGTGTCCAACCAACTCATGAATATTGGAAAATTGTTTCTCTCAAATAGTTTTGGAGATATAAGGGTCCAAAGTTAAAGGAAATTGACCTTTCAAGGGCCAACACTCGAAACTCAATGAAGGAAGACAACTCCCATTTTACCCCATGGCATTTGGGTTAAGGGCGAATCATTTGGCACCAATTATAGGCCGATATCATGAAGTCACCTTTGCACCATTTAGGCACTATCATCCTATGGGTGTCCCGCCAAAACTTGAGGCCCTTATAACTCGCTTGTGTGTATTGCGATTGAGCTGAAATTTTGCATGCTGCTAGCAGACCTCAGTGCCTAGTTGCTTGCAAAATTTCGTGCCGCTACGAAGCGTATCTTGTGAGTTATAAGCCTTCAAACTTCGAGGAAAATAAAGTTTGTGCCTATTTTGCGGGAATACGAAATAAGATACAGCGGTGCAGTATGTATCCTTCAACAGGCATTTATGTGCCCTACCATCGTGCAAAATCCCGGTAACACTGGGGCACGAGAAAGTGCCGAAATAAAGGACTCTTTTTTACATTGAGGGCTATGGGAAAAATTAAGAAAACGCCGCTACTCAGCCTAGAGGACGAATACAATAGCAATTTTTACACCGTTAGTCCGTCCCAATAAAGTACGCCCTCGGGCCAAATTACAGATCGCTGCGTAAAATAGAGGCCAAGAAAATTGACTTAGAAATTTTGGTGGTCGGCGTGTTGTGGGTACGAGAATCTCATTTTGGTCACTTTCACGTAGAAGCATGAAAATGGTGCCAAAACGTGCCCATGCGTGTCCAACCAACTCATGAATATTGGAAAATTGTTTCTCTCAAACAGTTTTGGAGATATAAGGGTCCAAAGTTAAAGGAAATTGACCTTCCAAGGGCCATAACTCGAAACTCAATGAAGGAAGACAACTCCCATTTTACCCCATGGCATTTGGGTTAAGGGCGCATCATTTGGCACCAATTATAGGCCGATATCATGAAGTCACCTTTGCACCATTTAGGCACTATCATCCTATGGGTGTCCCGCCAAAACTTGAGGCCCTTATAACTCGCTTGTGTGTATTGCGATTGAGCTGAAATTTTGCATGCTGCTAGCAGTCCTCAGTGCCTAGCTGCTTGCAAAATTTCGTGCCGCTACGAAGCGTATCTTGTGAGTTATAAGCCTTCAAACTTCGAGGAAAATAAAGTTTGTGCCTATTTTGCGGGAATACGAAATAAGATACAGCGGTGCAGTATGTATCCTTCAACAGGCATTTATGTGCCCTACCATCGTGCAAAATCCCGGTAACACTGGGGCACGAGAAAGTGCCGAAATAAAGGACTCTTTATTACATTGAGGGCTATGGGAAAAATTAAGAAAACGCCGCTACTCAGCCTAGAGGACGAATACAATAGCAATTTTTACACCGTTAGTCCGTCCCAATTAAGTACGCCCTCGGGCCAAATTACAGATCGCTGCGTAAAATATAGGCCAAGAAAATTGACTTAGAAATTTTGGTGGTCGGCGTGTTGTGGGTACGAGAATCTCATTTTGGTCACTTTCACGTAGAAGCATGAAAATGGTGCCAAAACGTGCCCATGCGTGTCCAACCAACTCATGAATATTGGAAAATTGTTTCTCTCAAATAGTTTTGGAGATATAAGGGTCCAAAGTTAAAGGAAATTGACCTTTCAAGGGCCATAACTCGAAACTCAATGAAGGAAGACAACTCCCATTTTACCCCATGGCATTTGGGTTAAGGGCGCATCATTTGGCACCAATTATAGGCCGATATCATGAAGTCACCTTTGCACCATTTCGGCACTATCATCCTATGGGTGTCCCGCCAAAACTTGAGGCCCTTATAACTCGCTTGTGTGTATTGCGATTGAGCTGAAATTTTGCATGCTGCTAGCAGACCTCAGTGCCTAGTTGCTTGCAAAATTTCGTGCCGCTACGAAGCGTATCTTGTGAGTTATAAGCCTTCAAACTTCGAGGAAAATAAAGTTTGTGCCTATTTTGCGGGAATACGAAATAAGATACAGCGGTGCAGTATGTATCCTTCAACAGGCATTTATGTGCCCTACCATCGTGCAAAATCCCGGTAACACTGGGGCACGAGAAAGTGCCGAAATAAAGGACTCTTTTTTACATTGAGGGCTATGGGAAAAATTAAGAAAACGCCGCTACTCAGCCTAGAGGACGAATACAATAGCAATTTTTACACCGTTAGTCCGTCCCAATAAAGTACGCCCTCGGGCCAAATTACAGATCGCTGCGTAAAATAGAGGCCAAGAAAATTGACTTAGAAATTTTGGTGGTCGGCGTGTTGTGGGTACGAGAATCTCATTTTGGTCACTTTCACGTAGAAGCATGAAAATGGTGCCAAAACGTGCCCATGCGTGTCCAACCAACTCATGAATATTGGAAAATTGTTTCTCTCAAATAGTTTTGGAGATATAAGGGTCCAAAGTTAAAGGAAATTGACCTTTCAAGGGCCATAAATCGAAACTCAATGAAGGAAGACAACTCCCATTTTACCCCATGGCATTTGGGTTAAGGGCGCATCATTTGGCACCAATTATAGGCCGATATCATGAAGTCACCTTTGCACCATTTCGGCACTATCATCCTATGGGTGTCCCGCCAAAACTTGAGGCCCTTATAACTCGCTTGTGTGTATTGCGATTGAGCTGAAATTTTGCATGCTGCTAGCAGACCTCAGTGCCTAGTTGCTTGCAAAATTTCGTGCCGCTACGAAGCGTATCTTGTGAGTTATAAGCCTTCAAACTTCGAGGAAAATAAAGTTTGTGCCTATTTTGCGGGAATACGAAATAAGATACAGCGGTGCAGTATGTATCCTTCAACAGGCATTTATGTGCCCTACCATCGTGCAAAATCCCGGTAACACTGGGGCACGAGAAAGTGCCGAAATAAAGGACTCTTTTTTACATTGAGGGCTATGGGAAAAATGAAGAAAACGCCGCTACTCAGCCTAGAGGACGAATACAATAGCAATTTTTACACCGTTAGTCCGTCCCAATAAAGTACGCCCTCGGGCCAAATTACAGATCGCTGCGTAAAATAGAGGCCAAGAAAATTGACTTAGAAATTTTGGTGGTCGGCGTGTTGTGGGTACGAGAATCTCATTTTGGTCACTTTCACGTAGAAGCATGAAAATGGTGCCAAAACGTGCCCATGCGTGTCCAACCAACTCATGAATATTGGAAAATTGTTTCTCTCAAATAGTTTTGGAGATATAAGGGTCCAAAATTAAAGGAAATTGACCTTTCAAGGGCCATAACTCGAAACTCAATGAAGGAAGACAACTCCCATTTTACCCCATGGCATTTGGGTTAAGGGCGCATCATTTGGCACCAATTATAGGCCGATATCATGAAGTCACCTTTGCACCATTTAGGCACTATCATCCTATGGGTGTCCCGCCAAAACTTGAGGCCCTTATAACTCGCTTGTGTGTATTGCGATTGAGCTGAAATTTTGCATGCTGCTAGCAGACCTCAGTGCCTAGTTGCTTGCAAAATTTCGTGCCGCTACGAAGCGTATCTTGTGAGTTATAAGCCTTCAAACTTCGAGGAAAATAAAGTTTGTGCCTATTTTGCGGGAATACGAAATAAGATACAGCGGTGCAGTATGTATCCTTCAACAGGCATTTATGTGCCCTACCATCGTGCAAAATCCCGGTAACACTGGGGCACGAGAAAGTGCCGAAATAAAGGACTCTTTTTTACATTGAGGGCTATGGGAAAATTAAGAAAACGCCGCTTCTCAGCCTAGAGGACGAATACAATAGCAATTTTTACACCGTTAGTCCGTCCCAATAAAGTACGCCCTCGGGCCAAATTACAGATCGCTGCGTAAAATAGAGGCCAAGAAAATTGACTTAGAAATTTTGGTGGTCGGCGTGTTGTGGGTACGAGAATCTCATTTTGGTCACTTTCAAGTAGAAGCATGAAAATGGTGCCAAAACGTGCCCATGCGTGTCCAACCAACTCATGAATATTGGAAAATTGTTTCTCTCAAATAGTTTTGGAGATATAAGGGTCCAAAGTTAAAGGAAATTGACCTTTCAAGGGCCATAACTCGAAACTCAATGAAGGAAGACAACTCTCATTTTACCCCATGGCATTTGGGTTAAGGGCGCATCATTTGGCACCAATTATAGGCCGATATCATGAAGTCACCTTTGCACCATTTCGGCACTATCATCCTATGGGTGTCCCGCCAAAACTTGAGGCCCTTATAACTCGCTTGTGTGTATTGCGATTGAGCTGAAATTTTGCATGCTGCTAGCAGACCTCAGTGCCTAGTTGCTTGCAAAATTTCGTGCCGCTACGAAGCGTATCTTGTGAGTTATAAGCCTTCAAACTTCGAGGAAAATAAAGTTTGTGCCTATTTTGCGGGAATACGAAATAAGATACAGCGGTGCAGTATGTATCCTTCAACAGGCATTTATGTGCCCTACCATCGTGCAAAATCCCGGTAACACTGGGGCACGAGAAAGTGCCGAAATAAAGGACTCTTTTTTACATTGAGGGCTATGGGAAAAATGAAGAAAACGCCGCTACTCAGCCTAGAGGACGAATACAATAGCAATTTTTACACCGTTAGTCCGTCCCAATAAAGTACGCCCTCGGGCCAAATTACAGATCGCTGCGTAAAATAGAGGCCAAGAAAATTGACTTAGAAATTTTGGTGGTCGGCGTGTTGTGGGTACGAGAATCTCATTTTGGTCACTTTCACGTAGAAGCATGAAAATGGTGCCAAAACGTGCCCATGCGTGTCCAACCAACTCATGAATATTGGAAAATTGTTTCTCTCAAATAGTTTTGGAGATATAAGGGTCCAAAGTTAAAGGAAATTGACCTTTCAAGGGCCATAACTCGAAACTCAATGAAGGAAGACAACTCCCATTTTACCCCATGGCATTTGGGTTAAGGGCGCATCATTTGGCACCAATTATAGCAGTCCTCAGTGCCTAGCTGCTTGCAAAATTTCGTGCCGCTACGAAGCGTATCTTGTGAGTTATAAGCCTTCAAACTTCGAGTAAAATAAAGTTTGTGCCTATTTTGCGGGAATACGAAATAAGATACAGCGGTGCAGTATGTATCCTTCAACAGGCATTTATGTGCCCTACCATCGTGCAAAATCCCGGTAACACTGGGGCACGAGAAAGTGCCGAAATAAAGGACTCTTTTTTACATTGAGGGCTATGGGAAAAATTAAGAAAACGCCGCTACTCAGCCTAGAGGACGAATACAATAGCAATTTTTACACCGTTAGTCCGTCCCAATTAAGTACGCCCTCGGGCCAAATTACAGATCGCTGCGTAAAATATAGGCCAAGAAAATTGACTTAGAAATTTTTGTGGCCGGCGTGTTGTGGGTACGAGAATCTCATTTTGGTCACTTTCACGTAGAAGCATGAAAATGGTGCCAAAACGTGCCCATGCGTGTCCAACCAACTCATGAATATTGGAAAATTGTTTCTCTCAAATAGTTTTGGAGATATAAGGGTCCAAAGTTAAAGGAAATTGACCTTTCAAGGGCCATAACTCGAAACTCAATGAAGGAAGACAACTCTCATTTTACCCCATGGCATTTGGGTTAAGGGCGCATCATTTGGCACCAATTATAGGCCGATATCATGAAGTCACCTTTGCACCATTTCGGCACTATCATCCTATGGGTGTCCCGCCAAAACTTGAGGCCCTTATAACTCGCTTGTGTGTATTGCGATTGAGCTGAAATTTTGCATGCTGCTAGCAGACCTCAGTGCCTAGTTGCTTGCAAAATTTCGTGCCGCTACGAAGCGTATCTTGTGAGTTATAAGCCTTCAAACTTCGAGGAAAATAAAGTTTGTGCCTATTTTGCGGGAATACGAAATAAGATACAGCGGTGCAGTATGTATCCTTCAACAGGCATTTATGTGCCCTACCATCGTGCAAAATCCCGGTAACACTGGGGCACGAGAAAGTGCCGAAATAAAGGACTCTTTTTTACATTGAGGGCTATGGGAAAAATGAAGAAAACGCCGCTACTCAGCCTAGAGGACGAATACAATAGCAATTTTTACACCGTTAGTCCGTCCCAATAAAGTACGCCCTCGGGCCAAATTACAGATCGCTGCGTAAAATAGAGGCCAAGAAAATTGACTTAGAAATTTTGGTGGTCGGCGTGTTGTGGGTACGAGAATCTCATTTTGGTCACTTTCACGTAGAAGCATGAAAATGGTGCCAAAACGTGCCCATGCGTGTCCAACCAACTCATGAATATTGGAAAATTGTTTCTCTCAAATAGTTTTGGAGATATAAGGGTCCAAAGTTAAAGGAAATTGACCTTTCAAGGGCCATAACTCGAAACTCAATGAAGGAAGACAACTCCCATTTTACCCCATGGCATTTGGGTTAAGGGCGCATCATTTGGCACCAATTATAGCAGTCCTCAGTGCCTAGCTGCTTGCAAAATTTCGTGCCGCTACGAAGCGTATCTTGTGAGTTATAAGCCTTCAAACTTCGAGTAAAATAAAGTTTGTGCCTATTTTGCGGGAATACGAAATAAGATACAGCGGTGCAGTATGTATCCTTCAACAGGCATTTATGTGCCCTACCATCGTGCAAAATCCCGGTAACACTGGGGCACGAGAAAGTGCCGAAATAAAGGACTCTTTTTTACATTGAGGGCTATGGGAAAAATTAAGAAAACGCCGCTACTCAGCCTAGAGGACGAATACAATAGCAATTTTTACACCGTTAGTCCGTCCCAATTAAGTACGCCCTCGGGCCAAATTACAGATCGCTGCGTAAAATATAGGCCAAGAAAATTGACTTAGAAATTTTTGTGGCCGGCGTGTTGTGGGTACGAGAATCTCATTTTGGTCACTTTCACGTAGAAGCATGAAAATGGTGCCAAAACGTGCCCATGCGTGTCCAACCAACTCATGAATATTGGAAAATTGTTTCTCTCAAATAGTTTTGGAGATATAAGGGTCCAAAGTTAAAGGAAATTGACCTTTCAAGGGCCATAACTCGAAACTCAATGAAGGAAGACAACTCCCATTTTACCCCATGGCATTTGGGTTAAGGGCGCATCATTTGGCACCAATTATAGGCCGATATCATGAAGTCACCTTTGCACCATTTCGGCACTATCATCCTATGGGTGTCCCGCCAAAACTTGAGGCCCTTATAACTCGCTTGTGTGTTTTGCGATTGAGCTGAAATTTTGCATGCTGCTAGCAGACCTCAGTGCCTAGTTGCTTGCAAAATTTCGTGCCGCTACGAAGCGTATCTTGTGAGTTATAAGCCTTCAAACTTCGAGGAAAATAAAGTTTGTGCCTATTTTGCGGGAAGACGAAATAAGATACAGCGGTGCAGTATGTATCCTTCAACAGGCATTTATGTGCCCTACCATCGTGCAAAATCCCGGTAACACTGGGGCACGAGAAAGTGCCGAAATAAAGGACTCTTTTTTACATTGAGGGCTATGGGAAAAATGAAGAAAACGCCGCTACTCAGCCTAGAGGACGAATACAATAGAAATTTTTACACCGTTAGTCCGTCCCAATAAAGTACGCCCTCGGGCCAAATTACAGATCGCTGCGTAAAATAGAGGCCAAGAAAATTGACTTAGAAATTTTGGTGGTCGGCGTGTTGTGGGTACGAGAATCTCATTTTGGTCACTTTCACGTAGAAGCATGAAAATGGTGCCAAAACGTGCCCATGCGTGTCCAACCAACTCATGAATATTGGAAAATTGTTTCTCTCAAATAGTTTTGGAGATATAAGGGTCCAAAGTTAAAGGAAATTGACCTTTCAAGGGCCATAACTCGAAACTCAATGAAGGAAGACAACTCCCATTTACCCCATGGCATTTGGGTTAAGGGCGCATCATTTGGCACCAATTATAGGCCGATATCATGAAGTCACCTTTGCACCATTTCGGCACTATCATCCTATGGGTGTCCCGCCAAAACTTGAGGCCCTTATAACTCGCTTGTGTGTATTGCGATTGAGCTGAAATTTTGCATGCTGCTAGCAGACCTCAGTGCCTAGTTGCTTGCAAAATTTCGTAGCGCTACGAAGCGTATCGTGTGAGTTATAAGCCTTCAAACTTCGAGGAAAATAAAGTTTGTGCCTATTTTGCGGGAAGACGAAATAAGATACAGCGGTGCAGTATGTATCCTTCAACAGGCATTTATGTGCCCTACCATCGTGCAAAATCCCGGTAACACTGGGGCACGAGAAAGTGCCGAAATAAAGGACTCTTTTTTACATTGAGGGCTATGGGAAAAATGAAGAAAACGCCGCTACTCAGCCTAGAGGACGAATACAATAGAAATTTTTACACCGTTAGTCCGTCCCAATAAAGTACGCCCTCGGGCCAAATTACAGATCGCTGCGTAAAATAGAGGCCAAGAAAATTGACTTAGAAATTTTGGTGGTCGGCGTGTTGTGGGTACGAGAATCTCATTTTGGTCACTTTCACGTAGAAGCATGAAAATGGTGCCAAAACGTGCCCATGCGTGTCCAACCAACTCATGAATATTGGAAAATTGTTTCTCTCAAATAGTTTTGGAGATATAAGGGTCCAAAGTTAAAGGAAATTGACCTTTCAAGGGCCATAACTCGAAACTCAATGAAGGAAGACAACTCCCATTTTACCCCATGGCATTTGGGTTAAGGGCGCATCATTTGGCACCAATTATAGGCCGATATCATGAAGTCACCTTTGCACCATTTAGGCACTATCATCCTATGGGTGTCCCGCCAAAACTTGAGGCCCTTATAACTCGCTTGTGTGTATTGCGATTGAGCTGAAATTTTGCATGCTGCTAGCAGACCTCAGTGCCTAGTTGCTTGCAAAATTTCGTGCCGCTACGAAGCGTATCTTGTGAGTTATAAGCCTTCAAACTTCGAGGAAAATAAAGTTTGTGCCTATTTTGCGGGAATACGAAATAAGATACAGCGGTGCAGTATGTATCCTTCAACAGGCATTTATGTGCCCTGCCATCGTGCAAAATCCCGGTAACACTGGGGCACGAGAAAGTGCCGAAATAAAGGACTCTTTTTTACATTGAGGGCTATGGGAAAAATGAAGAAAACGCCGCTACTCAGCCTAGAGGACGAATACAATAGCAATTTTTACACCGTTAGTCCGTCCCAATAAAGTACGCCCTCGGGCCAAATTACAGATCGCTGCGTAAAATAGAGGCCAAGAAAATTGACTTAGAAATTTTGGTGGTCGGCGTGTTGTGGGTACGAGAATCTCATTTTGGTCACTTTCACGTAGAAGCATGAAAATGGTGCCAAAACGTGCCCATGCGTGTCCAACCAACTCATGAATATTGGAAAATTGTTTCTCTCAAATAGTTTTGGAGATATAAGGGTCCAAAGTTAAAGGAAATTGACCTTTCAAGGGCCATAACTCGAAACTCAATGAAGGAAGACAACTCCCATTTTACTCCATGGCATTTGGGTTAAGGGCGCATCATTTGGCACCAATTATAGGCCGATATCATGAAGTCACCTTTGCACCATTTAGGCACTATCATCCTATGGGTGTCACGCCAAAACTTGAGGCCCTTATAACTCGCTTGTGTGTATTGCGATTGAGCTGAAATTTTGCATGCTGCTAGCAGACCTCAGTGCCTAGTTGCTTGCAAAATTTCGTGCCGCTACGAAGCGTATCTTGTGAGTTATAAGCCTTCAAACTTCGAGGAAAATAAAGTTTGTGCCTATTTTGCGGGAATACGAAATAAGATACAGCGGTGCAGTATGTGTCCTTCAACAGGCATTTATGTGCCCTACCATCGTGCAAAATCCCGGTAACACTGGGGCACGAGAAAGTGCCGAAATAAAGGACTCTTTTTTACATTGAGGGCTATGGGAAAAATTAAGAAAACGCCGCTACTCAGCCTAGAGGACGAATACAATAGCAATTTTTACACCGTTAGTCCGTCCCAATAAAGTACGCCCTCGGGCCAAATTACAGATCGCTGCGTAAAATAGAGGCCAAGAAAATTGACTTAGAAATTTTGGTGGTCGGCGTGTTGTGGGTACGAGAATCTCATTTTGGTCACTTTCACGTAGAAGCATGAAAATGGTGCCAAAACGTGCCCATGCGTGTCCAACCAACTCATGAATATTGGAAAATTGTTTCTCTCAAATAGTTTTGGAGATATAAGGGTCCAAAGTTAAAGGAAATTGACCTTTCAAGGGCCATAACTCGAAACTCAATGAAGGAAGACAACTCCCATTTTACCCCATGGCATTTGGGTTAAGGACGCATCATTTGGCACCAATTATAGGCCGATATCATGAAGTCACCTTTGCACCATTTAGGCACTATCATCCTATGGGTATCCCGCCAAAACTTGAGGCCCTTATAACTCGCTTGTGTGTATTGCGGTTAAGCTGAAATTTTGCATGCTGCTAGCAGACCTCAGTGCCTAGTCGCTTGCAAAATTTCGTGCCGCTACGAAGCGTATCTTGTGAGTTATAAGCCTTCAAACTTCGAGGAAAATAAAGTTTGTGCCTATTTTGCGGGAATACGAAATAAGATACAGCGGTGCAGTATGTATCCTTCCACAGGCATTTATGTGCCCTACCATCGTGCAAAATCCCGGTAACACTGGGGCACGAGAAAGTGCCGAAATAAAGGACTCTTTTTTACATTGAGGGCTATGGGAAAAATGAAGAAAACGCCGCTACTCAGCCTAGAGGACGAATACAATAGCAATTTTTACACCGTTAGTCCGTCCCAATAAAGTACGCCCTCGGGCCAAATTACAGATCGCTGCGTAAAATAGAGGCCAAGAAAATTGACTTAGAAATTTTGGTGGTCGGCGTGTTGTGGGTACGAGAATCTCATTTTGGTCACTTTCACGTAGAAGCATGAAAATGGTGCCAAAACGTGCCCATGCGTGTCCAACCAACTCATGAATATTGGAAAATTGTTTCTCTCAAATAGTTTTGGAGATATAAGGGTCCAAAGTTAAAGGAAATTGACCTTTCAAGGGCCATAACTCGAAACTCAATGAAGGAAGACAACTCCCATTTTACCCCATGGCATTTGGGTTAAGGGCGCATCATTTGGCACCAATTATAGGCCGATATCATGAAGTCACCTTTGCACCATTTAGGCACTATCATCCTATGGGTGTCCCGCCAAAACTTGAGGCCCTTATAACTCGCTTGTGTGTATTGCGATTGAGCTGAAATTTTGCATGCTGCTAGCAGACCTCAGTGCCTAGTTGCTTGCAAAATTTCGTGCCGCTACGAAGCGTATCTTGTGAGTTATAAGCCTTCAAACTTCGAGGAAAATAAAGTTTGTGCCTATTTTGCGGGAATACGAAATAAGATACAGCGGTGCAGTATGTATCCTTCAACAGGCATTTATGTGCCCTGCCATCGTGCAAAATCCCGGTAACACTGGGGCACGAGAAAGTGCCGAAATAAAGGACTCTTTTTTACATTGAGGGCTATGGGAAAAATGAAGAAAACGCCGCTACTCAGCCTAGAGGACGAATACAATAGCAATTTTTACACCGTTAGTCCGTCCCAATAAAGTACGCCCTCGGGCCAAATTACAGATCGCTGCGTAAAATAGAGGCCAAGAAAATTGACTTAGAAATTTTGGTGGTCGGCGTGTTGTGGGTACGAGAATCTCATTTTGGTCACTTTCACGTAGAAGCATGAAAATGGTGCCAAAACGTGCCCATGCGTGTCCAACCAACTCATGAATATTGGAAAATTGTTTCTCTCAAATAGTTTTGGAGATATAAGGGTCCAAAGTTAAAGGAAATTGACCTTTCAAGGGCCATAACTCGAAACTCAATGAAGGAAGACAACTCCCATTTTACTCCATGGCATTTGGGTTAAGGGCGCATCATTTGGCACCAATTATAGGCCGATATCATGAAGTCACCTTTGCACCATTTAGGCACTATCATCCTATGGGTGTCACGCCAAAACTTGAGGCCCTTATAACTCGCTTGTGTGTATTGCGATTGAGCTGAAATTTTGCATGCTGCTAGCAGACCTCAGTGCCTAGTTGCTTGCAAAATTTCGTGCCGCTACGAAGCGTATCTTGTGAGTTATAAGCCTTCAAACTTCGAGGAAAATAAAGTTTGTGCCTATTTTGCGGGAATACGAAATAAGATACAGCGGTGCAGTATGTGTCCTTCAACAGGCATTTATGTGCCCTACCATCGTGCAAAATCCCGGTAACACTGGGGCACGAGAAAGTGCCGAAATAAAGGACTCTTTTTTACATTGAGGGCTATGGGAAAAATGAAGAAAACGCCGCTACTCAGCCTAGAGGACGAATACAATAGCAATTTTACACCATTAGTCCGTCCTAATAAAGTACGCCCTCGGGCCAAATTACAGATCGCTGCGTAAAATAGAGGCCAAGAAAATTGACTTAGAAATTTTGGTGGTCGGCGTGTTGTGGGTACGAGAATCTCATTTGGTCACTTTCACGTAGAAGCATGAAAATGGTGCCAAAACGTGCCCATGCGTGTCCAACCAACTCATGAATATTGGAAAATTGTTTCTCTCAAATAGTTTTGGAGATATAAGGGTCCAAAGTTAAGGGAAATTGACCTTTCAAGGGCCATAACTCGAAACTCAATGAAGGAAGACAACTCCCATTTCACCCCATGGCATTTGGGTTAAGGGCGCATCATTTGGCACCAATTATAGGCCGATATCATGAAGTCACCTTTGCACCATTTAGGCACTATCATCCTATTGGTGTCCCGCCAAAACTTGAGGCCCTTATAACTCGCTTGTGTGTATTGCGATTGAGCTGAAATTTTGCATGCTGCTAGCAGACCTCAGTGCCTAGTTGCTTGCAAAATTTCGTGCCGCTACGAAGCGTATCTTGTGAGTTATAAGCCTTCAAACTTCGAGGAAAATAAAGTTTGTGCCTATTTTGCGGGAATACGAAATAAGATACAGCGGTGCAGTATGTATCCTTCAACAGGCATTTATGTGCCCTACCATCGTGCAAAATCCCGGTAACACTGGGGCACGAGAAAGTGCCGAAATAAAGGACTCTTTTTTACATTGAGGGCTATTGGAAAAATGAAGAAAACGCCGCTACTCAGCCTAGAGGACGAATACAATAGCAATTTTTACACCGTTAGTCCGTCCCAATAAAGTACGCCCTCGGGCCAAATTACAGATCGCTGCGTAAAATAGAGGCCAAGAAAATTGACTTAGAAATTTTGGTGGTCGGCGTGTTGTGGGTACGAGAATCTCATTTTGGTCACTTTCACGTAGAAGCATGAAAATGGTGCCAAAACGTGCCCATGCGTGTCCAACCAACTCATGAATATTGGAAAATTGTTTCTCTCAAATAGTTTTGGAGATATAAGGGTCCAAAGTTAAAGGAAATTGACCTTTCAAGGGCCATAACTCGAAACTCAATGAAGGAAGACAACTCCCATTTTACTCCATGGCATTTGGGTTAAGGGCGCATCATTTGGCACCAATTATAGGCCGATATCATGAAGTCACCTTTGCACCATTTAGGCACTATCATCCTATGGGTGTCACGCCAAAACTTGAGGCCCTTATAACTCGCTTGTGTGTATTGCGATTGAGCTGAAATTTTGCATGCTGCTAGCAGACCTCAGTGCCTAGTTGCTTGCAAAATTTCGTGCCGCTACGAAGCGTATCTTGTGAGTTATAAGCCTTCAAACTTCGAGGAAAATAAAGTTTGTGCCTATTTTGCGGGAATACGAAATAAGATACAGCGGTGCAGTATGTGTCCTTCAACAGGCATTTATGTGCCCTACCATCGTGCAAAATCCCGGTAACACTGGGGCACGAGAAAGTGCCGAAATAAAGGACTCTTTTTTACATTGAGGGCTATGGGAAAAATGAAGAAAACGCCGCTACTCAGCCTAGAGGACGAATACAATAGCAATTTTTACACCATTAGTCCGTCCCAATAAAGTACGCCCTCGGGCCAAATTACAGATCGCTGCGTAAAATAGAGGCCAAGAAAATTGACTTAGAAATTTTGGTGGTCGGCGTGTTGTGGGTACGAGAATCTCATTTGGTCACTTTCACGTAGAAGCATGAAAATGGTGCCAAAACGTGCCCATGCGTGTCCAACCAACTCATGAATATTGGAAAATTGTTTCTCTCAAATAGTTTTGGAGATATAAGGGTCCAAAGTTAAAGGAAATTGACCTTTCAAGGGCCATAACTCGAAACTCAATGAAGGAAGACAACTCCCATTTCACCCCATGGCATTTGGGTTAAGGGCGCATCATTTGGCACCAATTATAGGCCGATATCATGAAGTCACCTTTGCACCATTTAGGCACTATCATCCTATTGGTGTCCCGCCAAAACTTGAGGCCCTTATAACTCGCTTGTGTGTATTGCGATTGAGCTGAAATTTTGCATGCTGCTAGCAGACCTCAGTGCCTAGTTGCTTGCAAAATTTCGTGCCGCTACGAAGCGTATCTTGTGAGTTATAAGCCTTCAAACTTCGAGGAAAATAATGTTTGTGCCTATTTTGCGGGAATACGAAATAAGATACAGCGGTGCAGTATGTATCCTTCAACAGGCATTTATGTGCCCTACCATTGTGCAAAATCCCGGTAACACTGGGGCACGAGAAAGTGCCGAAAAAAAGGACTCTTTTTTACATTGAGGGCTATGGGAAAAATGAAGAAAACGCCGCTACTCAGCCTAGAGGACGAATACAATAGCAATTTTTACAACGTTAGTCCGTCCCAATAAAGTACGCCCTCGGGCCAAATTACAGATCGCTGCGTAAAATAGAGGCCAAGAAAATTGACTTAGAAATTTTGGTGGTCGGCGTGTTGTGGGTACGAGAATCTCATTTTGGTCACTTTCACGTTGAAGCATGAAAATGGTGCCAAAACGTGCCCATGCGTGTCCAACCAACTCATGAATATTGGAAAATTGTTTCTCTCAAATAGTTTTGGAGATATAAGGGTCCAAAGTTAAAGGAAATTGACATTTCAAGGGCCATAACTCGAAACTCAATGAAGGAAGACAACTCCCATTTTACTCCATGGCATTTGGGTCAAGGGCGCATCATTTGGCACCAATTATAGGCCGATATCATGAAGTCACCTTTGCACCATTTAGGCACTATCATCCTATGGGTGTCACGCCAAAACTTGAGGCCCTTATAACTCGCTTGTGTGTATTGCGATTGAGCTGAAATTTTGCATGCTGCTAGCAGACCTCAGTGCCTAGTTGCTTGCAAAATTTCGTGCCGCTACGAAGCGTATCTTGTGAGTTATAAGCCTTCAAACTTCGAGGAAAATAAAGTTTGTGCCTATTTTGCGGGAATATGAAATAAGATACAGCGGTGCAGTATGTGTCCTTCAACAGGCATTTATGTGCCCTACCATCGTGTAAAATCCCGGTAACACTGGGGCACGAGAAAGTGCCGAAATAAAGGACTCTTTTTTACATTGAGGGTTATGGGAAAAATGAAGAAAACGCCGCTACTCAGCCTAGAGGACGAATACAATAGCAATTTTTACACCATTAGTCCGTCCCAATAAAGTACGCCCTCGGGCCAAATTACAGATCGCTGCGTAAAATAGAGGCCAAGAAAATTGACTTAGAAATTTTGGTGGTCGGCGTGTTGTGGGTACGAGAATCTCATTTGGTCACTTTCACGTAGAAGCATGAAAATGGTGCCAAAACGTGCCCATGCGTGTCCAACCAACTCATGAATATTGGAAAATTGTTTCTCTCAAATAGTTTTGGAGATATAAGGGTCCAAAGTTAAAGGAAATTGACCTTTCAAGGGCCATAACTCGAAACTCAATGAAGGAAGACAACTCCCATTTCACCCCATGGCATTTGGGTTAAGGGCGCATCATTTGGCACCAATTATAGGCCGGTATCATGAAGTCACCTTTGCACCATTTAGGCACTATCATCCTATTGGTGTCCCGCCAAAACTTGAGGCCCTTATAACTCGCTTGTGTGTATTGCGATTGAGCTGAAATTTTGCATGCTGCTAGCAGACCTCAGTGCCTAGTTGCTTGCAAAATTTCGTGCCGCTACGAAGCGTATCTTGTGAGTTATAAGCCTTCAAACTTCGAGGAAAATAAAGTTTGTGCCTATTTTGCGGGAATACGAAATAAGATACAGCGGTGCAGTATGTATCCTTCAACAGGCATTTATGTGCCCTACCATCGTGCAAAATCCCGGTAACACTGGGGCACGAGAAAGTGCCCAAATAAAGGACTCTTTTTTACATTGAGGGCTATGGGAAAAATGAAGAAAACGCCGCTACTCAGCCTAGAGGACGAATACAATAGCAATTTTTACACCGTTGGACTAATAAAGTACGCCCTCGGGCCAAATTACAGATCGCTGCGTAAAATAGAGGCCAAGAAAATTGATTTAGAAATTTTGGTGGTCGGCGTGTTGTGGGTACGAGAATCTCATTTTGGTCACTTTCACGTAGAAGCATGAAAATGGTGCCAAAACGTGCCCATGCGTGTCCAACCAACTCATGAATATTGGAAATTTGTTTCTCTCAAATAGTTTTGGAGATATAAGGGTCCAAAGTTAAAGGAAATTGACCTTTCAAGGGCCATAACTCGAAACTCAATGAAGGAAGACAACTCCCATTTTACCCCATGGCATTTGGGTTAAGGGCGCATCATTTGGCACCAATTATAGGCCGATATCATGAAGTCACCTTTGCACCATTTAGGCACTATCATCCTATTGGTGTCCCGCCAAAACTTGAGGCCCTTATAACTCGCTTGTGTGTATTGCGATTGAGCTGAAATTTTGCATGCTGCTAGCAGACCTCAGTGCCTAGTAGCTTGCAAAATTTCGTGCCGCTACGGAGCGTATCTTGTGAGTTATAAGCCTTCAAACTTCGAGGAAAATAAAGTTTGTGCCTATTTTGCGGGAATACGAAATAAGATACAGCGGTGCAGTATGTGTCCTTCAACAGGCATTTATGTGCCCTACCATCGTGCAAAATCCCGGTAACACTGGGGCACGAGAAAGTGCCGAAATAAAGGACTTTTTTTTACATTGAGGGCTATGGGAAAAATGAAGAAAACGCCGCTACTCAGCCTAGAGGACGAATACAATAGCAATTTTTACACCGTTAGTCCGTCCCAATAAAGTACGCCCTCGGGCAAAATTACAGATCGCTGCGTAAAATAGAGGCCAAGAAAATTGACTTAGAAATTTTTGTGGTCGGCGTGTTGTGGGTACGAGAATCTCATTTTGGTCACTTTCACGTAGAAGCATGAAAATGGTGCCAAAACGTGCCCATGCGTGTCCAACCAACTCATGAATATTGGAAAATTGTTTCTCTCAAATAGATTTGGAGATATAAGGGTCCAAAGTTAAAGGAAATTGACCTTTCAAGGGCCATAACTCGAAACTCAATGAAGGAAGACAACTCCCATTTTACCCCATGGCATTTGGGTTAAGGGCGCATCATTTGGCACCAATTATAGGCCGATATCATGAAGTCACCTTTGCACCATTTAGGCACTATCATCCTATGGGTGTCCCGCCAAAACTTGAGGCCCTTATAACTCGCTTGTGTGTATTGCGATTGAGCTGAAATTTTGCATGCTGCTAGCAGACCTCAGTGCCTAGTTGCTTGCAAAATTTCGTGCCGCTACGAAGCGTATCTTGTGAGTTATAAGCCTTCAAACTTCGAGGAAAATAAAGTTTGTGCCTATTTTGCGGGAATACGAAATAAGATACAGCGGTGCAGTATGTATCCTTCAACAGGCATTTATGTGCCCTACCATCGTGCAAAATCCCGGTAACACTGGGGCACGAGAAAGTGCCCAAATAAAGGACTCTTTTTTACATTGAGGGCTATGGGAAAAATGAAGAAAACGCCGCTACTCAGCATTGAGGACGAATACAATAGCAATTTTTACACCGTTAGTCCGTCCCAATAAAGTACGCCCTCGGGCCAAATTACAGATCGCTGCGTAAAATAGAGGCCAAGAAAATTGACTTAGAAATTTTGGTGGTCGGCGTGTTGTGGGTACGAGAATCTCATTTTGGTCAATTTCACGTAGAAGCATGAAAATGGGGTCAAAACGTGCCCATGCGTGTCCAACCAACTCATGAATATTGGAAAATTGTTTCTCTCAAATAGTTTTGGAGATATAAGGGTCCAAAGTTAAAGGAAATTGACCTTTCAAGGGCCATAACTCGAAACTCAATGAAGGAAGACAATTCCCATTTTACCCCATGGCATTTGGGTTAAGGGCGCATCATTTGGCACCAATTATAGGCCGATATCATGAAGTCGCCTTTGCACCATTTAGGCACTATCATCCTATTGGTGTCCCGCCAAAATTTGAGGCCCTTATAACTCGCTTGTGTGTATTGCGATTGAGCTGAAATTTTGCATGCTGCTAGCAGACCTCAGTGCCTAGTTGCCTGCAAAATTTCGTGCCGCTACGAAGCGTATCTTGTGAGTTATAAGCCTTCGAAATTCGAAATTCGCAAAATTGCAGTATGTTTCCTCTGGCTTTCGTTGTCGGATCATTACAGGGTCACTGATGAGGCTTTATTAGCCGAAACTACGTAGTATGACCCATCTCCTTTCTTATGAATGTTTTCATTGCTCTTAAAGGAACTCATTTTTGATTTTTATTCAAACTTCGAGGAAAATAAAGTTTGTGCCTATTTTGCGGGAATACGAAATAATATACAGCGGTGCAGTATGTATCCTTCAACAGGCATTTATGTGCCCTACCATCGTGCAAAATCCCGGTAACACTGGGGCACGAGAAAGTGCCGAAATAAAGGACTCTTTTTTACATTGAGGGCTATGGGAAAAATGAAGAAAACGCCGCTACTCAGCCTAGAGGACGAGTACAATAGCAATTTTTACACCGTTAGTCCGTCCCAATAAAGTACGCCCTCGGGCCAAATTACAGATCGCTGCGTAAAATAGAGGCCAAGAAAATTGACTTAGAAATTTTGGTTGTCGGCGTGTTGTGGGTACGAGAATCTCATTTTGGTCACTTTCACGTAGAAGCATGAAAATGGTGCCAAAACGTGCCCATGCGTGTCCAACCAACTCATGAATATTGGAAAATTGTTTCTCTCAAATAGTTTTGGAGATATAAGGGTCCAAAGTTAAAGGAAATTGACCTTTCAAGGGCCATAACTCGAAACTCAATGAAGGAAGACAACTCCCATTTTACCCCATGGCATTTGGGTTAAGGGCGCATCATTTGGCACCAATTATAGGCCGATATCATGAAATCACCTTTGCACCATTTAGGCACTATCATCCTATGGGTGTCCCGCCAAAACTTGAGGCCCTTATAACTCGCTTGTGTGTATTGCGATTGAGCTGAAATTTTGCATGCTGCTAGCAGACCTCAGTGCCTAGTTGCTTGCAAAATTTCGTGCCGCTACGAAGCGTATCTTGTGAGTTATAAGCCTTCAAACTTCGAGGAAAATAAAGTTTGTGCCTATTTTGCGGGAATACGAAATAAGATACAGCGGTGCAGTATGTATCCTTCAACGGGCATTTATGTGTCCTACCATCGTGCAAAATCCCGGTAACACTGGGGCACGAGAAAGTGCCGAAATAAAGGACTATTTTTTACATTGAGGGCTATGGGAAAAATGAAGAAAACACCGCTACTCAGCCTAGAGGACGAATACAATAGCAATTTTTACACCGTTAGTCCGTCCCAATAAAGTACGCCCTCGGGCCAAATTACAGATCGCTGCGTAAAATAGAGGCCAAGAAAATTGACTTAGAAATTTTGGTGGTCGGCGTGTTGTGGGTACGAGAATCTCATTTTGGTCACTTGCACGTAGAAGCATGAAAATGGTGCCAAAACGTGCCCATGCGTGTCCAACCAACTCATGAATATTGGAAAATTGTTTCTCTCAAATAGTTTTGGAGATATAAGGGTCCAAAGTTAAAGGAAATTGACCTTTCAAGGGCCATAACTCGAAACTCAATGAAGGAAGACAACTACCATTTTACCCCATGGCATTTGGGTTAAGGGCGCATCATTTGGCACCAATTATAGGCCGATATCATGAAGTCACCTTTGCACCATTTAGGCACTACCATCCTATGGGTGTCCCGCCAAAATTTGAGGCCCTTATAACTCGCTTGTGTGTATTGCGATTGAGCTGAAATTTTGCATGCTGCTAGCAGACCTCAGTGCCTAGTTGCTTGCAAAATTTCGTGCCGCTACGAAGCGTATCTTGTGAGTTATAAGCCTTCAAACTTCGAGGAAAATAAAGTTTGTGCCTATTTTGCGGGAATACGAAATAAGATACAGCGGTGCAGTATGTATCCTTCAACAGGCATTTATGTGCCCTACCATCGTGCAAAATCCCGGTAACACTGGGGCACGAGAAAGTGCCGAAATAAAGGACTCTTTTTTACATTGAGGGCTATGGGAAAAATGAAGAAAACGCCGCTACTCAGCCTAGAGGACGAATACAATAGCAATTTTTACACCGTTAGTCCGTCCCAATAAAGTACGCCCTCGGGCCAAATTACAGATCGCTGCGTAAAATAGAGGCCAAGAAAATTGACTTAGAAATTTTGGTGGTCGGCGTGTTGTGGGTACGAGAATCTCATTTTGGTCACTTTCACGTAGAAGCATGAAAATGGTGCCAAAACGTGCCCATGCGTGTCCAACCAACTCATGAATATTGGAAAATTGTTTCTCTCAAATAGTTTTGGAGATATAAGGGTCCAAAGTTAAAGGAAATTGACCTTTCAAGGGCCATAACTCGAAACTCAATGAAGAAGACAACTCCCATTTTACCCCATGGCATTTGGGTTAAGGGCGCATCATTTGGCACCAATTATAGGCCGATATCATGAAGTCACCTTTGCACCATTTAGGCACTGTCATCCTAAGGGTGTCCCGCCAAAACTTGAGGCCCTTATAACTCGCTTTTGTGTATTGTGATTGAGCTGAAATTTTGCATGCTGCTAGCAGACCTCAGTGCCTAGTTGCTTGCAAAATTTCGTGCCGCTACGAAGCGTATCTTGTGAGTTATAAGCCTTCAAACTTCGAGGAAAATAAAGTTTGTGCCTATTTTGCGGGAATACGAAATAAGATACAGCGGTGCAGTATGTATCCTTCAACAGGCATTTATGTGCCCTACCATCGTGCAAAATCCCGGTAACACTGGGGCACGAGAAAGTGCCGAAATAAAGGACTCTTTTTTACATTGAGGGCTATGGGAAAAATGAAGAAAACGCCGCTAATCAGCCTAGAGGACGAATACAATAGCAATTTTTACACCGTTAGTCCGTCCCAATAAAGTACGCCCTCGGGCCAAATTACAGATCGCTGCGTAAAATAGAGGCCAAGAAAATTGACTTAGAAATTTTGGTTGTCGGCGTGTTGTGGGTACGAGAATCTCATTTTGGTCACTTTCACGTAGAAGCATGAAAATGGTGCCAAAACGTGCCCATGCGTGTCCAACCAACTCATGAATATTGGAAAATTGTTTCTCTCAAATAGTTTTGGAGATATAAGGGTCCAAAGTTAAAGGAAATTGACCTTTCAAGGGCCATAACTCGAAACTCAATGAAGGAAGACAACTCCCATTTTACCCCATGGCATTTGGATTAAGGGCGCATCATTTGGCACCAATTATAGGCCGATATCATGAAGTCACCTTTGCACCATTTAGGCACTATCATCCTATGGGTGTCCCGCCAAAACTTGAGGCCTTATAACTCGTTTGTGTGTATTGCGATTGAGCTGAAATTTTGCATGCTGCTAGCAGACTTCAGTGCCTAGTTGCTTGCAAAATTTCGTGCCGCTACGAAGCGTATCTTGTGAGTTATAAGCCTTCAAACTTCGAGGAAAATAAAGTTTGTGCCTATTTTGCGGGAATACGAAATAAGATACAGCGGTGCAGTATGTATCCTACAACAGGCATTTTTGTGCCCTACCATCGTGCAAAATCCCGGTAACACTGGGGCACGAGAAAGTGCCGAAATAAATGACTCTTTTTTACATTGAGGGCTATGGGAAAAATGAAGAAAACGCCGCTACTCAGCCTAGAGGACGAATACAATAGCAATTTTTACACCGTTAGTCCGTCCCAATAAAGTACGCCCTCGGGCCAAATTACAGATCGCTGCGTAAAATAGAGGCCAAGAAAATTGACTTAGAAATTTTGGTGGTCGGCGTGTTATGGGTACGAGAATCTCATTTTGGTCACTTTCACGTAGAAGCATGAAAATGGTGCCAAAACGTGCCCATGCGTGTCCAACCAACTCATGAATATTGGAAAATTGTTTCTCTCAAATAGTTTTGGAGATATAAGGGTCCAAAGTTAAAGGAAATTGACCTTTCAAGGGCCATAACTCGAAACTCAATGAAGGAAGACAACTCCCATTTTACCCCATGGCATTTGGATTAAGGGCGCATCATTTGGCACCAATTATAGGCCGATATCATGAAGTCACCTTTGCACCATTTAGGCACTATCATCCTATGGGTGTCCCGCCAAAACTTGAGGCCTTATAACTCGTTTGTGTGTATTGCGATTGAGCTGAAATTTTGCATGCTGCTAGCAGACTTCAGTGCCTAGTTGCTTGCAAAATTTCGTGCCGCTACGAAGCGTATCTTGTGAGTTATAAGCCTTCAAACTTCGAGGAAAATAAAGTTTGTGCCTATTTTGCGGGAATACGAAATAAGATACAGCGGTGCAGTATGTATCCTACAACAGGCATTTATGTGCCCTACCATCGTGCAAAATCCCGGTAACACTGGGGCACGAGAAAGTGCCGAAATAAAGGACTCTTTTTTACATTGAGGGCTATGGGAAAAATGAAGAAAACGCCGCTACTCAGCCTAGAGGACGAATACAAAAGCAATTTTTACACCGTTAGTCCGTCCTAATAAAGTACGCCCTCGGGCCAAATTACAGATCGCTGCGTAAAATAGAGGCCAAGAAAATTGACTTAGAAATTTTGGTGGTCGGCGTGTTGTGGGTACGAGAATCTCATTTTGGTCACTTTCACGTAGAAGCATGAAAATGGTGCCAAAACGTGCCCATGCGTGTCCAACCAACTCATGAATATTGGAAAATTGTTTCTCTCAAATAGTTTTGGAGATATAAGGGTCCAAAGTTAAAGGAAATTGACCTTTCAAGGGCCATAACTCGAACCTCAATGAAGGAAGACAACTCCCATTTTACCCCATGGCATTTGGGTTAAGGGCGCATCATTTGGCACCAATTATAGGCCGATATCATGAAGTCACCTTTGCACCATTTAGGCACTATCATCCTATGGGTGTCCCGCCAAAACTTGAGGCCCTTATAACTCGCTTGTGTGTATTGCGATTGAGCTGAAATTTTGCATGCTGCTAGCAGACCTCAGTGCCTAGTTACTTGCAAAATTTCGTGCCGCTACGAAGCGTATCTTGTGAGTTATAAGCCTTCAAACTTCGAGGAAAATAAAGTTTGTGCCTATTTTGCGGGAATACGAAATAAGATACAGCGGTGCAGTATGTATCCTTCAACAGGCATTTATGTGCCCTACCATCGTGCAAAATCCCGGTAACACTGGGGCACGAGAAAGTGCCGAAATAAAGGACTCTTTTTTACATTGAGGGCTATGGGAAAAATGAAGAAAACGCCGCTACTCAGCCTAGAGGACGAATACAATAGCAATTTTTACACCGTTAGTCCGTCCCAATAAAGTACGCCCTCGGGCCAAATTACAGATCGCTGCGTAAAATAGAGGCATAGAAAATTGACTTAGAAATTTTGGTGGTCGGCGTGTTGTGGGTACGAGAATCTCATTTTGGTCACTTTCACGTAGAAGCATGAAAATGGTGCCAAAAGGGGCCCATGCGTGTGCCACCAACTCATGAATATTGGAAAATTGTTTCTCTCAAATAGTTTTGGAGATATAAGGGTCCAAAGTTAAAGGAAATTGACCTTTCAATGGCCATAACTCGAAACTCAATGAAGGAAGACAACTCCCAATTTACCCCATGGCATTTGGGTTAAGGGCGCATCATTTGGCACCAATTATAGGCCGATATCATGAAGTCACCTTTGCACCATTTAGGCACTATCATCCTATGGGTGTCCCGCCAAAACTTGAGGCCCTTATAACTCGCTTGTGTGTATTGTGATTGAGCTGAAATTTTGCATGCTGCTAGCAGACCTCAGTGCCTAGTTGCTTGCAAAATTTCGTGCCGCTACGTAGCGTATCTTGTGAGTTATAAGCCTTCAAACTTCGAGGAAAATAAAGTGTGTGCCTATTTTACGGGAATACGAAATAAGATACAGCGGTGCAGTATGTATCCTTCAACAGGCATTTATGTGCCCTACCATCGTGCAAAATCCCGGTAACACTGGGGCACGAGAAAGTGCCGAAATAAAGGACTCTTTTTTACATTGAGGGCTATGGGAAAAATGAAGAAAACGCCGCTACTCAGCCTAGAGGACGAATACAATAGCAATTTTTACACCGTTAGTCCGTCCCAATAAAGTACGCCCTCGGGCCAAATTACAGATCGCTGCGTAAAATAGAGGCCAAGAAAATTGACTTAGAAATTTTGGTGGTCGGCGTGTTGTGGGTACGATAATCTCATTTTGGTCACTTTCACGTAGAAGCATGAAAATGGTGCCAAAACGTGCCCATGCGTGTCCAACCAACTCATGAATATTGGAAAATTGTTTCTCTCAAATAGTTTTGGAGATATAAGGGTCCAAAGTTAAAGGAAATTGACCTTTCAAGGGCCATAACTCGAAACTCAATGAAGGAAGACAACTCCCATTTTACCCCATGGCATTTGGGTTAAGGGCGCATCATTTGGCACCAATTATAGGCCGATATCATGAAGTCACCTTTGCACCATTTAGGCACTATCATCCTATGGGTGTCCCGCCAAAACTTGAGGCCCTTATAACTCGCTTGTGTGTATTGCGATTGAGCTGAAATTTTGCATGCTGCTAGCAGACCTCAGTGCCTAGTTGCTTGCAAAAGTTCGTGCCGCTACGAAGCGTATCTTGTGAGTTATAAGCCTTCAAACTTCGAGGAAAATAAAGTTTGTGCCTATTTTGCGGGAATACGAAATAAGATACAGCGGTGCAGTATGTATCCTTCAACAGGCATTTATGTGCCCTACCATCGTGCAAAATCCCGGTAACACTGGGGCACGAGAAAGTGCCGAAATAAAGGACTCTTTTTTACATTGAGGGCTATGGGAAAAATGAAGAAAACGCCGCTACTCAGCCTAGAGGACGAATACAATAGCAATTTTTACACCGTTAGTCCGTCCCAATAAAGTACGCCCTCGGGCCAAATTACAGATCGCTGCGTAAAATAGAGGCCAAGAAAATTGACTTAGAAATTTTGGTGGTCGGCGTGTTGTGGGTACGAGAATCTCATTTTGGTCACTTTTACGTAGAAGCATGAAAATGGTGCCAAAACGTGCCCATGCGTGTCCAACCAACTCATGAATATTGGAAAATTGTTTCTCTCAAATAGTTTTGGAGATATAAGGGTCCAAAGTTAAAGGAAATTGACCTTTCAAGGGCCATAACTCGAAACTCAATGAAGGAAGACAACTCCCATTTTACCCCATGGCATTTGGGTTAAGGGCGCATCATTTGGCACCAATTATAGGCCGATATCATGAAGTCACCTTTGCACCATTTAGGCACTATCATCCTATGGGTGTCCCGCCAAAACTTGAGGCCCTTATAACTCGCTTGTGTGTATTGCGATTGAGCTGAAATTTTGCATGCTGCTAGCAGACCTCAGTGCCTAGTAACTTGCAAAATTTCGTGCCGCTACGAAGCGTATCTTGTGAGTTATAAGCCTTCAAACTTCGAGGAAAATAAAGTTTGTGCCTATTTTGCGGGAATACGAAATAAGATACAGCGGTGCAGTATGTATCCTTCAACAGGCATTTATGTGCCCTACCATCGTGCAAAATCCCGGTAACACTGGGGCACGAGAAAGTGCCGAAATAAAGGACTCTTTTTTACATTGAGGGCTATGGGAAAAATGAAGAAAACGCCGCTAATCAGCCTAGAGGACGAATACAATAGCAATTTTTACACCGTTAGTCCGTCCCAATAAAGTACGCCCTCGGGCCAAATTACAGATCGCTGCGTAAAATAGAGGCCAAGAAAATTGACTTAGAAATTTTGGTTGTCGGCGTGTTGTGGGTACGAGAATCTCATTTTGGTCACTTTCACGTAGAAGCATGAAAATGGTGCCAAAACGTGCCCATGCGTGTCCAACCAACTCATGAATATTGGAAAATTGTTTCTCTCAAATAGTTTTGGAGATATAAGGGTCCAAAGTTAAAGGAAATTGACCTTTCAAGGGCCATAACTCGAAACTCAATGAAGGAAGACAACTCCCATTTTACCCCATGGCATTTGGATTAAGGGCGCATCATTTGGCACCAATTATAGGCCGATATCATGAAGTCACCTTTGCACCATTTAGGCACTATCATCCTATGGGTGTCCCGCCAAAACTTGAGGCCTTATAACTCGTTTGTGTGTATTGCGATTGAGCTGAAATTTTGCATGCTGCTAGCAAACCTCAGTGCCTAGTTGCTTGCAAAATTTCGTGCCGCTACGAAGCGTATCTTGTGAGTTATAAGCCTTCAAACTTCGAGGAAAATAAAGTTTGTGCCTATTTTGCGGGAATACGAAATAAGATACAGCGGTGCAGTATGTATCCTTCAACAGGCATTTATGTGCCCTACCATCGTGCAAAATCCCGGTAACACTGGGGCACGAGAAAGTGCCGAAATAAAGGACTCTTTTTTACATTGAGGGCTATGGGAAAAATGAAGAAAACGCCGCTACTCAGCCTAGAGGACGAATACAATAGCAATTTTTACACCGTTACTCCGTCCCAATAAAGTACGCCCTCGGGCCAAATTACAGATCGCTGCGTAAAATAGAGGCCAAGAAAATTGACTTAGAAATTTTGGTGGTCGGCGTGTTGTGGGTACGAGAATCTCATTTTGGTCACTTTCACGTAGAAGCATGAAAATGGTGCCAAAACGTGCCCATGCGTGTCCAACCAACTCATGAATATTGGAAAATTGTTTCTCTCAAATAGTTTTGGAGATATAAGGGTCCAAAGTTAAAGGAAATTGACCTTTCAAGGGCCATAACTCGAAACTCAATGAAGAAGACAACTCCCATTTTACCCCATGGCATTTGGGTTAAGGGCGCATCATTTGGCACCAATTATAGGCCGATATCATGAAGTCACCTTTGCACCATTTAGGCACTGTCATCCTAAGGGTGTCCCGCCAAAACTTGAGGCCCTTATAACTCGCTTTTGTGTATTGTGATTGAGCTGAAATTTTGCATGCTGCTAGCAGACCTCAGTGCCTAGTTGCTTGCAAAATTTCGTGCCGCTACGAAGCGTATCTTGTGAGTTATAAGCCTTCAAACTTCGAGGAAAATAAAGTTTGTGCCTATTTTGCGGGAATACGAAATAAGATACAGCGGTGCAGTATGTATCCTTCAACAGGCATTTATGTGCCCTACCATCGTGCAAAATCCCGGTAACACTGGGGCACGAGAAAGTGCCGAAATAAAGGACTCTTTTTTACATTGAGGGCTATGGGAAAAATGAAGAAAACGCCGCTAATCAGCCTAGAGGACGAATACAATAGCAATTTTTACACCGTTAGTCCGTCCCAATAAAGTACGCCCTCGGGCCAAATTACAGATCGCTGCGTAAAATAGAGGCCAAGAAAATTGACTTAGAAATTTTGGTTGTCGGCGTGTTGTGGGTACGAGAATCTCATTTTGGTCACTTTCACGTAGAAGCATGAAAATGGTGCCAAAACGTGCCCATGCGTGTCCAACCAACTCATGAATATTGGAAAATTGTTTCTCTCAAATAGTTTTGGAGATATAAGGGTCCAAAGTTAAAGGAAATTGACCTTTCAAGGGCCATAACTCGAAACTCAATGAAGGAAGACAACTCCCATTTTACCCCATGGCATTTGGATTAAGGGCGCATCATTTGGCACCAATTATAGGCCGATATCATGAAGTCACCTTTGCACCATTTAGGCACTATCATCCTATGGGTGTCCCGCCAAAACTTGAGGCCTTATAACTCGTTTGTGTGTATTGCGATTGAGCTGAAATTTTGCATGCTGCTAGCAGACTTCAGTGCCTAGTTGCTTGCAAAATTTCGTGCCGCTACGAAGCGTATCTTGTGAGTTATAAGCCTTCAAACTTCGAGGAAAATAAAGTTTGTGCCTATTTTGCGGGAATACGAAATAAGATACAGCGGTGCAGTATGTATCCTACAACAGGCATTTTTGTGCCCTACCATCGTGCAAAATCCCGGTAACACTGGGGCACGAGAAAGTGCCGAAATAAATGACTCTTTTTTACATTGAGGGCTATGGGAAAAATGAAGAAAACGCCGCTACTCAGCCTAGAGGACGAATACAATAGCAATTTTTACACCGTTAGTCCGTCCCAATAAAGTACGCCCTCGGGCCAAATTACAGATCGCTGCGTAAAATAGAGGCCAAGAAAATTGACTTAGAAATTTTGGTGGTCGGCGTGTTATGGGTACGAGAATCTCATTTTGGTCACTTTCACGTAGAAGCATGAAAATGGTGCCAAAACGTGCCCATGCGTGTCCAACCAACTCATGAATATTGGAAAATTGTTTCTCTCAAATAGTTTTGGAGATATAAGGGTCCAAAGTTAAAGGAAATTGACCTTTCAAGGGCCATAACTCGAAACTCAATGAAGGAAGACAACTCCCATTTTACCCCATGGCATTTGGATTAAGGGCGCATCATTTGGCACCAATTATAGGCCGATATCATGAAGTCACCTTTGCACCATTTAGGCACTATCATCCTATGGGTGTCCCGCCAAAACTTGAGGCCTTATAACTCGTTTGTGTGTATTGCGATTGAGCTGAAATTTTGCATGCTGCTAGCAGACTTCAGTGCCTAGTTGCTTGCAAAATTTCGTGCCGCTACGAAGCGTATCTTGTGAGTTATAAGCCTTCAAACTTCGAGGAAAATAAAGTTTGTGCCTATTTTGCGGGAATACGAAATAAGATACAGCGGTGCAGTATGTATCCTACAACAGGCATTTATGTGCCCTACCATCGTGCAAAATCCCGGTAACACTGGGGCACGAGAAAGTGCCGAAATAAAGGACTCTTTTTTACATTGAGGGCTATGGGAAAAATGAAGAAAACGCCGCTACTCAGCCTAGAGGACGAATACAAAAGCAATTTTTACACCGTTAGTCCGTCCTAATAAAGTACGCCCTCGGGCCAAATTACAGATCGCTGCGTAAAATAGAGGCCAAGAAAATTGACTTAGAAATTTTGGTGGTCGGCGTGTTGTGGGTACGAGAATCTCATTTTGGTCACTTTCACGTAGAAGCATGAAAATGGTGCCAAAACGTGCCCATGCGTGTCCAACCAACTCATGAATATTGGAAAATTGTTTCTCTCAAATAGTTTTGGAGATATAAGGGTCCAAAGTTAAAGGAAATTGACCTTTCAAGGGCCATAACTCGAAACTCAATGAAGGAAGACAACTCCCATTTTACCCCATGGCATTTGGGTTAAGGGCGCATCATTTGGCACCAATTATAGGCCGATATCATGAAGTCACCTTTGCACCATTTAGGCACTATCATCCTATGGGTGTCCCGCCAAAACTTGAGGCCCTTATAACTCGCTTGTGTGTATTGCGATTGAGCTGAAATTTTGCATGCTGCTAGCAGACCTCAGTGCCTAGTTACTTGCAAAATTTCGTGCCGCTACGAAGCGTATCTTGTGAGTTATAAGCCTTCAAACTTCGAGGAAAATAAAGTTTGTGCCTATTTTGCGGGAATACGAAATAAGATACAGCGGTGCAGTATGTATCCTTCAACAGGCATTTATGTGCCCTACCATCGTGCAAAATCCCGGTAACACTGGGGCACGAGAAAGTGCCGAAATAAAGGACTCTTTTTTACATTGAGGGCTATGGGAAAAATGAAGAAAACGCCGCTACTCAGCCTAGAGGACGAATACAATAGCAATTTTTACACCGTTAGTCCGTCCCAATAAAGTACGCCCTCGGGCCAAATTACAGATCGCTGCGTAAAATAGAGGCATAGAAAATTGACTTAGAAATTTTGGTGGTCGGCGTGTTGTGGGTACGAGAATCTCATTTTGGTCACTTTCACGTAGAAGCATGAAAATGGTGCCAAAAGGGGCCCATGCGTGTGCCACCAACTCATGAATATTGGAAAATTGTTTCTCTCAAATAGTTTTGGAGATATAAGGGTCCAAAGTTAAAGGAAATTGACCTTTCAATGGCCATAACTCGAAACTCAATGAAGGAAGACAACTCCCAATTTACCCCATGGCATTTGGGTTAAGGGCGCATCATTTGGCACCAATTATAGGCCGATATCATGAAGTCACCTTTGCACCATTTAGGCACTATCATCCTATGGGTGTCCCGCCAAAACTTGAGGCCCTTATAACTCGCTTGTGTGTATTGTGATTGAGCTGAAATTTTGCATGCTGCTAGCAGACCTCAGTGCCTAGTTGCTTGCAAAATTTCGTGCCGCTACGTAGCGTATCTTGTGAGTTATAAGCCTTCAAACTTCGAGGAAAATAAAGTGTGTGCCTATTTTACGGGAATACGAAATAAGATACAGCGGTGCAGTATGTATCCTTCAACAGGCATTTATGTGCCCTACCATCGTGCAAAATCCCGGTAACACTGGGGCACGAGAAAGTGCCGAAATAAAGGACTCTTTTTTACATTGAGGGCTATGGGAAAAATGAAGAAAACGCCGCTACTCAGCCTAGAGGACGAATACAATAGCAATTTTTACACCGTTAGTCCGTCCCAATAAAGTACGCCCTCGGGCCAAATTACAGATCGCTGCGTAAAATAGAGGCCAAGAAAATTGACTTAGAAATTTTGGTGGTCGGCGTGTTGTGGGTACGATAATCTCATTTTGGTCACTTTCACGTAGAAGCATGAAAATGGTGCCAAAACGTGCCCATGCGTGTCCAACCAACTCATGAATATTGGAAAATTGTTTCTCTCAAATAGTTTTGGAGATATAAGGGTCCAAAGTTAAAGGAAATTGACCTTTCAAGGGCCATAACTCGAAACTCAATGAAGGAAGACAACTCCCATTTTACCCCATGGCATTTGGGTTAAGGGCGCATCATTTGGCACCAATTATAGGCCGATATCATGAAGTCACCTTTGCACCATTTAGGCACTATCATCCTATGGGTGTCCCGCCAAAACTTGAGGCCCTTATAACTCGCTTGTGTGTATTGCGATTGAGCTGAAATTTTGCATGCTGCTAGCAGACCTCAGTGCCTAGTTGCTTGCAAAAGTTCGTGCCGCTACGAAGCGTATCTTGTGAGTTATAAGCCTTCAAACTTCGAGGAAAATAAAGTTTGTGCCTATTTTGCGGGAATACGAAATAAGATACAGCGGTGCAGTATGTATCCTTCAACAGGCATTTATGTGCCCTACCATCGTGCAAAATCCCGGTAACACTGGGGCACGAGAAAGTGCCGAAATAAAGGACTCTTTTTTACATTGAGGGCTATGGGAAAAATGAAGAAAACGCCGCTACTCAGCCTAGAGGACGAATACAATAGCAATTTTTACACCGTTAGTCCGTCCCAATAAAGTACGCCCTCGGGCCAAATTACAGATCGCTGCGTAAAATAGAGGCCAAGAAAATTGACTTAGAAATTTTGGTGGTCGGCGTGTTGTGGGTACGAGAATCTCATTTTGGTCACTTTCACGTAGAAGCATGAAAATGGTGCCAAAACGTGCCCATGCGTGTCCAACCAACTCATGAATATTGGAAAATTGTTTCTCTCAAATAGTTTTGGAGATATAAGGGTCCAAAGTTAAAGGAAATTGACCTTTCAAGGGCCATAACTCGAAACTCAATGAAGGAAGACAACTCCCATTTTACCCCATGGCATTTGGGTTAAGGGCGCATCATTTGGCACCAATTATAGGCCGATATCATGAAGTCACCTTTGCACCATTTAGGCACTATCATCCTATGGGTGTCCCGCCAAAACTTGAGGCCCTTATAACTCGCTTGTGTGTATTGCGATTGAGCTGAAATTTTGCATGCTGCTAGCAGACCTCAGTGCCTAGTAACTTGCAAAATTTCGTGCCGCTACGAAGCGTATCTTGTGAGTTATAAGCCTTCAAACTTCGAGGAAAATAAAGTTTGTGCCTATTTTGCGGGAATACGAAATAAGATACAGCGGTGCAGTATGTATCCTTCAACAGGCATTTATGTGCCCTACCATCGTGCAAAATCCCGGTAACACTGGGGCACGAGAAAGTGCCGAAATAAAGGACTCTTTTTTACATTGAGGGCTATGGGAAAAATGAAGAAAACGCCGCTAATCAGCCTAGAGGACGAATACAATAGCAATTTTTACACCGTTAGTCCGTCCCAATAAAGTACGCCCTCGGGCCAAATTACAGATCGCTGCGTAAAATAGAGGCCAAGAAAATTGACTTAGAAATTTTGGTTGTCGGCGTGTTGTGGGTACGAGAATCTCATTTTGGTCACTTTCACGTAGAAGCATGAAAATGGTGCCAAAACGTGCCCATGCGTGTCCAACCAACTCATGAATATTGGAAAATTGTTTCTCTCAAATAGTTTTGGAGATATAAGGGTCCAAAGTTAAAGGAAATTGACCTTTCAAGGGCCATAACTCGAAACTCAATGAAGGAAGACAACTCCCATTTTACCCCATGGCATTTGGATTAAGGGCGCATCATTTGGCACCAATTATAGGCCGATATCATGAAGTCACCTTTGCACCATTTAGGCACTATCATCCTATGGGTGTCCCGCCAAAACTTGAGGCCTTATAACTCGTTTGTGTGTATTGCGATTGAGCTGAAATTTTGCATGCTGCTAGCAGACTTCAGTGCCTAGTTGCTTGCAAAATTTCGTGCCGCTACGAAGCGTATCTTGTGAGTTATAAGCCTTCAAACTTCGAGGAAAATAAAGTTTGTGCCTATTTTGCGGGAATACGAAATAAGATACAGCGGTGCAGTATGTATCCTACAACAGGCATTTATGTGCCCTACCATCGTGCAAAATCCCGGTAACACTGGGGCACGAGAAAGTGCCGAAATAAATGACTCTTTTTTACATTGAGGGCTATGGGAAAAATGAAGAAAACGCCGCTACTCAGCCTAGAGGACGAATACAATAGCAATTTTTACACCGTTAGTCCGTCCCAATAAAGTACGCCCTCGGGCCAAATTACAGATCGCTGCGTAAAATAGAGGCCAAGAAAATTGACTTAGAAATTTTGGTGGTCGGCGTGTTGTGGGTACGAGAATCTCATTTTGGTCACTTTCACGTAGAAGCATGAAAATGGTGCCAAAACGTGCCCATGCGTGTCCAACCAACTCATGAATATTGGAAAATTGTTTCTCTCAAATAGTTTTGGAGATATAAGGGTCCAAAGTTAAAGGAAATTGACCTTTCAAGGGCCATAACTCGAAACTCAATGAAGGAAGACAACTCCCATTTTACCCCATGGCATTTGGGTTAAGGGCGCATCATTTGGCACCAATTATAGGCCGATATCATGAAGTCACCTTTGCACCATTTAGGCACTATCATCCTATTGGTGTCCCGCCAAAACTTGAGGCCCTTATAACTCGCTTTTGTGTATTGTGATTGAGCTGAAATTTTGCATGCTGCTAGCAGACCTCAGTGCCTAGTTGCTTGCAAAATTTCGTGCCGCTACGTAGCGTATCTTGTGAGTTATAAGCCTTCAAACTTCGAGGAAAATAAAGTTTGTGCCTATTTTGCGGGAATACGAAATAAGATACAGCGGTGCAGTATGTATCCTTCAACAGGCATTTATGTGCCCTACCATCGTGCAAAATCCCGGTAACACTGGGGCACGAGAAAGTGCCGAAATAAAGGACTCTTTTTTACATTGAGGGCTATGGGAAAAATGAAGAAAACGCCGCTAATCAGCCTAGAGGACGAATACAAAAGCAATTTTTACACCGTTAGTCCGTCCTAATAAAGTACGCCCTCGGGCCAAATTACAGATCGCTGCGTAAAATAGAGGCCAAGAAAATTGACTTAGAAATTTTGGTGGTCGGCGTGTTGTGGGTACGAGAATCTCATTTTGGTCACTTTCACGTAGAAGCATGAAAATGGTGCCAAAACGTGCCCATGCGTGTCCAACCAACTCATGAATATTGGAAAATTGTTTCTCTCAAATAGTTTTGGAGATATAAGGGTCCAAAGTTAAAGGAAATTGACCTTTCAAGGGCCATAACTCGAAACTCAATGAAGGAAGACAACTCCCATTTTACCCCATGGCATTTGGGTTAAGGGCGCATCATTTGGCACCAATTATAGGCCGATATCATGAAGTCACCTTTGCACCATTTAGGCACTATCATCCTATGGGTGTCCCGCCAAAACTTGAGGCCCTTATAACTCGCTTGTGTGTATTGCGATTGAGCTGAAATTTTGCATGCTGCTAGCAGACCTCAGTGCCTAGTTACTTGCAAAATTTCGTACCGCTACGAAGCGTATCTTGTGAGTTATAAGCCTTCAAACTTCGAGGAAAATAAAGTTTGTGCCTATTTTGCGGGAATACGAAATAAGATACAGCGGTGCAGTATGTATCCTTCAACAGGCATTTATGTGCCCTACCATCGTGCAAAATCCCGGTAACACTGGGGCACGAGAAAGTGCCGAAATAAAGGACTCTTTTTTACATTGAGGGCTATGGGAAAAATGAAGAAAACGCCGCTACTCAGCCTAGAGGACGAATACAATAGCAATTTTTACACCGTTAGTCCGTCCCAATAAAGTACGCCCTCGGGCCAAATTACAGATCGCTGCGTAAAATAGAGGCATAGAAAATTGACTTAGAAATTTTGGTGGTCGGCGTGTTGTGGGTACGAGAATCTCATTTTGGTCACTTTCACGTAGAAGCATGAAAATGGTGCCAAAAGGGGCCCATGCGTGTCCAACCAACTCATGAATATTGGAAAATTGTTTCTCTCAAATAGTTTTGGAGATATAAGGGTCCAAAGTTAAAGGAAATTGACCTTTCAATGGCCATAACTCGAAACTCAATGAAGGAAGACAACTCCCAATTTACCCCATGGCATTTGGGTTAAGGGCGCATCATTTGGCACCAATTATAGGCCGATATCATGAAGTCACCTTTGCACCATTTAGGCACTATCATCCTATGGGTGTCCCGCCAAAACTTGAGGCCCTTATAACTCGCTTGTGTGTATTGTGATTGAGCTGAAATTTTGCATGCTGCTAGCAGACCTCAGTGCCTAGTTGCTTGCAAAATTTCGTGCCGCTACGTAGCGTATCTTGTGAGTTATAAGCCTTCAAACTTCGAGGAAAATAAAGTGTGTGCCTATTTTACGGGAATACGAAATAAGATACAGCGGTGCAGTATGTATCCTTCAACAGGCATTTATGTGCCCTACCATCGTGCAAAATCCCGGTAACACTGGGGCACGAGAAAGTGCCGAAATAAAGGACTCTTTTTTACATTGAGGGCTATGGGAAAAATGAAGAAAACGCCGCTACTCAGCCTAGAGGACGAATACAATAGCAATTTTTACACCGTTAGTCCGTCCCAATAAAGTACGCCCTCGGGCCAAATTACAGATCGCTGCGTAAAATAGAGGCCAAGAAAATTGACTTAGAAATTTTGGTGGTCGGCGTGTTGTGGGTACGAGAATCTCATTTTGGTCACTTTCACGTAGAAGCATGAAAATGGTGCCAAAACGTGCCCATGCGTGTCCAACCAACTCATGAATATTGGAAAATTGTTTCTCTCAAATAGTTTTGGAGATATAAGGGTCCAAAGTTAAAAGAAATTGACCTTTCAAGGGCCATAACTCGAAACTCAATGAAGGAAGACAACTCCCATTTTACCCCATGGCATTTGGGTTAAGGGCGCATCATTTGGCACCAATTATAGGCCGATATCATGAAGTCACCTTTGCACCATTTAGGCACTATCATCCTATTGGTGTCCCGCCAAAATTTGAGGCCCTTATAACTCGCTTGTGTGTATTGCGATTGAGCTGAAATTTTGCATGCTGCTAGCAGACCTCAGTGCCTAGTTGCTTGCAAAATTTCGTGCCGCTACGTAGCGTATCTTGTGAGTTATAAGCCTTCAAACTTCGAGGAAAATAAAGTGTGTGCCTATTTTACGGGAATACGAAATAAGATACAGCGGTGCAGTATGTATCCTTCAACAGGCATTTATGTGCCCTACCATCGTGCAAAATCCCGGTAACACTGGGGCACGAGAAAGTGCCGAAATAAAGGACTCTTTTTTACATTGAGGGCTATGGGAAAAATGAAGAAAACGCCGCTACTCAGCCTAGAGGACGAATACAATAGCAATTTTTACACCGTTAGTCCGTCCCAATAAAGTACGCCCTCGGGCCAAATTACAGATCGCTGCGTAAAATAGAGGCCAAGAAAATTGACTTAGAAATTTTGGTGGTCGGCGTGTTGTGGGTACGAGAATCTCATTTTGGTCACTTTCACGTAGAAGCATGAAAATGGTGCCAAAACGTGCCCATGCGTGTCCAACCAACTCATGAATATTGGAAAATTGTTTCTCTCAAATAGTTTTGGAGATATAAGGGTCCAAAGTTAAAAGAAATTGACCTTTCAAGGGCCATAACTCGAAACTCAATGAAGGAAGACAACTCCCATTTTACCCCATGGCATTTGGGTTAAGGGCGCATCATTTGGCACCAATTATAGGCCGATATCATGAAGTCACCTTTGCACCATTTAGGCACTATCATCCTATTGGTGTCCCGCCAAAATTTGAGGCCCTTATAACTCGCTTGTGTGTATTGCGATTGAGCTGAAATTTTGCATGCTGCTAGCAGACCTCAGTGCCTAGTTGCTTGCAAAATTTCGTGCCGCTACGAAGCGTATCTTGTGAGTTATAAGCCTTCAAACTTCGAGGAAAATAAAGTTTGTGCCTATTTTGCGGGAATACGAAATCAGATACAGCGGTGCAGTATGTATCCTACAACAGGCATTTATGTGCCCTACCATCGTGCAAAATCCCGGTAACACTGGGGCACGAGAAAGTGCCGAAATAAAGGACTCTTTTTTACATTGAGGGCTATGGGAAAAATGAAGAAAACGCCGCTACTCAGCCTAGAGGACGAATACAATAGCAATTTTTACACCGTTAGTCCTTCCTAATAAAGTACGCCCTCGGGCCAAATTACAGATCGCTGCGTAAAATAGAGGCCAAGAAAATTGACTTAGAAATTTTGGTGGTCGGCGTGTTGTGGGTACGAGAATCTCATTTTGGTCACTTTCACGTAGAAGCATGAAAATGGTGCCAAAACGTGCCCATGCGTGTCCAACCAACTCATGAATATTGGAAAATTGTTTCTCTCAAATAGTTTTGGAGATATAAGGGTCCAAAGTTAAAGGAAATTGACCTTCCAAGGGCCATAACTCGAAACTCAATGAAGGAAGACAACTCCCATTTTACCCCATGGCATTTGGGTTAAGGGCGCATCATTTGGCACCAATTATAGGCCGATATCATGAAGTCACCTTTGCACCATTTAGGCACTATCATCCTATGGGTGTCCCGATAAAACTGGAGGCCCTTATAACTCGCTTGTGTGTATTGCGATTGAGCTGAAATTTTGCATGCTGCTAGCAGACCTCAGTGCCTAGTTACTTGCAAAATTTCGTGCCGCTACGAAGCGTATCTTGTGAGTTATAAGCCTTCAAACTTCGAGGAAAATAAAGTTTGTGCCTATTTTGCGGGAATACGAAATAAGATACAGCGGTGCAGTATGTATCCTTCAACAGGCATTTATGTGCCCTACCATCGTGCAAAATCCCGGTAACACTGGGGCACGAGAAAGTGCCGAAATAAAGGACTCTTTTTTACATTGAGGGCTATGGGAAAAATGAAGAAAACGCCGCTACTCAGCCTAGAGGACGAATACAATAGCAATTTTTACACCGTTAGTCCGTCCCAATAAAGTATGCCCTCGGGCCAAATTACAGATCGCTGCGTAAAATAGAGGCCAAGAAAATTGACTTAGAAATTTTGTTGGTCGGCGTGTTGTGGGTACGAGAATCTCATTTTGGTCACTTTCACGTAGAAACATGAAAATGGTGCCAAAACGTGCCCATGCGTGTCCAACCAACTCATGAATATTGGAAAATTGTTTCTCTCAAATAGTTTTGGAGATATAAGGGTCCAAAGTTAAAGGAAATTGACCTTTCAAGGGCCATAACTCGAAACTCAATGAAGGAAGACAACTCCCATTTTACCCCATGGCATTTGGGTTAAGGGCGCATCATTTTGCACCAATTATAGGCCGATATCATTAAGTCACCTTTGCACCATTTAGGCACTATCATCCTATGGGTGTCCCGCCAAAATTTGAGGCCCTTATAACTCGCTTGTGTGTATTGCGATTGAGCTGAAATTTTGCATGCTGCTAGCAGACCTCAGTGCCTAGTTGCTTGCAAAATTTCGTGCCGCTACGAAGCGTATCTTGTGAGTTATAAGCCTTCAAACTTCGAGGAAAATAAAGTTTGTGCCTATTTTGCGGGAATACGAAATAAGATACAGCGGTGCAGTATGTATCCTACAACAGGCATTTATGTGCCCTACCATCGTGCAAAATCCCGGTAACACTGGGGCACGAGAAAGTGCCGAAATAAATGACTCTTTTTTACATTGAGGGCTATGGGAAAAATGAAGAAAACGCCGCTACTCAGCCTAGAGGACGAATACAATAGCAATTTTTACACCGTTAGTCCGTCCCAATAAAGTACGCCCTCGGGCCAAATTACAGATCGCTGCGTAAAATAGAGGCCAAGAAAATTGACTTAGAAATTTTGGTGGTCGGCGTGTTGTGGGTACGAGAATCTCATTTTGGTCACTTTCACGTAGAAGCATGAAAATGGTGCCAAAACGTGCCCATGCGTGTCCAACCAACTCATGAATATTGGAAAATTGTTTCTCTCAAATAGTTTTGGAGATATAAGGGTCCAAAGTTAAAAGAAATTGACCTTTCAAGGGCCATAACTCGAAACTCAATGAAGGAAGACAACTCCCATTTTACCCCATGGCATTTGGGTTAAGGGCGCATCATTTGGCACCAATTATAGGCCGATATCATGAAGTCACCTTTGCACCATTTAGGCACTATCATCCTATTGGTGTCCCGCCAAAATTTGAGGCCCTTATAACTCGCTTGTGTGTATTGCGATTGAGCTGAAATTTTGCATGCTGCTAGCAGACCTCAGTGCCTAGTTGCTTGCAAAATTTCGTGCCGCTACGAAGCGTATCTTGTGAGTTATAAGCCTTCAAACTTCGAGGAAAATAAAGTTTGTGCCTATTTTGCGGGAATACGAAATCAGATACAGCGGTGCAGTATGTATCCTACAACAGGCATTTATGTGCCCTACCATCGTGCAAAATCCCGGTAACACTGGGGCACGAGAAAGTGCCGAAATAAAGGACTCTTTTTTACATTGAGGGCTATGGGAAAAATGAAGAAAACGCCGCTACTCAGCCTAGAGGACGAATACAATAGCAATTTTTACACCGTTAGTCCTTCCTAATAAAGTACGCCCTCGGGCCAAATTACAGATCGCTGCGTAAAATAGAGGCCAAGAAAATTGACTTAGAAATTTTGGTGGTCGGCGTGTTGTGGGTACGAGAATCTCATTTTGGTCACTTTCACGTAGAAGCATGAAAATGGTGCCAAAACGTGCCCATGCGTGTCCAACCAACTCATGAATATTGGAAAATTGTTTCTCTCAAATAGTTTTGGAGATATAAGGGTCCAAAGTTAAAGGAAATTGACCTTCCAAGGGCCATAACTCGAAACTCAATGAAGGAAGACAACTCCCATTTTACCCCATGGCATTTGGGTTAAGGGCGCATCATTTGGCACCAATTATAGGCCGATATCATGAAGTCACCTTTGCACCATTTAGGCACTATCATCCTATGGGTGTCCCGATAAAACTGGAGGCCCTTATAACTCGCTTGTGTGTATTGCGATTGAGCTGAAATTTTGCATGCTGCTAGCAGACCTCAGTGCCTAGTTACTTGCAAAATTTCGTGCCGCTACGAAGCGTATCTTGTGAGTTATAAGCCTTCAAACTTCGAGGAAAATAAAGTTTGTGCCTATTTTGCGGGAATACGAAATAAGATACAGCGGTGCAGTATGTATCCTTCAACAGGCATTTATGTGCCCTACCATCGTGCAAAATCCCGGTAACACTGGGGCACGAGAAAGTGCCGAAATAAAGGACTCTTTTTTACATTGAGGGCTATGGGAAAAATGAAGAAAACGCCGCTACTCAGCCTAGAGGACGAATACAATAGCAATTTTTACACCGTTAGTCCGTCCCAATAAAGTATGCCCTCGGGCCAAATTACAGATCGCTGCGTAAAATAGAGGCCAAGAAAATTGACTTAGAAATTTTGTTGGTCGGCGTGTTGTGGGTACGAGAATCTCATTTTGGTCACTTTCACGTAGAAACATGAAAATGGTGCCAAAACGTGCCCATGCGTGTCCAACCAACTCATGAATATTGGAAAATTGTTTCTCTCAAATAGTTTTGGAGATATAAGGGTCCAAAGTTAAAGGAAATTGACCTTTCAAGGGCCATAACTCGAAACTCAATGAAGGAAGACAACTCCCATTTTACCCCATGGCATTTGGGTTAAGGGCGCATCATTTTGCACCAATTATAGGCCGATATCATTAAGTCACCTTTGCACCATTTAGGCACTATCATCCTATGGGTGTCCCGCCAAAATTTGAGGCCCTTATAACTCGCTTGTGTGTATTGCGATTGAGCTGAAATTTTGCATGCTGCTAGCAGACCTCAGTGCCTAGTTGCTTGCAAAATTTCGTGCCGCTACGAAGCGTATCTTGTGAGTTATAAGCCTTCAAACTTCGAGGAAAATAAAGTTTGTGCCTATTTTGCGGGAATACGAAATAAGATACAGCGGTGCAGTATGTATCCTACAACAGGCATTTATGTGCCCTACCATCGTGCAAAATCCCGGTAACACTGGGGCACGAGAAAGTGCCGAAATAAATGACTCTTTTTTACATTGAGGGCTATGGGAAAAATGAAGAAAACGCCGCTACTCAGCCTAGAGGACGAATACAATAGCAATTTTTACACCGTTAGTCCGTCCCAATAAAGTACGCCCTCGGGCCAAATTACAGATCGCTGCGTAAAATAGAGGCCAAGAAAATTGACTCAGAAATTCTGGTGGTCGGCGTGTTGTGGGTACGAGAATCTCATTTTGGTCACTTTCACGTAGAAGCATGAAAATGGTGCCAAAACGTGCCCATGCGTGTCCAACCAACTCATGAATATTGGAAAATTGTTTCTCTCAAATAGTTTTGGAGATATAAGGGTCCAAAGTTAAAGGAAATTGACCTTTCAAGGGCCATAACTCGAAACTCAATGAAGGAAGACAACTCCCATTTTACCCCATGGCATTTGGGTTAAGGGCGCATCATTTGGCACCAATTATAGGCCGATATCATGAAGTCACCTTTGCACCATTTAGGCACTATCATCCTATTGGTGTCCCGCCAAAACTTGAGGCCCTTATAACTCGCTTTTGTGTATTGTGATTGAGCTGAAATTTTGCATGCTGCTAGCAGACCTCAGTGCCTAGTTGCTTGCAAAATTTCGTGCCGCTACGAAGCGTATCTTGTGAGTTATAAGCCTTCAAACTTCGAGGAAAATAAAGTTTGTGCCTATTTTACGGGAATACGAAATAAGATACAGCGGTGCAGTATGTATCCTTCAACAGGCATTTATGTGCCCTACCATCGTGCAAAATCCCGGTAACACTGGGGCACGAGAAAGTGCCGAAATAAAGGACTCTTTTTTACATTGAGGGCTATGGGAAAAATGAAGAAAACGCCGCTACTCAGCCTAGAGGACGAATACAAAAGCAATTTTTACACCGTTAGTCCGTCCTAATAAAGTACGCCCTCGGGCCAAATTACAGATCGCTGCGTAAAATAGAGGCCAAGAAAATTGACTTAGAAATTTTGGTGGTCGGCGTGTTGTGGGTACGAGAATCTCATTTTGGTCACTTTCACGTAGAAGCATGAAAATGGTGCCAAAACGTGCCCATGCGTGTCCAACCAACTCATGAATATTGGAAAATTGTTTCTCTCAAATAGTTTTGGAGATATAAGGGTCCAAAGTTAAAGGAAATTGACCTTTCAAGGGCCATAACTCGAAACTCAATGAAGGAAGACAACTCCCATTTTACCCCATGGCATTTGGGTTAAGGGCGCATCATTTGGCACCAATTATAGGCCGATATCATGAAGTCACCTTTGCACCATTTAGGCACTATCATCCTATGGGTGTCCCGCCAAAACTTGAGGCCCTTATAACTCGCTTGTGTGTATTGCGATTGAGCTGAAATTTTGCATGCTGCTAGCAGACCTCAGTGCCTAGTTACTTGCAAAATTTCGTGCCGCTACGAAGCGTATCTTGTGAGTTATAAGCCTTCAAACTTCGAGGAAAATAAAGTTTGTGCCTATTTTGCGGGAATACGAAATAAGATACAGCGGTGCAGTATGTATCCTTCAACAGGCATTTATGTGCCCTACCATCGTGCAAAATCCCGGTAACACTGGGGCACGAGAAAGTGCCGAAATAAAGGACTCTTTTTTACATTGAGGGCTATGGGAAAAATGAAGAAAACGCCGCTACTCAGCCTAGAGGACGAATACAAAAGCAATTTTTACACCGTTAGTCCGTCCTAATAAAGTACGCCCTCGGGCCAAATTACAGATCGCTGCGTAAAATAGAGGCCAAGAAAATTGACTTAGAAATTTTGGTGGTCGGCGTGTTGTGGGTACGAGAATCTCATTTTGGTCACTTTCACGTAGAAGCATGAAAATGGTGCCAAAACGTGCCCATGCGTGTCCAACCAACTCATGAATATTGGAAAATTGTTTCTCTCAAATAGTTTTGGAGATATAAGGGTCCAAAGTTAAAGGAAATTGACCTTTCAAGGGCCATAACTCGAAACTCAATGAAGGAAGACAACTCCCATTTTACCCCATGGCATTTGGGTTAAGGGCGCATCATTTGGCACCAATTATAGGCCGATATCATGAAGTCACCTTTGCACCATTTAGGCACTATCATCCTATGGGTGTCCCGCCAAAACTTGAGGCCCTTATAACTCGCTTGTGTGTATTGCAATTGAGCTGAAATTTTGCATGCTGCTAGCAGACCTCAGTGCCTAGTTACTTGCAAAATTTCGTGCCGCTACGAAGCGTATCTTGTGAGTTATAAGCCTTCAAACTTCGAGGAAAATAAAGTTTGTGCCTATTTTGCGGGAATACGAAATAAGATACAGCGGTGCAGTATGTATCCTTCAACAGGCATTTATGTGCCCTACCATCGTGCAAAATCCCGGTAACACTGGGGCACGAGAAAGTGCCGAAATAAAGGACTCTTTTTTACATTGAGGGCTATGGGAAAAATGAAGAAAACGCCGCTACTCAGCCTAGAGGACGAATACAATAGCAATTTTTACACCGTTAGTCCGTCCCAATAAAGTACGCCCTCGGGCCAAATTACAGATCGCTGCGTAAAATAGAGGCATAGAAAATTGACTTAGAAATTTTGGTGGTCGGCGTGTTGTGGGTACGAGAATCTCATTTTGGTCACTTTCACGTAGAAGCATGAAAATGGTGCCAAAAGGGGCCCATGCGTGTCCAACCAACTCATGAATATTGGAAAATTGTTTCTCTCAAATAGTTTTGGAGATATAAGGGTCCAAAGTTAAAGGAAATTGACCTTTCAATGGCCATAACTCGAAACTCAATGAAGGAAGACAACTCCCAATTTACCCCATGGCATTTGGGTTAAGGGCGCATCATTTGGCACCAATTATAGGCCGATATCATGAAGTCACCTTTGCACCATTTAGGCACTATCATCCTATGGGTGTCCCGCCAAAACTTGAGGCCCTTATAACTCGCTTGTGTGTATTGTGATTGAGCTGAAATTTTGCATGCTGCTAGCAGACCTCAGTGCCTAGTTGCTTGCAAAATTTCGTGCCGCTACGTAGCGTATCTTGTGAGTTATAAGCCTTCAAACTTCGAGGAAAATAAAGTTTGTGCCTATTTTACGGGAATACGAAATAAGATACAGCGGTGCAGTATGTATCCTTCAACAGGCATTTATGTGCCCTACCATCGTGCAAAATCCCGGTAACACTGGGGCACGAGAAAGTGCCGAAATAAAGGACTCTTTTTTACATTGAGGGCTATGGGAAAAATGAAGAAAACGCCGCTACTCAGCCTAGAGGACGAATACAATAGCAATTTTTACACCGTTAGTCCGTCCCAATAAAGTACGCCCTCGGGCCAAATTACAGATCGCTGCGTAAAATAGAGGCCAAGAAAATTGACTTAGAAATTTTGGTGGTCGGCGTGTTGTGGGTACGAGAATCTCATTTTGGTCACTTTCACGTAGAAGCATGAAAATGGTGCCAAAACGTGCCCATGCGTGTCCAACCAACTCATGAATATTGGAAAATTGTTTCTCTCAAATAGTTTTGGAGATATAAGGGTCCAAAGTTAAAAGAAATTGACCTTTCAAGGGCCATAACTCGAAACTCAATGAAGGAAGACAACTCCCATTTTACCCCATGGCATTTGGGTTAAGGGCGCATCATTTGGCACCAATTATAGGCCGATATCATGAAGTCACCTTTGCACCATTTAGGCACTATCATCCTATTGGTGTCCCGCCAAAATTTGAGGCCCTTATAACTCGCTTGTGTGTATTGCGATTGAGCTGAAATTTTGCATGCTGCTAGCAGACCTCAGTGCCTAGTTGCTTGCAAAATTTCGTGCCGCTACGAAGCGTATCTTGTGAGTTATAAGCCTTCAAACTTCGAGGAAAATAAAGTTTGTGCCTATTTTGCGGGAATACGAAATCAGATACAGCGGTGCAGTATGTATCCTACAACAGGCATTTATGTGCCCTACCATCGTGCAAAATCCCGGTACACTGGGGCACGAGAAAGTGCCGAAATAAAGGACTCTTTTTTACATTGAGGGCTATGGGAAAAATGAAGAAAACGCCGCTACTCAGCCTAGAGGACGAATACAATAGCAATTTTTACACCGTTAGTCCTTCCTAATAAAGTACGCCCTCGGGCCAAATTACAGATCGCTGCGTAAAATAGAGGCCAAGAAAATTGACTTAGAAATTTTGGTGGTCGGCGTGTTGTGGGTACGAGAATCTCATTTTGGACACTTTCACGTAGAAGCATGAAAATGGTGCCAAAACGTGCCCATGCGTGTCCAACCAACTCATGAATATTGGAAAATTGTTTCTCTCAAATAGTTTTGGAGATATAAGGGTCCAAAGTTAAAGGAAATTGACCTTCCAAGGGCCATAACTCGAAACTCAATGAAGGAAGACAACTCCCATTTTACCCCATGGCATTTGGGTTAAGGGCGCATCATTTGGCACCAAGTATAGGCCGATATCATGAAGTCACCTTTGCACCATTTAGGTACTATCATCCTATGGGTGTCCCGCCAAAACTGGAGGCCCTTATAACTCGCTTGTGTGTATTGCGATTGAGCTGAAATTTTGCATGCTGCTAGCAGACCTCAGTGCCTAGTTGCTTGCAAAATTTCGTGCCGCTACGTAGCGTATCTTGTGAGTTATAAGCCTTCAAACTTCGAGGAAAATAAAGTTTGTGCCTATTTTACGGGAATACGAAATAAGATACAGCGGTGCAGTATGTATCCTTCAACAGGCATTTATGTGCCCTACCATCGTGCAAAATCCCGGTAACACTGGGGCACGAGAAAGTGCCGAAATAAAGGACTCTTTTTTACATTGAGGGCTATGGGAAAAATGAAGAAAACGCCGCTACTCAGCCTAGAGGACGAATACAATAGCAATTTTTACACCGTTAGTCCGTCCCAATAAAGTACGCCCTCGGGCCAAATTACAGATCGCTGCGTAAAATAGAGGCCAAGAAAATTGACTTAGAAATTTTGGTGGTCGGCGTGTTGTGGGTACGAGAATCTCATTTTGGACACTTTCACGTAGAAGCATGAAAATGGTGCCAAAAGGGGCCCATGCGTGTCCAACCAACTCATGAATATTGGAAAATTGTTTCTCTCAAATAGTTTTGGAGATATAAGGGTCCAAAGTTAAAGGAAATTGACCTTTCAATGGCCATAACTCGAAACTCAATGAAGGAAGACAACTCCCAATTTACCCCATGGCATTTGGGTTAAGGGCGCATCATTTGGCACCAATTATAGGCCGATATCATGAAGTCACCTTTGCACCATTTAGGCACTATCATCCTATGGGTGTCCCGCCAAAACTTGAGGCCCTTATAACTCGCTTGTGTGTATTGTGATTGAGCTGAAATTTTGCATGCTGCTAGCAGACCTCAGTGCCTAGTTGCTTGCAAAATTTCGTGCCGCTACGTAGCGTATCTTGTGAGTTATAAGCCTTCAAACTTCGAGGAAAATAAAGTTTGTGCCTATTTTACGGGAATACGAAATAAGATACAGCGGTGCAGTATGTATCCTTCAACAGGCATTTATGTGCCCTACCATCGTGCAAAATCCCGGTAACACTGGGGCACGAGAAAGTGCCGAAATAAAGGACTCTTTTTTACATTGAGGGCTATGGGAAAAATGAAGAAAACGCCGCTACTCAGCCTAGAGGACGAATACAATAGCAATTTTTACACCGTTAGTCCGTCCCAATAAAGTACGCCCTCGGGCCAAATTACAGATCGCTGCGTAAAATAGAGGCCAAGAAAATTGACTTAGAAATTTTGGTGGTCGGCGTGTTGTGGGTACGAGAATCTCATTTTGGTCACTTTCACGTAGAAGCATGAAAATGGTGCCAAAACGTGCCCATGCGTGTCCAACCAACTCATGAATATTGGAAAATTGTTTCTCTCAAATAGTTTTGGAGATATAAGGGTCCAAAGTTAAAAGAAATTGACCTTTCAAGGGCCATAACTCGAAACTCAATGAAGGAAGACAACTCCCATTTTACCCCATGGCATTTGGGTTAAGGGCGCATCATTTGGCACCAATTATAGGCCGATATCATGAAGTCACCTTTGCACCATTTAGGCACTATCATCCTATTGGTGTCCCGCCAAAATTTGAGGCCCTTATAACTCGCTTGTGTGTATTGCGATTGAGCTGAAATTTTGCATGCTGCTAGCAGACCTCAGTGCCTAGTTGCTTGCAAAATTTCGTGCCGCTACGAAGCGTATCTTGTGAGTTATAAGCCTTCAAACTTCGAGGAAAATAAAGTTTGTGCCTATTTTGCGGGAATACGAAATCAGATACAGCGGTGCAGTATGTATCCTACAACAGGCATTTATGTGCCCTACCATCGTGCAAAATCCCGGTAACACTGGGGCACGAGAAAGTGCCGAAATAAAGGACTCTTTTTTACATTGAGGGCTATGGGAAAAATGAAGAAAACGCCGCTACTCAGCCTAGAGGACGAATACAATAGCAATTTTTACACCGTTAGTCCTTCCTAATAAAGTACGCCCTCGGGCCAAATTACAGATCGCTGCGTAAAATAGAGGCCAAGAAAATTGACTTAGAAATTTTGGTGGTCGGCGTGTTGTGGGTACGAGAATCTCATTTTGGACACTTTCACGTAGAAGCATGAAAATGGTGCCAAAACGTGCCCATGCGTGTCCAACCAACTCATGAATATTGGAAAATTGTTTCTCTCAAATAGTTTTGGAGATATAAGGGTCCAAAGTTAAAGGAAATTGACCTTCCAAGGGCCATAACTCGAAACTCAATGAAGGAAGACAACTCCCATTTTACCCCATGGCATTTGGGTTAAGGGCGCATCATTTGGCACCAAGTATAGGCCGATATCATGAAGTCACCTTTGCACCATTTAGGCACTATCATCCTATGGGTGTCCCGCCAAAACTGGAGGCCCTTATAACTCGCTTGTGTGTATTGCGATTGAGCTGAAATTTTGCATGCTGCTAGCAGACCTCAGTGCCTAGTTACTTGCAAAATTTCGTGCCGCTACGAAGCGTATCTTGTGAGTTATAAGCCTTCAAACTTCGAGGAAAATAAAGTTTGTGCCTATTTTGCGGGAATACGAAATAAGATACAGCGGTGCAGTATGTATCCTTCAACAGGCATTTATGTGCCCTACCATCGTGCAAAATCCCGGTAACACTGGGGCACGAGAAAGTGCCGAAATAAAGGACTCTTTTTTACATTGAGGGCTATGGGAAAAATGAAGAAAACGCCGCTACTCAGCCTAGAGGACGAATACAATAAAGCGAATACAAAATAAAAAGGGAATTTGCACGAAATTCCCTTTTTCGTAAGGAAATTCACGTTTTTGGATGTCAAGATATTAGGTCAAAACAAAGGTAGAATTTTGCAATGTGTTTTATACCCTCTAAAACTGCGAAATATTTAATGGTACAACATCCTGTCTTCAAATCCTCCCTTCAAATTAAACAATAAAATCCGTGGAATATTCCAGCAATTTGCACCATAATATCTTATTTTCAATTCATCAGACCAGACATTTTTATCCTTTTTTTTACAAATGATCACACTTAAATTGCTGGAATATTCCACTGATTTATATATAGAGAAAATGGTGTGGGCTTGTAATTGAAGGAATATTCTAATGATATATATGAACAAAGACAATCTATATTTATCTTCATATTCAGATTATCTGTATCTATTTCCGCTGCATTTAATTCATAAACCATTGAATTGTTGGAATATTCCAATGATTGCAAACTTTGGGGCCTTTTCTTGACCTAACACCAATCAGCTGTTAATCAAGAGAGTAGACAAGAAGACAAGGTATGAGTTCATTTTTTTAATTCTCATTTTGTGTATGCAAAACAAAAACAACAACAAACAAAACCACTATACATGTATTTCACAACTAAAATCATTGGAAGATTCCAGCAATCCAGTTCAAAAATGCGACTAGAAGTCTAAAATTGCTGGAATATTCCAACAATTTCCAAAAGCTACATAAGCTGTCACCAACAATTGTTTAACTGTTGAAATTACAGGAATATTCCAACAATTTACAATACAAACACAATTTGTCAGAATAAGGCATTTCCCATTTATAATACCATTGGAATATTCCAGCAATGTGAATAAACATACCTTTCTCATACTTTTCTTAAATGATGTGAAAGCCAATTCTTGACAGTTTAAGAACGTACAACAATGCAAAAAGGTGGCATTGCAGGATTATTCCAAGGATTTCAAACTTTGCATAATCATGAAAACTACCGACATCTAAAATTGCTGGAATATTCCAACAATTTCCAAAAGATTCACAAGCTTTCATTACAACTATTTAAGTTCGAAATTACAGGAATATTCCAACAATTTACAAAATATACATTTTTTTCAGAATATGACTTTTCCCATCTCATAACCATGTAAAGTACTGAATTAAAAAAGCTGGAATATTTCAGTAAGTTCAAATGGATACAAAAGCTGTCAGTAAAATTGTTTAAAGTTTAAAATTACAGGAATGTTCCAACAATTTACAAAACATTCTTGACAATCTTGAATGAGCAAGAGTGAGAAAGCTAAAATTGCAGGAAATTCCAGGGATTTCGACATTTGGAACCATTAAAATCATAAAAATCTACTGCAGTTTAAAATTGATGGAATATTCCATCAATTTCTGTAAAATTATTTAAACTTTGGAATTACAGAATTCCGGTCATTCTTAAATATATAATAATGAAAAAGCTAATATTGCAGGAATTTTCCAAGGATTTCAAACTTTGGAACCTTACACATTTCATAATTATGACATCTACTGAAGTAAAAAAATGCTGGAATATTCCATCAATATCCATAAGATACATAACCTGTCATTAAAATTGTTTAAAACTTTGAAATTTACATGACTATTTCAACAAATTACAAAATATATCCATTTTTCAGAATTTGTCATCAGTTTTCATTAAAAATCACTGGAATATATTCCAGCAATGAGAATATACGTACCCTCGTTTTGAAACTTTTTAACATGATTCAACAGGACAATTCTTCACATTATTGAATTTATGACAATGAAAAGGCTAAAATTGCAGGAAATATTCCAAGGAGTTCAAACTTTGGAGCCCTTCAACTTTCATAATCATGAAAACTACTGAAATCTAAAATTACTGGAATATTTAACAATTTCCAAAAGATCTCACTTAAAATGTTTTAGTTTGAAATTACCGGAATGTTTCAACAACTTACACAATTAATACAATTTGTCAGAATATGACACTGCACATTTCATAAACATGAAAACTACTGAAGTAAAAGACATGCTAAAGTATTCCAACAAATTCCAGTAGATGCACACGCTGCCCCTTATATTGCTTGAAATTACAGGAAAATTCCATCAATTTACAGAAATTTTGGAATTCTTTTATATATAATAACAAAGTTAAAATTGCAGTAATATTCCAAGGATTTCAAACTTTGGAACCTTTCACATCTCATAATCGTGAAATCTACTGAGGTCTAAAATTGCTGGAATATTCCAACGATTTCCAAAAGATACATAAGCTGCCACTAAAATCCTTTAAACGTTGAAATTACAGAAACATTCCAATGATTTACAAAACATGAAAAAATTATCAGAATATAATTCCCATGTCATAATCATGAAACTGCTTAATTCTTAAATTGCTGGAATATTGTGTCATTTTCCAAGAGATATACAAGCGGTCACTAAAACTGTTTAAAATGTTTTAAAAAATACAGGAATATTCCAACAATTTACAAAATATACAACGTCTATCAGAATATACCATTTCAATAAATGGCAATAATATTCCGACAAGTTCCATACAATAACAATTTCAGTTTCATTCTGTGGTCATAATTCATTGAATATTCCAACAATCAGCCTCTTAATATCGTAAATAGCTTGGATTGCACAATATCTTAATATATTGGTATCTTTATTCTTTAGCCACAGAAATTGCTGGAATACTCCTACAATTTCAAATGTTTGCAATTAAAACTACTGATGTCATACTTAGTTTATGAATTAAAAAATTTTAAATCAAAGAATAATTCCAGCGATTCCATGAGCTTACCTCATTTTTTATTCTCTAGACCATTTAATTACCAATACTTGCACCTCTTTACAGCATTGAAATTGCTGGAATTAGAAACATTTTCAAAAAGACAAGGTGTCACTAAAATTGTTTAAAGTTTGAAATTTGAAGATTATTCCTAAAATTTACAAAATATTCACATTTTTTTCAGAATATGACATTCCCATTTTCATAATCGTGAAAACATCAGAAGCATAAAATTGTTGGAATATTCCAATGATTTCCAGAAGATACACAAGCTGTCACTTAAATTGTTAACAGTTTGAATTTACCATAAAAATCCTAAAAAGCCGGACACCTTAAGGACTTATTCTAATTCTCCTAAATATTTTGACAAGGTTGTTTCACGATCTAGCAAGAAGTCCAAAAGGTACAGACGGAATGGCAAACAGTGCATACCCTGATCCGAATGTTTCTGAAGGAGCTGCCTGATCTGGGTTTGAAAACAAACACAGTTTAGACCCTGATCAGACTGCTCATAATCTGGGTCTGTACTTTTGCTTAGGCTTATCTATCCCAATGCTTAGGATCATCATTACGGCACACGAATATTTAAACAATTTACAAAATATCATATAACATTTCAACTTGTTTAAAAATAGAAAGTGAAGGCAATGATCAGGAAAAGTTTTTAAGAGCTCATAATATCCAAACCATATGAAGGATTTGGTTCATGTTTGATATGCTGATAGATATAGATCCAAGGTTTTATTCAGCATTACCACTCTCGTGCGCATGCATCACGAAAACACGCCTATTTAATTCTTACCACCTTGAACCCCACTTTTATATGGTAAAACTGGGATTTACAGGGGTAAACCTTATTTTCTTATTTCTGCTCTATCATATAGATTGTAGGTGCTCGTTAGAACCGCCTCGATGAGGCGGTTCTAACGTGTACCCACAATTTTTATTTGGACCAGAAGTAAGAAAAATATCACTTTTTTTTCTCATCTAAAAGTTTTCGTTTTCTTGGGGGTAGGGTTTACAATGTATTTGTATAGGCGTGTTTTCGTAATGGAACTGAAAGATTTTAGTGATCGTATTTTCCAAACCATATGATGGATCTCGTTCATAATGGATATGTTGATAATGTTAATATTCAAACATGACGGACCAAATGTTTATCAGGAAATATCCATGTCCATGGCTTCAGTTACACTTTTTCAGGCAAGCTATGTTGTCTAATAACAGCTCTTTGTTTTGATAGGCCTCTTGTGCCGTTTAAAATACAAAGTTAAAAGGTTGCCTTTGGAAACAAAGAACACATGAAAGAACGAAAATCGGAGGCTCGGTTTTATTCAGTCTCTTCATACACGGCAATGCAGTTTGCAAGGCTGCTTCCCCCCCCCCCTCATGTTTTAGCCAGGTTTAAGATGGTCTACTATTCGCCAGTTTCCTTAAAAACCAACAGTCACTCAGACCGCATTCATCATATCTGTTACTTTGAGCTACAGTTTTATTTGTTTGTGTTGAGGTTTCACGTCCCCATCAACACTATTCAAGTCATCTGGAGACTTTTCTTTCGATTTTGTGGGGCTCTCGTCCGACATTAAGAATAAATGGGATCCTAAGCCCTACCACCCAAATAAGCCGCTAGGGTTAGGGTGCCACCCCCACTCCATTGTACTAAGGAAATGCCATTATGGAAACTGTTCAGATCCCTGCTACTAAATAATATACAGCCATGTATATTGTTGTTTGGTATGATAATACTTATCCAGTGGTACTGACCAGGGATCTTTCTGGGGCGTGCCACACCCCTCTAGCTCACATATAGCTTAATATCATGGAAAGCTTTATAGTCACTCTTTTTAGCACTGACAGGTGCGCCACGCCCTCCAGATAAATAAGGCTTACATCAATTCAATACAGTGCAGATTATATATTTGTATTTTCTGGTCCTTTGGGATCATTGAGTTCATTTAGAATCATTTTGAAAATAGAGTTCTTGGTGCTAGAGGGCGTGGCCGGTGTTGTACATTTCAGTACAGGTCATGAACAGACTCGATAAAACCGAATCTGCTATTTGCGTTTATTTGGTGAATTATTTGCTTCCAAAGGATCCAATCGGCTCCGTCCATCGGGGCTTGAAGAAATAGATGGGTTGCATGATGCTTTCACGCATGATGCTGAAACCGACAGCACACGAGTACTGGAAAACTGCTTAGATGATCTAAGCCTGCCCAGGCAAAGCGGTGTGAGTCGGACGGCCCATGCTTTTAAACCATATTGGTTTTATTGGGCGACAGGGCTTGAGATGCCATTTCATCTCAATGTTTGGTAAAAGTCCCACAAAATTGGAAGCAATGTCTCCAAAATGACCTATACAGTGTTGACTGGGACATTAAACCTCAAATCAATCAAAGCCAAAAGGATCCAACTACTTAGAACTTATTAATATCTCAGAAACTCTTCAGATCCCCATCGCCGTAATATACATGCCTAAGTTGTTGTTCCTTATAAGATGCATTCAGTGCCACTAACCAGGGCTTTGCCCTGTCCCCTCCAGCTCGTATAGGGCTTAATATGCCAGAAACAGCTTAAAGCCCAACCCTAAACCATATATTTTGCTGCTCATTATAATATGGTACATACAGCGACACCAACAATCATTAATGGGTCCCCCCGGGTATGTCCTATCCCCTCAAATACCGGCAGATTTATATTTATTCTAAGAACATCAGTTTGCAATCCGCAATAGAAATAACCCATGAAGACCCCAAGAACCCCCACCCCACCCCCACAAAAGGTTTGAAGATTAGAAGCTCATTCAGGATTTCTAATCATTTACGAATGAAGGAATAGATAATCAAATTCAGCTGTTGGTTTTTAGCTGGTTGTCCGCAGTCTCACAGGCTGGTGACAACCGGTTTTCAGCAGCCGTCGCTAATAACAATAATAATAATAATAACAATAATAATAATCAAGAAACAGTCATTGTTCTGAAGCCTAATTTATTTCCAATTTTAGAAGGTATGTGCGTGATAAATATATGGACAGCAGCTTTTTATTAAAATCAATCATAACCTATAATCTTTATCAGCTTTATGACCCCCATAGATAACCAGCCCATCAAGTCAAAGCCACACCTACTTTTGTCTGCTGGTTACCCGTACATGGTAGGCTTAGAACCAGACCCCGGCTTTAAGTGTCAGCGATTGTACCCAGCCCCCTTCACAGCTACAAAACATTTCGCGAAAACAGTTTCCATAAAAAAATCATGCTTATTTAAAGTGACAACGTCGATGCAGCGTAATGGCATTGTATTGAATCGACTTCTTACTTAGACGGTATTTGCCCGCAGAGACATGTTTTGTCAAAAGAAAGAAGTATCTGTATCACAAAGGCGACCAGCACATACTCTGACGAGCCTGTGCAAACGCGCAGTCTCGCCAGAGCCTTTCCTGCTCTCGGACATGTAGTATTTGTTTGATTTGAGGTTTAACCTCCCCGTCAACACTGTAAAGGTCATTTTGGAGACGTTGCTTCCAATTTTGTGGGACTTTTACCCGACATTGAGATGAAATGACAACTCAAGCCCTGTCGCCCAATGAAACCAATAGGGTTTATTAGCATGGACGGTCCGCCTCGCACCGCGATTCCTGGACAGGCTTAGATCTTCTAAGCGGTTTACCAGTACTAGTGTGCGGGCCGGATTCAGCTCTGCGTGGAAGCATCATGCAGCCCATATATTTCTTCAAGCCCCTATGGGCGGGGGCCGTCGGACATGTAGTACAAGAGAAGCCGAATCTGCCATGTGTATTAATAAGTTGCGCACATGCATGTGAATTTGATGATGATAAGGACCTGTTCTAGTGCAATGGTCCTTAAATAATCAGCACTGACGCATCTGGCCTATTTTCATTACATGCTCATGTAGACTCAAAAACAATAAAAAACTGGACAAGACGCCTTGTTAAAAGTAAACTTTTTCAAGATGAGATGGATTGTTTTTTTGTAGGTCTGACGACGCCGTCAACGCTGTATAGGTCATTTTGGAGACGATGCTTCCAATTTTGTGGAACTTTTACCCGAGATTGAGATGGCGCTCATTGAAACCAATAGGATTTATATGCATCACCAGTCGGTTTCAGCACTGTGAGCAACTATATCTTCAAGCCCCGATGGGCGTGGGGCGCAAGGTTAGATAGCAATATAGTTTAAAGGAGGCTATACTGCTTATATTGTGACAATGGTGGCACAAGATTCAGATTAATGCCAGGGTAGTGGTTAGGGGTTATTACTAGGCCTATTACTGATCGAATTTCCTTGCTTCCAAAGGATAGCCCTTTTACTTTCATATATATAGAAGCCTCCGTGGTGTAGTGGTTATGCTACTCGCCTTGTAAACCAGGGGTCGCAGGATCGATCCCGAGCTTCTCCAGACGTTCGGAACCGAGGTCGATCCCGTATCCGTATGACCTTAGCTGTTGGTGAGACGTAAAACTCAAACACTCACTTTACTTTCATATAAACCTCTGTATGTCGCCAGGATTTTAGCTACTTGGTGTTCAGCTTATCATAATAAGGACTGGCAAGAATTAAAACTGGTTAACAGCTAGAGTATTGTAAACCTCTTCATTTACATGTTGTCAGGCTGTTAAATGACCACAGGCATTAAAATGAAATACTATAAAGATCTTTAAAGATACTATAAAGATGAAATTCTGCTTCAAAAGGCTTATTTAGTAGGTTGCAATTATTCTTTCTTTGTGTTTTCTGCATACAGTGGCCTCTGGTCAGAGACCACCTTTGGGACTGTTCAAAGTGGTCTTCAAGACCATTTTTGTACAGTCCAAAAGGTGGTCTTAATATAGGAATTTTACTGTATTATTTAAAATTAACCGTGGAAATTATTGTCCCACATTTTTGCTCTCACAAACAACTTCATATTTTTGACACAAATCCTTGTAATTAATGCAAACAGTGAGGACCCTGATCAGATTTCCTCCTGGTGTACTTCCAATAAATACAGAAATGGACACAACAGGAAGCTCAGTTTCAAAACTAGTCTTATAAGTGGCTGAGTGTATGTAAAACCCTTATCCAGTTGAACACAACAACCCCTAGTTATGCAAACGGTGTAGATCCAGATCAGATGGCTTTTGAAACGGCAGTCTGATCAGGCCTTAAACTGTTTGCCATGCAGTTTGTGAATTATATTAAGAAATTTGAATGCTTGATAGTCAGCAATGGGTGTTGCTAAATTAATTTATTCAGCAGGATAATGTTTAATGGTTAAGTCTTCCAAACGAGACTTATTGGTTTTGCTGGGTTTCTTCTCTTCTTTTTCTTTTCTCCGATGTTTTGTCCAGACAAGTCCTCAGTAACCCCAAGCCATGCTGTTTTGAAATTTGTGGATATGATCGGTATGAACATGCAATTGTGCACGAGGGTTTCAAAATTAAAACAGTGGACCCAAAAGGTCCCATGGGGCACGCAAAACTCCGCCCAAAGCTTTGACGGGCGAGCTGTCCGTAAACACTCGACGGATTTTTTTCCCCGACATTTGGGGATATGATAGATATCAATATGAGGTTTTGCAAGGGGGTTTCAAGGGGTCCCTCTGGGAACATGGCCCACCCCATCGACTTCATTAAAAGCCTAATATCTCATAAACTGTTAAGATCCTCTCACGCAAACAAGTAAGAGCTCTGATAAATAATCTTGTTTCTTGTGACTTTGTGTGTGTGTGGGGGGGGGGGGGGTGGGGGGGGGGGGGGGGGGGGGTAAACGACCCTAATATTTTCTCACTCATATTGAGCCGATCGTTAATCAGAAGTGGGCGAAAACCGAAGCACCTGAAGGAAAACCACCTGACCTTCTGTTGGAGAACTTGGCGAATCGCATGTGACCCGAGCCAGGCTCGTACCACAGCGGCGAGAGACCTGATGATTAAAGACAATACTGGACTATATAAGGGAGCACAGGAAAACCTGGGTTATTCTTTGTGTGACCTCTGAAGGGTTAACGTCAATTCTGTTTATCTGATTGGCTGTAAAAGGAGAGCTATTGTGACATGACAGTGATTACCATAAGTGATTGACAGCCCTGCTTTATTTGAAGCTAACCTTGTTTTCTCAATTATGTAACATAATTGGTTTCAATAGACAAACATGCATCTGTTATTACAATTTAGTCGGGATTAATTAATTTATTTATTTTTATGTTTAAATTACAAAGAAACAAAATACAAACATATTTTATAAAAATAAATTAAATAGCAAATTTAGTTCTAATATAACCAACAAGCAAATTAAAGCTTCAAATTTGAAGAAAAATTATCAGTAAATAAATAAAATGATAAAAAGCCAAATGTTTGTTCGAAAGAATTGTTTTTTATTTTGATATAATAGAAAGCTTTTTCCATTCGTCTTCTTGTTTTTCTTCTTCTTACAGAATAAAAAGTAAAATGAATTATACACAAACAGTCTTAGTAAAGTAAATAAAATAAAATTAGTTCAGCTAAACAAATAATCTCAGTTTATTTATTTTTCTTTCCATAAAATATAGATTTGTTGTGTTCGTTAAAATTGTCTCAGTGAGGCAGTTCTAACGAGCACCCACAATATACTATAAAGTGAGGGTGTACATTTGTATGAACTCAATGAGGCGATTCAAATGCTAATCCCCACAATATACTATATAGGGTGTGGTACTTGCTCTATTTCTAATAAGTACTAGGTCTAGCATTTTACATATACAAATGTTCAATGAGGCGGTTCGTACGAGCCCTATAGAGTGTTGGTACTTGATTGAATGGCCTCAATGAGGCGGCTCTTACGAGTAGCCACAAGGCATTTAATAGAACCGCTTCAATATGCGTTTCTAATGAATACTAGAACTAACATTTTACATATACAAAGGTTGGTTTCGTTGGGCCACAGGCCTTGAGAAGTCGTTTCATCTCAATGTCGGGTAAAAGTCCTACAAAATTGGAAGGAACGTCTCCAAAATGACCTTTACAGTGTTGACGGGACGGTTAACCCCAAACCACGCGGCTCTAACGAGTAGCCACAAGGCATTTATTAGAACCACTTCAATGAGGCAGATCTATTCTAGGCGTTTCTAATGAGTACTAGGACTAACATTTTACGTATACAAATGTTCAATGAGGCGGTTCTAACGAGCACCAACAATATAATAATATAGTGATGGTACTCATTCAAATGGCCTCGATATAATCTATACATTTTGGGATGTGTTAGAACTGTGTTACACCCAAAACCCTTTTTACAGAGAGGTTAATGTATACAGAAAAAAATATGGAAACTCATATGATAGCTCTTCCAAGCCAAATGAATTTTTTGCCCAGATCATGATTTTCTTTAATCTTCCGTTAATACCGTTAATATTATTATGCATAGAATAGATACAAGAGGGGAAAATTGTTTGTCCTGGAACGATTTGACACAATTTCTATCACTACGCTTATTTACCCCAGTGTTAAATTTTCTTACAAAATTATTTTTTTTTTTTTTTTCCAATAGCAAAACAACATTTTGTAATATGCATGTCTCAGATTTATTCATTTAATTTAGAACATTATGGGTTGTTTTTCTAGAAATATGTTAACTGCTAAACACCAATGAATTTTATCCCAGGTGACAGAGTCCTTAATTCACAATATGAATAAGTATACATGTATGTAGAATAATAACGCCTAGAAAAAATGAAATATATATTCCGTATTCAAGCACACGAAAACTATTTCTTGTTCCTTGTAACTCTTTATCCTTTAGCATACCAGCATACCTGCCAATTTATTTTTGTTTATCTGTCAGTTTGTACCCGGTCCATGTATTATGCAACACAAGCCATCTGTTTGGCCATGAAATTAATGTCTATTAAAATCAATAAACACCAGGAACAACAATATATTCTCATATATGCCGAATTTTTTACAGATTTCAATCAGGCTGCGCTATCACGAGACAGGTCATTCTTACTGGGACTAAAACTTAAAGACAGGACTGGACTATTTAAGGGAGCACAGGAAAACCTGAGTCATTCTTTGTCTGTCCTCTGAAGGGTTAACATCAAATTCTATTTATCTGATTGGCTGTAAATGGAGACCTACTGTGACATCACAATGATTGACATTTTAATAATAAGTGATTGACAGCTCTGCTCTGTTTGAAGCTAACCTTGTTATCTCAATTATATAACAGCAGGCACACTCCATAATTGGTTTCAATAGACAAACAAAACAATTTAGTCATGATTAATGTATTTATTTTATTATTTTTAAATTACAAAGAAAGAAAATACAAACATATTTCATAAAGGTTAATTATATAGCATATTTAGTTCTAATATACCAAAAAAAAAAAAATAAATAATAAAAAATTAAAGCTTCAAATTTGTTGAAAAATTATTAGTTGATACTATAGAAAACAGCTTCTTCTTCTGATATATAAATAAATAAATAATAAATAAATTAATAATGTTTGAATGAAAGAATTGGTTTTTAAATTTGATATAATAGAAAGATTTTTCCATTCTTCTTCTTGTTTTTCTTCTTAAAGAAGAAGAGAAATAAAAAGTAAAATGAATTATACACAGGCAGTCTTAGTAAAATAGATTAAATAAAATTGACACAGCTAAACAAATGATGGAATGGCTGAATGAATAAAACAGATGTCAAGACTTATCTCATTTTAATCTCAGTTTAGTTTTAAAATAAAATATAGATTTTGGGGGCTCATTAGAATGGTCTTAATCAGGCAGTTCTAATGAGCACCCACAATATACTATCAAGTGAGGGTATACATTTGTAAGGCCTGAATGAGGCAATTCAAATGAGCCACCACAATATACTATAATGTGTTGGTTTGTTTGCTTTGATGTTTAACGTCCCCGTCAACACTGTAAAGGTCATTTTGGCGACGTTGCTTCCAATTTTGTGGGACTTTTACCCGACGCTGAGATGAAATGACATCTCAAGCCCTGTCGCCCAATGAAACCAATATATAGGATTTATAAGCATGGAAGCATTTATAAGCGAGTCGGCCCGACTCGCACTGCTTTGCCTAGGCAGGCTTAGATCCTCTAAGCTGTTTACCAGTTCTCGTGTGCGGGTCGCTTTCAGCTCTGCGAGGAAGCATCATGCAGCTCATATCTTTCTTCAAGCCCCGATGGGCGGGGGCCGAGAGAGTGTTGGTACTAGGTCTATTTCTAATGAGTACTAGGCCTAGCATTTTAGACATACAAATGTTCAATGAGGCGGTTCTAACGATTTTTAGAATATGTGTTAGAACTATGTTATATCCCAAAATCTTTTTACAGTGAATCATCTTACAGAGAGGTTATTGTTTACAGAGAAAAATAATAAAACACAAATTATATTTCTTCCAAACCTAAATTGACATTCAGATAAAATCGTTTTCTGATTTCAGTCAAGTTTGCTATTTTATTTTCTACTACACAAAACTATATATATAGATTTTTTTCTATTTAAATGTTAATAAATAAATAAATCTTTGTTTATGAAGCATAATTTATGTCCAATTTTTGAAGGTATTTGTTTGATAAATAAATGGACAGCAGCTGATTATTACAGTCAATTATATCCTATAATCCTTATCAGTTTTATGGCCCCTATAGGTAGCCACAGCCCAAGAAGACCAAGCCACACCTACTTTTATCTGCTGGTTACCTGTACATGTTTAAGCTGGGAACCAGACCCCCCCGGCATGAAAATCCTGTCTTTAAATGTAAAACAATTATTTATTTAGATATTCATTTATTTATTAATCGAGACACGTCACATCAGTCTTTGGGTTGGAGAGAACTGTTTGAGCGTCTGTATAGCCTTACATTAAAGGCAGTGGCTATTCGTACGGCCCCGTACGAATAGCCTGCATTGGCTAATCGTACGGCCCCGTACGATTAGCCTGTATTGGCTAATCGTACGGCCCCGTACTTTTAGCCAATATAGGCTATATTGGCTAATCGTACGGCCCTTCTAGTTCGGTACCGTACGGCTACATTTACTTTGCAATCTTGTAAAGTGCGTATTAAAGTGCGTATTAATTGTCTGGCATGACTTTAGTTAGAAAGACTTAAAAAAAGGAATAATTTTGTATCGATGACTGTTTGGGCTTTTATATAGTGCTCCTAGACATGGGTTGTGGGTACTCGTTCAAACCCCCTCATTGAGGCGGTTCGAACGAGCACCCACAATTTATGTTGGCAGTATAAATAAGAAAGACATCACATATTTTTTTTTTCAGAAAACACCACGAAAACATGTCTATTAAGGCGAAATTATACCAAATTTAGTGACACAGAGGCCTTTCTGATATTTAATCTTCATCAGTGTGTCTCAACCCCAAAGTTCTGAAACCGAAACGGATGATAGACAAGACCCGGCAAACACAGCACATTCCCCTCCAAGCACACACCGACCGACGTAGCTCATGAGTCAGGTCAACTGGAGGCATCAGACAAGAGACGCCTACCCGCGGACCACACATGGCTCACACTCCACTGAATTCCCGGGCATCAGGAAGGAGATGTCCAAAGTAGCGGGACTTGCAAAATTTAAAATATAACTAAAAGTGACAACCAAATCCGCTAAGATACATATGTCTCACCTGACAAGTCAGTCTTAGTTTTAGAAAAAAATAGAATTAAGGATGTAATATATAGTTATTTAAATCAGTACCTTAATACTGACGTCAACACCGCAGTATCAACCTCAGCACCAAGGAACTGATACTAATTCTGACCCCCTTGAACCCCACTTTTATATAGTGAAACTGGGGTTTACAGGGATAAACCTTATTTTTCTTATTTCTGCTCTAAAAATATATATTGTGGGTACTCGTTATAACCGCCTCAAGCGGGTACCCACAATCTATTTTTTGAGCAAAAATAAAAAATATCACAATTTTTCATTAAAAATTTTTTCGTTTTTTTTTTCGGCGATAAAGGTCACAATGTATTTGAATAGGCGCGAAACCATTTCGGAGATGTGAAAAAATGCACTATGTCGCACGGGTGTGTTATCGTAATGCTACAGACTGAATTGTTTATACCATGCGGAAATATTGATGGCACAATAATCAGTCTGCGCATCTACCCAACCTTATCAATATATTTTTGTTCACTACGAGGACAGTTTTTTATTGATACAGGCTAAATGCAAAGTTTTAATAATGATATTGTTTGCGCCGCTCCATCTTTCAGGGAGATCAGCCTGTGCATCCCCTCAGGAAATCAGCCTGTGCATCAGAACAACATCACGGAAACAAGCCTTTATATTTTGGATCCCCTTAAACCCCACCTTTTAATGTAAAACTTTACAGGGGTGCACAATATTTTTCTTATTTCTGTTGATAATTAAAATCGTAGGCACTCGCTAGAACCGCCTCGCCGGTGGCGGTTCTAACGGGTACCCAAATCCATGTTCTGGGCAGAAATATTATCCTTCAGCGGTCGCTTATATGATGAGTTCTATAAACTCATCTGCTATGCATACTGTCAAAGCTTAAATAGGAAGAAAATGTTTAGAGAAATGCAAGTAGCTTAACATTTAAGTAAGTTAAGGAAATTGAAAAATTAAAAATATGTTAGAAAACATCATAACAATACCTCGGATTACGTTTCCCTGTGCATTCAGTTTTGAAGGTCTTCCCGCCATGGATGCAGCTAAACGTTATTTCGGACACTTTAAGAGCCTCATTGAAAGACTTTTTAGGGCATCTGCTTTTAGCAGCCGAAATTGTGCGTGAACTGCGCTTCTAAAATTGAACGCAGTTAGAACGCTGATACTGTTCAATTTTGCTTTCCAAAGCACTATAACTTGGAAATTTTTCACCAACACTCAATGATATCTCCTTTCTGGGAGAACTGGCATCTTGCTTGTAGCTTACCTTGTTTATATTAAGCGAACAAAATTAATTATTTTAATTATGCGTACTTAAGTATTTTGACACAGCCTTTAAAGTATACCGTTAATCCTTAATATTGATCTATACCGCGACTCATCTGAAGGCCGTTTTCAAAGTGTTTTTCACAACTTAAGTACATAGCAATATCGGCCACTTAAACGCCAGGGGCCAGTTGTTCAAAACTAACGACGTCGTTGGTTAACGTATCGTTAAAACTTTGATCATTTATTATGGCAAATATGCTAATATTTTTGCTGAAAAAAAATGTGAGCAGCTTTTGCATTCGCAAAGCTGCTCACATTTTTTCAGCAAAAATACCAAAAATTTAAATATTAAACTTGCTAGAACAGTTAACAATATGACCACTAACGAGCTCGTTAAGCTAACGATGCTTTGAACAACTGGTCCCTGGACTAAGAAGCTAAAACATCAGTCTTAGCCGAAAACGATAATTGAAGCAAATAATTTCATTAACTTACCATCCTAAACAAACTGATTATTGATGATACTATTAAACATTTAAATTGTTTCTGTCGACATGTATATACCATCGATATTAATATTTGACAATATGTATAAGTATATATGCATAAATAGTATAATTCTGTTTCATACTGCCCAATACACATTTAATATTCGCAAAATATATTTTTAACCTATTCATAGCCGTACGATTAGCCAATATTGCCTATATTGGCTAAACGTACGGGGCCGTACGATTAGCCAATACAGGCTATTCGTACGGGGCCGTACGAATAGCCACTGCCTACATTAAAACATTAATGTATGGAGAAAAAGAATGCTACGCAAACATACACACATAATAAGAAAATATCAATTTTCTTTTTTTTTAATCCTGGTCTCTTCCCTTCATGATAACAGGCCTATATAATTTTGACTCCCTTGAACCCCACTTTTATAAAGTAGAACTGGGGTTTGCAGGGGTAAACCTTATTTTTCTTATTTCTGCTCTAAAATATAGATTGTGGGAACTCGTTAGAACCGCTTCGACGAGGCGGTTCTAACCAGCTCCCACAATCTATATTTTAGAGCAGAAATAATAAAAAATATCACAATAAAATTTTCATTTCTTCGGCGATAACGGTTACAATGTATTTGTATAGGATTGTTTGGGAAGGCTGAACAGAATGCGTGACTGTGCAGTCTGATCGCACAGTCTGATCTACGTTTTCTTATTCGCACTGGCTGTTTAGCATGTTTTGCCGTGTACCAGTTCAAATTTATGGTCGTCAAATGTAGGAGAAAGAGAGTCAAAGGAAAAGAAGTGGTGGAAAAAATGTCGCGAATTTTGGGTAGGAAAAAGTTACGGAAAAAGTCAACATCACGAAATTCTGACCCCATTTAACTCCACTTTTATTGGAAAACGGTTGTGGTTAACAGGAACAAACCTTTCTTATTTTTGCTTTAAATTATAGATTGTTTTGTTTGTTTCTTTTGGAGTTTGACGGCCTTGTCAACACTATTTTAGGTCATTTTTGAGCCGGTCAGTTTACCTATCCACACTTTTCCTACGTAAGCGGTTAACCAGTACAGTGCACATTCTTTTGCCAGAAACTGACAACTGCCCTTCTTGAATCAACGGGAGAGAATGACCGTAGAAAAGATTTCATGATCAATCTCCACGAAAGAATGTTGCCGACTCCGGCGGGAATCGAACCCGCGTCCTCAGACGCGCATCTGACCGAGCCACCGAGGGCCGTAAATTATAGATTGTTGGTACTCGTTAGAACCCCCTCGCCGAGGTGGTTGCAACGAGTACCCTCAATATATATTGAGCAGCAATAAGAAAACATGGTCATCACGTTAACAACTCCGTGTAATGTTTACCCCTCTACACCCTACATTACACAGAGAAAACGGGTTTACGGGGTAAACATAATTGTCTTATGACTGCCAAGACATAGGTGTTGGGTACTCGTCAGATCCGCTTCAATGAGGCACTTCTAATAAGCAAAACGCGCGTTTCCAAATAACTTAAAATATTTAGCACTAGCAAAATGCAAAATGTTAGCTAACAACGTCTGATAATCTTCTTACTTCTACCCAAAACATATAGTGGGTACTCGTTAGAACCCCTCCACATAGCGGTTCTTACGAATATCCACGATCTATCCTTTTGAGAAGAAAGAAGAAAAATCATATATACCCCTGTTAATCTCAATTCTACTGTATAAAAGTTTGCTTCAGGGGGTGGGTGGGGGTTAGGGGCAGTGCTTTCGTGACGCATATTTATTTATTCAAAATTTCATGACATGAATACATACATCTGACGCATCTGAGTCTGACATCGTGACGCATACATGTACATTGTGGCTCCCTACCAAATTTGCTACCGCATGCATAATCCAAAACCATGTGTGCGAAAAGGAGTCCTTTTCGCGAAAAGGACATACCCTAAAATGCGAAAAGGACTTTTTTATACGAAAAGGACAGTTACTGATAGCGAAAAGGACTGCTCTATATTTTTGTTGCGGACGAGATGGGACATGGAAGTTCTTGTAGCTATCTTTTTCATTAAACTTTAAAAAAAAGATTTTTATGATGTTCCTTGCATTTGGATTGATTTGGGGTTTAACAGTCCCGTCAACAATATTTAGGTGATTTAATTAATTAGCGTATTAATTTAATTAAGAATTATTAAATGAGTTCATTTCAACCGGTTTAAAACTTCATCACGTGAACCAGTCCTTGAAATGAACACCCCCTTAATCCCCACTTTATAAAGACAAAATGGGTTTTACGGGGTATTCAATATTTATCTTATTTCTGTACCAAGAAATAGGTTGTGGGTACTCGTTAGAACGCAATTCTAACGAGCACCCACGACCTATGATTGCAGTAAAATACGAAAAATACCACGCATGTTCATCAGAGAAGTAGCCATTTCGGAGATATCAAAAATGCACTATGTCGCACGGACGTGTTGTCGTAGACACCACTTTATATAAAGAAAACTGGGTTTACTGGGTATTCAATATTTTTTCTTATTTCTGCTCCAAGACATCTGTTGTGGGTACTCGTTAGAACGCGTTTCTAACGAGCACCCATTCCCTTAGATTGCAGTAAAAATAAAACAAATAAAAAAAATACCACGCATTTTCATAAGAAAAGTAGCCATTTTGGAGATGTGAAAAATGCGATATGTCGCACGGGTGTGTTAGAGTAATGAGATATTAAATATTCATAAAATAAATAAATCATCACGAAAACACGCCTGTATAGTTTTGATCCCCTTGAACCCAATTTTTATTTTGTAAAACCGATGTTTACAGGGGTATACCTTATTTTTCTTATTTCTGCTCTAAAATATAGATTGTGGATACTTGTTAGAACCGTTCTAATGAGTACCCACAATCTATATTTTGATGTAGAAAAGACTATCGGTATCTTCTTTCCTTCGTCTTTACGTCTCTCTCTCTCTCTCTCTCTCTCTGCGACTGTCTTTCTGTCTCTCTCGGCCTTTTGACTGCAGATCAAAAAAGAAATCCGATGGATATCATTACTTAATTGCATTAACGGTGTAGTTAAGTTCTTTATTGAGAAAAATAGACCTTCAAAGAAATACAAATTAAAGGTACATACCGCTCTCCTTTGTCTTCAAACGATAAATGAGCAATTTTAATTAAAATTGTAACTGTCTTTAAAAGCATGTTTTCCATTGAGTCCTTACATTCGTTCATTTCACAATGGCGAAAACAGACAAATGTTCAGTTTGTTCGGCGAGTTCTAACGAGTACCCACAATCTATTTTTGAACAGAAATAAATTAAAACAATGTATACCCCTAAACCTCATTTTTACCATATAAAAGTTGAGATTATGATTTCAAAATTATAAAGGCGTGTTTCGCGATTAAGTGCTCTTTAGATTTCACTAATTAAGGCGGTTCTAACGAGTACCCTGCACTTCGCGAATTGTATATTTCGAGAAGTTAGTCTCTCTATGTCCCGACCTCGTATTTCAGTCGTTTCATATAGTTGCGTATGTTTAATTCTCTCTCTCTCTCTCTCTCTCTCTCTCTCTCTCTCTCTCTCTCTCTCTGATTATACTATCTGTCTCGCCCCCGCCCATCGGGGCTTGGAAAAATAGACTGAGCTGCATGATGCTTCCACGCAGAACTGAAACCATAATAAACGACTCACTGAGGCTGTTTTAACGAGTACACACAACATCTCTGATCAGAAGAAAAAAGACTATAGCGCAGTGGTTAGCGCGTTCGACTCATGATCGAGAGGTTGTGCGTTCGAATCCGGCCACCGGTATCGAGGTGTGTCCTTGGGCAAGACACGTAATGACACTGCCCCACTCCACCCAGGTGTAAATGGGTAGCAGTGGTGCCACTGCCTCTCTCTCTCTCTCGCGCGTGAAAACACCCGGAATGAGTGTTCGAGAGCGATTCAATAAGCTTGAAGCTTTCATCGCAATCGAACTAAAATAAATTAGTATAAACTAAGAAGAAAAAAATGTATACATATCTATGTCTGTCTGTCTGTCTGTGTGTGTGTGTGTGTGTGTCTCTCTCTCTCCGTCACTCTCAATGTTTGACATGTAAACCCAAAATAATCTCTCTCTCTCTCTCTCTCTGATTATACTATCTGTCTCGCCCCCGCCCATCGGGGCTTGGAAAAAAAGATTGAGCGGTTTTAACGAGTACACACAACAGCTTGGATAAGAAGAAAAATAATGTATACATATCTATGTCTGTCTGTCTGTCTGTCTGTCTCAGAACAGTTATCATTTTTGTTTTGTTATGGTTTCTTTTTTTCTTTCTCTTCATCATGAAAACACACCTAAATAATTTTGACCCCCTTGAACACCACTTTTATATAGTAAAACTGGCGTTTACAGGGGTAAACCTTATTTTTCTTATTTCTGCTCAAAGAGCAGAAATAAGAAAAAAATCACGATTTTTCAAAATGATTTCTCATATTAAAATAGAATTATATTGCATAGGCGGCGGATAAAGTAAGATAGTCATTAATGCCAACAGCTTTATTTATACAATTTTGATGACACGTGCCGAATGCAATAATCCGTTATTACAGGTAAAAAAAAACTTATAGGAAAGAAACCATACGCGTGCCTGGTAGGTAAATTGATATTATATTGCATAGGCGGCGGTTAAGTAAGATAGTTGATGACACGTGCCGTACTCTTTTTTTTTTTTTTTTTTCAAAGTAATCATTTTAATGAAAGAGATAACTACAAGAACTTCCATGTCCCATCTCGTCCGCAACAAAAATATAGAGCAGTCCTTTTCGCTAACAGTAACGTATAAAAAAGTCCTTTTAGCATTTAAGGGTAAAAAGGACTCCTTTTCGCATTTTAGGGTAACCCGGCGGTCCAGGCCGCACCCCTTCCTAATCAAATATATCAATCAAATTTATCTAGAAGCGGGCAGTTTACAGAGATGAAGTTGATTGGCTAATGAGGAAATAATATTGATAACTTTCAAATGTTGTCTAATAATGTATTATTATTATTATCATAAATATTAGTATAATATTTATTATTCTGCGATCAGGGCGATAATAAACTAGTTATTATGTTCTGGCAATATCCCCCACCCACCAAATAGAAGGCGGCTGTCGGTTGCGCGTCTGACCGGTGATCTCGAGATTGCTGGTTCGATCCCCGCCTGGTCGGCAACCGAAGAAATATTGATTTGGCCGTTAAACTCCAAACCAAATTAATAAAGAAATAAAAATGAAATATATAAATCCGTTTGCAAGCACACAACAAATATTTCGTGTTCCTTGTAAGTCTTATCCGTTAGAATACCTGCATACCTGTCAACTTCTGTCCTTTTGTCGCCGGTCCATGTATTACGCAACACGAGCCATCTGTTTGGCCATGTGTTTAGCTTAGAAATTATTGAAATCAATGTCCATTGAAATCAATAATCACCAGGAACAACAATATATTCTCACTTATGCCGAATTTATACGGATTTCAATCAGGCTGCGCTATCACGAGACAGGTCATTCTTACTGGGACTAAAACGTACATGTAAGAAATTATTTATTTATTTTTCATTTATTGATCGAGACATTTGGTTTGGAGATATTCTGCGTGTGCGTCTGTATAGCATTATATCAAATCATTAATGTTTGGGGAAAAAATAGCAAACCACGAAAATGCTACACAAACATACACACATAATTTTAATTTCCTTTTTTTTAATCCTTTTCTCTTCCGTTCAGCGAAGGCTGATCAGAATGCGCGTCTGTGCAGTCTGATCGCACAGTCTGATCTACGTTTTCTTATTCGCACTGGCGGTTTAGCAGGTTTTGCCGTGTACCGGTTCATGTTATAGTCGAGAATACACATCAAGAAATTCTGACCCCGTTGAACTCCACTTTAGGGGTTGACAGGAACAAACCTGTTTTTTTTTTTTTTGTTGTTGTTATTGTTGTTCTTAGTTTTCTTTAAAATATAGATTGTGAGTACTCGTTAGAACCCACTCGCCGAGGCGGTTGCAACGAGTAGCCTCAATATATATATTGAGCAGCAATAAGCAAAAATCACGTTAACAAATTCGTGTAATTATTACCCCTCTACACCCAACATCATGTAGAGAAAACTGGTTTACGGGGGTTAACATATTTGTCTTATGACTACCAAGACATAGGCATTGGGTACTCTTCAGAGCCGCATCAATGAGGTAAGTCTAATGGGCACCCGCAAACCATGTTGGAATATGAATAAGGAAAATATCACAAATTATCGTCAAATAAAATTGTTTTGTGAGATACGAAGATGTGCTATCTCTCAAGGGTGTGTTATCGTAATGCTATTAAAATTTTTAAACTTAATATTTTCGTGTTTTTTTTTTGCGGTAAAATTTTCAAATCATTTGTATGGAGCTGTTCTTGTTTTCCTTATTTTTTTACCAGAACGGAACAGCACAATTCCTTTTTCAGGTCACTGATGATTTAACCCTTAAGATGCCAATCACAATATTGTCATCTGCGTTAATTTGTCATCAGCTGGTGACTTATTTTTTCCAACAGAGTGGGCAAAGATCAGTCACTGATCCTATAGGTGCAGTCTGATCTTGGTCCACACTGTTTGCTTGAATACATTTTTCCCTAAAGATTTGTAAGAAGATGAAGAGGCGACAATTTCCAATTCAGGTTTAACTTGGTATCTTCAGATATAAAATAATTGGCAGTGATAAAAATGTCAGAAATCAGACAGCCTTCGATACTAACACTTTAAAAGAAAAAAAAAAGACATAGTGTTTGAGTTTTCACCAGTTTATTTTGAAAATAAAGTTCACTAGTAAATTAAAGAACGTAATCAATTAAAGTTTGTTTTAAACATTGGAAATTACATTAAATTTTTTAGCATGTATATATGTATTAACCAAAATTGACACGTCTCTGGGATGAACATTCCTTTAATCGGGAAAAGTCTGGTTTGCAGGTGCTGTGATTATTTTTATTGATGACTATATCCTTTTTAATTGATAGTTTTATATATTTTTCATTTGTGACTTTTTTCCAGTGACTGTCTTTCCGATCACCCTTCCAAATACGCGACAATACGAGCGGGCGCAGTCTGACTTGTGTAATTGGACAGATGAGACTGCACCCGCCCGTAAAAATAGGCTCAATGTTAGGACCAATTCTTTTCACTCTTGTGTGCTCAGCAGAGACTAATATCGGTCTGCGCATGCGTAAAGTCTGATTTTAGTTTATCCTGTTCGCCTTAGGGTTTATTCTTATTGTCAGCTGTCGGTCTGATACCAGAATATTTGTTCCGATAAAACACTGGTCTTCACAGTGTAGCCCGAACGGTTTCCGTGTCAGTTTACAGTGCACCGAGCTAAACAGATGTCCATGTGAACACAGACGGGTCACGGAAAAAAGTCAGTTTCGGGTAGGAAAAAAAAGTCACGGAAAAAAGTCACAGAATTGGATTTAAGCATGGATAGCTGGAGGATATTGATTTGTTTGTTTGTTTGATTTGCGGTTTAACGTACCATCAACACTGTAAAGGTCATTTTGGAGACGTCACTTCCAATTTTGTTTCAGCTCTGCGTGGAGGCATCACGCAGCCCATCTATTTCTTCAAGCCCCGATGGGCGGGGGCCGTGGAGTTGATTGAAAAGTATGATTCAAAAGTATTGGCAATGACGAACAACGACAGACAACGAAGGTTTCCATCCTTGTTGATCCCTTAGAGTCTTAATTCACATTACGGTAACACACCCCTGTGCTCGGCCTCCGCCCATCGGGGCTTGAAAAAATAAATGGGCTGCATGATGCTTCCACGCAGAGCTGAAACCGACCGCACACGAGTACTGGTAAACTGCTTAAAGGATCTAAGCCTGTCCAGGTAAAGCGGTGCAAGTCGGACCGTCCATGCTTATAAACCCTATTGGTTTCATTGGGCGACAGGGCTTGAGATGTCATTTCACCTCTATGTCGGGTAAACGTTCCACAAAATTAGAAGCAACGTCTCCAAAATAACATATACAGTGTTGACGGGGACGTAAAACTTCAAATCAAACAAACACCCGTGTGCCAAAATGGCATCTTTCCTGTAACGGGATCTGGATGGAAACGTTTGACATTTTTCTGAAATATAGACTACGTTGTTAGGACAGCCTCAATGAGGTGGTTCTAACTATAATTCGCAATCTATGGTTTTGAGCCTAAAATAAGGAAAATCAACTGCGATGTGTTATGTGAGGTACGGATTGATATGTTCGATTCCAAATAATAACGACAGACCCCGGATTTTCCCCATCTTTAAGACACATAAGACTCTTCGGATGAAAACCTTTTTTTCTGATTTTTATCTCAAATATAGATTGTGGGTGCGCAATAGAGCTTCCTCAGTAAGATGCTTCTAACAGATACCCACAATCTATATTTTTGATCAGAAATAAGAAATATAACGAATAACCCGTTAACCCCATTTTACTACATATAATTTGGGGTTTACAGTGGAATTCACAACAATTACTCGTGGAATTTTGTGTCGATATTTTTTAATTTGTGACTTTTTTCGCGTGACTTTTTTTCCTGTGATTTTTTTTCCGCGCACCATTTGACCCTGTATATCCGTGAACCTATAGCAACACAGTTAGGTCAATACACAAGCCAATTTAGAGTTATGTTTTTTTGGTTGTTGTTTTCCAATTAAAACAATAAAATAATGATATAAGCATGATGTTGTATGTAAAACAACATAAAGCTGTCATGCAGCTGGTTAAATGTATACGCAAGCTGGTCTTAATCTAAGATGGTCTTAACTTTTTGTCAAATTAATTGTAACTAGAGCTGTCAGTGAAACTGACTAGGACCCCCGCAGCGCTATCAGAGGAGTAGGAAAATGTTGAAAATTTGTGGACGGACAGACGGACAGACAGACAGACAGACAGACAGACAGACGGACGGACAGAGTGATTACTATAGGGCACCCACACTTTCAGTGAGGGGCCCTAATTATCTCTCTACGATGCAGGTAAATGTTTGCTAGACAAGGTTTTCACATCATTTTTATAGATATTTTAATTTTCTTTATCATCACGAAAACACGCCTAATTTTGACCGCCTTAAACTCCACTTTTATACAGTAAAACTCGGGTTTCCGGGGTTAAACATTTCTTTTTCTTATGCTCAAAAACATAGGTTTTGGGTACTCGTTAGAACCGCTTCACCGAGGCGGTTCTAAGGAGTATCCACAATCTATGTATACGAAATAGATTTTTTTCACCTATAAATTTTCATATTGTGGATGCAAAATTTTCACTATTTTTGAATAGGCGTTTTTTTGTGTGGCATTACTGGTAGATGGTCTTTATATTTGGAGGTTTTTATATCTTGCATTTGTAGTAAAAAGAGACACGATATTAACTATATAAAGACTATGGGCGCTCTTTGTAGGAGATAAAGTCACAGGAAGAAAGTCACAGAAACACCAGAAAAACACGCTTATACATTTTTAACACCATTAAACCCCATATACAGTAAAGCTGCATGGGGTTTACAGGTGTATATATTATTTTTCATTTCTGCTAAAATGATGAAATGTGGGCACTCGTTAGAACCGCTTCGTCGAGACTTTTACCATTTCTGATAAAAAAACACACAAACTGTGGGTCCAACAATCTATGTTTCAGGCAGAAACTCGAGCAGAACGTGGCGTCTGATCACGGTCTACACTATTTGCAAAATTTCCAGCAAATTTCCAAGTAGGTTTCGGAAGAAAAACACAACAAGACACCCCTAAATTTTGAAATGGACGTATGCTGTATATAAAGTGGAAGATTCCTTTCGGTACAAAATGGACAAAGGGACAATTTTCCCCAATAATAACTTTCTGTACAAATAAACAGTATTTGAGTGTCTTGAAACATGAAATCTTGTGATTAATTCCCAACTGATGTGCCCACCATCAAATGAACCTATCAAAATAAACTAAAACAAACACATGGCACAGTTGGCAGTGCTTCTGACTCAAGAGCCAGAGGTCACTGGTTCAAGCCCCGCGCATCCGACTGATATACGGAGGCCGTGGACACCAGTTGGATAAATACAGAAGACAATAGTTTCCGTGGGTATTTGTTAGATGTCGTCGAACATCACGTTAGCTGGTCGGTAAACCCCACTTGATACAGAAAAAAACCAGGGTTACGGGGATGCAGCAGAAATACAAAATACCACAGATTTTTATCAACAAACGTATCGTTTTAAAAGCCAGGAAATAATTGACCTTGTCACATTGATGAGCTGTCCTAATATATAAATAAGCTATATAGAACGAGGTGTGTTTTGGGTTTGTTTGTTTTCGATGTTTACTGTGAATTACAGGGTACCTATTTGTTTAAAAATCCTTTTCCGACCTTGTGCTTACAGATTATGAGCAACCAGATTGGGCGAATACTACCACTTTAAAATAACCACACTATATCTATAGATGTGGGGCTTTTACTGTTTATAGCGCAGGAACGCAAACATCGTATCAATGTGGGTACAACGTCGACTCTAATGCGACTTTGTTTCAACGTCTTTGCTCAGTGTGATAGTATGTAGTTTCTTGTAATGCAGAAATCCACTCGTACAATAACAAGTTTTTCATAAAATTGATATAAAATGTCGAATTGCAGGTGGTTCTAACGAGTACCCACATTCTTGTGTTTTTCAACACAGATCTGGAATATAATTTTAAATTACAGTACACACCACATTCTGATAAAAATTTGTTCATTTTGGGCAGAAATTATTGTCCGGATAACAAGCATGGGGTCAGCCCCTGCCCATCGGGGCTTGAATAAATAGATGGGCTGCATGATGCTTACACGCAGAGCTGAAACCGACCCGCACACGAGTACTGGTAAACCGCTTGCTAAGCCGGCCCCGGCAAATCGGTGCGAGTCGGCCCATCCATGCTAATAAACCTAATTGGTTTCATTGGGCGGCAGGGCTTGAGATGTCATTTCATCTCAAGGTCGGGTAAAAGTCGGTCAGTCAATTTAAAAACTTTGCAAATTTCATTTTATGTACCGATTGTATTGAATAATTATCTGATTTTGATTTTCAGACTGCCTTCAAAACCTAGTCTTCGGGATTTATATTCTATCATCTTTTCTACAGCCAGAGAAGGCCGAGAGTTCAACAGGGAGATCTTTATATATCTAACCTAAATTGGTGCAAATTAAGATGCACTAATGAGTTAGGAGGCCTTCTTGCGGACTGAACAAATTATTTGTCTAAACCGTTAGGGCGAGGTTTGCGGCCACGTAAAACCGATTTAAGCCCCCCACCCCAGGTGGAATTTGTTTCACTGACCGTTCCAAGGCGGTTCTTCTGTCGTGGTTTGTTTTGGTTGTGGCTCGTCTTTGGGTGTGTGTAGCGCTTATATTACTTTGTTTTGGATAGCCTAATGGCCATTTTGGGGGAAAGTAACTGTCCTTTTGGCTTTCCGCTAGTGATGTTTCCATTAGGGTTTAGTTTGTCGATGTTTGTTTCTTTCCTTTGGTGTCTCTGATGGGAGCTGTGGGTTAATTGTATCGATTCCTGGTCATTGCCTTCACTGCTATTTTACTGACAGTTTATTCACATTGCTGGAATATATTCCAGTGGTTTTATGGGAAATTTTAATGTTCCGACTATTTGTAAATATTTTGTAAATTGTTGGAATACTCCTGTAATTTCAAAGATTAAACATTTTTACTGACAGTAAATGTATCTTATTGAAATTGTTGGAATATTCCAGCAATTTTTTACTTCAGTAGATTTCATGATGATGAAATGTGAAAGGTTCCAAAGTTGAAATCCTTGGAATATTCCTGCAATTTTAGCTTTTCCGTCATTATGTATTCAAGAATTTCAAGAATTCTGTACATTTATGGAATATACCCTTAATTTCAAGCAATTTAAGGGACAGCATATGCATCTAATGGAACTTGTTGGAATACTTGAGCAATTTTTGACTTCAGTAAACGTAGTTTTCATGATTATGAAATGGGAAGTGTCATATTCCTACAAATTGTATAAAGTTTGTAAATTGTTGAAATATTCCTGTAAATTCAAACTTAAAAAAGTTTCTCAAGTGAGATCTTGCGTATCATTTGGAAATTGTTGGAATATTCCAGCAATTTTAGATTTCAGTAGTTTTCATAATTATGAAAGTTGAAGGGCTCCAAAGAATATTCCTGCAGTTTAAGCTTTTTCATTGTTGTACATTAAATAATGTCAAGAATTGTCCTGTTGAATCATGTAAGAAGGTATGTTTATTCGCACTGCTGGAATATATATTCCAGTGATTTTTAATGACAACTCACAAATTCTCACAAATTGTATCTATTTTGTAAATTGTTGAAATAGTCAAGTAATTTCAAAGTTTAAACAACTTTAGATTTTAGTATTTTTCATGATTATGAAAGTTGAAAGGCTCCAAAATTTGAAATCCTTGGAATATTCATGCAATTTTTGCTTTTTTATTATTAGAGGTTCAAGAATGACAGGAATTCTGTAATTCCAAAGTTTAAGCAACGTTAGTGGCAGCTTATGTACTATCTTACTGAAATTGATGGAATATTCCAGCAATTTTAGATTGCAGTAGATTTCATGATTTTGAAATGTGAAAGATTTCCAAAGTTTGGAATCCCTGGAATATTCCTGCAATTGTAGCTTTTTCGTTCTTGTTCATTCAAGATTGGAAAGAAATTTGTAAATTGTTGGAACATTCCTGTAATTTCAAACTTAAAACAATTTTACTGACAGCGATTGTATCCATTTAAAGTTGGAATATTACAGCAATTTTTGACTTCAGTAGTTTATATGATTATGAGATGGGAAAAGGCATATTCTGAAAACTGTGTATATTTTGTAAATTGTTGGAACATTCCTGTAATTTCAAACTTAAAATAGTTTTAATGAAAGCTTGTGTATCTTTTGGAATATGTTGGAATATTCCAGCAATTTTAGATTTCAGTCGTTCTCATGATTATGAAAGGTGAAGGGCTCCAAAGTGTGAAATCCTTGGAATATTCCTTGAAATGTTGCTTTTTCATTATTATATATTTAAGAATGACCGGAATTCTGTAATTCCAAATAATATTACTGAAATTGATGGAATATTCCAGCAAATATAGACTCCAGTAGATTTTTATGATTTTGAAATTTTAAAGGTTCCAGATGTTGAAATCCCTGGAATGTCCTGCAATTTTAGCTTTTTCATTCTTGCTCATTCAAGGTTGTCAAGAATTTTGTAAATTGTTTAAACACTCCTGTAATTTTAAACTTCAAACAATTTCACTCACAGCTTGTGTATTCATCTGAACTTATTGGAATATTCCAGCATTTTTTTAATTCAGTACTTTACATGATTATGAGATGGGAAAAGCCATATTCTGAAAAACTGTGTATATTTTATTAATTGTTGGAATATTCCTGTACTTTCAAACTTAAAATAGTTTTAGTGAAAGCTTGGGTATCTTTTGGAAATTGTTGGAATATTCCAGCAATTTTAGCTTTCAGTAGTTTTCATGATTATGAAAGGTGAAGGGTTCCAAAGTTTTGAAATCCTTGGAATATTCCTGCAATGTTACCTTTTTCATCGTTGCACATTCTAGAATGTAAAGAATTGTCCTTTCACATCATAGTTATAAAACAGGTATGATTCAAATTGATGGAGTATTCCAATGATGTTATCAATTAATCGGAAATGCCTTATTCTGACAAATTGTGTATACATTGTAAATTGCTGTAATATTCCTGTAATTACAACAGTTCCAATTTTAGTGACAGCTTATGTATCTTTCGTAAATTGTTAGAATATTCCAGCAATTTTAGACTTCTAGTCGCATTTTTGAACTGGATTGCTGGATTCTTCCAATGATTTTAGTTGTGAAATACATGTATAGTGATTTATTATTTGATTGTTTATTGTTGCATACACAAAATGAGAATAAAAAATGAACTCATACCTTGTCTTCTTGTCTACCTACTTGTTTGATAGCTGATTGGTCACAATGGTGTTAGGTCAAGAAAAGGCTCCAACGTTTGCAATCATTGGAATATTCCAACAATTTCAATGGTTATGAAGTAAGTGCAGCAGAAATAGATACAGATAATCTTTAAAGTCTGAATAAGAAGATAAAAATAGATTGTCTTTGTTCATATAAACCATTCGAATATTCCTGCAATTAAAAGCCCACACCACTTTCTCTATATATAAATCAGTGGAATATTCCTGCAATTTAAGTGTGACCATTTTGTAAAAAAGGATAAAAATGTTTGGTCTGATGAATAGAAAATAAGATGTTATGGTGCAAATTGCTGGAATATTCCACGGATTTTATTGTTTAATCATTCGAATATTCCTGCAATTAAAAGCCCACACCACTTTCTCTATATATAAATCAGTGGAATACTCCAGCAATTTAAGTGTGACCAATTTGGAAAAAAGGATAAAAATGTCTGGTCTGATGAATAGAAAATAAGATGTTATGGTGCAAATTGCTGGAATATTCCACGGATTTTATTGTTTTATTTGAAGGGAGGATTTGAAGACAGGATGTTGTACCCTTAAATTTTTCGCCGTTTTGGAGGGTATAAAACAAATTATAAAATTCTACCCTTGTTTTGACCTAATATTTTGACATCCAAAAACGTGAATTTCCTTACGAAAAAGGGAATTTCGTGCAAATTCCCTTTTTATTTTGTATTCGCTTAATAGCAATTTTTACACCGCTAGTCCGTCCCAATAAAGTACGCCCTCGGGCCAAATTACAGATCGCTGCGTAAAATAGAGGCCAAGAAAATTGACTTAGAAATTTTGTTGGTCGGCGTGTTGTGGGTACGAGAATCTAATTTTGGTCACTTTCACGTAGAAGCATGAAAATGGTGCCAAAACGTGCCCATGCGTGTCCAACCAACTCATGAATATTGGAAAATTGTTTCTCTCAAATAGTTTTGGAGATATAAGGGTCCAAAGTTAAAGGAAATTGACCTTTCAAGGGCCATAACTCGAAACTCAATGAAGGAAGACAACTCCCATTTTACCCCATGGCATTTGGGTTAAGGGCGCATCATTTGGCACCAATTATAGGCCGATATCATTAAGTCACCTTTGCACCATTTAGGCACTATCATCCTATGGGTGTCCCGCCAAAACTTGAGGCCCTTATAACTCGCTTGTGTGTATTGCGATTGAGCTGAAATTTTGCATGCTGCTAGCAGACCTCAGTGCCTAGCTGCTTGCAAAATTTCGTGCCGCTACGAAGCGTATCTTGTGAGTTATAAGCCTTCAAACTTCGAGGAAAATAAAGTTTGTGCCTATTTTGCGGGAATACGAAATAAGATACAGCGGTGCAGTATGTATCCTTCAACAGGCATTTATGTGCCCTACCATCGTGCAAAATCCCGGTAACACTGGGGCACGAGAAAGTGCCGAAATAAAGGACTCTTTTTTACATTGAGGGCTATGGGAAAAATGAAGAAAACGCCGCTACTCAGCCTAGAGGACGAATACAATAGCAATTTTTACACCGTTAGTCCGTCCCAATAAAGTACGCCCTCGGGCCAAATTACAGATCGCTGCGTAAAATAGAGGCCAAGAAAATTGACTTAGAAATTTTGGTGGTCGGCGTGTTGTGGGTACGAGAATCTCATTTTGGTCACTTTCACGTAGAAGCATGAAAATGGTGCCAAAACGTGCCCATGCGTGTCCAACCAACTCATGAATATTGGAAAATTGTTTCTCTCAAATAGTTTTGGAGATATAAGGGTCCAAAGTTAAAGGAAATTGACCTTTCAAGGGCCATAACTCGAAACTCAATGAAGGAAGACAACTCCCATTTTACTCCATGGCATTTGGGTTAAGGGCGCATCATTTGGCACCAATTATAGGCCGATATCATGAAGTCACCTTTGCACCATTTAGGCACTATCATCCTATGGGTGTCCCGCCAAAACTTGAGGCCCTTATAACTCGCTTGTGTGTATTGCGATTGAGCTGAAATTTTGTATGCTGCTAGCAGACCTCAGTGCCTAGTTGCTTGCAAAATTTCGTGCCGCTACGAAGCGTATCTTGTGAGTTATAAGCCTTCAAACTTCGAGGAAAATAAAGTTTGTGCCTATTTTGCGGGAATACGAAATAAGATACAGCGGTGCAGTATGTATCCTTCAACAGGCATTTATGTGCCCTACCATCGTGCAAAATCCCGGTAACACTGGGGCACGAGAAAGTGCCGAAATAAAGGACTCTTTTTTACATTGAGGGCTATGGGAAAAATGAAGAAAACGCCGCTACTCAGCCTAGAGGACGAATACAATAGCAATTTTTACACCGTTAGTCCGTCCCAATAAAGTACGCCCTCGGGCAAAATTACAGATTGCTGCGTAAAATAGAGGCCAAGAAAATTGACTTAGAAATTTTGGTGGTCGGCGTGTTGTGGGTACGAGAATCTCATTTTGGTCACTTTCACGTAGAAGCATGAAAATGGTGCCAAAACGTGCCCATGCGTGTCCAACCAACTCATGAATATTGGAAAATTGTTTCTCTCAAATAGTTTTGGAGATATAAGGGTCCAAAGTTAAAGGAAATTGACCTTTCAAGGGCCATAACTCGAAACTCAATGAAGGAAGACAACTCCCATTTTACCCCATGGCATTTGGGTTAAGGGCGCATCATTTGGCACCAATTATAGGCCGATATCATGAAGTCACCTTTGCACCATTTAGGCACTATCATCCTATGGGTGTCCCGCAAAAACTTGAGGCCCTTATAACTCGCTTGTGTGTATTGCGATTGAGCTGAAATTTTGCATGCTGCTAGCAGACCTCAGTGCCTAGTGGCTTGCACAATTTCGTGCTGCTACGAAGCGTATCTTGTGAGTTATAAGCCTTCAAACTTCGAGGAAAATAAAGTTTGTGCCTATTTTGCGGGAATACGAAATAAGATACAGCGGTGCAGTATGTGTCCTTCAACAGGCATTTATGTGCCCTACCATCGTGCAAAATCCCGGTAACACTGGGGCACGAGAAAATGCCGAAATAAAGGACTCTTTTTTACATTGAGGGCTATGGGAAAAATGAAGAAAACGCCGCTTCTCAGCCTAGAGGACGAATACAATAGCAATTTTTACACCGTTAGTCCGTCCCAATAAAGTACGCCCTCGGGCAAAATTACAGATCGCTGCGTAAAATAGAGGCCAAGAAAATTGACTTAGACATTTTGGTTGTCGGCGTGTTGTGGGTACGAGAATCTCATTTTGGTCACTTTCACGTAGAAGCATGAAAATGGTGCCAAAACGTGCCCATGCGTGTCCAACCAACTCATGAATATTGGAAAATTGTTTCTCTCAAATAGTTTTGGAGATATAAGGGTCCAAAGTTAAAGGAAATTGACCTTTCAAGGGCCATAACTCGAAACTCAATGAAGGAAGACAACTCCCATTTTACCCCATGGCATTTGGGTTAAGGGCGCATCATTTGGCACCAATTATAGGCCGATATCATGAAGTCACCTTTGCACCATTTAGGCACTATCATCCTATTGGTGTAGAAGCCTCCGTGGTGCAGTGGTTACGCTACTCGCCTTGTAAACCAGGGATCGCAGGATCGATCCCGGGCTTCTCCAGACTTTCGGATGAGTCTTTAAACCGAGGTCCCGTCTCCGTATGACCTTAACTGTTGGTGGGACGTAAAACTAAAACTCACTCACTCACTCATCCTATTGGTGTCCCGCCAAAACTTGAGGCCCTTATAACTCACTTGTGTGTATTGCGATTGAGCTGAAATTTTGCATGCTGCTAGCAGACCTCAGTGCCTAGTTGCTTGCAAAATTTCGTGCCGCTACGAAGCGTATCTTGTGAGTTATAAGCCTTCAAACTTCGAGGAAAATAAAGTTTGTGCCTATTTTGCGGGAATACGAAATAAGATACAGCGGTGCAGTATGTATCCTTCAACAGGCATTTATGTGCCCTACCATCGTGCAAAATCCCGGTAACACTGGGGCACGAGAAAGTGCCGAAATAAAGGACTCTTTTTTACATTGAGGGCTATGGGAAAAATGAAGAAAACGCCGCTACTCAGCCTAGAGGACGAATACAATAGCAATTTTTACACCGTTAGTCCGTCCCAATAAAGTACGCCCTCGGGCAAAATTACAGATTGCTGCGTAAAATAGAGGCCAAGAAAATTGACTTAGAAATTTTGGTGGTCGGCGTGTTGTGGGTACGAGAATCTCATTTTGGTCACTTTCACGTAGAAGCATGAAAATGGTGCCAAAACGTGCCCATGCGTGTCCAACCAACTCATGAATATTGGAAAATTGTTTCTCTCAAATAGTTTTGGAGATATAAGGGTCCAAAGTTAAAGGAAATTGACCTTTCAAGGGCCATAACTCGAAACTCAATGAAGGAAGACAACTCCCATTTTACCCCATGGCATTTGGGTTAAGGGCGCATCATTTGGCACCAATTATAGGCCGATATCATGAAGTCACCTTTGCACCATTTAGGCACTATCATCCTATGGGTGTCCCGCCAAAACTTGAGGCCCTTATAACTCGCTTGTGTGTATTGCGATTGAGCTGAAATTTTGCATGCTGCTAGCAGACCTCAGTGCCTAGTGGCTTGCAAAATTTCGTGCTGCTACGAAGCGTATCTTGTGAGTTATAAGCCTTCAAACTTCGAGGAAAATAAAGTTTGTGCCTATTTTGCGGGAATACGAAATAAGATACAGCGGTGCAGTATGTGTCCTTCAACAGGCATTTATGTGCCCTACCATCGTGCAAAATCCCGGTAACACTGGGGCACGAGAAAATGCCGAAATAAAGGACTCTTTTTTACATTGAGGGCTATGGGAAAAATGAAGAAAACGCCGCTTCTCAGCCTAGAGGACGAATACAATAGCAATTTTTACACCGTTAGTCCGTCCCAATAAAGTACGCCCTCGGGCAAAATTACAGATCGCTGCGTAAAATAGAGGCCAAGAAAATTGACTTAGAAATTTTGGTTGTCGGCGTGTTGTGGGTACGAGAATCTCATTTTGGTCACTTTCACGTAGAAGCATGAAAATGGTGCCAAAACGTGCCCATGCGTGTCCAACCAACTCATGAATATTGGAAAATTGTTTCTCTCAAATAGTTTTGGAGATATAAGGGTCCAAAGTTAAAGGAAATTGACCTTTCAAGGGCCATAACTCGAAACTCAATGAAGGAAGACAACTCCCATTTTACCCCATGGCATTTGGGTTAAGGGCGCATCATTTGGCACCAATTATAGGCCGATATCATGAAGTCACCTTTGCACCATTTAGGCACTATCATCCTATTGGTGTAGAAGCCTCCGTGGTGCAGTGGTTACGCTACTCGCCTTGTAAACCAGGGATCGCAGGATCGATCCCGGGCTTCTCCAGACTTTCGGATGAGTCTTTAAACCGAGGTCCCGTCTCCGTATGACCTTAACTGTTGGTGGGACGTAAAACTAAAACTCACTCACTCACTCATCCTATTGGTGTCCCGCCAAAACTTGAGGCCCTTATAACTCACTTGTGTGTATTGCGATTGAGCTGAAATTTTGCATGCTGCTAGCAGACCTCAGTGCCTAGTTGCTTGCAAAATTTCGTGCCGCTACGAAGCGTATCTTGTGAGTTATAAGCCTTCAAACTTCGAGGAAAATAAAGTTTGTGCCTATTTTGCGGGAATACGAAATAAGATACAGCGGTGCAGTATGTATCCTTCAACAGGCATTTATGTGCCCTACCATCGTGCAAAATCCCGGTAACACTGGGGCACGAGAAAGTGCCGAAATAAAGGACTCTTTTTTACATTGAGGGCTATGGGAAAAATGAAGAAAACGCCGCTACTCAGCCTAGAGGACGAATACAATAGCAATTTTTACACCGTTAGTCCGTCCCAATAAAGTACGCCCTCGGGCAAAATTACAGATTGCTGCGTAAAATAGAGGCCAAGAAAATTGACTTAGAAATTTTGGTGGTCGGCGTGTTGTGGGTACGAGAATCTCATTTTGGTCACTTTCACGTAGAAGCATGAAAATGGTGCCAAAACGTGCCCATGCGTGTCCAACCAACTCATGAATATTGGAAAATTGTTTCTCTCAAATAGTTTTGGAGATATAAGGGTCCAAAGTTAAAGGAAATTGACCTTTCAAGGGCCATAACTCGAAACTCAATGAAGGAAGACAACTCCCATTTTACCCCATGGCATTTGGGTTAAGGGCGCATCATTTGGCACCAATTATAGGCCGATATCATGAAGTCACCTTTGCACCATTTAGGCACTATCATCCTATGGGTGTCCCGCCAAAACTTGAGGCCCTTATAACTCGCTTTTGTGTATTGCGATTGAGCTGAAATTTTGCATGCTGCTAGCAGACCTCAGTGCCTAGTGGCTTGCAAAATTTCGTGCTGCTACGAAGCGTATCTTGTGAGTTATAAGCCTTCAAACTTCGAGGAAAATAAAGTTTGTGCCTATTTTGCGGGAATACGAAATAAGATACAGCGGTGCAGTATGTGTCCTTCAACAGGCATTTATGTGCCCTACCATCGTGCAAAATCCCGGTAACACTGGGGCACGAGAAAATGCCGAAATAAAGGACTCTTTTTTACATTGAGGGCTATGGGAAAAATGAAGAAAACGCCGCTTCTCAGCCTAGAGGACGAATACAATAGCAATTTTTACACCGTTAGTCCGTCCCAATAAAGTACGCCCTCGGGCAAAATTACAGATCGCTGCGTAAAATAGAGGCCAAGAAAATTGACTTAGAAATTTTGGTTGTCGGCGTGTTGTGGGTACGAGAATCTCATTTTGGTCACTTTCACGTAGAAGCATGAAAATGGTGCCAAAACGTGCCCATGCGTGTCCAACCAACTCATGAATATTGGAAAATTGTTTCTCTCAAATAGTTTTGGAGATATAAGGGTCCAAAGTTAAAGGAAATTGACCTTTCAAGGGCCATAACTCGAAACTCAATGAAGGAAGACAACTCCCATTTTACCCCATGGCATTTGGGTTAAGGGCGCATCATTTGGCACCAATTATAGGCCGATATCATGAAGTCACCTTTGCACCATTTAGGCACTATCATCCTATTGGTGTAGAAGCCTCCGTGGTGCAGTGGTTACGCTACTCGCCTTGTAAACCAGGGATCGCAGGATCGATCCCGGGCTTCTCCAGACTTTCGGATGAGTCTTTAAACCGAGGTCCCGTCTCCGTATGACCTTAACTGTTGGTGGGACGTAAAACTAAAACTCACTCACTCACTCATCCTATTGGTGTCCCGCCAAAACTTGAGGCCCTTATAACTCACTTGTGTGTATTGCGATTGAGCTGAAATTTTGCATGCTGCTAGCAGACCTCAGTGCCTAGTTGCTTGCAAAATTTCGTGCCGCTACGAAGCGTATCTTGTGAGTTATAAGCCTTCAAACTTCGAGGAAAATAAAGTTTGTGCCTATTTTGCGGGAATACGAAATAAGATACAGCGGTGCAGTATGTAGCCTTCAACAGGCATTTATGTGCCCTACCATCGTGCAAAATCCCGGTAACACTGGGGCACGAGAAAGTGCCGAAATAAAGGACTCTTTTTTACATTGAGGGCTATGGGAAAAATGAAGAAAACGCCGCTACTCAGCCTAGAGGACGAATACAATAGCAATTTTTACACCGTTAGTCCGTCCCAATAAAGTACGCCCTCGGGCAAAATTACAGATTGCTGCGTAAAATAGAGGCCAAGAAAATTGACTTAGAAATTTTGGTGGTCGGCGTGTTGTGGGTACGAGAATCTCATTTTGGTCACTTTCACGTAGAAGCATGAAAATGGTGCCAAAACGTGCCCATGCGTGTCCAACCAACTCATGAATATTGGAAAATTGTTTCTCTCAAATAGTTTTGGAGATATAAGGGTCCAAAGTTAAAGGAAATTGACCTTTCAAGGGCCATAACTCGAAACTCAATGAAGGAAGACAACTCCCATTTTACCCCATGGCATTTGGGTTAAGGGCGCATCATTTGGCACCAATTATAGGCCGATATCATGAAGTCACCTTTGCACCATTTAGGCACTATCATCCTATGGGTGTCCCGCCAAAACTTGAGGCCCTTATAACTCGCTTGTGTGTATTGCGATTGAGCTGAAATTTTGCATGCTGCTAGCAGACCTCAGTTCCTAGTTGCTTGCAAAATTTCGTGCCGCTACGAAGCGTATCTTGTGAGTTATAAGCCTTCAAACTTCGAGGAATATAAAGTTTTTGCCTATTTTGCGGGAATACGAAATAAGATACAGCGGTGCAGTATGTATCCTTCAACAGGCATTTATGTGCCCTACCATCGTGCAAAATCCCGGTAACACTGGGGCACGAGAAAGTGCCGAAATAAAGGACTCTTTTTTACATTGAGGGCTATGGGAAAAATGAAGAAAACGCCGCTACTCAGCCTAGAGGACGAATACAATAGCAATTTTTACACCGTTAGTCCGTCCCAATAAAGTACGCCCTCGGGCCAAATTACAGATCGCTGCGTAAAATAGAGGCCAAGAAAATTGACTTAGAAATTTTGGTGGTCGGCGTGTTGTGGGTACGAGAATCTCATTTTGGTCACGTCACGTAGAAGCATGAAAATGGTGCCAAAACGTGCCCATGCGTGTCCAACCAACTCATGAATATTGGAAAATTGTTTCTCTCAAATAGTTTTGGAGATATAAGGGTCCAAAGTTAAAGGAAATTGACCTTTCAAGGGCCATAACTCGAAACTCAATGAAGGAAGACAACTCCCATTTTACCCCATGGCATTTGGGTTAAGGGCGCATCATTTGGCACCAATTATAGGCCGATATCATGAAGTCACCTTTGCACCATTTAGGCACTATCATCCTATGGGTGTCCCGCCAAAACTTGAGGCCCTTATAACTCGCTTGTGTGTATTGCGATTGAGCTGAAATTTTGCATGCTGCTAGCAGACCTCAACGCCTAGTTGCTCGCAAAATTTCGTGCCGCTACGAAGCGTATCTTGTGAGTTATAAGCCTTCAAACTTCGAGGAAAATAAAGTTTGTGCCTATTTTGCGGGAATACGAAATAAGATACAGCGGTGCAGTATGTGTCGTTCAACAGGCATTTATGTGCCCTACCATCGTGCAAAATCCCGGTAACACTGGGGCACGAGAAAGTGCCGAAATAAAGGACTCTTTTTTACATTGAGGGCTATGGGAAAAATGAAGAAAACGCCGCTACTCAGCCTAGAGGACGAATACAATAGCAATTTTTACACCGTTAGTCCGTCCCAATAAAGTACGCCCTCGGGCAAAATTACAGATCGCTGCGTAAAATAGAGGCCAAGAAAATTGACTTAGAAATTTTGGTGGTCGGCGTGTTGTGGGTACGAGAATCTCATTTTGGTCACTTTCACGTAGAAGCATGAAAATGGTGCCAAAACGTGCCCATGCGTGTCCAACCAACTCATGAATATTGGAAAATTGTTTCTCTCAAATAGTTTTGGAGATATAAGGGTCCAAAGTTAAAGGAAATTGACCTTTCAAGGGCCATAACTCGAAACTCAATGAAGGAAGACAACTCCCATTTTACCCCATGGCATTTGGGTTAAGGGCGCATCATTTGGCACCAATTATAGGCCGATATCATGAAGTCACCTTTGCACCATTTAGGCACTATCATCCTATGGGTGTCCCGCAAAAACTTGAGGCCCTTATAACTCGCTTGTGTGTATTGCGATTGAGCTGAAATTTTGCATGCTGCTAGCAGACCTCAGTGCCTAGTTGCTTGCAAAATTTCGTGCCGCTACGAAGCGTATCTTGTGAGTTATAAGCCTTCAAACTTCGAGGAAAATAAAGTTTGTGCCTATTTTGCGGGAATACGAAATAAGATACAGCGGTGCAGTATGTATCCTTCAACAGGCATTTATGTGCCCTACCATCGTGCAAAATCCCGGTAACACTGGGGCACGAGAAAGTGCCGAAATAAAGGACTCTTTTTTACATTGAGGGCTATGGGAAAAATGAAGAAAACGCCGCTACTCAGCCTAGAGGACGAATACAATAGCAATTTTTACACCGTTAGTCCGTCCCAATAAAGTACGCCCTCGGGCCAAATTACAGATCGCTGCGTAAAATAGAGGCCAAGAAAATTGACTTAGAAATTTTGGTGGTCGGCGTGTTGTGGGTACGAGAATCTCATTTTGGTCTCTTTCACGTAGAAGCATGAAAATGGTGCCAAAACGTGCCCATGCGTGTCCAACCAACTCATGAATATTGGAAAATTGTTTCTCTCAAATAGTTTTGGAGATATAAGGGTCCAAAGTTAAAGGAAATTGACCTTTTAAGGGCCATAACTCGAAACTCAATGAAGGAAGACAACTCCCATTTTACCCCATGGCATTTGGGTTAAGGGTGCATCATTTGGCACCAATTATAGGCCGATATCATGAAGTCGCCTTTGCACCATTTAGGCACTATCATCCTATTGGTGTCCCGCCAAAATTTGAGGCCCTTATAACTCGCTTGTGTGTATTGCGATTGAGCTGAAATTTTGCATGCTGCTAGCAGACCTCAGTTCCTAGTTGCTTGCAAAATTTCGTGCCGCTACGAAGCGTATCTTGTGAGTTATAAGCCTTCAAACTTCGAGGAAAATAAAGTTTGTGCCTATTTTGCGGGAATACGAAATAAGATACAGCGGTGCAGTATGTGTCCTTCAACAGGCATTTATGTGCCCTACCATCGTGCAAAATCCCGGTAACACTGGGGCACGAGAAAGTGCCGAAATAAAGGACTCTTTTTTACATTGAGGGCTATGGGAAAAATGAAGAAAACGCCGCTACTCAGCCTAGAGGACGAATACAATAGCAATTTTTACACCGTTAGTCCGTCCCAATAAAGTACGCCCTCGGGCCAAATTACAGATCGCTGCGTAAAATAGAGAACAAGAAAATTGACTTAGAAATTTTGGTGGTCGGCGTGTTGTGGGTACGAGAATCTCATTTTGGTCACTTTCACGTAGAAGCATGAAAATGGTGCCAAAACGTGCCCATGCGTGTCCAACCAACTCATGAATATTGGAAAATTGTTTCTCTCAAATAGTTTTGGAGATATAAGGGTCCAAAGTTAAAGGAAATTGACCTTTCAAGGGCCATAACTCGAAACTCAATGAAGGAAGACAACTCCCATTTTACCCCATGGCATTTGGGTTAAGGGCGCATCATTTGGCACCAATTATAGGCCGATATCATGAAGTCACCTTTGCACCATTTAGGCACTATCATCCTATGGGTGTCCCGCCAAAACTTGAGGCCCTTATAACTCGCTTGTGTGTATTGCGATTGAGCTGAAATTTTGCATGCTGCTAGCAGACCTCAGTGCCTAGTTGCTTGCAAAATTTCGTGCCGCTACGAAGCGTATCTTGTGAGTTATAAGCCTTCAAACTTCGAGGAAAATAAAGTTTGTGCCTATTTTGCGGGAATACGAAATAAGATACAGCGGTGCAGTATGTATCCTTCAACAGGCATTTATGTGCCCTACCATCGTGCAAAATCCCGGTAACACTGGGCACGAGAAAGTGCCGAAATAAAGGACTCTTTTTTACATTGAGGGCTATGGGAAAAATGAAGAAAACGCCGCTACTCAGCCTAGAGGACGAATACAATAGCAATTTTTACACCGTTAGTCCGTCCCAATAAAGTACGCCCTCGGGCCAAATTACAGATCGCTGCGTAAAATAGAGGCCAAGAAAATTGACTTAGAAATTTTGGTGGTCGGCGTGTTGTGGGTACGAGAATCTCATTTTGGTCACTTTCACGTAGAAGCATGAAAATGGTGCCAAAACGTGCCCATGCGTGTCCAACCAACTCATGAATATTGGAAAATTGTTTCTCTCAAATAGTTTTGGAGATATAAGGGTCCAAATTTAAAGGAAATTGACATTTTAAGGGCCATAACTCGAAACTCAATGAAGGAAGACAACTCCCATTTTACCCCATGGCATTTGGGTTAAGGGTGCATCATTTGGCACCAATTATAGGCCGATATCATGAAGTCGCCTTTGCACCATTTAGGCACTATCATCCTATTGGTGTCCCGCCAAAATTTGAGGCCCTTATAACTCGCTTGTGTGTATTGCGATTGGGCTGAAATTTTGCATGCTGCTAGCAGACCTCAGTGCCTAGTTGCTTGCAAAATTTCGTGCCGCTACGAAGCGTATCTTGTGAGTTATACGCCTTCAAACTTCGAGGAAAATAAAGTTTGTGCCTATTTTGCGGGAATACGAAATAAGATACAGCGGTGCAGTAGGTATCCTTCAACAGGCATTTATGTGCCCTACCATCGTGCAAAATCCCGGTAACACTGGGGCACGAGAAAGTGCCGAAATAAAGGACTCTTTTTTACATTGAGGGCTATGGGAAAAATGAAGAAAACGCCGCTACTCAGCCTAGAGGACGAGTACAATAGCAATTTTTACACCGTTAGTCCGTCCCAATAAAGTACGCCCTCGGGCCAAATTACAGATCGCTGCGTAAAATAGAGGCCAAAAAAATTGACTTAGAAATTTTGGTGGTCGGCGTGTTGTGGGTACGAGAATCTCATTTTGGTCACTTTCACGTAGAAGCATGAAAATGGTGCCAAAACGTGCCCATGCGTGTCCAACCAACTCATGAATATTGGAAAATTGTTTATCTCAAATAGTTTTGGAGATATAAGGGTCCAAAGTTAAAGGAAATTGACCTTTCAAGGGCCATAACTCGAAACTCAATGAAGGAAGACAACTCCCATTTTACCCCATGGCATTTGGGTTAAGGGCGCATCATTTGGCACCAATTATAGGCCGATATCATGAAGTCACCTTTGCACCATTTAGGCACTATCATCCTATGGGTGTCCCGCCAAAACTTGAGGCCCTTATAACTCGTTTGTGTGTATTGCGATTGAGCTGAAATTTTGCATGCTGCTAGAAGACCTCAGTGCCTAGTTGCTTGCAAAATTTCGTGCCGCTACGAAGCGTATCTTGTGAGTTATAAGCCTTCAAACTTCGAGGAAAATAAAGTTTGTGCCTATTTTGCGGGAATACGAAATAAGATACAGCGGTGCAGTATGTGTCCTTCAACAGGCATTTATGTGCCCTACCATCGTGCAAAATCCCGGTAACACTGGGGCACGAGAAAGTGCCGAAATAAAGGACTCTTTTTTACATTGAGGGCTATGGGAAAAATGAAGAAAACGCCGCTACTCAGCCTAGAGGACGAATACAATAGCAATTTTTACACCGTTAGTCCGTCCCAATAAAGTACGCCCTCGGGCCAAATTACAGATCGCTGCGTAAAATAGAGGCCAAGAAAATTGACTTAGAAATTTTGGTGGTCGGCGTGTTGTGGGTACGAGAATCTCATTTTGGTCACTTTCACGTAGAAGCATGAAAATGGTGCCAAAACGTGCCCATGCGTGTCCAACCAACTCATGAATATTGGAAAATTGTTTCTCTCAAATAGTTTTGGAGATATAAGGGTCCAAAGTTAAAGGAAATTGACCTTTCAAGGGCCATAACTCGAAACTCAATGAAGGAAGACAACTCCCATTTTACCCCATGGCATTTGGGTTAAGGGCGCATCATTTGGCACCAATTATAGGCCGATATCATGAAGTCACCTTTGCACCATTTAGGCACTATCATCCTATGGGTGTCCCGCCAAAACTTGAGGCCCTTATAACTCGCTTGTGTGTATTGCGATTGAGCTGAAATTTTGCATGCTGCTAGCAGACCTCAGTGCCTAGTTGCTTGCAAAATTTCGTGCCGCTACGAAGCGTATCTTGTGAGTTATAAGCCTTCAAACTTCGAGGAAAATAAAGTTTGTGCCTATTTTGCGGGAATACGAAATAAGATACAGCGGTGCAGTATGTATCCTTCAACAGGCATTTATGTGCCCTACCATCGTGCAAAATCCCGGTAACACTGGGGCACGAGAAAGTGCCGAAATAAAGGACTCTTTTTTACATTGAGGGCTATGGGAAAAATGAAGAAAACGCCGCTACTCAGCCTAGAGGACGAATACAATAGCAATTTTTACACCGTTAGTACGTCCCAATAAAGTACGCCCTCGGGCCAAATTACAGATCGCTGCGTAAAATAGAGGCCAAGAAAATTGACTTAGAAATTTTGGTGGTCGGCGTGTTGTGGGTACGAGAATCTCATTTTGGTCACTTTCACGTAGAAGCATGAAAATGGTGCCAAAACGTGCCCATGCGTGTCCAACCAACTCATGAATATTGGAAAATTGTTTCTCTCAAATAGTTTTGGAGATATAAGGGTCCAAATTTAAAGGAAATTGACCTTTTAAGGGCCATAACTCGAAACTCAATGAAGGAAGACAACTCCCATTTTACCCCATGGCATTTGGGTTAAGGGTGCATCATTTGGCACCAATTATAGGCCGATATCATGAAGTCGCCTTTGCACCATTTAGGCACTATCATCCTATTGGTGTCCCGCCAAAATTTGAGGCCCTTATAACTCGCTTGTGTGTATTGCGATTGAGCTGAAATTTTGCATGCTGCTAGCAGACCTCAGTGCCTAGTTGCTTGCAAAATTTCGTGCCGCTACGAAGCGTATCTTGTGAGTTATAAGCCTTCAAACTTCGAGGAAAATAAAGTTTGTGCCTATTTTGCGGGAATACGAAATAAGATACAGCGGTGCAGTATGTGTCCTTCAACAGGCATTTATGTGCCCTACCATCGTGCAAAATCCCGGTAACACTGGGGCACGAGAAAGTGCCGAAATAAAGGACTCTTTTTTACATTGAGGGCTATGGGAAAAATGAAGAAAACGCCGCTACTCAGCCTAGAGGACGAATACAATAGCAATTTTTACACCGTTAGTCCGTCCCAATAAAGTACGCCCTCGGGCCAAATTACAGATCGCTGCGTAAAATAGAGGCCAAGAAAATTGACTTAGAAATTTTGGTGGTCGGCGTGTTGTGGGTACGAGAATCTCATTTTGGTCACTTTCACGTAGAAGCATGAAAATGGTGCCAAAACGTGCCCATGCGTGTCCAACCAACTCATGAATATTGGAAAATTGTTTATCTCAAATAGTTTTGGAGATATAAGGGTCCAAAGTTAAAGGAAATTGACCTTTCAAGGGCCATAACTCGAAACTCAATGAAGGAAGACAACTCCCATTTTACCCCATGGCATTTGGGTTAAGGGCGCATCATTTGGCACCAATTATAGGCCGATATCATGAAGTCACCTTTGCACCATTTAGGCACTATCATCCTATGGGTGTCCCGCCAAAACTTGAGGCCCTTATAACTCGCTTGTGTGTATTGCGATTGAGCTGAAATTTTGCATGCTGCTAGCAGACCTCAGTGCCTAGTTGCTTGCAAAATTTCGTGCCGCTACGAAGCGTATCTTGTGAGTTATAAGCCTTCAAACTTCGAGGAAAATAAAGTTTGTGCCTATTTTGCGGGAATACGAAATAAGATACAGCGGTGCAGTATGTGTCCTTCAACAGGCATTTATGTGCCCTACCATCGTGCAAAATCCCGGTAACACTGGGGCACGAGAAAGTGCCGAAATAAAGGACTCTTTTTTACATTGAGGGCTATGGGAAAAATGAAGAAAACGCCGCTACTCAGCCTAGAGGACGAATACAATAGCAATTTTTACACCGTTAGTCCGTCCCAATAAAGTACGCACTCGGGCCAAATTACAGATCGCTGCGTAAAATAGAGGCCAAGAAAATTGACTTAGAAATTTTGGTGGTCGGCGTGTTGTGGGTACGAGAATCTCATTTTGGTCACTTTCACGTAGAAGCATGAAAATGGTGCCAAAACGTGCCCATGCGTGTCCAACCAACTCATGAATATTGGAAAATTGTTTCTCTCAAATAGTTTTGGAGATATAAGGGTCCAAAGTTAAAGGAAATTGACCTTTCAAGGGCCATAACTCGAAACTCAATGAAGGAAGACAACTCCCATTTTACCCCATGGCATTTGGGTTAAGGGCGCATCATTTGGCACCAATTATAGGCCGATATCATGAAGTCACCTTTGCACCATTTACGTACTATCATCCTATGGGTGTCCCGCCAAAACTTGAGGCCCTTATAACTCGCTTGTGTGTATTGCGATTGAGCTGAAATTTTGCATGCTGCTAGCAGACCTCAGTGCCTAGTTGCTTGCAAAATTTCGTGCCGCTACGAAGCGTATCTTGTGAGTTATAAGCCTTCAAACTTCGAGGAAAATAAAGTTTGTGCCTATTTTGCGGGAATACGAAATAAGATACAGCGGTGCAGTATGTATCCTTCAACAGGCATTTATGTGCCCTACCATCGTGCAAAATCCCGGTAACACTGGGGCACGAGAAAGTGCCGAAATAAAGGACTCTTTTTTACATTGAGGGCTATGGGAAAAATGAAGAAAACGCCGCTACTCAGCCTAGAGGACGAATACAATAGCAATTTTTACACCGTTAGTCCGTCCCAATAAAGTACGCCCTCGGGCCAAATTACAGATCGCTGCGTAAAATAGAGGCCAAGAAAATTGACTTAGAAATTTTGGTGGTCGGCGTGTTGTGGGTACGAGAATCTCATTTTGGTCACTTTCACGTAGAAGCATGAAAATGGTGCCAAAACGTGCCCATGCGTGTCCAACCAACTCATGAATATTGGAAAATTGTTTCTCTCAAATAGTTTTGGAGATATAAGGGTCCAAATTTAAAGGAAATTGACCTTTTAAGGGCCATAACTCGAAACTCAATGAAGGAAGACAACTCCCATTTTACCCCATGGCATTTGGGTTAAGGGTGCATCATTTGGCACCAATTATAGGCCGATATCATGAAGTCGCCTTTGCACCATTTAGGCACTATCATCCTATTGGTGTCCCGCCAAAATTTGAGGCCCTTATAACTCGCTTGTGTGTATTGCGATTGAGCTGAAATTTTGCATGCTGCTAGCAGACCTCAGTGCCTAGTTGCTTGCAAAATTTCGTGCCGCTACGAAGCGTATCTTGTGAGTTATAAGCCTTCAAACTTCGAGGAAAATAAAGTTTGTGCCTATTTTGCGGGAATACGAAATAAGATACAGCGGTGCAGTATGTATCCTTCAACAGGCATTTATGTGCCCTACCATCGTGCAAAATCCCGGTAACACTGGGGCACGAGAAAGTGCCGAAATAAAGGACTCTTTTTTACATTTAGGGCTATGGGAAAAATGAAGAAAACGCCGCTACTCAGCCTAGAGGACGAGTACAATAGCAATTTTTACACCGTTAGTCCGTCCCAATAAAGTACGCCCTCGGGCCAAATTACAGATCGCTGCGTAAAATAGAGGCCAAAAAAATTGACTTAGAAATTTTGGTGGTCGGCGTGTTGTGGGTACGAGAATCTCATTTTGGTCACTTTCACGTAGAAGCATGAAAATGGTGCCAAAACGTGCCCATGCGTGTCCAACCAACTCATGAATATTGGAAAATTGTTTATCTCAAATAGTTTTGGAGATATAAGGGTCCAAAGTTAAAGGAAATTGACATTTCAAGGGCCATAACTCGAAACTCAATGAAGGAAGACAACTCCCATTTTACCCCATGGCATTTGGGTTAAGGGCGCATCATTTGGCACCAATTATAGGCCGATATCATGAAGTCACCTTTGCACCATTTAGGCACTATCATCCTATGGGTGTCCCGCCAAAACTTGAGGCCCATATAACTCGCTTGTGTGTATTGCGATTGAGCTGAAATTTTGCATGCAGCTAGCAGACCTCAGTGCCTAGTTGCTTGCAAAATTTCGTGCCGCTACGAAGCGTATCTTGTGAGTTATAAGCCTTCAAACTTCGAGGAAAATAAAGTTTGTGCCTATTTTGCGGGAATACGAAATAAGATACAGCGGTGCAGTATGTGTCCTTCAACAGGCATTTATGTGCCCTACCATCGTGCAAAATCCCGGTAACACTGGGGCACGAGAAAGTGCCGAAATAAAGGACTCTTATTTACATTGAGGGCTATGGGAAAAATGAAGAAAACGCCGCTACTCAGCCTAGAGGACGAATACAACAGCAATTTTTACACCGTTTGTCCGTCCCAATAAAGTACGCCCTCGGGCCAAATTACAGATCGCTGCGTAAAATAGAGGCCAAGAAAATTGACTTAGAAATTTTGGTGGTCGGCGTGTTGTGGGTACGAGAATCTCATTTTGGTCACTTTCACGTAGAAGCATGAAAATGGTGCCAAAACGTGCCCATGCGTGTCCAACCAACTCATGAATATTGGATAATTGTTTCTCTCAAATAGTTTTGGAGATATAAGGGTCCAAAGTTAAAGGAAATTGACCTTTCAAGGGCCTTAACTCGAAACTCAATGAAGGAAGACAACTCCCATTTTACCCCATGGAATTTGGGTTAAGGGCGCATCATTTGGCACCAATTATAGGCCGATATCATGAAGTCACCTTTGCACCATTTAGGCACTATCATCCTATGGGTGTCCCGCCAAAACTTGAGGCCCTTATAACTCGCTTGTGTGTATTGCGATTGAGCTGAAATTTTGCATGCTGCTAGCAGACCTCAGTGCCTAGTTGCTTGCAAAATTTCGTGCCGCTACGAAGCGTATCTTGTGAGTTATAAGCCTTCAAACTTCGAGGAAAATAAAGTTTGTGCCTATTTTGCGGGAATACGAAATAAGATACAGCGGTGCAGTATGTATCCTTCAACAGGCATTTATGTGCCCTACCATCGTGCAAAATCCCGGTAACACTGGGGCACGAGAAAGTGCCGAAATAAAGGACTCTTTTTTACATTGAGGGCTATGGGAAAAATGAAGAAAACGCCGCTACTCAGCCTAGAGGACGAATACAATAGCAATTTTTACACCGTTAGTCCGTCCCAATAAAGTACGCCCTCGGGCCAAATTACAGATCGCTGCGTAAAATAGAGGCCAAGAAAATTGACTTAGAAATTTTGGTGGTCGGCGTGTTGTGGGTACGAGAATCTCATTTTGGTCACTTTCACGTAGAAGCATGAAAATGGTGCCAAAACGTGCCCATGCGTGTCCAACCAACTCATGAATATTGGAAAATTGTTTCTCTCAAATAGTTTTGGAGATATAAGGGTCCAAAGTTAAAGGAAATTGACCTTTCAAGGGCCATAACTCGAAACTCAATGAAGGAAGACAACTCCCATTTTACCCCATGGCATTTGGGTTAAGGGCGCATCATTTGGCACCAATTATAGGCCGATATCATGAAGTCACCTTTGCACCATTTAGGCACTATCATCCTATGGGTGTCCCGCCAAAACTTGAGGCCCTTATAACTCGCTTGTGTGTATTGCGATTGAGCTGAAATTTTGCATGCTGCTAGCAGACCTCAGTGCCTAGTTGCTTGCAAAATTTCGTGCCGCTACGAAGCGTATCTTGTGAGTTATAAGCCTTCAAACTTCGAGGAAAATAAAGTTTGTGCCTATTTTGCGGGAATACGAAATAAGATACAGCGGTGCAGTATGTATCCTTCAACAGGCATTTATGTGCCCTACCATCGTGCAAAATCCCGGTAACACTGGGGCACGAGAAAGTGCCGAAATAAAGGACTCTTTTTTACATTGAGGGCTATGGGAAAAATGAAGAAAACGCCGCTACTCAGCCTAGAGGACGAATACAATAGCAATTTTTACACCGTTAGTCCGTCCTAATAAAGTACGCCCTCGGGCCAAATTACAGATCGCTGCGTAAAATAGAGGCCAAGAAAATTGACTTAGAAATTTTGGTGGTCGGCGTGTTGTGGGTACGAGAATCTCATTTTGGTCACTTTCACGTAGAAGCATGAAAATGGTGCCAAAACGTGCCCATGCGTGTCCAACCAACTCATGAATATTGGAAAATTGTTTCTCTCAAATAGTTTTGGAGATATAAGGGTCCAAAGTTAAAGGAAATTGACCTTTCAAAGGCCATAACTCGAAACTCAATGAAGGAAGACAACTCCCATTTTACCCCATGGCATTTGGGTTAAGGGCGCATCATTTGGCACCAATTATAGGCCGATATCATGAAGTCACCTTTGCACCATTTAGGCACTATCATCCTATTGGTGTCCCGCCAAAATTTGAGGCCCTTATAACTCGCTTGTGTGTATTGCGATTGAGCTGAAATTTTGCATGCTGCTAGCAGACCTCAGTGCCTAGTTGCTTGCAAAATTTCGTGCCGCTACGAAGCGTATCTTGTGAGTTATAAGCCTTCAAACTTCGAGGAAAATAAATTTTGTGCCTATTTTGCGGGAATACGAAATAAGATACAGCGGTGCAGTATGTATCCTTCAACAGGCATTTATGTGCCCTACCATCGTGCAAAATCCCGGTAACACTGGGGCACGAGAAAGTGCCGAAATAAAGGACTCTTTTTTACATTGAGGGCTATGGGAAAAATGAAGAAAACGCCGCTACTCAGCCTAGAGGACGAATACAATAGCAATTTTTACACCGTTAGTCCGTCCCAATAAAGTACGCCCTCGGGCCAAATTACAGATCGCTGCGTAAAATAGAGGCCAAGAAAATTGACTTAGAAATTTTGGTGGTCGGCGTGTTGTGGGTACGAGAATCTCATTTTGGTCACTTTCACGTAGAAGCATGAAAATGGTGCCAAAACGTGCCCATGCGTGTCCAACCAACTCATGAATATTGGAAAATTGTTTCTCTCAAATAGTTTTGGAGATATAAGGGTCCAAAGTTAAAGGAAATTGACCTTTCAAGGGCCATAACTCGAAACTCAATGAAGGAAGACAACTCCCATTTTACCCCATGGCATTTGGGTTAAGGGCGCATCATTTGGCACCAATTATAGGCCGATATCATGAAGTCACCTTTGCACCATTTAGGCACTATCATCCTATGGGTGTCCCGCAAAAACTTGAGGCCCTTATAACTCGCTTGTGTGTATTGCGATTGAGCTGAAATTTTGCATGCTGCTAGCAGACCTCAGTGCCTAGTTGCTTGCAAAATTTCGTGCCGCTACGAAGCGTATCTTGTGAGTTATAAGCCTTCAAACTTCGAGGAAAATAAAGTTTGTGCCTATTTTGCGGGAATACGAAATAAGATACAGCGGTGCAGTATGTATCCTTCAACAGGCATTTATGTGCCCTACCATCGTGCAAAATCCCGGTAACACTGGGGCACGAGAAAGTGCCGAAATAAAGGACTCTTTTTTACATTGAGGGCTATGGGAAAAATGAAGAAAACGCCGCTACTCAGCCTAGAGGACGAATACAATAGCAATTTTTACACCGTTAGTCCGTCCTAATAAAGTACGCCCTCGGGCCAAATTACAGATCGCTGCGTAAAATAGAGGCCAAGAAAATTGACTTAGAAATTTTGGTGGTCGGCGTGTTGTGGGTACGAGAATCTCATTTTGGTCACTTTCACGTAGAAGCATGAAAATGGTGCCAAAACGTGCCCATGCGTGTCCAACCAACTCATGAATATTGGAAAATTGTTTCTCTCAAATAGTTTTGGAGATATAAGGGTCCAAAGTTAAAGGAAATTGACCTTTCAAGGGCCATAACTCGAAACTCAATGAAGGAAGACAACTCCCATTTTACCCCATGGCATTTGGGTTAAGGGCGCATCATTTGGCACCAATTATAGGCCGATATCATGAAGTCACCTTTGCACCATTTAGGCACTATCATCCTATTGGTGTCCCGCCAAAATTTGAGGCCCTTATAACTCGCTTGTGTGTATTGCGATTGAGCTGAAATTTTGCATGCTGCTAGCAGACCTCAGTGCCTAGTTGCTTGCAAAATTTCGTGCCGCTACGAAGCGTATCTTGTGAGTTATAAGCCTTCAAACTTCGAGGAAAATAAAGTTTGTGCCTATTTTGCGGGAATACGAAATAAGATACAGCGGTGCAGTATGTATCCTTCAACAGGCATTTATGTGCCCTACCATCGTGCAAAATCCCGGTAACACTGGGGCACGAGAAAGTGCCGAAATAAAGGACTCTTTTTTACATTGAGGGCTATGGGAAAAATGAAGAAAACGCCGCTACTCAGCCTAGAGGACGAGTACAATAGCAATTTTTACACCGTTAGTCCGTCCCAATAAAGTACGCCCTCGGGCCAAATTACAGATCGCTGCGTAAAATAGAGGCCAAGAAAATTGACTTAGAAATTTTGGTGGTCGGCGTGTTGTGGGTACGAGAATCTCATTTTGGTCACTTTCACGTAGAAGCATGAAAATGGTGCCAAAACGTGCCCATGCGTGTCCAACCAACTCATGAATATTGGAAAATTGTTTCTCTCAAATAGTTTTGGAGATATAAGGGTCCAAAGTTAAAGGAAATTGACCTTTCAAGGGCCATAACTCGAAACTCAATGAAGGAAGACAACTCCCATTTTACCCCATGGCATTTGGGTTAAGGGCGCATCATTTGGCACCAATTATAGGCCGATATCATTAAGTCACCTTTGCACCATTTAGGCACTATCATCCTATGGGTGTCCCGCCAAAACTTGAGGCCTTATAACTCATTTGTGTGTATTGCGATAGAGCTAAAATTTTGCATGCTGCTAGCAGACCTCAGTGCCTAGTTGCTTGCAAAATTTCGTGCCGCTACGAAGCGTATCTTGTGAGTTATAAGCCTTCAAACTTCGAGGAAAATAAAGTTTGTGCCTATTTTGCGGGAATACAAAATAAGATACAGCGGTGCAGTATGTATCCTTCAACAGGCATTTATGTGCCCTACCATCGTGCAAAATCCCGGTAACACTGGGGCACGAGAAAGTGCCGAAATAAAGGACTCTTTTTTACATTGAGGGCTATGGGAAAAATGAAGAAAACGCCGCTACTCAGCCTAGAGGACGAATACAATAGCAATTTTTACACCGTTAGTCCGTCCCAATAAAGTACGCCCTCGGGCCAAATTACAGATCGCTGCGTAAAATAGAGGCCAAGAAAATTGACTTAGAAATTTTGGTGGTCGGCGTGTTGTGGGTACGAGAATCTCATTTTGGTCACTTTCACGTAGAAGCATGAAAATGGTGCCAAAACGTGCCCATGCGTGTCCAACCAACTCATGAATATTGGAAAATTGTTTCTCTCATATAGTTTTGGAGATATAAGGGTCCAAAGTTAAAGGAAATTGACCTTTCAAGGGCCATAACTCGAAACTCAATGAAGGAAGACAACTCCCATTTTACCCCATGGCATTTGGGTTAAGGGCGCATCATTTGGCACCAATTATAGGCCGATATCATGAAGTCACCTTTGCACCATTTAGGCACTATCATCCTATGGGTGTCCCGCCAAAACTTGAGGCCCTTATAACTCGCTTGTGTGTATTGCGATTGAGCTGAAATTTTGCATGCTGCTAGCAGACCTCAGTGCCTAGTTGCTTGCAAAATTTCGTGCCGCTACGAAGCGTATCTTGTGAGTTATAAGCCTTCAAACTTCGAGGAAAATAAAGTTTGTGCCTATTTTGCGGGAATACGAAATAAGATACAGCGGTGCAGTATGTATCCTTCAACAGGCATTTATGTGCCCTACCATCGTGCAAAATCCCGGTAACACTGGGGCACGAGAAAGTGCCGAAATAAAGTACTCTTTTTTACATTGAGGGCTATGGGAAAAATGAAGAAAACGCCGCTACTCAGCCTAGAGGACGAATACAATAGCAATTTTTACACCGTTAGTCCGTTTCAATAAAGTACGCCCTCGGGCCAAATTACAGATCGCTGCGTAAAATAGAGGCCAAGAAAATTGACTTAGAAATTTTGGTGGTCGGCGTGTTGTGGGTACGAGAATCTCATTTTGGTCACTTTCACGTAGAAGCATGAAAATGGTGCCAAAACGTGCCCATGCGTGTCCAACCAACTCATGAATATTGGAAAATTGTTTCTCTCAAATAGTTTTGGAGATATAAGGGTCCAAAGTTAAAGGAAATTGACCTTTCAAGGGCCATAACTCGAAACTCAATGAAGGAAGACAACTCCCATTTTACCCCATGGCATTTGGGTTAAGGGGGCATCATTTGGCACCAATTATAGGCCGATATCATGAAGTCACCTTAGCACCATTTAGGCACTATCATCCTACGGGTGTCCCACCAAAACTTGAGGCCCTTATAACTCGCTTGTGTGTATTGCGATTGAGCTGAAATTTTGCTTGCTGCTAGCAGACCTCAGTGCCTAGTTGCTTGCAAAATTTCGTGCCGCTACGAAGCGTATCTTGTGAGTTATAAGCCTTCAAACTTCGAGGAAAATAAAGTTTGTGCCCATTTTGCGGGAATACGAAATAAGATACAGCGGTGCAGTATGTATCCTTCAACAGGCATTTATGTGCCCTACCATCGTGCAAAATCCCGGTAACACTGGGGCACGAGAAAGTGCCGAAATAAAGGACTCTTTTTTACATTGAGGGCTATGGGAAAAATGAAGAAAACGCCGCTACTCAGCCTAGAGGAAGAATACAATAGCAATTTTTACACCGTTAGTCCGTCCCAATAAAGTACGCCCTCGGGCCAAATTACAGATGGCTGCGTAAAATAGAGGCCAAGAAAATTGACTTAGAAATTTTGGTGGTCGGCGTGTTGTGGGTACGAGAATCTCATTTTGGTCACTTTCACGTAGAAGCATGAAAATTGTGCCAAAACGTGCCCATGCGTGTCCAACCAACTCATGAATATTGGAAAATTGTTTCTCTCAAATAGTTTTGGAGATATAAGGGTCCAAAGTTAAAGGAAATTGACCTTTCAAGGGCCATAACTCGAAACTCAATGAAGGAAGACAACTCCCATTTTACCCCATGGCATTTGGGTTAAGGGCGCATCATTTGGCACCAATTATAGGCCGATATCTTGAAGTCACCTTTGCACCATTTAGGCACTATCATCCTATGGGTGTCCCGCAAAAACTTGAGGCCCTTATAACTCGCTTGTGTGTATTGCGATTGAGCTGAAATTTTGCATGCTGCTAGCAGACCTCAGTGCCTAGTTGCTTGCAAAATTTCGTGCCGCTACGAAGCGTATCTTGTGAGTTATAAGCCTTCAAACTTCGAGGAAAATAAAGTTTTTGCCTATTTTGCGGGAATACGAAATAAGATACAGCGGTGCAGTATGTATCCTTCAACAGGCATTTATGTGCCCTACCATCGTGCAAAATCCCGGTAACACTGGGGCACGAGAAAGTGCCGAAATAAAGGACTCTTTTTTACATTGAGGGCTATGGGAAAAATGAAGAAAACGCCGCTACTCAGCCTAGAGGACGAATACAATAGCAATTTTTACACCGTTAGTCCGTCCTAATAAAGTACGCCCTCGGGCCAAATTACAGATCGCTGCGTAAAATAGAGGCCAAGAAAATTGACTTAGAAATTTTGGTGGTCGGCGTGTTGTGGGTACGAGAATCTCATTTTGGTCACTTTCACGTAGAAGCATGAAAATGGTGCCAAAACGTGCCCATGCGTGTCCAACCAACTCATGAATATTGGAAAATTGTTTCTCTCAAATAGTTTTGGAGATATAAGGGTCCAAAGTTAAAGGAAATTGACCTTTCAAGGGCCATAACTCGAAACTCAATGAAGGAAGACAACTCCCATTTTACCCCATGGCATTTGGGTTAAGGGCGCATCATTTGGCACCAATTATAGGCCGATATCATGAAGTCACCTTTGCACCATTTAGGCACTATCATCCTATTGGTGTCCCGCCAAAATTTGAGGCCCTTATAACTCGCTTGTGTGTATTGCGATTGAGCTGAAATTTTGCATGCTGCTAGCAGACCTCAGTGCCTAGTTGCTTGCAAAATTTCGTGCCGCTACGAAGCGTATCTTGTGAGTTATAAGCCTTCAAACTTCGAGGAAAATAAAGTTTGTGCCTATTTTGCGGGAATACGAAATAAGATACAGCGGTGCAGTATGTATCCTTCAACAGGCATTTATGTGCCCTACCATCGTGCAAAATCCCGGTAACACTGGGGCACGAGAAAGTGCCGAAATAAAGGACTCTTTTTTACATTGAGGGCTATGGGAAAAATGAAGAAAACGCCGCTACTCAGCCTAGAGGACGAGTACAATAGCAATTTTTACACCGTTAGTTCGTCCCAATAAAGTACGCCCTCGGGCCAAATTACAGATCGCTGCGTAAAATAGAGGCCAAGAAAATTGACTTAGAAATTTTGGTGGTCGGCGTGTTGTGGGTACGAGAATCTCATTTTGGTCACTTTCACGTAGAAGCATGAAAATGGTGCCAAAACGTGCCCATGCGTGTCCAACCAACTCATGAATATTGGAAAATTGTTTCTCTCAAATAGTTTTGGAGATATAAGGGTCCAAAGTTAAAGGAAATTGACCTTTCAAGGGCCATAACTCGAAACTCAATGAAGGAAGACAACTCCCATTTTACCCCATGGCATTTGGGTTAAGGGCGCATCATTTGGCACCAATTATAGGCCGATATCATTAAGTCACCTTAGCACCATTTAGGCACTATCATCCTATGGGTGTCCCGCCAAAACTTGAGGCCTTATAACTCATTTGTGTGTATTGCGATTGAGCTAAAATTTTGCATGCTGCTAGCAGACCTCAGTGCCTAGTTGCTTGCAAAATTTCGTGCCGCTACGAAGCGTATCTTGTGAGTTATAAGCCTTCAAACTTCGAGGAAAATAAAGTTTGTGCCTATTTTGCGGGAATACAAAATAAGATACAGCGGTGCAGTATGTATCCTTCAACAGGCATTTATGTGCCCTACCATCGTGCAAAATCCCGGTAACACTGGGGCACGAGAAAGTGCCGAAATAAAGGACTCTTTTTTACATTGAGGGCTATGGGAAAAATGAAGAAAACGCCGCTACTCAGCCTAGAGGACGAATACAATAGCAATTTTTACACCGTTAGTCCGTCCCAATAAAGTACGCCCTCGGGCCAAATTACAGATCGCTGCGTAAAATAGAGGCCAAGAAAATTGACTTAGAAATTTTGGTGGTCGGCGTGTTGTGGGTACGAGAATCTCATTTTGGTCACTTTCACGTAGAAGCATGAAAATGGTGCCAAAACGTGCCCATGCGTGTCCAACCAACTCATGAATATTGGAAAATTGTTTCTCTCATATAGTTTTGGAGATATAAGGGTCCAAAGTTAAAGGAAATTGACCTTTCAAGGGCCATAACTCGAAACTCAATGAAGGAAGACAACTCCCATTTTACCCCATGGCATTTGGGTTAAGGGCGCATCATTTGGCACCAATTATAGGCCGATATCATGAAGTCACCTTTGCACCATTTAGGCACTATCATCCTATGGGTGTCCCGCCAAAACTTGAGGCCCTTATAACTCGCTTGTGTGTATTGCGATTGAGCTGAAATTTTGCATGCTGCTAGCAGACCTCAGTGCCTAGTTGCGTGCAAAATTTCGTGCCGCTACGAAGCGTATCTTGTGAGTTTTAAGCCTTCAAACTTCGAGGAAAATAAAGTTTGTGCCTATTTTGCGGGAATACGAAATAAGATACAGCGGTGCAGTATGTATCCTTCAACAGGCATTTATGTGCCCTACCATCGTGCAAAATCCCGGTAACACTGGGGCACGAGAAAGTGCCGAAATAAAGTACTCTTTTTTACATTGAGGGCTATGGGAAAAATGAAGAAAACGCCGCTACTCAGCCTAGAGGACGAATACAATAGCAATTTTTACACCGTTAGTCCGTTTCAATAAAGTACGCCCTCGGGCCAAATTACAGATCGCTGCGTAAAATAGAGGCCAAGAAAATTGACTTAGAAATTTTGGTGGTCGGCGTGTTGTGGGTACGAGAATCTCATTTTGGTCACTTTCACGTAGAAGCATGAAAATGGTGCCAAAACGTGCCCATGCGTGTCCAACCAACTCATGAATATTGGAAAATTGTTTCTCTCAAATAGTTTTGGAGATATAAGGGTCCAAAGTTAAAGGAAATTGACCTTTCAAGGGCCATAACTCGAAACTCAATGAAGGAAGACAACTCCCATTTTACCCCATGGCATTTGGGTTAAGGGGGCATCATTTGGCACCAATTATAGGCCGATATCATGAAGTCACCTTTGCACCATTTAGGCACTATCATCCTACGGGTGTCCCACCAAAACTTGAGGCCCTTATAACTCGCTTGTGTGTATTGCGATTGAGCTGAATTTTGCTTGCTGCTAGCAGACCTCAGTGCCTAGTTGCTTGCAAAATTTCGTGCCGCTACGAAGCGTATCTTGTGAGTTATAAGCCTTCAAACTTCGAGGAAAATAAAGTTTGTGCCCATTTTGCGGGAATACGAAATAAGATACAGCGGTGCAGTATGTATCCTTCAACAGGCATTTATGTGCCCTACCATCGTGCAAAATCCCGGTAACACTGGGGCACGAGAAAGTGCCGAAATAAAGGACTCTTTTTTACATTGAGGGCTATGGGAAAAATGAAGAAAACGCCGCTTCTCAGCCTAGAGGAAGAATACAATAGCAATTTTTACACCGTTAGTCCGTCCCAATAAAGTACGCCCTCGGGCCAAATTACAGATGGCTGCGTAAAATAGAGGCCAAGAAAATTGACTTAGAAATTTTGGTGGTCGGCGTGTTGTGGGTACGAGAATCTCATTTTGGTCACTTTCACGTAGAAGCATGAAAATTGTGCCAAAACGTGCCCATGCGTGTCCAACCAACTCATGAATATTGGAAAATTGTTTCTCTCAAATAGTTTTGGAGATATAAGGGTCCAAAGTTAAAGGAAATTGACCTTTCAAGGGCCATAACTCGAAACTCAATGAAGGAAGACAACTCCCAGTTTACCCCATGGCATTTGGGTTAAGGGCGCATCATTTGGCACCAATTATAGGCCGATATCATGAAGTCACCTTTGCACCATTTAGGCACTACCATCCTATGGGTGTCCCGCCAAAACTTGAGGCCCTTATAACTCGCTTGTGTGTATTGCGATTGAGCTGAAATTTTGCATGCTGCTAGCAGACCTCAGTGCCTAGTTGCTTGCAAAATTTCGTGCCGCTACGAAGCGTATCTTGTGAGTTATAAGCCTTCAAACTTCGAGGAAAATAAAGTTTGTGCCTATTTTGCGGGAATACGAAATAAGATACAGCGGTGCAGTATGTATCCTTCAACAGGCATTTATGTGCCCTACCATCGTGCAAAATCCCGGTAACACTGGGGCACGAGAAAGTGCCGAAATAAAGGACTCTTTTTTACATTGAGGGCCATGGGAAAAATGAAGAAAACGCCGCTACTCAGCCTAGAGGACGAATACAATAGCAATTTTTACACCGTTAGTCCGTCCCAATAAAGTTCGCCCTCGGGCCAAATTACAGATTGCTGCGTAAAATAGAGGCCAAGAAAATTGACTTAGAAATTTTGGTGGTCGGCGTGTTGTGGGTGCGAGAATCTCATTTTGGTCACTTTCACGTAGAAGCATGAAAATGGTGCCAAAACGTGCCCATGCGTGTCCAACCAACTCATGAATATTGGAAAATTGTTTCTCTCAAATAGTTTTGGAGATATAAGGGTCCAAAGTTAAAGGAAATTGACCTTTCAAGGGCCATAACTCGAAACTCAATGAAGGAAGACAACTCCCATTTTACCCCATGGCATTTGGGTTAAGGGCGCATCATTTGGCACCAATTATAGGCCGATATCATGAAGTCACCTTTGCACCATTTAGGCACTATCATCCTATGGGTGTCCCGCCAAAACTTGAGGCCCTTATAACTCGCTTGTGTGTATTGCGATTGAGCTGAAATTTTGCATGCTGCTAGCAGACCTCAGTGCCTAGTTGCTTGCAAAATTTCGTGCCGCTACGAAGCGTATCTTGTGAGTTATAAGCCTTCAAACTTCGAGGAAAAT